>JAJOZX010000136.1:5000-725000 GCA_023014485.1 Bathynomus jamesi | reverse complement strand
ATTGCGAACCTTATTTCAGTGTTGTGAGTACATCTTTTTTCTGGAATCTGTAATCTGTTGCAGATTTAATAACTCTTCTCCCTATATCTGCAGGTTATGATTAATGTAGTACAGTTTGGTAAAGAGAATGGCAACTAGAGCTTGTAAACACTCGCCGGATATATTCTGCTACGTTTGTGGGTATTACATAGGCTCCAAGCAAGTATCGCACAAGATTGTGAAAGGCACCAAGTTCTGGATCGCGTATCGGCTCTATTTTGGTATGCCTATGGGTGACCAAGATAAGCCCTGGGCACCCCATGTGATCTGTGGAAGCTGCCGCTCCACACTTGAAGGGTGGCTGCGGGAAGTACGCAAGGCAATGCCCTTTGCGGTACCCAGAATATGGGGAGAACCAAAAAGCCACCACGATGATTGCTACTACTGCATGGTAGATGTTTCTAAGTACAGGAATGTTAAAGGAAGGCAGACTATTCACTATCCAAGCATACCACATTCTGTACCACATGGCGAAGGTCTTCCAATACCACGTCCATCAGAACAGGTATCTATCCATTACTTTACCTTCTGTATTTACAGAATGTGGGTCATTACGTGTCGAATTTTCGTAGTGCTGATGCTCTTCTACATATATAGCTATGCCTATATTTTGTTTCTTTGCTTTGCAGGTTGAAAATGAGGATGCAGCTAGCTCATCTGTGATGTCGGCTGGTGAGGACATTCATGATGAAGAATATACAGTAACTTTCAGTACAAACCCTCACTTTCCAAATCAGAGGGAATTGGACGACTTAATTAGAGATTTGGGTCTGACGAAATCAGGGTCTGAGCTTCTAACCTCCAGACTCAAAGAGTGGAATTTGCTTGAAGAAGACTGCAAGAGCACTGTATACCGAAAGCGGCATGAAGAGGAGTTTGCAAGGTTCTACGATGTCAATGGCTCTCTCTGTTATTGCAGCGAGGTTAATGGTCTATTCACAGCTATTGGGTTAACACATATACCCTCAGAGCGGCGCCTGTTTATTGACAGTTCAACTCGGAGTTTAAAAGCTGTTCTACTCCACAATGGGAACAAATATCCATCTATACCAGTTGCACATTCTGTTCAAATGAAAGAGGACTATGAAAATGTCAAACAACTGCTCACTCAAATCAGGTATGAACAATATAACTTGGACGTGTGTGGTGATTTCAAAATGATTGGTTTCCTGTTAGGTTTACAAGGAGGGTTTACTAAATATTCATGTTTTCTTTGCCTGTGGGATAGCAGGGCTTCAACTGAGCATTATAAAACAGTTCAGTGGCCTCCACGTGAAGGACTGCAACCAGGAAAGTATAATGTACTCAGGGAACCTCTTGTGAAGCCTGACATAGTTCTGCTACCACCTCTCTATATTAAGTTGGGTCTAACTACGCAGTTTGTAACTGCGTTAGATTTTGGAGGGGAAGTTTTCCAACAGATTCGGGTCATGTTCCTAAACTCTCTGATGCCAAAGTCAAGGCTGCCATTTTTGTAGGACCACAAGTCAAGGCGCTGTTGAATTCAAAGAACCTTGAAGCCAAGATGACTCCGATCGAAAAAGAGGCTTGGTGTTCTTTTCATGATGTGGTTCGTGGGTTTTTAGGCAACCATAAAGCACCAATCTATAAGGAGTTATTGTCAAACTTGATTAAGTGCTATGGCAAAATGGGGTGCCGTATGTTTTTAAAATTACACTATCTGCATTCACATCTAGACTTTTTTCGTGATAACCTGGGCGATGTGAGTGAAGAACATGGCGAAAGATTCCATCAAGATATTCAAACAATGGAGAAAAGGTACCATGGCCATTGGGATGCTTCCATGATGGAAGACTACTGTACGTATGGTCGCTGAGCAGAAAGGATAAAAATGTTCATACGCGGAAGTCGCGTTCTTCATTGCATTTTTAAGGAACGCACACTGCATAACGAGGCTTGTTATTCTCTTATCGGTTCTCCTCATGATATATATTATATCCTTTGCACCATTTTGGGTTTCTCAAACAATTTTGGCTCAATAAACATTAATTTCCAATAGTGTTTTTATTTTCAGAAAATACTTATGCTAGCCTTTATATACTTTACCATATGAAAAGTGTGATAACCTATATTTTTGAAACGGTTGATGATAGAGCAAAATCAATATCATTTTTGGAATCAGCGCCCCGAAATCATTAAGAAACGACATAAAATCACGGTTTTAGGCGAATTTGTCTACAACAATTTTTCTAATGATACAATTCATCTACAACAATTTATCTACAACAATTAGTTTACAGATACAATTTATCTACAATAATTTGTCTGCAGATACAATTTATCTAGAGAAACTATTACTATTATTGGACCTAGTATGTTTCATGGACTGCTCTCGATTTTCCTACGAAATTGAAAACAAGGGCAGTCGATGACCCTGATTTTTTCTTCTGCAATCGGTTTTCTTGAGAAACCTAACCTAACCTAACCTGACCTGACCTAACCTAACCTAACCCGACCTAACCTGACCTAACCTAACCTGACCTAACCTAATCGAGTTTCTTATACTATTTTTTTTTACAAGATATCGCACTAATTCTTGTCATTTTTTGTGAATTTGTATGGCGTAAGCACAACACCAGTTCGGACTTATTCAAAAAGATGTTGGAGTGTATTGTGTCGTTTCAGTAAATAAATTTATTCAATATCCAATAACATTTTTCTTTATCATTTCTCAAGAAAACCGATTGCAGAAACAAATTTTTCATTTTTTTGAAAAAATTAATAATAATTAACATCAAATAGCTTTCATTTTTCCTCTCTAGACAAATTGTATCTGTAGACAAATTATTGTAGATAAATTGTATCTGTAGACTAATTGCTGTAGATAAATTGTTGTAGACAAATTGTTGTAGATGAATTGTATCTTTAGACAAATTGTTGTAGACGAATTAGTGGGACACCAAAAATCACAATAAACAGAAAATTTTTCAAATTTTGTTACCCAGTGTTATTAGAGCCACCCCTTGAAAAACACATTTTCATTATAATATGGTTTTTATTTTAAATAATAACATTTTAAGTATGCAGACAGTATTCCAAATTGTTAACACATGTAGTGTTCTCTACCAGAATAACAGAAACTGGGGATAGGGGTTAATTTGGGGAGTAGGGGGAGGGGAGTATGTGAAAAGTGGGTTCAGTAGTGTTTCAGCTGTGAACGTGGAAGATTGTGTCAAGTGGTCAGGTGCGTTAAGTGTATGTTAAGTTAATGATAACTTATTATATTTAAACCATTGTATGTGAAATATTGTGATTCTTTTTATTAAATTAATGTTTCTTTACAGGAATAACTTTTATGTACTGTAGGCTACCCAACATGGGTAAGAAATGTGATCTATCGCCAAAGAAGAAAGGTAGAATGCTCTCGCTGTTGACTGCAACTGATTATTCTCACAGAAAAATAGCCCGAGAACTGAATGTGTCACGTGCGAGTGTTGACAAGATCGCATCAAAAATTAAAGTTGAAGGGGATAATCCAGAGCTGACTCCATAAAGAAAGGGTAAATGTGGTAGGAAAAGGATAACTACACCTAGAGCCGACAGATGCATTGAAAAGAAACTAGTAAATAATAGGAGAAGCACTACTAACAAACTTAAATTGGAGCTGGAGAAGGAAAACATCAACATTTCGATAATGACCTTAAGAAGGCGTGCCAGGGAACTTGGATTGAGTACTGTAGTTGCCGGTCAAGGAAAACGCCAAAATTGACTCCAACAATTATCAAAAATCGCTTAAAGTGGGCTAAATACTATTCAAAGTTCACTGTAGATGACTGCAAATCGGTAAGTCACAATATTTTAGTGATCTTGTATGCTTATTTTGAGTAAAATGTATTATTTTGATATTTGTATGACAAGGCACATTTCATTTTGGTTGCAATCATTTCTTTCTCTTTTCATTTGCAGGTGTGTTTCAGTGACGAATCCAAATTCGAAGTCATGTCTGATAAATCACAGTACGTTAGGTGACGTGTTGGTGAGGAATATCATCCAGACTGTGTCGTAAGTACGGTTAAGCATCCAACATCTGTCATGATATGGGCAGTGATAAGCGGTAAAGGTAATAGACGAATTTACATTGTTGAGGGTACTATGAGGCAGGACCAATACCGAAAGGTTTTGGAAACAAGACTTATTCCATAGATCGCCGACTGGATTCGCCGACTGGATTCCAAATGGTGAGCCATTCCATTTTATGCAAGATTCGACCCCCTGCCACACTGCAAAGTTAGTTAAAATTTTCTGGCTGCAAAGAATATTCCTCTCGTGGATTGGCTAGGAAAATCTCCGGATATGAACCTTATCGAAAACCTATGGGAAAGAGTAAAGCGCAGAATGAAAGGCGAGGAAATAACTCGAATACAGTTAATAGAACGAATAATTGCCGTTTGGAACCATGATCTTGAGATACAGGCCAGCTGCAAAGCCTGTATAGAGAGTGTGCCTCGAAGGGTTGCTGCCATATTTAAGGCCAAAGGAAGACCCACTAAGTACTAAATGTGTTTAAATGACTGGAGAGTGTATATAAATATATTCTGAAATAAAATAAGTGCTTAAATTAGCCAAATTTTACTATTATTAGCATTAGAAATAAATTTATACAAGAAAAACTATTTTTTATGTAATGGCTCTAATAATTTGATCACCCTCTGTATATATATATATATATATATATGTATATATAAAAGGTATTGGTGGTATGCCTGTTAAAACTCTTTGAAATATGCGCAATGATGAAGGGGCTAGTCTTTACTGAAAGAAAGTACAGCCTCTAGGATCTTCCTGTCAGGTAGATGTACCCTCAATGCCTCGATTTAGAAGAGTTCCAGCTAGGCTAGAAGAGGATTGTGTTCCACCGGAAGGTCGCTAAGCATCTGAAGATCTTTACAGAAAGACAGATTATGAAGCTTTGAACCTCATTATAATAACCATAGCTGAGAGATTTGACGAAGCAGAGTACAAAATGTATGTCCAGTGTAAAGATTTGCTTCTCGAGGACGCATAGGATAGAGGTCCACAGCATAATTAGGGGGTGTAACTTCATTCTTGGGGTCAGACTTCCTTCCTGCAGGACTAAATACACATCTAGCAACCTTTAGTAATTAGTATGAGGTTTGTGTTGACGGTTCCCTTGAGCATTTAATCCTACGTAATGTAGTTACACACGTGCAATCACTGACACCTGGCCAGTAATTACTTATCTCCTCTGTGATCATATAAGCAAATTTAATTATAGTGATATCTGCCAGCATTACCTGTAGTGAACGCTCGTTTAATTGTAACCCGCGTATTAAAACTTATCCGAGCTCAAACACGACTCAGAAAAATCTTAACCAATTGATGCTATTGCATGTACATAAAGAAAAGTGCGATCAAATAGGTTTAGTTGAGGTTGACTATGGAAATGTTCAGAGTCCTGAACATAGGTTATCTTTGTTTGGTAAATTTAACACATTGTGCTTTGTCAAGACCAAAGTTCTGGTACGATCCAAGGTTACAATGACTAAAAGAGCAGTGAAGCATGGTGATACTGACATGGAATAATTGTAATACCTAATACTTTTTGTCTAAATATATACAATTTGCAAACATCTCTAAAGTGTATAATTATAGTCAGTCGTGAGATGGAATAAATCTTCAAACTACTTTTGCGGTGTATATATATATATATATATATTATATATATATATATATTATATATATATATATATAAATATAATATTATATATATATATATATATATATATATATATATTATATATATATATATGATACACACAGACCGCGCATGGAACAAGGAACTCTTCTTGGATAATTAAATCCACTATAGTCCGAATAAGTAATGGTAAATGACAAATACCATAGTTTTTCTTTTTCATGATGCTAGCCTGACGTGGGCAACGGGTCACTCGCAAAGAGGTCCCATAAATATAGCTTCCCTCACCAGCTATCTGCAAAGCAGACAGGATCCAGCTTTGGGACATGGATCTAGAGATTAAAGCTGCCTAGCCCTGCCACATTTAGAACCTCAATATCAGCAAAATACTCGCTGCTTTCACGTCAGATTGAATACATCAAAGAAAAAAGGGGTAACTATTATATTTTTAGCCTAAAACCAAAACTTAAACCTCAACTGGCAGAATTGAGCGTCCACTTTTGAAGGCACATAACATGTCCGTTTCAAGATGGGAATGAAGTCAGAATGGTCCCCTGAGTTTTTTATGATACACACAGACCGTGCATGGAACAAGGACAACTTCTGGGATAATTAACTCCACTATACTCAGCATAAGTAATGGTAAATGACAAATACCATAGTTTTTCTTTTTCATGATGCTAGCCCGACGTGGGCAGCGGGTCACTCGCAAAGAGTTCCCATAAATATAGCTTCCCTCACCAGCTATCTGCAAAGCAGACAGGATCCAGCTTTGGGACATGGATCTAGGGTTTAAAGCAGCCTAGCCCTGCCACATTTAGAACCTCAATATAAGCAAAAGACTCGCTGCCTTCACGTCAGATTGAACATATCAGAGAAAAAAGGGGTAACTATTAAATTTTTAGCCAGGGGACCATTCTGAGTTCATTCCCATCTTGAAACGGACATGTTATGTGCCTTGAAAAGTGGACGCTCAATTCTGCCAGTTGAGGTTTAATTTTTGGTTTTTGGCTAAAAATATAATAGTTACCCCTTTTTTCTTTGATGTATTCAATCTGACGTGAAGGCAGCAAGTCTTTTGCTTATAGTGAGGTTCTAAATGTGGCAGGGCTAGGCTGCTTTAAACCCTAGATCCATGTCCCAAAGCTGGATCCTGTCTTCTTTGCAGATAGCTGGTGAGGGAAGCTATATTTATGGGACCCCTTTGCGAGTGACCCGTTGCCCACGTCGGGCTAGCATCATGAAAAAGAAAAACTATGGTATTTGTCATTTACCATTACTTATTCGGACTATAGTGGATTTATTTATCCAAGAAGAGTTCCTTGTTCCATGCACGGTCTGTGTGTATCATAAAAAACTCATGGGACCATTCTGAGTTCATTCCCATATATAGGGCGTCCCAAACAAATGTATACACACTTTAACAGCTGATAGCTCAATTGATGTTTCTTTCTTTCCAAGTTAAACCCATTAGAATTAATAATGGCAGTCAGACTAAGCTTCGAACAAAGGAAATTCATTCTAAAATGCTACTGGAAGTGTGAAAACGCAGTTGAAGTGCAAAGACAGTTTAGGAGGGAGTTTCAAACAGATCCACCAACGCGACTTACCATCACTCGAATTAGAGATAAGTTTGAAGCCGATGGAACTGTTCAGAATGTCCACAAGAAGCGTTCCGGAAGACCACGGACATCGACAAGCCCCACAAAGCAAGAAAGAGTACTGGAAACGTATCACCATAGTCCAAGAAAATCTGTGCGGCAAGCGAGTCGTGAGGTAGGAATTTCAGAATCGTCTGTCCAACGCATTTTGAAGCGCTGTCAATGGAAAAGTTACATTCCAAGATTAGTCCATGCTATTAATGAAGATGATCCGGACCGAAGAGTGGAGTTTTTGCGAGTGGTACTTGGCACGATGTGGATGTGGATTGGACGAAGGGGTTTCGTAGAATACCCTCCGCGTTCACCAGACCTCACACCACTAGACTTTTTTTATGGGGATACTTAAAAGACAAAGTCTACGCTATAAAACCTGCAACAGTCGCTAAATTGAGAGCAGCCATTGAACGAGAATGCACACAAATACCAAACGAAATGTTTCGTGATGTTTGCGATTCCATTGCTTCGCGTTATCAGCAGTGCCTGGACCAGAACGGACGTCAGTTTGAAAACAGGCGTTGACAAAACAATTAAATAATGTCTGTAGATTCTATTACATTTTGAAAATGAAATGTATTTTAATAAACACTGCCTTTATAATTATTTAAAGTGTGTATACATTTTTTTGGGACGCCCTGTATATATATATATATTAATATAATCTTGTTTCATGTTTCATGATTATGCTAAGAAACTAGGCTGTGGCAGGGTTATCTAGCTATGTTGTTCAACATAATAATTAAATACCATTTAAAATCGGTTGTGAAGTTCGGTACAATAAGGAAAGCAATAAGAAAGAACTTTATAAATTTTAGACAATGAGGAAACCTGGAAACTGTAGAGAGACTTGCTTGGTAATATATACGATGCAGGCAGGAAGGAGGGGCCAATTGCTGAATCTCCGAGGCTACTGAAACTACACCTTTTTTGAAAAGACTGTGTATTGTGTAAGATGCATGCATGTGTATTAAGGAATATAGCGAGAAGCGCGTATTTGAGAGTATGCTGGACTGCTCAAAGGGTAGACGAGACATGTAAAAAGACCAGCTGAGGTTGACAGTGATGGAAAAACAGGGTTCAGCCACTTCCTGTCTTCTGTTGGAATGACGCATACAGACTCCTTATATATATATATATATATATACTGTGTGTATATATATATATATATATATATATATATATATATATATATATATATATATATATGTATATACATTTAAATTCGGCTTGAGTAAGTATGCATGGCGGGGTATTATGAGCCAGAAGTTATAATGAGGTCGGTGTACAGTTCTCTCGAATGGCCTGTTAAATAATTTTAAATTAAATGCTAGGGATCACTTACGTCTTCGCAGAATCTAAGCTCGCATGATGATACAACTTTCAGTTTTACGTTTTTAATACAGGTGGAAAAGCGTATGGTGCCTTTTATACGTACATATATATATGTTAGGATTGAAAATAATTTTGTGGTCTTTTGTACAAGAAATGATGTTTTTTATACGAGATCTGATATCATAAAGTATTAAATTATAACATTTTAAACGTTGTATAACGGTACGCTTGAGTTTGTGAAGACATGTTTGGTACAGCTTGTGACAAAATCAAAAAGCATGTACGTTCTGTGTGATTGATGTAAATATTGTGATTGACTGGTGCGAAGGAAAAGTAAATAGAACAAATACGTTTATTATGGAATTATGAGGTATTGTGAACAGTCGATAAATTAGAGAAGTGATAATTAAGGTAATGTGAATAGGCGCTAATTATGACCAAGAGCGTAACTAGCTTTCAAAAGTTTGGGGTGGGGGGGGACAACTATAATGATGAGAAATCCTGCGATGAATTTCTGTGCTGCTATCCTGTAG
Source organism: Bathynomus jamesi (assembly GCA_023014485.1). NCBI lineage: Eukaryota > Metazoa > Arthropoda > Malacostraca > Isopoda > Cirolanidae > Bathynomus > Bathynomus jamesi. The sequence goes on along the minus strand of JAJOZX010000136.1, from coordinate 715,761 downwards.
GTAATGTGTTTGCAACCAAAATGATGCTATTAAAATACTATGATTTAGAGAATGATCTATATTTATGATAGTAATAGGAAAATCAAAGAATCATTATTATGACTGCAACTAGTAAGATTCTTGATGAAAAATCTCTCAACTATTTAAAAATGCTAACCTCCCACAAACTCAACATCCCGTTTTCTTTAATTGCATCTATTAAGAAAGTTTTTTTAAACCCAAACCTACTTATTTGGATATTGTGTTTTATATATATACACAGGGCGTCCCAAAAAAATGTATACACACTTTAAATAATTATAAAGGCAGTGTTTATTAAAATACATTTCATTTTCAAAATGTAATAGAATCTACAGACATTATTTAATTGTTTTGTCAACGCCTGTTTTCAAACTGACGTCCGTTCTGGTCTAGGCACTGCTGATAACGCGAAGCAATGGAATCCCAAACATCACGAAACATTTCGTTTGGTATTTGTGTGCATTCTCGTTCAATGGCTGCTCTCAATTCAGCGACTGTTGCAGGTTTTATAGCGTAGACTTTGTCTTTTAAGTATCCCCATAAAAAAAGTCTAGTGGTGTGAGGTCTGGTGAACGCTGAGGGTATTCTACGAAACCCCTTCGTCCAATCCACATCCACATCGTGCCAAGTACCACTCGCAATACTCCACTCTTCGGTCCGGATCATCTTCATTAATAGCATGGACTAATCTTGGAATGTAACTTTTCCATTGACAGCGCTTCAAAATGCGTTGGACAGACGAGATGATTCTGAAATTCCTACCTCACGACTCGCTTGTCGCACAGATTTTCTTGGACTTTGGTGATACGTTTCCAGTACTCTTTCTTGCTTTGTGGGGCTTGTCGATGTCCGTGGTCTTCCGGAACGCTTCTTGTGGACATTCTGAACAGTTCCATCGGCTTCAAACTTATCTCTAATTCGAGTGATGGTAAGTCGCGTTGGTGGATCTGTTTGAAACTCCCTCCTAAACTGTCTTTGCACTTCAACTGCGTTTTCACACTTCCAGTAGCATTTTAGAATGAATTTCCTTTGTTCAACGCTTAGTCTGACAGCCATTATTAATTCTAATGGGTTTAACTTGGAAAGAAAGAAACATCAATTGAGCTATCAGCTGTTAAAGTGTGTATACATTTTTTTGGGACGCCCTCTATATATATATATATTAATATAATCTTGCTTCATGTTTCATGATTATTCTAAGAAACTAGGCTGTGGCGGGGTTATCTAGCTATGTTGTTCAACATAATAATTAAATACCATTTAAAATCGGTTGTGATGTCCGGTACAATAAGGAAAGCAATAAGAAAGAACTTTATAAATTTTAGACAATGAGGAAACCTGGAAACTGTAGAGAGACTTGCTTGATAATATATACGATGCAGGCAGGAAGGAGGGGCCAATTGCTGAATCTCCGAGGCTACTGAAACTAGACCTTTTTTGAAAAGACTGTGTATTGTGTAAGATGCATGCATGTGTATTAAGGAATATAGTGAGAAGCGCGTATTTGAGAGTATACTGGACTGCTCAAAGGGTAGACGAGACATGTAAAAAGACCAGCTGAGGTTGACAGTGATCGGAAAAACAGGGTTCAGCCAATTCCTGTCTTCTGTTGGAATGACGCATACAGACTCCTTATATATATATATATATATATATATATATATATATATATATATATATATATATATATACATTTAAATTCGGCTCGTTTAAGTATGCATGGCGGGGTATTATGAGCCAGAAGTTATAATGAGGTCGGTGAATGGTGTGTTAAATAATTTTAAATTAAATGTTAGGGATCACTTACGTCTTCGCAGAATCTAAGCTCGCATGATGATACAACTTTCAGTTTTACGTTTTTAATACAGGTGGAAAAGCGTATGGTGCCTTTTATACGTACATATATATATTAGGATTGAAAGTAATTTTGTGGTCTTTTGTACAAGAAATGATGTTTTTTACACGAGATCTGATATCATAAAGTATTAAATTATAACATTTTAAACGTTGTATAACGGTACGCTTGAGTTTGTGAAGACATGTTTGGTACAGCTTGTGACAAAATCAAAAAGCATGTACGTTCTGTGTGATTGATGTAAATATTGTGATTGACTGGTGCGAAAGAAAAGTAAATAGAACAAATACGTTTATTATGGAATTATGAGGAATTGTGAACAGTCGATAAATTAGAGAAGTGATAATTAAGGTAATGTGAATAGGCGCTAATTATGACCAAGAGCGTAACTAGCTTTCAAAAGTTTGGGGGGGGGGACAACTATAAGGATGAGAAATCCTGCGATGAATTTCTGTGCTGCTATCCTGTAGGTAATGTGTTTGCAACCAAAATGATGCTCTTAAAATACTATGATTTAGAGAATGATCTATATTAATGATAGTAATAGGAAAATCAAAGAATCATTGTTATGACTGCAACTAGTAAGATTCTTGATAAAAAATCTCTCAACTATTTAAAAATGCTAACCTCCCACAAACTCGACATCCCGTTTTCTTTAATTGCATCTATTAAGAAAGTTTTTTTAAACCCAAACCTACTTATTTGGATATTGTGTTTTATATATATATATATATATATATATATATATATATATATATATATATATATATGTATATAATAATAATAATAATAAGAATAATAATAATAATAATAATAACAAGATTAGTAACAACTAATAGTCGTTAAAGAAGGTTAAACTTAACTACTTGTCTGAAAACAATTACTGCGAGAAATATATAGCAAGATTGGGGTAGAGTCGCCATTTAAAATATATCTTCCAATGTTACATGATAAAGCGCTTTGAAATTAAAATTTACATTTGAAACACTATAAAAGGAGACGTGTCTGCAGTTATCTCTGAATATGAATGCATAATAGTGGCTAGTAGATGTTTTTGTTGTTCGAAATAATTTGTCACTTATATAGTAATTTTTGCACGCTGGTTCCGAAAATAATATTAATTTTTCGACATTACGTAGAGATTTTCACAAAATGTCATATTTCATATAACACATGTAAATAGTTTTCATTAAAACTGAGTAATTTTAATTTTGATTAAAAACTACTGAGATATCATTGAAGGTGTGACGTAAGCATGTCGACTGCTTACTGCTGGATGTTAAAATGGGTTGATACAGAATTATTACATAAAAGAAAAGGATCATTGCATAGATCCACAAGAAAATTCAGTCTAAATAAAGACGTATATGTAGTTGACTTAAATAGCATTCTTTCTTTTTAAAGTTGTTTGCATTTGTAATTAGCATAACAAATCGAAATAGGTACCTAATGTAAATTGAAATAAATACTATTTATTTATGTAGCTGCTTTTCCCTTCCAATTTGCAAAAAATCCTTACGTGATAGAAAAATGGATACCGTATTCGAAATCAGAATAATTGAATTATATAATCAACTAATAGTAAGAAAACATCACTTACAAATTTCTTATTCGCAGGCCTGTGTAGTTTATAGTCAATATTTGGTAACAATAATAATTAACTAGTCGTTACAGTTAAATTACTAGAAAAAGTTACATACGTTTAAAATGTTTATTATTAACTTGTTTGGAAAATCTGGCAAGATTGTGAACTGTTACCAATTGTGATTAATGTGCTTAGAAAAGAATTATGCAAACACTGCACATTAAATCAGTAAAACTTGTTAAATATATATATGTGTATATATATATATATATATATATATTCGACATTCACTCATTTCACGTGCTTAATTGTGAAATTCATATATATATACATATTTGCAACATTCACTCGTTTCACGTGCTTAATTTTGAAATTCATATATATATATATATATATATATATATATATATATAAAAGGAACACCAGAGAAAAAGTAAACATTCTTCAAGGTTTAATAGTACCAACGTTTCGGAATGCACTAATTCCATCTTCAGGGCTAAAACAATAAAATACCAAATCACATACAAAATACAAATTGCTTAATAACAATTTAAAATAAACTTAAAAATTATAAAAAGTAGCTAAGAAAATGTAAAACATTAAAACTAAAAGGTAAATAAATGTGGTTAAAAAAGTTACAATTATAAAAAGTAGCTAGGAAAAATATAAAAGCATTAAGACTGAAAGGTAAATAAAATAAACTAGTACTTATACCAAAACATAGCAGATCTACCGATGATTCGTCAGAATTTAGGCCTGGTTTTAATTTATAAATAAACAAAGATTCCATAATTTTGAGCTTAAGGTCAGAGCTCCCGGCAGCAAGTACAGCGAAATTAGACTGTAAAAGTGGGTGGTTATTGTTGTGAGAATGATTACGTATGAGAGAATTAGGTTGTTTGCCAATAGGTAAATTTGTATGAACCGATTTACTGAGATGTTCGTAAATACGGATTTTAAATGTCTTTTAGTTTTACCTATATATGACCCCATACAGTGGTCACACTTGTATTGATAAACTATGGATGACTTAAGAAGTGTAGGAATAACATCCTTGTATTTAAATAAATGGTGAATCGATTTAGACAAGGTGAATATAATTTTTATACATAGTTGTGGGTAGAATTCCTTGAGCAATTTTAAAAGTTTGTTTCTAATGTTAAAACTTGAGGTTCCCATATAGGGCAAAGTAAAATACAAGATATCTTTGTGGACTGTAATTAAGTCTCTAGTTGTAGGGTTTATTAGTCTACTTAAGGTTCTGCCTGTTGTAGTCTCCACCAGTCCAGAAGGGAAATTATTCTTGGTAAGGAGTTTTCGGATGAAATCTAGTTCATCGTGTAGTTTAAGGTAATCTGAACAGATATTGAAAGGTCTATTGGTCAGAGTCGAAATTAAATTTCATTTGAAACCTAAAAGGTTAAAGGAAGAAAAGTTCGTAGTAAGATTGGTGAATGTCGGCTTTCGGTAAACGGAAGTTTCAAAAGAGGAATTAGTTTTTATTATCTTAATGTCCAAAAAGGACAGAGAGCTATTAGATTCAGCTTCTGAAGTAAATTCAACATTAGGGTGCTTAGAATTAAGGTAATTACGAAACAAAGGGATATGATCTATTGATTTGAACAGGAGAAAGGTGTCATCAAAGTGAAACCTATAGGAACTGTCAAAAACAAATACTAGATGCAGAAATTAAATTTAAGAAAAGGCTCAGTAATGAATGTAATCGGGATCTTAATCAGTCTACTTGTGTTTTTAAGTCTCTGGTGTCTGGTGTAGATTCAACACATCTTTTGAACGTCATTCAGACGAGCAATTTGAAATGTATTGCAAGGGTGAATTTTGTCCAGAACAGGAAACTCCAAAAATTAGGAAATAATACGATTAATAATCTAGCAACTAATGATCTCATCTTTAATTATTCTTCCAAAGTTCTCAGTGATTTTAAAAAATCTGCCCTTTGTAAAGGCCTGAAATTCTCTCTTACTCTTCTTCTTCCGCAGCTTATTATCCCATCTTTACATGGGGTTGCTGTTTTTGGTTCGTCTTCTCCACTCTCCTCTGTCGTATACCGCGTCCTCCTCCAAGTCCTTCTTCCTGATGTCCGCCACCACACAGTCCCTCCATCTCGTCTTCGGTCTTCCTCTTCTTCTCCGTCCCGGCAACTCCACCTCCAGCACTCTGCGCCACACATACTCCTCCTCTCTTCTCCAGACGTGTCCATACCACCTCAGCCTGGCCTCCTGCACCTTCTTAGATGCTTCCGCCACCTTCACTGTTCCTCTTATATGCTCATTTCTCTCCCTATCCCTCCTCGTCACTCCACACATCCATCTCAACATCTTCATTTCAGCCACATCGATTTTTCTTTCATTGCTCTTCTTCATTGGCACAGTCTCCATTCCATACAACATTGCCGGCCTCACCACTGTTTTGAATACCTTTCCCTTCAGTTTCACTGGGACCCTCTTATCACAGAGCACCCCTGATACGTCTCTCCAGTTCTTCCACCCCGACTGTATTCTACAGTTTATCTCTCTCTCTGCTCCCCCCTCTGCATCCACTGCTGACCACAAGTATTTAAAATACTCCACCGTCTTAACACGCTCTCCACTCAATGTCATTTCCCCTCCTCGGTCCTGCTGCACATCACATCTCATATATTCGGTCTTCTTTCGGCTAATTCTCATCCCCCTACTTTCCAACGCCTCTCTCCAATTTTCCAACTGCTGCTCCACCTCCTCTTTCGTCTCCCCATCAACACAACATCGTCTGCATACATCATGCACCACGGCGCCTCCCCTCTAATCCTGTCCGTCAACACATCGAATACCACATTGAAAAGGAAGGGGCTCAAAGCTGATCCTTGGTGCAGACCAACTTCCACCCCAAAGCTCTCTGACACACCCACGCTACTCCTCAACTTAGTTGTTACTCCCCTGTACATCCCCTTGATCAGTTTAACATACTTCTCCGGTACCATCTTTTCCCTTAAGCATCTCCAAACTTCCTGCCGTGGTATCCTATCATATGCCTTCTCCAAGTCAATAAAAACCATGTGCAACGCCTTCTGCCACTCTCTGTACCTCTCTGCCAACTGTTTCAATGCAAAAACTGCATCTATCGTTCTCCTTCCCGGCATAAATCCAAACTGTTCCACTGACACTTCCGCTTCGTCTCTCAACCTACTCTCCACTATTCGCTCCCATATCTTCATTGTATGTGATATTAGCTTGATCCCTCTATAATTCGTGCAATCTTGTACATCTCCCTTCTCTTTGAATATAGGCACTATGATGCTAGTCCGCCACTCATCCGGAATCACCTCCTGGTCAAACAACTTCTGCATTAGATCCCACACCAGATCCACCCCCTCATCTCCCAGTGCCTTCCATGCCTCGGCTGGTACTGGTATCTCGTCTGGGCCAGTCGCTTTGTTATTTTTCATCTTATTCCGAGCACGACTCACTTCCATCCTCCCCACTTGTTCTGTCATAGCTACACTTGGTAATCCATCCTCCCCACTTGTTCTGTCATAGCTACACTTGGTAATCCATCCTCATAGAAAGATCTTGGGTTTTCTTTATTTAATAATTCCTCAAAATATTCCTTCCATCTATCCTTTATCTCTTCATTTCTTTGCAGCACCGCCCCCTCCCTTCCCTTAATTTGTTTTACTTGTGTAAAGTCTTTTGTCGCTCTATTTCTGCTCTTAACCAATCTGTATATCTTCTTTTGTCCTTCACGATCCTCTAAATCCTCATACATCTGCCGATATGCCTCCGCCTTTGCTCTCGCCACTGCTCTCTTTGCCTGTTTCTTTGCTTCTTTATATACCACCTTACACTCTTCACTCCTCGATTCTTCCCATAACGTCTTAGTTTCTCTCTTACTTCGTAGTGCTCTTTGGAACTCATCACTCCACCACGATCCTTCCTTATCTTCCCACACTTTACCTGATGTTTCCCCCAATATGTCTTTACCTGCCGTTCTCATGACATTCGCATTATGTACCCACCAATCCTGTACATTCTGTTCATCAACATGGATTTCACTCAACACTCTCTCTAAATTCCCGTTTCTTCCCCTCCTCTCTCAGTTTGTACCACCTAATTCTCCTCACTGTTGTTCCTCGGGTCTTTCTTCCTCTTTTCAACATCACAACCATGACTATCATCCGGTGTTGTGGCGTCACATTGTCTCCTGGAATAACTTTGCAGTCCCTCACCTCGGCCAATTGCGCCCTCCTTTACAGTATGAAATGAATTTGGGATGTTCTCCCTCCACTCTTGTACGTAATAACATGCTCCTCCCTCTTTCTGAAAAACGTATTTACAATCGCTAGATCAAACGATACAGCCATATCCAACACTCTCTCACCGTCCACGTTTGCCTCTCCATAGCCATGACCACCGTGCACTCTGACCACTCCATCGTTATGATCACCAACGTGTCCATTCATATCGTCGCCCAACACCAATCGTTCGTCCTCGGCAATACTCTCAATTTCTTCCTCCAATAACCTCCAGAAAGCTTCTTTAACGTCGTCCGGACATCCACTTTGGGGCGCGTATGCACTGATTATATTGAGTACATGTTCCCCATAATTCATTCTCAAAGTCACCAGTCTATCTCCTCTTCGCTTTACTTCCACTATGCTATCCTTCAATTCCTTCGCGAATACAATACCCACACCATTCCTTCCCTCAACCGACGCCCCACTGTAGAACAATTTATATCCCTCACTGAGTTCTCTTGCTTTGTTCCCCTTCCAGCGTGTTTCTTGTACACACAACACCCCAACTCTCCCCTTCTTCATCAACTCCACAATCTCTTCCTCTGCCAGTCATGCTTCCAACATTCAGCGTCGCAATTCTCAGGTCCACCCGAGCTCGCTTCGTTAGCCGCACCCGCTCTTGGTGCGGTAGCCCTCGCCTCACCACAGAGGTCGGGCGAGGTCTCTGCACGTCGCCTACGGGGTACGCCCTAGCCGTCATCGCATTTTCGTGTTGAAGACTCACCATTGTGGTTTTGGCTGGGTTTTTATGGCCGGATGCCTTTCCTGACGCCAACCCTCCCCATTTATCCGGACTTGGGACCGGCCGAGAACAAGGCTGGCTTGCCTTACCCTTGGGTTGGGTTGAAATTCTCTCTTACTCCAAAGAAGCTTAATTTTTACGATCATTTCCTCAACTTTGAGTTATTTTTTAAGGACCTTTTTAAACGTTCATTCTTTGACCCACATAGTAAAGGTTTTAACTTTTTATCTAATAATTTACGTAATTTAGCTTTCACATCATTTTATGCTTTTAACCCTTTAGCAATAGACCTAATATGGAGGTGGAAGAGTTTCAAAGTCTAAGAAATCTGTCTTTGGACAAGTCATTGGTGGTTACAAGACCAAACAAAGGCAATGGCGTTGTTCTTTTGGACAGGAATGTTTATGTCGATAAAATGTAAGATATTTTAAATGATGCAACTAGATTTGCTAAAGTAACTGGTAACATTTCTGCTTTAATTTTAAAACAGGAAGATAAAATTAATAGGTATCTTAGAAAACTTAAATCTAATAATATAATCTCAGACAGTTTTTTCTAAATTATTTGTTTCTGGATCCAGCCCAGGTATTATGTATGGACTCCCTAAAATACAGAAACCTAATTGTCCACTTAGGCCAATTTTATCGGCACTAGGAACTTTTAGTTATAACCTTTCAAAATTCTTGGTTCCCATACTATCACCTATAACTTATAAATTGTATACAGCACGGGATTCTTTTTCTTTCGTTAGAGAAATTACTTCATTAAATAATAATTCTTACACAATGGCTAGCTTCGATGTAAAATCTTTATTTACCAATGTGCCTGTTGCAGAAACTATTGATATATGTATTGACAATCTTTTTAATAATACTGATACTGTGCAGGGTTTTAATAGAGGTCAAATGAAAGAACTACTAAAATTTTCCGTGGAAAATATTTTAAACAGACTGAAGGTGTTCAAAAGGGTCTACCTCTTGGTCCCACCTTAGCTAACGCGTTTCTTTGTCATCATGAAGTCAAATGGCTGAATGAGTGTCCTTCCAACTTCAAACCGGTTTTTTTATTTTATAGAAGATATATTGATGACACTTTTCTCCTGTTCAAATCACCAGATCATATCCCTTTGTTTCGTAATTACTTTAATTCTAAGCACCCTAAAATGAATTTACTTCAGAAGCTGAATCTAATAGCTCTCTGTCCTTTTTGGACATTAAGATAATAAAAACTAATTCCTCTTTTGAAACTTCCGTTTACCGAAAGCCGACATTCACCAATCTTACTACGAACTTTTCTTCCTTTATCCCTTTAGGTTTCAAGCGAAATTTAATTTCGACTCTGACCAATAGAGCTTTCAATATCTGTTCAGATTACTTTAAACTACACGATGAACTAGATTTCATCCGAAAACTCCTTACCAAGAATAATTTCCCTTCTAGACGGGTGGAGACTACAATAGGCAGAAACTTAAATAGACTAATAAACCCTACAACTAGAGACCTAATTACAGTCCCCAAAGATATCCTGTATTTCACTTTGCCCTGTATGGGAACCTCAAGTTTTAACATTAGAAACAAACTTTTAAAATTGCTCAAGGAATTCTACCCACAACTATGTCTAAAAATTATATTCACCTTGTCTAAATCGATTCACCATTTATTTAAATATAAGGATGTTATTCCTACACTTCTTAAGTCATCCATAGTTTATCAATACAAGTGTGACCACTGTATGGGGTCATATATAGGTAAAACTAAAAGACATTTAAAATCCATATTTACGAACATCTCGGTAAATCGGTTCGTACAAATTTACCTATTGGCAAACCACCTAATTCTCTCATACGTAATCACTCTCACAACAATAACCACCCAATTTTAAAGTCTAATTTCGCCGTACTTGCTGCCTGGAGCTCTGACCTTAAGCTCAAAATTATGGAATCTTTGTTTATTTATAAATTAAAACCAGACCTAAATTCTGACGAATCATCGGTAGATCTGCTACGTTTTGGTTAAGGTTCTAGTTTATTTTATTTACCTTTCACTTTTAATGCTTTTATATTTTTCCTAGCTACTTTTTATAATTGTAACTTTTTTAACTTCATATTTATTTACCTTTTAGTTTTAATGTTTTACATTTTCTTAGCTACTTTTTATAATTTTTAAGTTTATTTTAAATTGTTATTAAGCAATTTGTATTTTGTATGTAATTTGGTATTTTATTGTTTTAGCCCTGAAGATGGAATTAGTGCATTCCGAAACGTTGATACTATTAAACCTTGAAGAATGTTTATTTTTTCTCTGGTGTTCCTGTTTATTATTAAACTGCGTTTCCCACGCCATCAATCAATAGCCGATATATATATATATATATATATATATATATATATATATATATATATATATATATATATATATATTAGGGTGATGCACAAATCATGACCATCGTGGATTTTTAGGGATAACCCCTCATTTGTTCCAATTTGTCACAAAAACACCCTGTGAGAAATTCCAGGTCAAACAAATAACATCCAGAGGTCGCGCCCGCTAATTGAAAATTTGAAAATTACAAAAAATTAGAGTAAAATCAAATTTTTTGAATTTGTTCTTATTTTTGTTGCAGGTTTGTTGCAGGTTGCAGGTTTTGTGCAGGTTTGCTGCAGGCAGAGTGGTAGGTGATGCGTATATGAGCAAACAGCAAACAGCGTTCAAGGAAATCGGTATCGCAGTGTGCTTGTGGCAGTGTCCGGGAGAGGTGCTATATCAGTGAGTCTCTCCGCCTCAATTTCTCTTCTATTTCCTGTATCTTAATTGTGACGAAAATGAGATCAAGAAGCTCAACAGATATCTGGCTGATCGGTCAACAAATAGATAAATTGAATCAAAGTAAGCTTCCATCAAAGAAAGAAGTAATTTCCTTATTCATGAATTATAAACATGTCAAGAATGAAACCGTCAGAGAAGCATTAACTTCAACCGTTAATGATGTATTGGAAGTGTGGCAGAGAGCAGGAATACCAACAACCCAGAAATGTAATGTTGTGAAGAAATTAAATAAACTGTATGATGAGTGGCAAGGGCTGAAGAAGCAAAGGAAAAAAAAATCGAAGTTTTCAATAGAGAAAGAGAATACATGGAAAGAAAAATTGGATGGACTCTTTGATATTGCGCATGCAAATGCTAACGAGTTAATAACTATCGAAGAAGATAGAGAGTTTCTACGGCTACGAAGGGAAGGTCGAAAGGGTAAAATGATGGCAGTTGATAAGGATGAAGAAAAACGTCGAAAGGAAGCTGCGAAGAGACATGAAAAAATGGATAAGAAAAGGTTACGTGAATCAAGTGCATTTGATGAAACAGTTGTTCTTGCAAGCAGCAGCAGTTCCTGCAGTGATTCACCTGCATCTACGGAAGAAGAAGTAGATCTGGAACAGCCCTCAACATCCAAAAGAGGCCTTCCAAGAAAAAAATTCAAGATTATGAATGAAAATCTGCTTTCCTCATTGGATGTTGCTAAGATCAGCGACCGATCAGCCTCTTTAATAATTATTCCAACGATCGCAAATGTTGGAAAAGATCCAGAGAATTACAATGTTAGCTACTCATCGATTCGCAGGGCAAGACAGAAATCAAGAAAGAAGTTCAGTGAAAACTTGAAAGAAGAATTTCAAGCTGACAAACCCTTGATTGTTCATTGGGATGGCAAACTCCTCGAAGACATTACTGGGAATGAGGTTGTTGATCGGTTGCCAGTCCTAATCTCTGGCAGTGGAGAAGATCAACTGCTTGGAGTGCCAAAAATAGATCATGGCACAGGAAAGGATACTGCAAATGCAGTACATCAGGCGATCATTGATTGGAATCTAATAGATAAGGTAAAAGGCATGTGTTTCGATACAACTGCATCGAACACAGGTCGTAAAAACGGAGCTTGTGTCCTAATTGAACAGAAAATGGAGAAAGATTTGTTGTGGTGTCCTTGTCGACACCATATCCTTGAAATCATGTTGGAAGCAGTGGTATCCCCTGCATTACAGGCTTCATCAGGCCCTGACATTCAGTTATTCAAAAGATTCAAAACAAACTGGAATAAGATTAATCTAACTTCATACGATAAATTAGAAAATTATCCACAAAAGGAAAAAGAGGAAATCATCAACTTTGCAGCAAGAAAAATCAATGAAGATCAACCTCGCGACGATTACAGAGAGTTATTGGAAGTGACAATCATCTTGCTTGGCGGTACTCCAACGACTGGAATAAAATTCAGGAAGCCTGGGTCTTATCATAGAGCCCGTTGGATGGCGAAAGTCATTTATTCGATGAAAATCTTTATTTTCAAAAGTCAGTTCAAAATAACAGCAATAGAAGAAAGAAATCTAAAAGAAATTTGTTGGTTTTCTGTTTCAATTTATATTAAGCATTGGTTTTCAGCACCCTGCGCAGCAAGTGCTCCACGAAATGATCTGAGTCTTCTCAAAAATCTTCACAGCTACAAAAGCACAAATGAACAACTAGCAAATGCTGCTTTAGAAAAATTCAAGAATCATTTGTGGTATCTCTCAGAAGAGTTGATCGCATTGGCTTTCTTTGATGATAAAATCAGCTTTGACACCAAAAGAAAAATGAAGGAGGCTCTTACAAAATCTTCGGAGCCAGATCCTCCAAAGAAGACACAAATAGACATCAAAACTATTGACAATAAGCAGCTTGAAGATTTTGTAACTGCTAACACAAAGTCCTTCTTCAGTATACTCGGATTGTCTTCAACGTTCTTGAGCAAACCAGTAGAAGATTGGCTTCTCGATGAGAGTTATTGGGTTGCAAAGAACGTAGTGAATCACATGAAAGTTGTTAATGATATTGCTGAAAGAGGAGTGAAATTGATTGAAGATTATAACAAATTAATTACCAATGATGAACAACATAAGCAATATCTACTGCAAGTTGTATCAAATTATCGGAAGAAGCTTCCGGACAAAACTAAGAAAACTCTCGTATCTTTGACGCAACAGTAAAATTTACGAGTATATCCATTCTATGTATCTATAGTAAATATCTATTATATTGTATCTGTTTTATGAACAAATGGAAAAGAGGAAGGTGGTATGATAGGCCTCCTGGGGAACTTCCACTCAAAAAAAAAGTAACGTGACGCTTGCTGTACCTCCTGGGTGTCATGAAAATCAGCAAATTTTCAAATGGCGGGCGCGACCTCCAAATATTCGAATTTTGACCCGAAATTTCCCCAGGATCATTTTTCCACCAAATCAAACCAAATGAGAGGGTATCTCAAAAATTTCAAACAAAACAATTTTACTCCCCCACTTTTGCATCACCCTAATATATATATATATTAGGGTGTGTCTATTTTATGAAGTTTTGAAATTTATATTGGCCAGGTTCTTATTGGGTTTCACTAAAGAAAAAATGATATTTGCCAATTTTTAGAAAAGTTGGAGTAAATTTAGGACTTGCCCAAGGCTTAGGAAAATTATGCAATTCGAAAAAATTAGCAATATTACAATTTTCCAAATGAATGTTACAAAATGAATGCCTTAACAACCAAATATGATATTAAAACAAAGAGAAACACTATATAATTGTTCTATTTACTGCTTTTGAGCTTTCGGAAATTTGTTCCAGTGGTACTCAACCATTTGCAGGACGAATTGTTTCTGCTGTTCATCTCTGACCAGTGATTCATTGAAAGACTGCATGAGGGCAACTCCCCTTTCTGCCAAGTCATTACTTACTCGTAGGGCTGAAACGACATCTTTTACCTCATTATATGACTTCTCTGCCTCCCATTGTTGCGGGTCAAGGTCTAAAAATGCTCCATCCAATTCAAGAATCTGGAAAAGGTTCTTGGTGGAAGTGGTATAAAAGTCGTGTAGTGATTTTGAAGAGGGATCATGCACAGGAGGGTGTCTTTTTGGAGGTTCATCAGATCCTTGAATCTTGCGCATATTCTGGACCATGAGTCGTTTTTCATCGACGGTGACTGAATCATCGAAAAGACTGAGACCCACCAATGTTTCAGACAGATACCAAAGATGTCGAGAAAATGCCCCGAAGCCGACCTCCGAGACTTCCTTACCTGGGTAACTGTGCAGCGCCTTCAAGAATTGAAGATCGTTCCGTGGGGCTTCATTTGGTGATGGACAGGAAAACCTGTGCTTGATGTACACCGTAGTTGTGAATAGTGCCACTCGATTTAAGTGCTTCCATACCGTTTGAGAGTATGATTGTCGAGATGCCCTCATTATACTTTGACGCTGTTGAATGGGAAACTGGTCTTTAAAAAGACACATCTTGATAGCATATAGTGCACGTGCCATCCAACGCGCTCGGTGAAATGTTCCTGGGTATCTGAACTTTATTCCTTTCGGTGGTTCTCCTCCTAGAAAGATGACTGTCAGCTCCAAAAGTTCTTCTTAGTCGTCTCTGGGATGTTTATTGCTCAGTTGCTGTATGGCAAAATTTATAACAGTTCCTCTAACTCCTTCAATGCGCTCTGCTACTTCGGCATCCTCCAGAGCCGTGCGATATTTTGTTTGGTCAATCTTTGGCTAAAAGTTGCGAAAATGAGAAAAGATATCAATATTTGGAGACTTAGCAGCATCATGTAGCGAAAACACCTTTGCTAAAACAACTTCAGACACATGATGCCGACAGGCAAGGTTTAGAAGATCCTTCTCTAACTCACTTTCAAGTTTCATACAAACACTACCTTTCAAACCTGTGTTAGATGCCGTTGTGTCGAAGCACATAGCTACAATTCTCTGTTCAAGAACCCAGCTTCTGATCTCGGCCATGCAAGCTTCTGCCATAACTGCAGCTGTGCTTGATGGCAGTTTGGGTATAGCTAGTAGCTTGGTTATATCCTTCCCAGAAACCATTATCGGAAGACGATCCACAGATTCTCGCTCATTTCCTGTATAGTCGGCCATTATCTTCCCATCCCAGTACAAAGTTAGTGGCACTTGCGGTTTGAAAGATTCTCTGATCTCAGATGCTAAGGCTGCACGTCTATCTCTCTTCGCTTGGTGTATTGCAGATGGACTAATCATAAGTTCACCAACTGGTGCTTTAAACTGATTGGATGTAAATGCAGCCAAAGCAGAAAAAATGTATGAGGCATTCCTGCTGCTTGTTTTTGTGCGATCTAAAGCTGCTGCTACATCCTGTGGAACTACAGAGATGGTTCCCTTCCGTCGCTGCGGCGGACCTGATGATGTTGATAGCTCGGATTCACTTTCAGTAGTGTCTAAAGGTGAAGATTCTTCACTTGACGATTCAAGAACTGCAACCTCATTCACTCTGTGTGTTTCTGCACGAACCCGTTCCTCACGATCTGCAACAGCTATTGATCTTTGTAAGGCCTTGGCCTCTTGCTTTGCGTGGTTAACATCAATGCCTGACATGAAACCACGTCGTCCTTTTTCACGTTGAGCTTTCAGAAACTGTCGGTCCTCTTCTATCTTTATCATAGTCATGGCATCTTGATGTGCAATATCAAAGAAATCATCCAACAAATTTTTGAAAGTTTCACGATTTCTCTCTTCAGTTGTTGACATTCTTGATATACGCTTCTTGAGGTTTTGCCATTCCTTGTGAAGACGTCGTAGCTGATCCCAGACATGATTCTTCGCCCTTGTTGTTATCCGTGCTTGTTCCCAAATTGGAAGAATAATTGCAACAGTTTCCTTTATGCTCTCATCCAACTTCAATTTCTTACGTGTATGAAAATCGAACAACACTTTCAAAACCTCACCACGTGAAGGTAGCTTAGAAGGATGAAAGTGGTCTTCTATACCACCAATCAACCAAATCTCTGTCTTCTTTCTTGTTGCCTCCGCCATTTTACCTGTAAAGTAGAAAAAATAATTAAATATCTGAAATAGTGACCGAATAAAAACATTCACTTTATTGGACTGACAATATGAATGAATTAGCAGCAAATGTCTTATTCGTCGTTATATAGGTAATTATTCCAAGGCAAAAAAATAAAACACCATAACAAGCTGATATAAATTGCCCTGATAATTTCTTGTGGCGATGTGCACCTGTAACCGTAGTCTAAGAATAAATTTAGTTAAAATGAATATTACATACAAACCCGAAGTGCTAAACATAAGACTTACGCAATAAATTAAAATACATCTCACAACCACAAGAAAACTTAAAAATGAAAGACAAAAAAATTTATATGCTGAAAGGTTAAACTAACAACATATTTTAAAACGGTTGCGATGTCACAAATCCAAACATAGCTTGAAATAAAACCAGTACACTAGGCACACCGTCGCCATAAACTAATTATCGACACAAAACATTTGCTTCTCAACTTTGATTGCATTGGGCAAGTCCTAAATATTTTACTATAGTGGTAAAACTTCATATATAGAGTTTTTACATGAGGTGGCATGATAATTCGACTTGGCCGATGTAAAACATTGCTTTTGAATTTCTCACTCTATATATATATATATATATATATAATATATATATATATATATATATATATATATATATATGTTTGCAACATCCACTCGTTTCACGTGCTTAATTGTTCATTTTTACACACATATATATATATATATATATATATATATATATATATATATATATATATATATATATATATATATATATATATATATATATGTAAAAATGAACAATGAACAATTCCTATACCATCATTATATGGATTCATTGTCTTCATGCAGTACTTATGTTTGTATGGTTTTTATGTTTGAATGTTCATTTTTACATAAGAAACCAAAATCACCTAAGTGAGTTTTGGATAGAATTTCGATTTGTACATCTTTATTCATTACTGTATTTCTCTAATTCATCTTTATTAAAAATGACTTATACTGTATGTATGGCATAATTTGAGTAACTATGACGTCACATTTTCCTGTCATTAATTTCCCTTCATCATATCTCTCGTATACAATATATGAAAATTCTTTAACATAATAATAAAAACTGTGCACTCTATAAGTATAAATATAACTATTATTCGACCATATTCCCCCCGCCCCCCATACACCCATGTCCTTTCTTGATCTTTATCTTTTGTTAATTTTATTAATTATTCATTCAGCTACCTATTGTCAACCTATTGTGTGACTACCAATATGTGTACAATAGTTTAGGCATTCGTACATGTCCACTGAGGACGTACATAATTACCTTACATGTAAGTACGTTCACATGTATTCTTTTTACTCTTTCTTTTAAGTGCGTTCACCTCTTGCAATGAACTCGAAAATGCTTATGCAAGTATACGCAATTCGATAACACAGCAAAAGTGAACGCTTCTAAGATAAAAATCTCCTTTCGCTCTGATCCACATTTATAAAAAAAAAATTATCATGCATTATGTTAAATCATGTGTGTCATGTATATATAAATATATACGGTATGTGCCCATGTACTCTGTGTTGTACTAATAACCATATATAAATATAAAAAACACT
This sequence comes from Bathynomus jamesi, assembly GCA_023014485.1. Taxonomy (NCBI): domain Eukaryota; kingdom Metazoa; phylum Arthropoda; class Malacostraca; order Isopoda; family Cirolanidae; genus Bathynomus; species Bathynomus jamesi. The sequence goes on along the minus strand of JAJOZX010000136.1, from coordinate 697,774 downwards.
AAGAATTGTAAGTGACTAATGTACTTAATAATGTAATTGATGTACCGTACTTTAAAAAAACTGTAATTAATGATAATAATTTAAATGTAATTAATGTACTTTAACATTAATAATTTAATATCAAGAAATTAATGTATTTTAATAAAGATAATTAACGATAATAAGCGAATGTGAATTAATTGGTAATTGTAATCATAATTGTGATGAACCAAAAGTGCAGCCTACTCAGTGATGTACTTAGATTGTACTCAATGCACGACCCGACATTATTTCGCCATTTAGGAATGTATACGCGGCGATATTATTATTTTTTTAATATTATTTTTCCGTTGTGATAAATTTTGATGTGCTTTCTACTTTGCCAAATAATTGATGACTTGTTCTTTTTAAAAATTTCTTAATGATTTTCAGATTTAGCTTAATAATGAATCCTGAGTAACTTTTGCCATGTCATGTTTTGTATACATTCTCTCTTTGTTATAAAAGATGAAGTCATATCTTGCCTAAGCATTTAATTGTAAATCTTAAACCTTTAATTTTTACTCATATGCATATTTTAGTGTAAAGATGCATAGTTCAATTTCCACTTTTAGTTAACTTGGCAGATCATGATAACATCAGAGCTGAAAATACGCGGTTTAAGATAAAAATATGGCTTCATCTTCAAACATCTTGTTTATTCGTTTAAACCTTACCACAGCTAAAAGATTTACTTTATTTTCAAATATTGTGCAAAAATAATGCAGCCTCTTCAACATTTAATAATGATGATGCTAGTAGAATCGGGGGATATAAACCCCAACAATTTCTTCCATGTTTATTCTGATTCCAATGACGAGGCTGAGTAGTACCTGTACATTTTAGCAGTAAATTACAGTAAAAGAAAGTCTTTATCTTTTCCTTCGAGCCGTGCCCTCTTCAGGAATTTAGTCAGTAAAATCTCCCGGTACGTTACAAGAAGAATCGGGGGGGAACCCTCAGAGAATTTAATAAGCCTCTCAGTATCCTCCGAGACACTAAAGAAGAACTCGGAGAGTCGTATAGAAGAAATTACTGCAAGTAACAGATCCGTTGCTGCCTCCCAACCAGAACCCCCGTCGACTCCGAACCAACCCAGGGCCATAGACGGAAGGGTTAACAGTGTGGCGACCCTGCCCCAGGATTAAAAAACTATCAACCCAAGCACCGTAGAAGATATCAGGGTAACAGTCTGGCAACCCTTTAACCAAGATAAGAAACTGACGACCCCTGCATCCAGGATTCTTCCAGTCTTCCAGACCCTGGAAATCGAAGCAACCACAAGCACATAGAAGAAGGATTTTAACAAGAGGATTTTAACAAGTGGCCACTCTTTGGCCAGGATAGAAATTAACCTGCATCAGGATAAAACCAGTTGACCGGCGTGTCACGACTTCCAGTTCGTAACATCCACCCTTGAACCGGTGTGTAACTACTCCAAGTTCTCCACGCCTAGTTTTCATCCAAGAACAATTAGCCAGCAAGACGTCTTCAGGACACGTCTCTAAGGATTTCGCAGTAGAAATTTTGTTAAGTACAGAGTTGGTTTTTTTCAAGAAATTTGTAAACATTTGAAAAGTCAGTATTATTAACAGTTAATAATGAATATCAAGTCAGGATTTACAAGAAACTCAGTGAACATTTCAGACACCAGTGATACATTTTTTTTATTGAAACTAATTTTCACAGAAGTTTATTGTCACAAATTTATTGTCACAGAGTTAAAGTCACAGAAGTTGATTTTCACAGTTATTGTCACAGAGTTATTTTCAGAGAGTTATTTTCAGTTATTTTCACTATTATATTCAGTATAGAATAATTTTATTTTATGTACCAAACATAATATTACTGTACCTTCGCATACATTCGAGTAAAATGTTTACATTTTTTTATTTTTGGTTACAAATTTCTTCAAATTATTGAATTGAATTGACTTGCAAATTAAGAAAGAGAGTTTATAGAGATTTAGAGAGCTACTTGAAGTAGCTTCAAGTCAGTTTTTGTTGCAAATAAGTTCAAATCATTTTTCAGTAAGTTTCAGTTAATTGGTTGCATCCAAGAGGGACAACCGCCCCAGAGATTTATAGAAATACTTGATAGCAGTTCAAGTCAGTAGGTTGCATCTAAGTGGGACAACCGCCCCAGAGAATAATAGACTTCACTTGATAGAAGTTCGAGTGCAGTCAATTTCAGTTTCCAGTCAGTTGGTTGTATCCAAGAGGGACAACCAAACACCAGAGATTAATAGTTTCCACTTGATAGCAGTCCAGGTGCAAGTCAGTTTCAGTTGCAAGTCAGTTTCAGTTTCAAGTTTCAAGTCAGTTTTCAAGTCCCAAGTCAGTTTTCAAGTCCCAAGTCAGTTTTCAAGTCCCAAATCAGTTTTCAAATCCCAAGTCAGTTTTCAAATCCCAAGTCAGTTTTCAAATCCCAAGTCACTTTTCAAATCCCAAGTCAGTTTTCAAATCCCAAGTCATTTCAATGCAGTCAATTGAATTCAACTTTTTTTAGTTGTTTAAGAGAAATTAGTTTAAGGGAATGTAATTTAAGATAATTTAAGTCAACCTTCCTTTTTGTAAAAGAGAATTTAATTCAACCTGAATTGACAGGTTTGTGTCTTTAAATTCAACCTTTTTTTTCGTTGTAAGAAGGAAATTGACCGATTTGTCTCTTTTTGCATGCAGTTGTTGCGTATATGAATATATAGGTAAAATTATATATTTTATTATTTGTAAACAAAAGCATTTTTACAAATGTTTGTAGCGATTTTTATAATTATTGTAATTATATGATGACAGTAATAGTGTAGTAATTAATCGATCGTGTCCCAATGACCCCCTTTTTAAATTACTATGCTCTATGCTGAGGAACATGCCGTCTCTCCTTTGTTGAACTCCTTTCATTTTTGCAACAGCAGTCTCACAAAGCAGTCTTTTTCTAAAGAGCAAAATGCTCACGAAGAAAAAACGTATTGTCAATTTCATCATATCTTCCCATTTGGTCACTCAATTCCTCCGAATGTTGTGCTCCAACCTTTGTTTTTTATTTTTATTTTATTTTAACACCCCAACAAGTTGTGTTTTTGTTTTTTTTAAACAGTATGATTTTTCTACTTAACATGCAAAAATTATTAAATCTTTTTAATATTCTTTTTTATATAAAAATAATTTTTAATGTAAAATTTACCTAAAATTCTTAAAAAAAATTGTTTGAAATGCTTTCCTTCCATTTCAATAACTTTTTTTATTCTTGGCCGAAATTCATCTATGGCTCGATTTACTTTTATTTTTAAGTATATTATATGTTTAGTTCATTAAAATGCATAATTGATTTCTGTTTTTAATTTGTATTCTTAATTTTCTTAATTCAATTATCGTACCGATACTTCTGGTTAATGTTAATGGTTATATAGTTCATATATAGCTAGGAATGTTACTAGCCGAATTTAATTCCATCTTCAAAATTTAATTTTTAATACCGCTAGATTTACTTTCATTAATTGTAAGTTCTTTTAAGTGCATATTTGTTTTAATTACCTTAATACGCGCAACTGATTAATTACGTAAAATCGATAATTCCTACTGAATTTTATTACTTTTGACACATATTCGAATTCATTAAAACTTATACGCATACACTATCATTAATACTACCTGTAATTAGATTTTAATAATAATCGACCTTGAACTTAAAGGATTTTATAATAATAATAATAATAATAATAATTGACTGAAACTTAAAAGATTTTATAACCATAAACCCATCTTAAATTATTATACGTTATTTTTAAACTTTGTTAATTCAAAAACCTTCCAAATCCTTACACACACACACACACACTCACGTATGCACACTATATATACACACAAACCTCCTGCTAAAATCATTGGATATCACAATAAACTATTTCATTGCGTGTAAGTGATAACTATGTAATTTAATCTTAATAATTTTTGCTTTCTAATATATCTTGCTCATGCATTTATTCAGTTAATTTAACAATCCTCTCAGCTAATCTGTCCCTCAAAATTATAAGATTCACACTTTGTACCTAGTACACACAAATACACACTAGACCACAGGTCTATACATCATCCATTACGTAATTCGATTTTTACCTACAATAGTCAATAAAACTAGTTTATAGATTGTACGATCATGGTAACTTTGAAAATTCTGAACTTTAAAATTTATGTTTTTTCCCTTTTACCCACTATTCATTATGTATGTATTTTTTTTCCACAGGAAAATAAAATTTCGTTAAAAATTTAACAATATCATTCTTTGTCTAACTTAATTGTTTGTCTAAATTAACATATTAATCATTTTATCCTGTTTGTATAAAATTAAAGTTTTAATCTCTGAATTTTTATATTTTATAATAGCGCTCTAAGCAAGTGTCATGTTAAAAATTTGATTACTCTGCATTGTACCCAACCACTCGAACTCACTTGCTCTGTATAAAATTTGTAATTATAAAAACCATAGTCATCATCTAGTTTGAATTAGTTGGGATGTTATATTAATTGTATTGTATTGTATTAATTTTATTATAATATTGTGTTAATATCATTTTAAAAGGGGGAGCACTGTAAAAATGAACAATTAACAATTCCTATACCATCAGTATATGGATTCATTGTCTTCATGCAGTACTTATGTTTGTATGGTTTTTATGTTTGAATGTTCATTTTTACATAAGAAACCAAAATCACCTAAGTGAGTTTTGGATAGAATTTCGATATGTACTTCTTTATTCATTACTGTATTTCTCTAATTCATCTTTATCAAAAATGACTTATACTGTACGTATGGCATAATTTGAATAACTATGACGTCACATTTCCCTGTCATTAATTTCCCTTCATCATATCTCTCGTATACAATATATGAAAATTCTTTAACATAATAATAAAAACTGTGCACTCTATAAGTATAAATATAACTATTATTCGACCATATTCCACCCGCCCCCCATACACCCATGTCCTTTCTTGATCTTTATCTTTTGTTAATTTTATTAATTATTCATTCAGCTACCTATTGTCAACCTATTGTGTGACTACCAATATGTGTACAATAGTTTAGGCATTCGTACATGTCCACTGAGGACGTACATAATTACCTTACATGTAAGTACGTTCACATGTATTCTTTTTACTCTTTCTTTTAAGTTCGTTCACCTCTTGCAATGAACTCGAAAATGCTTATATGCTTATGCAAGTATACGCAATTCGATAACACAGCAAAAGTGAACGCTTCTAAGATAAAAATCTCCTTTCGCTCTGATCCACATTTATAAAAAAAAATTATCATGCGTTATGTTAAATCATGTGCGTCATGTATATATAAATATATACCGTATGTGCCCATGTACTCTGTGTTGTACTAATAACCATATATAAATATAAAAAACACTAAGAATTGTAAGTGACTAATGTACTTAATAATGTAATTGATGTACCGTACTTTAAAAAAAACTGTAATTAATGATAATAATTTAAATGTAATTAATGTACTTTAACATTAATAATTTAATATCAAGAAATTAATGTATTTTAATAACGATAATTAACGATAATAAGCGAATGTGAATTAATTGGTAATTGTAATCATAATTGTAATGAACCAAAAGTGCAGCGTACTCAGTGATGTACTTAGATTGTACTCAATGCACGACCCGACATTATGTCGCCATTTAGGAATGTATACGCGGCGATATTATTGTTATATTTTTATTATTATTTTTCCGTTGTGATAAATTTTGATGTGCTTTCTACTTTTCCAAATAATTCACTAGGCAACAAATTTCAACTTTTTTTTTGTTACAGACACGTGAACTACTGATTCCTACTAAAGCGCTGATGCTGATTTCAGATCTGATATCAAAATTTCTCTATCACGTCCAGATTTTGTGTCACCGAAAACCCCTATTTTTCATTTTTTTTCTCACCCGCTTCTATTACGAAAGCCGTCTAAGCTACTTTTCCGTGCCACGTTTTATGTTAAGCATACTTAAATAATTAGTGAACATGGATGTCTTTCCTCCTTTATTCTGGCTTAAGACAGACAGCGGAATTCCGCTGGCGGAGTTACCACCCCTGCGCCCAACCATCCACCCAAAGCGGGTTAGTATTTTGTTGTTACTACTGAAAGGCAAATTCCTGTTCTTAAGTGAAACTTTGGTGTGTCCTCTTCCTTTGTCGCTTGTAGGATGACGAGCTCTCCTTCTGCAGGAACCAACAATAATCTCCCATCATATTTGGGTTGAAATTACCTTGGTATCTGTTTTCCATAACTGAGATCTGTTGGTGGAAGCGCTCACCATGCTCGTCACTTACAGCCCCAAGGTTGGCCGGGAAGAAGTCAAGATGAGAATGTAAAAAATGAATTTTCAAAGACATTCTGCATCCCATTATTTCATAAGATTTAAGCATGTTTTCTACGAGTTTACGGTGGTTTTCAGCTTTGTGGTTTCCAAGAAAATTTTTGACAACTTCAACGAAAGATGTCCATGCTCCTAGTTCATTCTCATTTAGGTTAGATGGAAACGATGAGTCGTGGATGACACTGCGGATCTCTGATCCAGTGAAAACTCCAGCTTCTAGCTTAGCATCTGTCAATATTCCTTTGAATTTATCCTTTAAATATTGGAAACCACTACCTTGATGATCCATACCCTTCACGAAATTTTTCATAAGGCCAAGTTTAATGTGAAGTGGTGGAAGATGTACTTTCTGAGGGTCAATAAGTGCTGGGTGTTTCACATTGTATTTACCAACAACATGTTCAGTTCTAGATGGCCAATCATGTTTTTTTAGTGGTTCTTGTCATCTCTGCTGTTCCATAGACACAAAAAGCACATATGCTTTGTGTAGCCCAACTGTAACCCAAGAAGTAATGATACAACTTTAAGGTCGCCACAAATATTCCATGTGTGGTCCTTATATTTGATGAATCTTAGCAGCAGTTTCATCGATTCATAAGTCTCATTAAGGCCAGTGGCATGTGCTACAGGTATTGAAGGTTTTTCATTGCCGTTGTGCAGTAATACAGCTTTAAAGCTAGCTTTACTAGAGTCAATGAACAGTCTCCATTCTTTTGGATCATAGCGACAGCCAATCCCTTGCATCAGACCACTGATATCGTGGCAGAAACAAACATTTTCTTCCTGTAAGTAAAATGATGAAAACTGCAAATGGCGATGGCGGAAATGGGAAACTTTGGTGTTTGGTTGGAGAAGATTAAATTCTTGAAGTCTTGAACCAAGCAACTCTGCCTTTTCTTTTGGTAATTCCAAATCGCGCACTAAGTCATTTAACTCCGCTTGACTTAACAAATGTGGGGAAATATTTGCATCTGGAACATATATGCCATCTTTCCCTGTTTCTACATCACTAGCAGAATCTTCAGATGAACTGCTGTCTGTTATCGTTGCTGGTGGAACTGGTGGTGGATTTGTTTCATCATGTGGTACTGGTTTCATTGCTGATTCGCAGTTTGGGTACGTGATCTTTGATTTGTTTTTCTTTGTGAAACCAGCAATCTTTGTCAAACAAAAATAACAATCATTGAAGTGATTTTTCGGCTCACGCCAAACCATGGGGACTGAGAACGGCATAGCTTTTTTTTTACCATTCATCCAAGCTATTAACATTGCATTGCACTATGCACAGCAAATATGTGGTGCCCAGTCCCTCTGTTGGTCTCCTAACTTACAGTCAAAATAACACTTGTAGGCAAGTTTAATCTTTGTTGTTATGTTTCTACGTTGTGGCTTAGGTGTATATTGTCCACAGACAAAGCAGAAGTTGTCTGGGTGATTTACACAAGCACGTCTATTTGATGCCATTTTGAATTACCATACAATATCTGAAAAAACGTAGAAAGTAATTAGTACGATGTGCAAAATAAAAAGAAATACACACCGTAGTACAAAACAAATGCTATAAAAACACACAAGTCACCACAACCTGTCACTTGCTCATCAGCAGAGAGCTTCAACAACCGTTCTGCTTGATTGTCACGTAGCGACTGACCGTTGGGCCGTTGCCCGTTACTATGCTCTTGACTCAGTGTTGCCAACTCGGGATAAATTTTATTTATCAAAATTGTTCGAATTTGTATATAGTTGGCAAAAAAAATTGCTTTAACCTTGAAAAGCAAGTTTCATATTACTGGCATTAAGCCGATTAAAACCAAAATCTGGACGTGGTAGAAAATTTTACTAAAAGTGATTTGCATTTTACACAAAATCTAGACGTGATAGAAAAAATCGAATTATAGATTTGAAATCAGCATACCGAAATTAGCTAGGAGCACCTATTTGGTCTTCTGTAACAAAATCTTTGTTGCCTAGTGTATAATTGATGACTTGTTCTTTTTAAAAATTTCTTAATCATTTTCAGATTTAACTTAATAATGAATCCTGAGTAACTTTTGCCATGTCATGTTTTGTATACATTCTCTCTTTGTTATAAAAGATGAAGTCATGTCTTGCCTAAGCATTTAATTGTAAATCTTAAACCTTTAATTTTTACTCATATGCATATTTTAGTGTAAAGATGCATAGTTCAATTTCCACTTTTAGTTAACTTGGCAGATCATGATAACATCAGATCTGAAAATACGCGGTTTAAGATAAAAATATGGCTTCATCTTCAAATATCTTGTTTATTCGTTTAAACCTTACCACAGCTAAAAGATTTACTTTATTTTCAAATATTGTGCAAAAATAATGCAGCCTCTTCAACATTTAATAATGATGATGTTAGTAGAATCGGAGTATATAAACCCCAACAATTTCTTCCATGTTTATTCTGATTCCAACGACGAGGCTGAGTAGTACCTGTACATTTTAGCAGTAAATTACAGTAAAAGAAAGTCTTTATCTTCTCATTCGAGCCGTGCCCTCTTCAGGAATTTAGTCAGTAAAATCTCCCGATATGTTACAAGAAGAATCGGGGGGTAACCCTCGGAGAATTTAATAAGATTCTCAGAATCCTCCGAGCCACTAAAGCAGAACTCGAAGAGTCGTATAGAAGAAATTACTGCAAGTAACAGATCCGTTGCTGCCTCCCAACCAGAACCCCAGTCGACTGCGAACCAACCCAGGGCCATAGACAGAGGGGTTAACATATATATATATATATATATATATATAATATAATGATGATGGACAAATAATGTTTAAGATGGTAATTGAAGCTAAATAATAAGAGGTCTGCCGGTTAAACACTTAATTGTACGTTTAACTGCATATTGTAGTTTAATAATATTTGTCATATGGACTATACTCTGCCAATAAGCCTTTTCAATTTATTGCATTTCGCTTCATTTCATATTAGTGTAGAATAAACGAATTTTAATTAGAAAAGCAAAAGTTACCCCTATAATATAATTGAAAATAAAATGTTTTATTTTAATTTTATTCAATATTTTTATTTAACTTCATATAATACAAATATTAAACAAAGAAATTGTTAATGATTTAAAACGTGATTAATCTGAGTTTGTATTTTGTGCTGTTCGCAATTGCTAACATACGAAATCGGTAATACATTTGAAAAGATAATATGATATTGGATTATAATAATATACATCTCTTGTATGTTTTGAGGTCAATGCATAATCTTGTGACTTCTATTAAACCCTTTTTCAGATATTTATTTTAAGTTTTTATTGCTTTTGTCAGAATGTTTGCTACCCCTGCACCTAAAACTAACGGGGACCGCGAACACGACGGGCGCACCGGAACAAAAAGTACTCGAGTGTTTGTTTCTCATAAAAACCATGGATGTTTTTTTTTTTTTTCGAAGGAAGGCGAGGATGAATCTTTTTTTTAATAGTTTCTCTCAGCTAATGATAATAAACACCGCTGTCTCCGAAACGTTTTGATTTAAAGAATTAGGATGTTTGTGGTGTTTATGCTATGGTTCTAATATCTATAATATATATATATGTATCAGAGGCGACGCCAGGCTTTTGTGGATACTCAAGCTCAAACTTTACAAGCATGTATAATTTAGGGTGGAGCGAAAAATACTTTTTTTCTAGTATGAAGTTCTAATAGTGATTAAAAGTTGCATTTAGTGGACGAAATATGCCTGCCAAAATATGAGTTCATTTGTTTAAAATTTTCAGCTGCCACCAGGGGGCTAAAGTTAACACAATTTTGTGTAAAAAGGAAAAAAATACTTCTAATTTAGGTTTCTCAAACTATTATAAAATTTTATCTTAGAATTATCTAATAGTTTGATTAAGATTCGTAAATGATAGGAATTCGTTTTGTAAAAATGCCTTTTCATATGCTTAATATCTTCAGCTGCCACAAGAGAGCTGAACTTAACACAATTTAGAGTAACTGAGTCATGTTGAGACTACACTGAATGTTGTGGGGGAGGGTTTGGGGAGGGTTGTGGGGGAGGGTTTTGGTGAGAAGGAATTTCTTTCTGTGAGACATTAGAACAGTGTGTTAACACTTGTCTTCTTAGGTAGTAGGCCTAGTCGCTCAGTTGATCGGAGAGATTTTTAATATGATCGGAATATTATAAAACTTTATTTTAAAGTGATTTATATAGAGATAATATTGATTTTATTATAAAATGCTTGTTATAATGTATTATATAATTTTAGTTTATTTATATAATATATTATATATTTATATAATATATTATATATACTTATAAAATATATTATATATATTAATTATATAATGTTTTGATGTTACAGGATATTTTGTGATTGTGAATTTTTCTTAAAAATATTATGGCATCAAATACTAAATATAAACATTTCACTAGAGAACATATGAAGTGTGCCATATTTGAAGTACCTTGTGAGATGAGTGATATGCAACTACCAACTTATAACTGCATTATGAAAAATTACCTGTTCACAAAACATTTAGTGAAGGAGCAGATGAATAACAAGGAGCCTTCATTTTCTGAAATAGCAGAGGCAGTTTCCAAAAAGGTAGAAAATATTTGGAAGAAGGCCTCTTTGCCAATAGTTTCACATACACGCGTTTTACAGATGATGCGAGTGTACCATGATAAATACAGGTCCTTATTAAAGCCATACAAGTCACGCAAGGATCAGCCTAAGTACAAAAATCAGCTTGAAGAATTTGAAAACTCTTCAAAATGCACTTTGTTTGACATCTACACCTGCAAATGTAAGGAGTTTAGGAGATGCTCATGTGAAAAGAGTAAGAAAGTCCCTCCAAAAGAGCAGGATTTTTTAAATGACCAACGAACACGCAGAATAATGGTGATAGGAAGCATTGACATAACACACACAAGACGATTACAAGCAAGAGAACATCGAAAGGAAATGGAAAAAGCACGTCTGGAATCCTCACAAACAACTAGTGCTGCTATAACCAATACGTCCAACTTACAAATCGAAACAGAGACAAGTGAACTTCAACAACTAGAAGAGATATCTGAAGATAATGAGGAAGATACAACCTCGACTCAATATGTAATATCAGAACAACAGATGCGTGAGCCACTGCCTTCATTAGCAATTACTTGTGATAGATTTAAAATGTAGGACAGAGCTGTGGCTGCTATTGCTTCTGCAGTATTGGCAGATCTTAAAATTGTTACTCCCGAAGACAAAGGGAATATTATAGACAGAAGTAAGCTAAGACGTGAAAGACAAAAACAGAGAAAGGAACTACAACAGATAGGAGAGCCAAAAACCATGCGGGGATTATACTTTGATGGCAGAAAGGATAAAACAATGATTCAATTCCAGGAGAGTGATGGCTCTAACCACCAAAGAACCAAACGCGAAGAGCATATCAGCATAATATCTGAACCACACTCTCTGTACTTTGCACATGTGACACCTTCCAGTGGCAAAGCTAAATACATTTGCACAGCGCTAGTGAATTGCTTGAAAGAAAGGAATGTTGATATAGGGAACATCGTTGCAGTTGGCTGTGATTCGACAGTGGTTAACACTGGTAGTATTGGAGGCACAATAAGATTACTGGAAGAAGCCTTTAATAAGCCATTGCAGTGGCTGATAGGCCTTTTACACTTTCATGAACTTCCATTGCGCCATCTGTTTCATCACTTGGATGGTACCACTACTGGACCAAGAGCATTTTCAGGAGAAATTGGCCGAGCACTTTCAGACTGTGAAAAGCTTCCCATAGTTAACTTCAAACCCATTGAAATTCAAGAGGACATGTGTGAAGTTGATGTAGATGACATAAGTACTGACCAGAAATACCTTCTTGAAATTCACAAGGCTATATCAAGTGTAACATTCTCAAAGACTCTTAGTCATAAGAGTCCAGGCAATATATCACATTCAAGGTGGCTCACCACAGCAAACAGGACTTTGCGGTTATATGCAAGCACAGAGAATCCTTCAGGCAATTTACAAGAATTAGCTACTTTCATTGTTAGGGTATACGCACCGATGTGGTTTCAGATAAAGCGTAAACCATTATGCCAATATGGTGCTAAACATATGTGGCATATGATTGCAAGAAGCCGGTATCTCCGTGAAGAGCTTAGGATAGTACATGACTCAGTCATTCAGCGAAATGCATATTACGCAAATCAAGAAAACATTCTCATTGCAATGATAGCTGATGAAAGGGAGCATGTGCGTCAGTTGGGATTTAGGCGTATCATAAAAGCAAGGGCATGCATTCAAGAAACAGATGTTATCAGGTATTTTAAGGTGCCAGAAATAAATTTTTATGCCAAAGACTATACAGATCTCATTATGTTGCAAGATTTTCAGATAGCAGAACCACCGATAACCAAAGGAGTTTCTCTTGATGATATTGAATCATGCATCAAACATGGTACTACCCTTCATTCATAATTATTTCAGTTTCCATGTCATACACAAGCCGTAGAGAGATGCGTCAAGCTCGTTACAGACGCTGCTAGATCAGTCTGCGGACCTACAAACAGAGACGGTTGGATTCGTGCTACATTAGAATCAAGGAAAAAACAGCCAAAATTTGACACAAAAGCAAATTACTAAATAGTCTTCAGCAAGAACCCTTTCTAGAGGGAGGTTGGTTGGGGAAAGGGTGGTAACTCCGCTAAGGCACGAAATAACGTTTCTTAACTGTCTCAAGCCAGTATAAAGGAGGAGAGACATCCTAATTTATTACTGTTCCCTTTTTGATGTAAATACAGAATCATACTTAATTGTCATTTTTAAGTTAACTTCAGCCCTCTTGTGGCAGCTGAAGATATTAAGCATATAAAAAGGCATTTTTACAAAACGAATTCTTATCATTTATGAATCTTAATCAAACTATTAGATAATTCTAGGATAAACTTTTATAATAGTTTGATAAACCTAAAATAGAAGCATTTTTTCCTTTTTACTCAAAATTGTGTTAACGTTAGCCCCCTGGTGGCAGCTGAAAATATTAAACAAATGAACTCATATTTTGGCAGATATATATCGTCCACTAAATGCAACTTTTAATCACTATTAGAACTTCATACTAGAAAAAAAGTTTTTCGCTCCACCCTAATATATATCCCTTATAATTTGATACTTGTTTCACTGTAATATGTATTATGTATGATAATTAGAATATTTTTAACTGGCTTAAATTTAGGAAATAAAACATCGGCCTATCTTATTTATTTATACATGAACTCGAATCTTCTTGGTTTTAATGCAACTTCTTCAATTACTTTCTTCTCTAGCGATATTAAAATTTCTTTCTCTATGGCAATTCTTGCTAAACTAGATAGACTTTCCTCTGACATAGTATTCCGTAGGTACGTCTTTATTCTGTTAAGCGTTGAAAAACTTCTTTCCGTTGACACACTGGTTACAGGGATTGTCAAAAGGAGCCGAATTAATTTGATCGTTCCAGGTAAGGCTGTTGTAAGTCCAAGGTCAAGACAAAGCTTTAAAATTTCTTTTGCACGTTTGCACTGACAAAAATAGGAGTCCTGATAGATGTATTTCAATTCTGACGTTAAAGCTTTCACGTCAAATAGATTACTGTACTTATATTCAAGTGCTTCTCTTAAGTTTTTGGGGAAATTTTCTTTATACACTGCAAACATTAGTAAATTCAACAGCTCAAAAAATGAGAACCCCTGAATGCATTCAAATCGTTCTTTCAAGGCTGTTACAGAGGTATTCAGAATGCTAAAGTAAATTTCTTTAAAGTCTGTCACTTTTATTCTGAGTCTCTTTAGGGAGAGGAATGGTCGGACAACTTACTATGTCACATGTCTTTTTAAGAATTTCATTATAACTTTTGTCATTGATTTTTCCTTCGTGAAAACTAATAAAATCATTAATTTTCTTTTTTGCAAATTCCATGTCCACTATCTTGCACTCTAAAACATCAAATAGTTTTTCAGCATTGCTAAGTAATTCTTCAAAGCAGCAAATATAAAACATAAATAAAAAGTCACCTAGTTTTGCGTAAAGCTTTTCAGCCTCGTTTAAACTATCTTCATCCCACGAGATTTCATCATTCAAAATGTCGTACCACCTCGCATGCAACGCGTTGACATCACCACGTGACGTCATACCAATAGCTCTGTTTCGATGCAGATGTGACAGATTTTATATAAAATTAACACTTTCCATATGTTGTATTTTAAATTTCCTAAAAATAACTACTATGCAAAAGTAGAATATAGAGAAATACCCAACTGCCAGTATAATATGCAAATATTGCTTTTAAATGTTTAATAATTCAAGATAATAACATATATTTAGCACAGCAGCAAGTCGTTAGGCAGATGGGAATTTGCCTGACTTCAAACATTAAAAACTTGGTTATTCGGTGGATACAAAGTAATAAATCAATTAAAATACTAATTAGCTTTACGTATAGTGAATATCCAAATGACTTTATAACATTATAAATAAATCGTAAGAATTATTTACATCATAACATGTTTCAAAGAGAGACGTCAGGCTTAAAATTGTTTGCCTGACAAGATGTGGAATTGTGCATTTTTATGAGAGTTGTAAGGCTTTGTTATTTGAGAAGATGCATAATAATACAGTAATAATTAACTTTATGTACAGTCACAGTGTATATGCAAATAGCTATATAACCTTATTTATAAATCCTAACATGGTCATCAGAACATGTTTATAAAGTAAAGATATCTGACTCAAAATTTTTAGCCACATATCTTCCCTCACTTGCCGTGTCTCTCTCCCCACCCTCACTTCTGTTTTTTTCTGAAGACATTTAAAACAAAATGAATTCTTTTAATAGGTATGAGGCTGCAGGAAAACAACTGAGCATAGTCATACAGAACTATAAGAAACCACAAATACTGACAGCACGGCAGTAAATTTATAGTGTGATATATTTGTTTATTGGAAATAAAATGGAAATAATGGAAATGCAAATGGAAATAATGAGGTGTCATATAACAAAACCACACAATATTCAGTATATACAAAATAAGAAAGACATTAAAAGTTACTCGTGTTGTTTTAATTTCCCTACTAACAACCAGAGGTGTATAACAAAGGAGACCTACAACCAAGGCCGCCGAGACGGGGGAGGGGGCAACAGTGGCATTCTGCCCCAGGCTCCCACCTTGATGGGGAGGAGACCCGGCTGCCTTGGTTCCCCTCCAAAACGTAGAAAAATATATATAGTTAACAACATCATACAGATAAGTGTTCAAATGAAACAAATGAAGCAAAAAGTCTACAAGAATTTTATTCATACAAATATTTTGTAAAATTTTAATTTGATTTTAATTTGTGGATTTTCTCTGGGAAACTCTTTATTGTACTTCTGAATATATTGAGTGGGATACTTTTCAGTTCTTCATCTATTCTGCGGCCAAGGGTATTTGCATTTCGATAGATGAAACTAAGGGTGTAGAGTATGCCATGCAAATAAGCCCAAAGCCAGAAATCACATGGAGTTAACTCAGGTGATCTGGCTGGCCACTCGATGGGACCTCGCCGCCCAACCCATCTTCCTTCAAAGTTTTCGCGGGCAGCTGCAGAGTAATGTGGCGGCGCTCCATCATGATGATAAAGCTAATTCCTGTCCACGCCATAAGTAAACTGCGGCAAAATTTTGTCTCAATAAATGGCAATAGCATTTTCCATTCATCGTATATCTCGATATGTCAAAGGAAACCCAAACCCAAACTATTAGTGTAGCCGTTTTAACAGGTTTACGCAATCGTATTTTGGGATTTTCTTTCGCCCAGTTGTGAACGTTGCTTGTTTCCTTTACTCGTTAAACCGAAGGCACAGTCATCTGAAAATTTGATCTTTCGAAGCAAATCTGGATCACTGTTGAACATTTGCCTCATTTTTCAGCAAACTACAGCCGTCTATCAGAATCATCATTGCATACGGGCTGAGAGTAAATGGGTTTGTAATCGTGGTACCCCCGTGATTTCAATATTTTTGCTACTGAAAATTTGGAGAAACCCAATTCCTATGCGACTTTTCTCGTTGAAGTTGTTGGATCGACTTCAAAAGTGGCTAGGACATTTTTTTGTTGTTTTCTCCTGTCGTCGTTACTGCCTTCCGCTTCTTGGACAATCTTTTACGAGGCTTCCTGTTTCCAAAAGTTTGAGCTTCCAGTATCGAAGAGTGGTTGTATTTGGTAGAGATTTATTATATTTTTGTTGAAATAAAAACCAACTTTCTCCACAATTATTATAAGAAATAGCCCACGCTAAAAGATACATTTTTTCTTCATTGCTGTATTCCATCCTTAATGACATGGCGCTGACTGGGGCTAGGGCTAGGGCCTTGGGCAGTGGTGGCGAACCTTTTTTGTTGGCGTGTCATTTTTGTTACTTTTGATTAAAAAAAAAACGAAATTGGGTCACAATAATTTACTTACTATTTTTAGTGAGAAACTTGTTGGATTTTAGCTGCTAATGTTTTGATCCGAGGTTTATATTTAGTTGTCTTTAGTCTCACACTTGCAGCACTCATATCTGTGCCAAGGCGATTCCTAGTGGTGGATTTGACGAAATTCATGGAGAAAAACAACTGTTCACATGAATAAGATGAACCAAACATTGTTAGCAGAGCTAATGCTAGCTTTTTCATTGATGCTAAAGAATTTGGTAGAGTTCCATTCTGCAAGAATAAGATTCTCTACTCTTTCTATTGGTTGTTGTTCTCTGGTTACAGCCAAAATTGACGACTTCAATTGCTTTTCTTGTAACTTCAGATTAAGATCAATAAATTTAGTCTTCCATACTGCCCTTTCGTGGAAGTCAACTAATTCCATTTCTAAATTATCAATATCAAGCCAATGAAAAGCTGATAACTGAAGATCTTCAAATTGAATAGTATGGGGGAATTGGATGAATTGTAATGTTGCATCAATTTGTCGGAATTGTGAAAACCTCTCTGAAGGTGATTGTCTGGCATCTCTCATTATTGAAGAGTACTTTTTGAGCACGTCGGAGTTATTTTCGTCATTGTCTGCAAAATATTTTGAAGTCAAGAAGTGTTTCTGCAATAATGGAAAATATTTAAATTTTTCTTCTTCCAGATCTTTTGAGAAAATATTTAGTTTTTTTTCAAAAGCTTTAATATTTTCAAACAGTGATGATACAACACACCCGCGACCTTGCAACTTTTTATTTAAAGCATTGTAATGCAATGTGAAATCAGCGAAAAAATGTAAGTCATTCAATCAATTCATGCCAGTCAGTTCTGGATATTCATATTCCTTTTTATTCAAAATATATTTTATTTCTTCTAATAATTCAACAAAGTGACTCAAAACTTGACCACGACTTAACCATCTAACATTGTTATGCATGACTAACCCTGAAAATTGAGTCAACCTCATCTAATAGTTTGGTAAATTGACGTTTGTTAAGATCGTGAGCAACTATAAAATTGAGAATCTTTGTCACAAGAAACATCACATTTGCAAGTGATTTTAAACTTATTTTTGCCCAAAGAGCTTCTTGGTGTAAAATACAATGAAATTCAACTAAAGGGTATTTCACTTCTTGTTTAAGTAATTGAACAAATCCAATATTTTTTCCAATCATACTCGGAGCTCCATCAGTCGTCACAGATACAATATTTCTGAAATTAATACCCATTTTGGATGAATTCCTTCTTCAATTCATTCATAATATCCTGTCCTGTGGTTTTCTCAGGCAGCGTCATCAATTTAATCAGCTCTTCCTTCATTATATTTTCGGGATAAAACCTTGCAATAACTGCTAGATGGGCCTGTGATGTGACATTTGTACTTTCATCCAAACAAATTGAAAACACTCCAGCATTTGTCAAATCCAATAAAAGTTCATCAGATACATCTTTGTCCATGATAATTATTCTATCTTTGACCGTATTTCTGGCCACAGGCAACTCATTAATACGTTTAATCATTTGATCTTTATTCTGGAAATCTTCAAATAAATAATCTGAGCAGTTTATAAAAGCTTCTTTTAAATAATTACCATCAGAAAGTGGTTTTCCGTGTTGAGCAATGGTAGATAATAAATAAAAACTAGCTGCAATAATATTGTTCTTTGGTTTAAAAATTCTTTTGAAAATATCAGATTGTTGTTGCTCTTGGTTTGATTAAATTGAATCTTCTTGAAGATGATATTTCTCTTGATGTTAGACGAACCTGTGAATGAAGGAGATAAATCTTTATAGAATAAATTACGTTTGCTAGCCAACGTGCACGATGTAGAGCACCTGGTTGCATCAGTCTTCTTCATCGTGGGAGTACTTCTCCCAGAAACAACAATGTTAATTCTAAGGTTTCTCGGTAACCATCTCTTGGTTGACGTACTTCTAGGTTAGTTTTACAGAATTCAATTATTTCCTTCCATTCAAATATGTCTAAGGTCACTGCTTTATCACCAATCAATGGTTCAAGCTTACTCTTATCAATGTTACTCCATTCTAACTGTAATCGCTTAAATAAAGTAATATCAGGTCGTGATGAGCGACCAAAAAGGACGCCAAATACATTTCCAACTATAATCTCATGGATGTGATGACGACAGGCTAGGTGCAGAAGATTTTTGTTCAACATCTGTTCAATCGGGATGCAGGCACCGCCTCTCTTTCCTGCCTTACTTGCCGTGGTATAAACGACATAGCATTGATCTGGTTGGTTAAATTCTATTCTTTTACAGCTTTTGCACTTTCGGAGGTAAGTTTAGGGACTGCAAGAAGCTTGCCGATATCTTTACCAGTCACTACCACAGGCAAACGACAGACAGACTTTTTTCCTGTGATATCCGGTATCATTTTCCCATCCCAGTGAACTACGAGGGGGGGTTTCTGGAGCAAAGTGTTCAATGATATCAGCTGAAGTTCCTTTTCTAATTTTTCTCCTTGCCAGTTTTTCAGATGCCAAAAGTCACAAGAAGTAGTTACATACATTGATATTATATCATAAATACACTGCATATCTGAAAACGTATGAATAGTTCATACAAACATTTCAATAATAATTTCTGCAAATTTTGCAAAGAAATAAATGGGGTATTTTACTATTGCTTAAAAGTACATTAATCTACATTTTTATACTGCCGTGAGCCACCCCTAAATATGATTTGATTGCTTTTAAAAATGGCATGCTCAGTTTTCTCATGATAAAGAACAAAATTCGACCTTCTGAACTCTAAAGTTAAAAACATTTTTTTGTCCCTATATGCTGATAGCCACCCTAATATATATATATATATATAATATATATATATATACTGTGTGTGTGTGTGTGGCAGCAACGGATTTGTTATTTTGGAGTAGCTGGTACCGTATAGAGAATCGCAGTAGTTTCTCTTATACTACTCTCCAATCAGAGGATTCTGTGAGGCTTACTAAATTCTCTAAGGGTTCTCCGATTCCTCTTGTAACGTACCGGGAAATTATTTCTCTCTATTTTAAGACTAAGTTCTCTGAAGAAAGCAAGGCTCGAAGTAGAAGACAAAGATATTCTCTTACTCTACTTTACTGCTAAAATGTTACAGGTAATGCTTAGGCTCTAAGTTAGATCAGACAGAATTAGAATGATCTCTGGAGAAATTCTATAGGTTTATATAAATTAATTTTGATGACATCATTATTATTTAATGTTGATTTGTTTTGTCTTTTTATTCTTAATATGCTGAATTATTTTGCAAAATATTTGAAGATAAGCTAAATATTTTACATGTAGCAATGTCTAAAGAGATAAGCAAGATATTTGAAGATGAAGCCTTATTTTTATTTTAAACCGCATATTGACAGTTCTGATGTTATCATGATCTGCCGAGTTAAATAAAAATGGAAATTGAAATATGCATTTTATTATGAATTACAATTAAACATGCATATGAGCCAAAATTAAATGCTTAAAATTTGAAATTAAGTGTTAAGCAAGAAACGACTTCATCTTTTACAACGAAGAGAGAATGTATAAGGAAAATGAACATTGCAGAATTTAACACGATTACATGATTAAGTGGAATCTAAAAATGATGATTCAATAATTTAAAAAAAGAAATAATTCATCAAGTTTTCATTAAAAATAAAATAGAAAGAAAATAAAAAATTTACCCGAACTTGCGTTTTATATACAGTTAGCGTTACGCGAGCTTGGACTCTCTGCAAAAATGAATATAAGAATATATGAATATAAGAATTATTCATTATTAATTTTTACAGGACTCTCCCCTCTAGAATGATATTAATACAATAATATAGCACCCTAACTAATCCTAACTAGATGATAACTAATGGTTTTTATAATACAGATTTATATACGACACATGAGTTGGGGTTGTTAAGTCTAGTTCACGTGGTCTGGGTACGTACTCTTGGTCGTGCATAAATAGTGTCACATCGTTCGGTGTCTCTTATTTTCTTTCGTTTCAAGAAGGATCTTTTTACTACAAATATACCGAGGGTAATAGCACACACAATAATGATACTAACGGTAGATGTTGAAAAAATTGTTCCTACTGGTTGTAGTACTTGTAAAAGGTTATTCTGGTTATTATCTAAAATTTTAAAACGACTCAATTGATCATTGCATTTAGGAGCATGAAGTTCGGGTAGGATAGTTACCGGCTTCATGGAGAGATTTAAGATTTCTATAACGGGTTTAAATTTAGTTTGGGACGGGAAGGGGTATGAGTCATTAATGGCAACCTTATAAAAGTTGTATATTTGGAAGGTTTTTGAACGTAAGGAACAACCAATTGGTAGACGGATAACTGTATATATTTTGATGAGGGAATAATTTGATGGACACTCAAAAGTAACGGTAGTCTTATTCGCGAAAGAAACCCAGATGTCTGGTCCAATTCGAAGTTGAACAGTTTCAGAGGAATGGAATTTTGTGAAAGAACATACCGGGGCATGACGGTCACGGATTAAGTCGATAAAGCAGGACCTAGTTCTTGGAAGAATTACTGGTTTGAGTGGAGAGCAAACGAGTTGCTTGTTCGTTTGCGGGCATCTACAATGCCGAATGTCGCTATATGACATCATAGAATATGCTGAAACGTCAATGGTGAGAATAAGGTAAGTTGGTACTGTGGGTAGATACAATCGATAGATATTAGAATTGCTTTGGTAGGGTGTTGGGAAAGGATGAAATTGGTATACGTCATAAGTGAGTACTGTACATCGAAAAATGGTACAATCATGAGATAAGTGTAGGGGTGTGGTCCATGTACAGTCCAGGTGTATTCTAGAAATTGGGGGTAATTAGTATGGTTGAGTGGGAATATGGGTGATAATTTTAATTGTGCCTGAGAGGTGTGCATTAGGGTGGAGCGAAAAATACTTTTTTTCTAGTATGAAGTTCTAATAGTGATTAAAAGTTGCATTTAGTGGACGATATATACGTGCCAAAATATGAGTTCATTTGTTTAATATTTTCAGCTGCCACCAGTGGACTAAAGTTAACACAATTTTGGGTAAAAAGGAAAAAAATGCTTCTAATTTAGGTTTATCAAACTATTATAAAATTTTATCTTAGAATTATCTAATAGTTTGATTAAGATTCTTAAATGATAAGAATTCGTTTTGTAAAAATGCCTTTTCATATGCTTAATATCTTCAGCTGCCACAAGAGGGCTGAATTTAACTTAAAAATGACATTTAAGTATGATTCTGTATTTACTTGAGAAAGGGAACAGTAATAAATTAGGATGTCTCTCCTCCTTTATACTGGCTTGAGACAGTTAAGAAACGTTATTTCGTGCCTTAGCGGAGTTACCACCCTTTCCCCAACCAACCTCCCTCTAGAAAGGGTTCTTGCTGAAGACTATTTAGTAATTTGCTTTTGTGTCAAATTTTGGCTGTTTTTTCCTTGATTCTAATGTAGCACGAATCCAACCGTCTCTGTTTGTAGGTCCGCAGACTGATACAGCAGCGTCTGTAACGAGCTTGACGAATCTCTCTACGGCTTGTGTATGACATGGAAACTGAAATAATTCTGAATGAAGAGTAGTACCATGTTTGATGCATGATTCAATATCATCAAGAGAAACTCCTTTGGTTATCGGTGGTTCTGCTATCTGAAAATCTTGCCACATAATGAGATCTGTATAGTCTTTGGCATAAAAATTTATTTCTGGCACCTTAAAATACTTGATAACATCTGTTTCTTGAATGCATGCCCTTGCTTTTATGATACGCCTAAATCCCAACTGACGCACATGCTCCCTTTCATCAGCTATCATTGCAATGAGAATGTTTTCTTGATTTGCGTAATATGCATTTCGCTGAATGACTGAGTCATGTACTCTCCTAAGCTCTTCACGGAGATACCAGCTTCTTGCAATCATATGCCACATATGTTTAGCACCATATTGGCATAATGGTTTACGCTTTATCTGAAACCACATTGGTGCGTATACCCTAACAATGAAAGTAGCTAATTCTTGTAAATTGTCTGAAGGATTCTCTGTGCTTGCATATAACCGCAGAGTCCTGTTTGCTGTGGTGAGCCATCTTGAATGTGATATATTGCCTGGACTCTTATGACTAAGACTCTTTGAGAATGTTCCACTTGATATAGCCTTGTGAATTTCAAGAAGGTATTTCTGGTCAGTACTTATGTCATCTACATCAACTTCACACATGTCCTCTTGAATTTCAATGGGTTTGAAGTTAACTATGGGAAGCTTTTCACAGTCTGAAAGTGCTCGGCCAATTTCTCCTGAAAATGCTCTTGGTCCAGTAGTGGTACCATCCAAGTGATGAAACAGATGGCGCAATGGAAGTTCATTAAGGTGTAAAAGGCATATCAGCCACTGCAATGGCTTATTAAAGGCTTCTTCCAGTAATCTTATTGTGCCTCCAATACTACCAGTGTTAACCACTGTCGAATCACAGCCAACTGCAACGATGTTCCCTATATCAACATTCCTTTCTTTCAAGCAATTCACTAGCGCTGTGCAAATGTATTTAGCTTTGCCACTGGAAGGTGTCACATGTGCAAAGTACAGAGAGTGTGGTTCAGATATTATGCTGATATGCTCTTCGCGTTTGGTTCTTTGGTGGTTAGAGCCATCACTCTCCTGGACTTGAATCATTGTTTTATCCTTTTTGCCATCAAAGTACAATCCCCGCATGGTTTTTGGCTCTCCTATCTGTTGTAGTTCCTTTCTCTGTTTTTGTCTTTCACGTCTTAGCTTACTTCTGTCTATAATATTCCCTTTGTCTTCGGGAGTAACAATTTTAAGATCTGCCAATACTGCAGAAGCAATAGCAGCCCCAGCTCTGTCCGACATTTTAAATCAATCACAAGTAATTGCTAATGAAGGCAGTGGCTCACGCATCTGTTGTTCTGATATTACATATTGAGTCGAGGTTGTATCTTCCTCATTATCTTCAGATATCTCTTCTAGTTGTTGAAGTTCACTTGTCTCTGTTTCGATTTGTAAGTTGTACGTATTGGTTATAGCAGCACTAGTTGTTTGTGAGGATTCCAGACGTGCTTTTTCCATTTCCTTTCGATGTTCTCTTGCTTGTAATCGTCTTGTGTGTGCTATGTCAGTGCTTCCTATCACCATTATTCTGCGTGTTCGTTGGTCGTTTAAAAAATCCTGCTCTTTTGGAGGGACTTTCTTACTCTTTTCACATGAGCATCTCCTAAACTCCTTACATTTGCAGGTGCAGATGTCAAACAAAGTGCATTTTGAAGAGTTTTCAAATTCTTCAAGCTGATTTTTGTACTTAGGCTGATCCTTGCGTGACTTGTATGGCTTTAATAAGGACCTGTATTTATCATGGTACACTCGCATCATCTGTAAAACGCGTGTATGTGAAACTATTGGCAAAGAGGCCTTCTTCCAAATATTTTCTACCTTTTTGGAAACTGCCTCTGCTATTTCAGAAAATGAAGGCTCCTTGTTATTCATCTGCTCCTTCACTAAATGTTTTGTGAACAGGTAATCTTTCATAATGCAGTTATAAGTTGGTAGTTGCATATCGCTCATCTCACAAGGTACTTCAAATATGGCACACTTCATATGTTCTCTAGTGAAATGTTTATATTTAGTATTTGATGCCATAATATTTTTAAGAAAAATTCACAATCACAAAATATCCTGTAACATCAAAACATTATATAATTAATATATATAATATATTTTATAAGTATATATAATATATTATATAAATATATAATATATTTTATAAGTATATATAATATATTATATAAATATATAATATATTATATAAATAAACTAAAATTATATAATACATTATAACAAGCATTTTATAATAAAATCAATATTATCTCTATATAAATCACTTTAAAATAAAGTTTTATAATTTTCCGATCATATTAAAAAACTCTCCGATCAACTGAGCGAATAGGCCTACTACCTAAGAAGACAAGTGTTAACACACTGTTCTAATGACTCACAGAAAGAAATTCCTTCACACCAAAACCCTCCCCCACAACCCTCCCCAAACCCTCCCCCACAACATTCAGTGCAGTCTCAACATGACTCAGTTACTCTAAATTGTGTTAACTTCAGCTCTCTTGTGGCAGCTGAAGATATTAAGCATATGAAAAGGCATTTTTACAAAACGAATTCCTATCATTTAAGAATCTTAATCAAACTATTAGATAATTCTAAGATAAAATTTATAATAGTTTGACAAACCTAAAATAGAAGCATTTTTTTCCTTTTTACACAAAATTGTGTTAACTTTAGCCCCCTGGTGGCAGCTTAAAATTTTAAAGAAATGAACTCATATTTTGGCAGGCATATTTCGTCCACTAAATGCAACTTTTAATCACTATTAGAACTTCATACTAGAAAAAAAGTATTTTTCGCTCCACCCTAGTGTGCATCAAGGACTGAAGTGTATCCCATGGTATTAGTGTAGAAAAAGTGATTTTTCTATTGGCTAGCTGGGAAGCACAAAAAACTTTGGAATGAATCGTCATTATTTGTTGCGAATATTTATCGAATAGTGTTACTTGTAGGTTAATCATTTCTACTAATTCTAGATATCTTTCGTGTTCTTTTTATTTAGCTAACAGGGATTCAAGGTATGTGAATTTGTCCGAAAGGGCGTGGAGGAAGCGATTGTTTTTGTGCAGTGACTCGATGGTTTGTTCTAAAATGTGTCCACTATTTTGTCGATTCCGCGCGAAGAGATTCAATTTGAGTTCAATTCTTTTAATGTCTTCTTCGGTCGCTAATCCGAATAAACCTTTGAATATTTTTCCTCCCATATCTATAAATCCCCTTTTATTTCTTTTATTAAATTTTGCTGAGTTTTGAGTTCCAGTTTGCACCCATGGTAACGCTGATATATCTGATAGGGTGTGTGCTGTAGTTTGAATGTTTTCCACTGTATTTTCTAATGAAACGCGACTAATCTGGTCTGTTCCCGGGATATGTTCAAAAGAACCGTGAATTTTACTTTGAAATGCTTTTAATTGGGTTTTAATCTGAAGGAGATTGGTTTTAATTCGAGCAGGTGGTTGCAAATTGATAAAAAGGTCCACGTGTCCTTTCAAAAATTTTCCTTCTGCAAGCTTTTCTATAACAACTCCGGCAGAAATTTTAATGCTATGGCTGCAAGAGTAAATAATTTGCAAAATTATAAGGGAAACAATTTTATTCATTTCTACGTCTTAGATTATACTGAGCTGGGGATTGCCGTGTGTAGACTTGTATTTGTGTGTTGAGTGGTCGGCCTCACTTTGGTGGTAGTGGGGGTCGACCGTTTAGCTTGGATTCTGAGCGGGTTCGTTTCTTATGTGAAGTTCTTTGGAATGAATCACGTGGTTGATGCATTTGCGGCCGGTATGAAGGATCTGTGCGTCGATCATCAACCGGTGAGGGTGGTGACGGAGGAGATCTACAGATCTACAGAAGCTAAGGCTAAAAAAGACCCTAAGATCCACTCTAAGGTTAGCCCGAGAGAAAGGAAAGAGTAGGGGGTTAAGAGAAGAGAAGAGAATAAGGGGTTTAGTAAGGAGGAACACCTATCACTCGTGGGTTAACATTCATTCAGAAAAAGAGAAAAAAAGACTCACCATCATCATCCGCCGGCCACTGCCGACAAGTCAGAAAAATAGTCGGAGAGAATAGGAGAGGGGTGAAAGATGAAAAGAAGTAAAATAAGAACGCTTACAAACCATGCAAACACAGTCTTAACTCACTGTCATACCATGCATACTACAAACAGGCAATAAAAAAGAGTTACAGACATGCAAAGTAAAAAAAGTAGGTAAAGTTAAGCAAAAAGTGGGTTAGTTTACGCTACGAGCTACATCTACGTTCGTGTTAGTCTAATTTTTTTTTTTTTATAATTTTATTGCTGGCATCACACGCTGGCATGTCACAAGCTAGCATTCATCGTCAACAGACTCATCCTCGAGCACCACCACCAGAGCTCCTGTTGCTAACTTTGGTTTTTATTTTAAACAACGTTAATACTTTTAAAATGTCTGTCAAGACGGTTCTTAAACATATTAACGCTGGTAGAATGAACGACTGACGCGGGAAGACTATTCCATTTATCAATTACTTTAAACGTAAAGAAGTTTTTAGCGATATTAGTAATGAAACGTCTGCCACGCAACTTAAATCCGTTATTACGAGTATTACTATTATCGAAAGTGAACAATTTGTCAAAATTTACGTTATCGATGTTATTAACGATTTTGAAAACTTCAATAAGCTCCCCCCTATTGTTGGTTTTCGTCGTCGTCGTCGTTGGACCTAGGCAAGCTACGGCTTGGGACCGTAGCGCATCTATCCTGTATAGGTTAACCTGGATGATGTAGCCATAAGCACTGCCGCTGGTTAAGTGCCAACCAGTGATTATCTCACTAGCCGTATTGAGTCCGTTAGGCGAAACTGCGACAGTACCAAGGATGGAAAATATAACCCTTGGATTTCTATTATTCATTTGCAAAATGGACATGGTATTAGATTAAAATAATTATTTGAATATAAATAATTAACTGACAATTGTGATATATAATTAATTATGTTTACATACAATAAAATAATACAGTATACATAAAATTAGTATTAATGTGGTTTACAATTGAATTATGATGGGTAACTAATTTAAAATGAATTTATAGCTATTCCGAAATTCAAGACGGTAAAATTAACATTTATCTTGAAACTAAAATAAGAGTATTCACTACACACTCCCCCACCAGAGAGGAAGTTCAAAGAGTTCCGAACGACACAGATTTCCCCTGGAGCTTTTTGGTAGCTACATGTACCTCGCTTAAGGTTGATTCCAAAAACGCAGGCTTAAGACGATCGATAGAAACCTTGTCGACCTTGGAACCGCGCTGGATGAGAAATGATTTGCGCGTACGTCGGAGAACTTCATAGGGCCCGTCATATGGACATTGGAGAGGCCGTTTTGGGACAGGTACACGAACGAAAACGTGGGTGCAAGACTGGAGGGCTGGGGAAACAAAGATGTTCTGTTGGCTAGTCAATCGAGGGGGAACAGGCTGAAGGGACTGCATGTGAGAGGAAAGTGTTTGAGCGAATTCCGTAGGATCACATGACTTATCCCCTGCAGTGAAGTAGCCACCTGGTAGCCGCATTGTTGCTCCATAGACTAGTTCGGCCGCTGTAGTCTTCAGATCACTCTTAAATGCAGAGCGAATACCAAGCAACACGAGTGGAAGCTTATCCATCCAATGGGAGTCTTCGTGACACATAAGGGATGACTTCAGCTGGCGATGGAAGCGTTCGACGAGGCCGTTAGCTTGCGGATGATACGCACAGGTATGCGCATGTACTGTACCCAACAAGCTGGTAAACTTCTTCCAAAGCGAAGACTCAAATTGGCGACCTTGGTCAGTGATGACTTTTGTCGGCAATCCAAATCTTGATACCCATCCATGAAGAAAGGCTCTTGCAACAGTGTCCGCTTGGATATCAGGAAGTGGGATGGCTTCAGGCCATCTGGAAAAGCGGTCGAGACAGGTGAGCAGATAACGTTGGCCTTGAATCACTGGAAGAGGGCCAACAATGTCTACATGAATTACCTCAAATCGCTGGGATGGGGGCGGAAATGCGTCAAAGGGGGACCTGGTGTGCCTTTGGACTTTGGCACGCTGGCAGGCAAGGCACGTTTTGGTCCAATGTTTGACATCCTTCCGCATCGAGGGCCAAACAAAGCGAGAGGTAACCAGGTGTTGCGAAGCACGGATACCAGGATGGGAGGGCTTATGAAGATCCGTGAAGACTGCTTGTCTGTGACATGGAGGGACATAAGGGCGAATAGCAGCTGTTGATACGTCGCAATAGAGGGGCACAGACAATCCTGGCATACTCATTTTCTTGAGGGAAAGTGAGTGAGTGGAGTCTTCTCTGAGCAGGTCTTGTAGTTCCGTATCCTTATCTTGATCCTGTGCAATAGCATTCCACAGTGTAGAGCTGAGGGTAACAGAAGTAATCTCTATTCTTGAAAGTGCATCCGCTGGAGTGTTCAAGACACCTTTGATGTGGCGGATATCCGTGGTAAATTGCGAGATATAATCGAGTTGCCTGATGACTCTGGGAGAGTGGTTACAGCTGTTTTTATTGAAGACAGTGACCAAAGGTTTGTGGTCGATAAAAACACAAAACTCTCGGCCTTCAAGGAAATGTTGAAAATGCTTCACGTTTAAGTAAATAGCAAGAAGTTCACGTCCGAAAGCACTATAACGCGTTTGGGCTGGCTGCAGCTTTTTCGAGTAAAACGCGATGGGTGCTTGTTGACCGTTAATGGTTTGTTCCAACACCCCACCGATCGCAACATCTGATGCATCGACCGTCAGAGTTATGGGGGCATCACTGATAGGAAATGACAGAGACAATGCACTATTGATAGCATTTTTGGCATTGTCGAACGCCTGTAAACTATCGCTACACCATACCAATTTCGTTACCTTGCGTTTGTGTGTGATCATAGCGTGTAGAGGAGCAAGAACACTGGCACAGTTTTTAATGAACTTGTGGTAATAATTTACCAAACCTAGAAACCGACGTAACTCACGCTGATTATTTGGCATAGGGTAATTTTTTATCACTTCACACTTGTCCTGAAGGGGGGTAATTCCGTGCTGCGAAATCGTGTGACCAAGAAATTCCAAGGTTGGCTGTGCAAACACACACTTAGATGCATTAATAGTAACACCGTATTGTTCTAAGCGTTGAAAGAGGAGTGAAAGATGTTCCTTATGTTCCTCTTCCGTTGAGCTGGCCACAAGCAAATCATCGATGTAGGCATAAACAAAGTCTAAGCCTCTGGTGACCTCATCTATAAACCTCTGAAAGGTTTGCGCAGCATTCCGTAGCCCGAACGGCATCTTCACAAATTCGAATAACCCAAATGGTGTACAAACTGCAGTCTTGGGAATATCCGGAGGCTCTACGGGAATGTGGTGGAAAGCCTTAACGAGGTCTATTTTACTGAAGATAGATTTGCCGTGGAGAAGAGAAGTAAAGTCTTGGACATTTGGTACCGGATATCGGTCCGGGATGGTTGTCGAATTCAAAAACCGGTAATCCCCACATGGTCTCCAGTCTCCTGACTTCTTCTGGACCAGGTGTAGGGGAGAGGACCAACTGCTTTTGGAAGGTCTTATTATCCCAAGATCTATCATAAGCTGGAATTCCGATTTGGCAGCTTTCAGGTTGTCCGGGGCAAGACGTCTGGGTTTTGCAAATACAGGGGGACCTTTTGTTGTAATGTGATGGGTAATGGTGTGCTTAATGGTATCACCCATCTGCATCGGTTGAAGAATTCCTGGATATCGCTGGAAAAGGCACTGGTACATGGAATTAGGGGGAACGAGGGAAAGTGCAGAGTTCGAGGCGTCCAGAAGGGCAACCTGTTTGGCAAGAACAGAAAGCAGTGTGGCCTGGTCGCATAAGCGTCGCTTGTCAAGATCCACCAGGAGTTTGAAATGCTGGAGGAAGTCAGCGCCGATTATGGGATGCTGCACTTGAGCACAGATGAAAATCCACTTGAAGGATCGGTGAAGGCCCAAGTTTAGTTCACGCGACTGAGTACCGTACGTGGGTATGCGTGAACCGTTAGCAGCGTATAGAGGCGGAGATTCCGAGTGCGTATGACCAGATTTTTGAGGGAATACACTGACTGACGCTCCGGTATCGACCAAGAAATTGACACCAGAGTTCCTGTCCTTTATGAATAACAGGTTGGCAGTGCGAGTACTAGACGCCATTAGGACTCGATGCTGGGGTTTTCCGACGAAAAATTGCAAGGGGAGATGCACTTCCTAGCCTTCTTTCCAAATTTAGAGTGGTAGAAGCAGATCTTCCCGGAACTCGAACGATGCCTCTTCGTAAATCTTGACCGAGAATGGCTTCTTTGCCGTTGATTTTGTAGCAGAGAACAAACGTGGTTGAGTTGTTGACTTAACTCTTCCACTTTCAACTCCAGTTCCGATTGTGTGTTCACGTTGTTGACCGGAGCTGTGTCAATCTCCACTACTTTGTCGGCAGTTTCTGCTAGTTTATCAACTGGAGTAGCAGGATCCATAGTGGCCAAGACACGCTGAGCTGATGGAGGAAGTTTCTGCAAGAACAAATGTCTAAAGATGTCCTTATCGAAGGTTTGTGCGCGTTCGCCTAGAGCGCACTGCATAGCCCTCAGCATTTGAGTGGGCTTACGGTCTCCAAGTTCTTCTTTTGAGATTAACTGATGTAGTTTCTCACGCTCGGAGACAGTGGTGCGGCACAGGATGGCAGACTTCAGATCGTTGTATGGGTCCTCACTCGTGGAAGTAGACACGATGACGTCACGGACTTCAGAGATGATGCTCGCTGGTAGAGAGGACAAAACATGATCGTATTTTGTCCTGCTAGCGGTGATCCTTCCCAAGTTGAATTGTGATTCCACTTGGTGGAACCAAATAAATGGATCACCCGGCCAGAAGACGGGGAGCTTTACGCTCAAGTGGGAGATGGCACCAGCGTCGTCAGGCATCTTCTCCTATGCTTGCTGACGTACAAACAAGACGACAAGTTACCAACGAAGGAGTGGAGGTTGAGACGAGCGCAGGCACAGAGCGCACGGGCAGGGGTGAGGGGCAGAGGGCACGAGCGACGTTACAGTCTGGTCCTAGTCGCTCGGGTGAAGGGGGTGATGGGCACGAACGACGTTACAGTCTAGTCCTAGTCGTTCGGGTAAAAGGGGGGAATCCAACTCCGGGGTCACCAATTGTTGGTTTTCGTCGTCGTCGTCGTTGGGCCTAGGCAAGCTACGGCTTGGGACCGTAGCGCATCTATCCGGTATAGGTTAACCTGGATGATGTAGCCATAAGCACTGCCGCTGGTTAAGTGCCAACCAGTGATTATCTCACTAGCCGTATTGAGTCCGTTAGGCGAAACTGCGACAGTACCAAGGATGGAAAATATAACCCTTGGATTTCTATTATTCATTTGCAAAATGGACATGGTATTAGATTAAAATAATTATTTGAATATAAATAATTAACAGACAATTGTGATATATAATTAATTATGTTTACATACAATAAAATAATACAGTATACATAAAATTAGTATTAATGTGGTTTACAATTGAATTATGATGGGTAACTAATTTAAAATGAATTTATAGCTATTCCGGAATTCAAGACGGTAAAATTAACATTTATCTTGAAACTAAAATAAGAGTATTCACTACACTATCTTCATAAGGCTTGTTGCACAATGACGGAATAGGTTTCGTGGCACGACGCTGAACCCTTTCTAACCTATCAATATCCTCAGGCAAGTACGGGCACCAAAACTGAACTGCATATTCTAAATTGGGCCTGACTAGGGACTTGTAAAGGGGCAATATAATATCCTTCGATTTAAATTCGAAATTACGCGCTATGAAGCCTAACATCCTATTAGCTTTTGCGCAAGGCTCCAGGCATTGGTTCCTAACCTTTAAATCCTTAGATACGCGTACGCCTAAATCTACTTCCTCGTCAACGCTCGCTAACTCCCTATCATCCATCGTGTACGTGTAATTATTGTTGCGAGAACCTATATGCAAAACTTTACATTTGTCTACGTTAAATTGCATCTGCCACTTACCTGTCCACTTCATAATCCTATTTACATCGTCTTGGATCCTATTTCTATCGTCCTCGTTAACAACCTTACCGCCTATTTTAGTATCGTCCGCGAATTTTGACACGTTACTAGTCAATCCTACATCTATGTCGTTAATGTAAATTACGAATAGCAATGTGCCTAACACTGAACCCTGTGGGACACCGCTACCTACATCTAACCACCGCGATTCACTACCATTAACTACGACCCTCTGCCTCCTAGCACGAAGCCATTCTTCTAACCAGTTAGCTACCTGACCGCGTATACCGTGCGCTTTGACCTTCGCAATTAGTCTCCTATGCGGAACTGTATCGAACGCCTTTTTAAAATCTAAATAAATAACGTCAGCTGTTCTATGCCTATCGTATTCGCGCACTATTTCGTTATAAAATTCTAACAAATTAGTTAAACAAGACCTATGGCGTCGAAACCCATGCTGACTACTATTAATCAAATCTCTACTTTCTAAGTGATCGATGATACAATCCCTAACTACGGATTCCAAAAGTTTACCGACAATTGGCGTTAAGCTAATAGGCCTATAGTTGCTAGCTACTGCGCGGTCGCCTTTTTTAAAAATAGGCGTGGAGATAGAGGAGATGATGGAGTTCCACTAAGTGATCATCTAGAAAAGGTTTCTCCAGAGTCTGGTTCTGAGGGGACTCTCGGTTCTGGGACCTCGTCTTGTTCAGAGATTGGCTCGAGTAATTATTCGTTCGTAATACCACCAGTGTGGTATTACGAGGTACCAATCTTCGTTACGGGTAGTGGTTTCCTCGGTGACCACTTGGGTTTTGTGGTCCCTGTGGATTTGTTAGTACCTCGATCTTTCGAAGGGTAGGCGGCTTGAACACCTGGCAGATGTTTTTTGGGAAGGTGTTGCTCGGCAGCTATCCTCAAGTTATCAGCGTGAATGATATTTAGTTTGGAATGGTCTCGGAGGTCGAGGATTTCGTAACGGTTTTTTCCGAGGTTTCTCATA
Source organism: Bathynomus jamesi (assembly GCA_023014485.1). NCBI lineage: Eukaryota > Metazoa > Arthropoda > Malacostraca > Isopoda > Cirolanidae > Bathynomus > Bathynomus jamesi. The sequence continues at coordinate 664,210 of JAJOZX010000136.1, read as the reverse complement.
ACCCTATATGGGCCATCCCCAATTTAGGTACAATTTGCGACGAGCACTTAGCGGTTTCACGCTCTTTATGTAACAGCACATACCCATGATTATAGTCCGTTGACGGGGATGACGCCTATGTTGCTCTTGCCACATCTGTTGGGTTCATTGGTCTAAGGCAGTGATGGCGAACAACTGACCCACGAGGCAATTTTTAGTGAGCTCTTATTTAAATAAAATATGACTTCAATTTATAATATTTTCTACCTTTTAAAAGAGTAGAGAATCTTATTCTTGCAGAATGGAACTCCTTACCAAATTCTTTTGAATCAATGAAAAAGCTAGCATCAGCTCTGCTAACAATGTTTGGTTCATCTTATTCATGTGAACAGTTGTTTTCCTCATGAATTTCGTCAAATCCATCACTAGGAATCGCCTTGGCACAGATATGAGTGCTGCATGTGTGAGATTAAAGACAACTAAATATAAACCTAGGATCTAAACATTAGCAGCTAAAATCCAATAAGTTTCTCACTAAAAATAGTAAGTAAATAAATTATTTTGACCCAATTTCATTTTTTAAAATCTAAAGTAACAAAAATTACCCGCCTTTTTTTTTCCTCACCACTGGTCTAGGGCATATCGGATTATGTCAAAAATTTTGAAAGATCGTTCAACTAGTTGCTGATTTGTTTCTGCCATCCCGGAAGGTGTTAGAACTGCCGTGTCGATTTGGTCAGGCAAATCAAAAGGTAGCCGTTTGTCGTAGTGATACAAAACGAAATAAAGGGTGTCCCCGATGGATTTTATTCTGGATAACTGCAGACTGTATTATTTGTATAACGGCGGCGCACAATTACATTTAGTTGTAAGAAACCCCTAATACATAGGGGTTAAAACCTATCTCGAATAGTGAGTTACTGATGAAGCGTATGGATGAGATTTAATTCTACTTTTAATATTTAAAATCCATTTGCAGGACAACTCTCCCATCCACACCGCCAGGATTGTTAGAAGGCCGTTCGAGGAGCAACGAAATCTAGAACTACTGGACTGGCCAAGTAAGGGGTGTGACCTCAACCCATTGAGAACATGTGGGGGAATGTGGTGAACTCGTGGAACCTGGGCAGGAGCGGACCAGCTGCCAGCTGCTGGATCACACTATGGCTGAATGGGAGATGTTTCGAAGAAACCCGCACATCATATATAACCCTGTTGCATTTATGCCACACAGATTACAAGATGTAATAGACAATAATGGGGAATGGACCAAATACTAACTAACTATGAACTATACTATGTATATGTATGTATGATAAACATTCTCAACCATTGCATATTTGTTGTAATAAAGAATTGGTGTTTTATTGCATATATATATATATATTATATATATATATATATATATATTATATTCCTTGTTAAGATCTAATAATATCTCCACAGTGTTAATGCAACAGGAAATCTAGAAAACATTAATGTGTTTATCTGTCCATCGTGATTAAATCATTATCTCTCCACAGTGATAATTTTATTATAGGTGCGACCTCACTCAGGCTTTGAAACTACGAGGCGGTATTTTAAAGGGCATACTGACGAATAGCATCATCCTTCCAGCACAAAACAATCCAACCATGCTAAAAATCTGCTACAGGTTCAACAGGCAATTGCAGTTTTACAAAATATATATATACACAGTATATATACAGGGTGGGCGGAAAGTAGCTCCCTAATTTAAATTACATATAAATTATGTATAAATTGTGATTGTATTGTTATATTGTTATGGTGTGTTCTCTAAAGTGGTACAATTGTAACGATAATCTTTTTTTCTCTAAAGTGTTCTCTTTGTGTTCTCTAAAGTGGTACAATTGTAACGTTCATTTTTTTTTTTTCATTTCAGATTGAAGGGTAACATGGCTGAGCGTTTAACACTGCAGGAGCGTGCCCAGTTGGCGGCACGGTACGAAGTTTGGCAATCTGTCGTTCGAGTTCAAAGATGGTGGCGGGCCATTCACGGACCACGTGCCCAAGTGGACCCGAAAACAATCAAGAACTGCCACTCGAAGCTCATGACCACGGGGTCTGTGGCAGATGTTCGAAGATGTGGTCGCCCTTCGACATCCAGGGCCCAGGAGATGGTGCAGGCAGTTCAGGAAATGTTCGCACGGAGTCCACGAAAGTCAACTCGCCAGGCAGCTCGGGAAAGTGGACTCTCCCGCTACTCAGTGCGAACTGTGCTGAAGAAGGCCAGCCAGGAGCCCCGACTTGACACCGTGCGACTTCTTTCTTTGGGGGTGGGTAAAGGAAGAAGTCTACCGCACCAAACCGAGGACATTGGAAGAACTGGAGGACCGAATTCGGGAAGTCATGTCCTCCATCCCGCCGGAGTTCCTGATAAAGTCAGTGGACGCCATTCCTGGGCGGCTCCAGAAGCTGGTGGAAAGAGTTGGAGCCCACATTGAATTTTAGAGAAAACCTACCATGTATGCCTACCTTTTCATATTATTTCTTCTGAAATAAATGGATAATATACGTATTTTTTTACCAATCCAAAATAGGGAGCTACTTTCCGCCCACCCTGTATATATATATATATATATATATATATATATATATATATATATATATATATATATAATATATATAATTATATATATATATATATAATTTTACGTTTGGGACCTTTGCGGAAATTACCATATCTAGATGTTCACCATATCAAATCGAATACTCCGTCTTTTTACACCAACTTTACACTCACGTTCAGGAAAAAAAGTTTCCAAGTTATAAAAAAAGAAAAAGAAAACTTTAATGGATTTCCACAGAATCATTCTGTTTCTGACTGCTCCATCGCAGAACAACGCATCCGCATCATTCTTAGGGAAGATCTTAACAATTTCATGATCCCCCCACCCCTGCTATATTCTGCGTCAAACAAAACTATATTGAGTAATTGCGTAACATACGCTTAAAAATATATATATTTAGCCGGGGGAAAGCATTTCACATTCCTGATCGAAAAACATTTCCATCCGTTGGGGATAAATAAAAAAAATAGTAGCTGCAATCCGTCTTGTTCCCGTTTGCCTAAACTCGGGGAAATACTTTCCCTTACCCGTCAGTCCTCCAGAGTTTCCCATAAAGAAAATTAAAAAAAGGGGTGCTGGGAAGGGGCCTATTTCTTATTTACAAATACAAAAACCACATAACAGCATTGTCGCATACATCCCTGCATTTATATAAAACGTACCTTTGATTTCGTGGAACGTGAAAAGTATTAAATTTTAAGACAAAATTTTGTTTTCTTTGAAGTCGCGAACGGAAAATCTTTTAAAAAAAACTAAGGTTTCTGACACTTTTCTAATTTTAGTACCTCATTCAAACATAATACAAATACAATCTGGAAAACGCTATTAATATAATAGGCATCAGTCACAAACCGGTGGTGCTATCCTGCTTCATGCAACCATCACCTTACGGCTTCCACTGACACGCCCATATGTAGTCTCTTCTGGACGGCGACAGCAAGTAACCATGTCAACACCACGGTTTAGCCCATCAACGTCATTTCACAAACATTAGTATACTATTGTATGGATTTATAAGTATATATAAATATGTTTATGCTCGTATAACCGTGGATTATTCTTATGTGATTTTGATAATCAATTACTGTTATTCAGATCGAAACTGTTAACACGTTCTTTGTGTGACAATCGATAAGCCATTTCCCACTAACTCTCTCTGCCCCTCTACCTCGCTCTCTCTCACACTGTCTCAATCTTTTTCTCGTTCAATGTCAATACATATATATATATATATATATATATATATATATATATATATATATATATATAATCGTGAAGATTCGTAAGTTAGCAAAGGTTTAAAGTTGCACACGAACTCTACAAACAGCTTTATTAGTATTGTTACATAATGATTTAATATACGCGAGACTGGTGGGTGGGGAAGAGGAATGAGGGAGTGTGGGGGATGGTTGTGTAATGTCTATTTTTGGTTCAAATTCACTAGGATATAAAAAATTGTATTGTGGTATTTGTTCATATAGACTTCCAGTAATCATAATGGAATCTTATTACTGTATAAGACTAGTAAACATGGAGTTCAACGCTGTTCACGATCATATTAATTGTTTAACTTTATGAACACAGACATTACATTATAATTAGGGGCCGTTCGAAAATTATGTAACGCTATTTTTGCTAAAACTTGACACCCCAGATCCCTCAGGAACGTTCTGTAACACTAGACCAGGCACCCCCTAACATGTTATGTAACACTTCCCCCACACCACACCCAACACGTTACAGGACGTTACAGGGAGGGGGGTTTAGGTTTAAGCAAAAATAGCGTTACGTAATTTTTGAAAGGCGCCTTACCTGTTTAATGTTCTATGTTGTTGGACTCGGTTGTTCCCCCTCCACCCCATCTTCTCTCAGATGGGGTACTTTGACTATCGATGCGGCGTTGCCACATGTATGGAGTCGCCTGTGAGGCGAGGAACATTACATATGCGGGCAAATTGTACATAAAAAGTAAATACACATATCAGTCTTTCATTTCATTATCGCTGAGTCATTGACTCATTGATTACATATATTTATTTTAAGAGTTTTAAGGAATTTTCGTTTCCCTCATTTATTAAAAACTGTTCTAAAGTCGTTTAGAACTTTTGTAAACTTTGTTCTTTGTTCATTTTGTTCTTTAATTTGTGACACTTCACTTTGCTTTTATTAAAGATTATTTTATCTTCACTTTTATCTTGAATTCTTGATGAAAATATCACAATATATATGCTTCAGAGTTCACATGAATACGCCATTTTCCTCCTATTTTTCAAAACAGTTCACGCGGAAGCTTGCCCCTGGATCTCCTTTGCTTCAGTTGCTTTAGCAATACTAAAAAATATCTGTGAATATTGTTACTGTTATTTGTTATTTGTGCTGTAGAATGCAGAAAATACAGTTTGGTATTTCGATTCTTCTATCAATGTTTTTCGAGAGGTCTCCAACGGTTTACTTTCACTCATCGTCATTCCCATTCGATTCCGCGTCCAAGAATGGGAAAGCGAGAAAGTTAGACGATTGGTTAGGTTAGGTTATGATTGGTTAGGATACGATAAGTTAGGTTCTGATTGGTTAGGCTAATGTCGAATTAGGTTCTGATTGGTTAAAATAAGTTACTGTAGGTTAGGAAATATTAAATATTCTCACTCAGCGCCGTTTGAGCGACGAAAACGTTCCCCAAACCAAGACACGCTTTTCTCAAATGTGGATTTTTTTTTCACTTTTGTGCATTCTCACTTGTGGACCACGAATGCGAATAAGAATGTCATTGAGTGGTCAGTAATCGTCTCCATTCCCCTACTCACCCTAGTATTATTAGGAGACCCCACACCATCTTATGTCCCGGGCCCCGAAATCCTTTGGGTGGCCCCACTTACAGCTTTATATGGAATTTGAGCCACAGATCAATGCATCATCTGAACGTAGAGGAAGGTTGTCACTCATCCAACTACAGGGTGTGTGTTTTTAAAGTAACGCAAGTGAAAAAACAAATCTGATTTGAATGTGGTACGCCGTGCAAGAGCCTGTATAGAGGTTGATGGTGGACATTTTCAACACCTCTTATAAACCTTACTATCGAATATACAGTTGTTATAAAGTACATATAATAAATATTACTCGTCCATGTTCACTCGAATTAATATAATTCAAATCGGATTTGTCTCTTTACTCGCGTTACTTTATACACGCCCGATACTATCCAGATTCAATGTCCCTTAACTTAGCTGATCTTACGAGAAGCGGTAGTGACATTAACACGGGAGAGAGGCGTTAATTTCTATCTACATATTTTGAGTTTGTTAGATTTAAAGTTGAGGTTACTGAACTTATCGTATATAAGCATAATTATTATTATTTAGGTGTCTTTCTGTGGTTAACTTTATATTTTTACTGAGAATTACATAATATTCATAAGATTTTAATTCCTTTGTTTAACATCGCATCAGCCCAGAAATGCATAATGAGAATAGTAAATGATTTTGTTCAGTGCAAACAGGGACGTAAAAAAAAACGATATTTTCAATTTGTGGTATCTTATTCATAATAATTTACTATTCCTTTACAGTATACAGTAATTTAATTTAAAATTGAGAAATAAATGTTAAAATATGAAATGATTTTGAAGCTTTTTTTATCATAGTAAATTTTATTCGTGTTCAAAGTAATTAAAAAGAATCGTAAAGTATCATTGCATGTTTGAAAATTTTACTCTGCATACTTTTTATTACTATATTTTCAATCCTTCCTTATTTCACTTTCGTATCCCCTCTTCCTTATTACACGACAGTAATTATTTTGAGGATTTGGAAGGGTGCGTTCTCGATATAAAGCTCATCAAGGGTAGTTGCATAAAGCTTTATTCTGTTTAGAATTGAATCACAGTCTCTGTATAATAGAATACGAATCAGCTTATGTAGAAAGCCACTGTAGGTATAAAATGAGGGAAGGAAAAATATTGGAGCATACGACAGAAAGAAAAACCTGCTAGTAGTATTCATCGAGGGATGTCTCTGAATTCCAGGAAATAGGTATCCATCCTTAACAACTATCTTCTTCCATTGTTCTGTTAAGAAAAACTCCAGTATAACATGTGTTGCGAGAAGACTGTGCAACCTGTCACACTTCACAATCACCTATCATAATGGAAGATGATACAAAATGGAGTTAGAAGTTCTTTCTTGGTCTCCGAGAATCCCAGATAGGAACATTCAGTGTTAAACTTATGAACGGCATAATTCAGTAAATTCCTATGACGTCCATAAATAGTGTGGAGAACAGGGGGCCGTTTATAGTCTCTATAAAACGCGTTTTTTCTTGTTTTAAATATTAAGATGTTATTATTAACCTATGGTGAATTTAGTCTATTAAGAGAATTTTTTTTCGTATAGACCGAGAAAATAAACCAACAATGAATCGATTAATATGAATATTAATATCTTCATAAGCGTCTGTTTTTGGTGTTGTTTAACTTTCTTCGTAACGTCAAAGGTCATTTGACGGAGGGGACCTACAGCTTCGTGAGTTTCGAGCCACGGGTGGCTACATAATCTGGACGCAGTGGATGGTCTGCCATCCAACTACTACCCAGATCCAATCTACGGGTCTATGGGAAGAAGCGGTGTTGCGACGATGGCCACCGTAAGGAATCTTCAGGATATTTGAAATTAGTCACGAATCTTGTTATTTTATCACAGAATAATTCCTAAATCGTAATCATGAATTAAATTATTAATATGGTTGATAGGTGTTAATAAAACAACAGGGAAAGGATTTATAATGCCAAATTCAGCAAAGAACGTATTTTCGGGTAAAGCCAAATTTGTCCGTCTGATCGAGTAGACTATACCGGAATTTGATAATAAAAACCCACTCTAATAGACAGAGTTTATTTCTACAACAGTTTCGATGCCCACTGGCATCCTCTTCGGGTGGGGCATCGAAACTGTTGTGGAAATAAACTCTGTCTATTAGAGTGAGTTTTTATTATCATATTGTGACTTTCACGTAGAAAAAAGTGAAGTTTTTTTGCATTTATACCGGAATTGCATTATCAACAAACATGTTGGCCATGGTAATAAAAGAATTCAACTCTGGTGACTCATACAAAGGTTAAAATCTTTAATGGAATGGAGAGTATTAGGATTGAAGAAGTTATTAGTTTCCAGGCAGTAAGGACTCTAGCTCGGTCGAAATTGCATGAGTTACAAAGGTAAGGTAATTTGTAGGTAAATTGCTTATTACAGAGGTAAGGTAACATCTATGTCCCATCCCATTTCCCCCCCAAGGAAGTGAGGGGTAGGGACCGAGCCTGGGCTACCTTAGCCAGAGTCAATTAAAGAGGGTGGCCGGCCTGCCGCTTTAATCGTGACGTAAGATACAGAAGACAACCATCCAGCTCTAGTCAGCATTGAGGTTCGATCCCACGATTCAGAGGAGTCTCAGCACTGCCGAACGGCGCCCTAACCGATCGAGCTACGGTACGTTCGTGGGTTGTTATAAAGACATCAACCAATTGTTGAACCAGGTCATAAAATTTCAAGTTTTTTCGTTCGGAAATAATGACATATAAGTAAACTTACGAAAAGCGAATTAATCGTTATGATTTTGTTGAAGGATAAAATCTACGCAACTTAACATATACTGTAAATATGAAGCTCACCTACGAAGTTGTTACGACACGCAGAGAGGAATATTGCTTGATAGCATGATCTTAAATCATTTAGTATTCTATAGTTTCATCACACGTGTGAATTGCTTATAAACTTTTATTGTACATTAAAGTTGGATAATAAAAGCTTATTATGTAATAAAATCTGTAATTGTACAATACCATTATAATTTTAAAATAATAATATTCCACGTAGTCTCCAACTGAAAGACCCTAAAAGCCAAAAAGATTGGAGAAAATGCTAAACTTATTATTTGTTCTTTTACTTCTGAAATACTTTTAACTTTAAAAGACATTCATTTTTCTTTTGTCACGGAGTATTTCAGATATGAAAAACGTTTTCGATAATGAAAGAGAGAATTTTGTTACAAATACAAATCACTTCTGAAGTTCCTTCGAGATTTGTTTTCAATTGCAATGTTCAACCTTTGATTCAGCAATAATACCACACTAAATGCTGAGTAAGAAAATAAGGAAATTACCGTATTTACCGGCGTATAACGCGCACTTTTTTCCCCAAAAATACTCCAAAAATCATGTACATGTTAAAATTAACTCGTTAAAATTGTACATGTGAAGTGAGGTAGGAGGTATATTTTTTCCTAAATTTTTATTTTCCTAAATTTTCTCTTCAAAAGTATGGTGCGCGTTATGCGCCGGTGCGCGTTATACGCCGGGAAATACGGTAATTCTTTCCAGTCTGAAATACCGTGAAATTGTTAATTCAGAAAAGATAGGATTCCTACACTTTACAGAAGAGTTACCGCTTCGTGTGATAATGTTTTTACAGCAGTTATACTTATTTTTACTGTGTCTGCTGTGTCTCATACTGTGTCTCATGTCTGCTGTGTCTCATGTCTCAAGATCAGTAAATTTAAGCAACCTCAATCTGGGTGGTAGTTGGATGGGTGACCCTCTTCTTAGTACAAATGATGTAGCGATACGTAATTCAGAGTTCTCGCTAAATTGTAGGTCCACTCTGTCACTGTCCTATGATCTTGGCTATTACAGTATGAAGGCTAATTCATGCAAATGACTAATCAACCATCTCATACTGAGCAGGTTTTATAAACTAACAATATGAACTCAGCACCAGAAAAGAATTGATTGTCAAGCAATTATTTTCATTTGTTCAACCTGTGAACCGTAAAAGTGAAGCTCTTACGGCACCTCCTGTAACATAATAACAGCGTTTATGAAGGAACAATATTTTTGTAGCTTTATTTTAAAAATCAATATTTTTATCTTTATTTATTCAGGAATAAGAGCAAATGTGCCGCTTTTGGTAAAATATGAGATTTATTTTGGAAGTGAGTTCAAATTTTGTAGAAAATATAGAACATTATTCATTGTGAGTATGGTTCATTCCGTGCTATATTAGATCCAATATCAGATAAACGCATTAATTCCTTTTACATATACAGGGTGTCCGAGAATTATCTGTACAATTTTTGGTTGTTATTAAAAGTCAACCATGAAGTGTAGAAATTCCAGTTTTATCCTATTTTACAGAGAATCTCATTAAGTTTTTTCTGATACCAAGTTTTGACAAGTTTTTTAGAAATTCCAGTGTGTCCGAACATTATCTGTACAATTTCATCTTTTAATAAAATTCTTGATAACACACGTAAAATTCTTAAACAAGATTATTTAGAATCTGTATTTTCAAAAGTTTCTTTTATTAAAGTAACGTTGTTACAAACATTCGATACGTGCACCATTAGTGATTCGCAAAACATCCAATCGATACTCCAAATGTTGCCATGTACGCTGCAGCATATCCACATCAATTCGCTCAATAGCAGCTGTGATTCTTGCTTTTAAATCATCAATGTCTGTCACCCGCGTACATTTCTAAAGAACTTGTCAAAACGTGGTTTCAGAAAAATTTTAATGAGATTCTCTGTAAAATGGGACAACACTGGAATTTCTACACTTCATGGTTGACTTTTAATAACAGCCAAAAATTGTACAGATAATTCTCGGACACCCTGTATATATATATATCGGAATTTAAAATTGAAGGCTCCAAATACCAATAAATTTTAATTGGCTTTAAATTAAAAGAGAAAAATATGGTACTTGTGGGTTATCTGTCGCCACTTTTTAATATTTTTTTATTTATTTATTTTTATATATTAAGAGAAGAGGATTCTTTATACTGTACGGCATTGACGATTGGTTAGGTTAAGTCGTGCTAGTTTGGTTAAATAAAACGGTATTTAACCAAACTAGCACGACTTAACCTAACCAATCGTCAATGCCGTACAGTATAAAGAATCCTCTTCTCTTAATATATAAAAATAAATAAATAAAAAAAATATTAATAAGTGGCGACAGATAACCCACAAGTACCAAAAATATTTTATAATAATTAATGTTTTTACGCTGTTCTTAATTAACTTTTAAATGAAAACCACTTCATTCCAAAACTTTACAACCCTCTCAAATTTTTTCATTTTCAGAGTTTCATGCGAGTCAAAAGATTAAAATCTTTGGAATTACTGAGGAAGTGTTTTCATGTTTCAAATATCGCATGCAAAGTGGAAATACCTTCATTACAATTACTTTGATGTGCCTAAACAAGCACGATTTTGCATAATACAAAAGTGTTCCACCACCCCCGGGATTCGAATCCAGCACCTCTTCAGTAGGAGAGGGCGCTACCACCACACTACTGTACGACAAAGTAAATATTATGCATAATATTTCATCTTTGGATCCCCACTGTTACATTAAAGATTTTAATTAAATGCTGCATCACCTCGAGTACAGGTGGGTTGGTACAGAAAACACCTTTGGACGCGAAAGCGTTATGTGTTCCCTTAGGTGTTGAAATAGCCACTACGTTATACTAACTTTTAGTTTGTTGTAGTGTGGTGGTAGCCCCCTAGCCTCCTACTCAAGAAGTGTCGAATACAAATGCTGCGCTCTAAATGCAGTTCAATACAATCTTTATCTATTTCTGGGTGAGACTAACTTTAAAGCAAACTGAAGAAAGCATCCCATTCTGATTACTTTAATTAGCTATATAATTTTACCGTTATAATTCTACCTTTTATAATGGGGACATTCCCATTATACTCTCCTTGCAAGAAATGGGATATTTAGTAAGCGTAATAAACGTTTTACTGACATTTCATAAGCGTTTAAAACGATTAATAACTGCTTCAATTCTTGCTGGGTTTAGTGTAACTTTTAACATTTTCATTCAACATTTTAAGTTTAAAATAATGTATCCCATTACTGAGTTAAATATCATATTATTAAAATCCAAAACTAGAAATAATAATATTTCATTGAGTGAGAAATTATTATGCATAAATCAACTTCATATAAGATATATTACAGTTACGATAACGTGGTCAATGTTTGCATTTTAACTGCAATAGTTATTAAAGTTTGAAATTTCACATTTTCTGTAGTGTTTTAAAGATCACGTTTGTTTTAATTGTATTATATATATATATATATATATATATATATATATATATATATATATATATATATATATATATATATATAGTCTTGAAAATTGTTAGCAAACCCGAAACTCGCCCAATAAAGATGGTTTGTTCCTAATCATATTTTGGCTGGAATTTCAGCGGAGGATTCAGTTATCAGAATATTTACGTTTCTAACATACTTTGCTTTATTATGCATTCTATGCAACGTATTATATACACTGTCAGTTTACATTTTCAAGGTCACTCACCGATGGCGTGACACACACATGTTCGCCATCATTTGGAAGATGGTAAAGCATTTGCACTTTGGAAAATATACCCTTTATTCTCTGCGTACATAAAATCTGGAGAAATACCATCGGATCACCTGAAGATCAGAGCCCCAGGTGAAAATGAAAATATCACGACCTAACTTAACCAATCGTCAAGGGTGTACAGTTGCCCTAACGATTGGTTAGATTAGGTCGTGATATTTTCGTTAGTTAGCCTTATAAGGCTAACTAAAGAAGGCTGGGGGCCCTGATCTTCAGATGATCCATACCATCTACTGTATTACATTTATGTACACGTAATAATTTAGTATTTACACTTTATGAAAAGGTATACGAAATCATTTGAAGGTCACACACATATTATAGTGGTAATGCGCATGCGTAGTAGGGCGGATCGAAAATGAGGTTTTTAAACGCTTTTTCGAAATTCAAATATGGCTAGTGCGGAAAATATGTGGGTGCTATAGATAATGACTGTGCATAAATATTAGTCCTGCGAAATTATATCTTCAGGTCCCACAAAGCCGTCGAAAAAAGTGAAATATAATGAGTTTCTTATATTCTGCATTAGTACAATAACTGAAACTTACTTGTTATTATTATATATTAAGTGTTCCAATTACCAAAATAGTTACTGAATTACGCAGCTCTTAGTTTATTTAGATCAATGTTCTTTTGATTAATGATCTAAATAATCCAGAACTCACCACGAGGTGGCTGCGTGTCGAGCTCCACCCATGCCCTCCCAACCACCCATCCTTGCGCATGTTTTTTTCTATTAACGTTTTTTTAAATTTTATATTCAGCTTTACTTTCGAATGATGGCATTTTTTTACGTGACTGAAGTGTTGATCTTATGAAGCCATCTCGCGCGTTCAATCCAAATACTTTTGATGATGCTTGAGTCACTAATTTTACCATTCTTTCTACTACTTGTGTATGACAAGGGAATTTCTCGAATGGAGGGGTACTCTTGTTTTCTATGAATTCTTCAATCTCATTTTCTGTCAGGTGTCTTGTCACAGGTGGTTCAGTGACAATGCATTTTTGCCAATTAATTAAATCAGTATAATCAGTAGCTTCAAATTGAATAACAGGTACTGTGAAACGCCTCACAACTTTTTCCTTGTTTGTTTGCCTTGCTTTCTTTATTCGCCTCCACGCTAATTCTCTTATGGCGCTGCGGTCATCATGAATCATTGATGCTAGAATATTTTCTGGATTTGCAAGAAATGCATTTCTTTGTATGACAGGGTTTACAATATCCTTTACTTCGTCATTCAGTGTTCTTGTTAGTTCAATAGTTTTGAAAACATGTTTTGAGCCATTGACAAAAGACGTACTTTGCTTAATAGAAAACCACATTGGGATGTAGACCTTCATTATAAAAGAAGCAATGTTCATGAGGTTCTCAGATGGACTTACAGTTGAAACGTATAGACGAAGCAAACGATTTGCTGTAGTCAGCCATCGTGAATGTGCCATTTTGCCTGGACTACGATGAGCAAGATCTGGAGAGCAATATCCCTTTGTTATGGCCTGATGAATATCAATTAGATATTTTTGGTCGGTGCTAAGATCTTCACAGTCTACAGTTGGTTCCTCAGCATCAATCCTTTCAAACTCGACAATAGGAAGACTCTCACAGTTCTCTAATTCCCTGCCAATAGGACCGGTGAATCCGCGGGGGCCAGATGTTTTTCCATCCAGCTTTGCAACTAAATGGCGTAATGGCAATTCATTGGCATGGAGCTGGCACACTAAATGTTGAACTGGCTTCTTCAGCTTCAATTCTATAAGCCTTATAACGCCTCCCTTTTCTCCAGTGTTGACTGCTGCACCATCGCATCCAATGGCAACAAGGTTTTCCAGGTTCATGTCATTATTTCCAATATACTCAAACATTCCTTTACATATTTTTTCAGCTGATCCAGAATTCACAGAATAATGGCCCAAATAATCTGAACCAGGTTCTCTCACTAAAGTGATATGTTCTTCTGTTACCTTCTTCTGATATACTTTGGACTCTTTTTTTTTTCTTGGAAGAGTGTAGAATCTTTTCGACCATCAAAATAGATTCCTCTGATTGGGACCTGATTTTGATCTTTCATAATTTCTGATCTCTTCTTTTGTCTTTCTCTTCTGATTTTACTCCTATCCACTACTTCAGATGTATTGTCAATAGAAACTTCTCCAATATCTTGCAATACTGCACTAACAATGAATGCTGCAGCTCGATCTGAAACTGCAGTCCTGTCACAAGCAGTAGCCACTGAAGGTACATTTGTAGTTTTCCTTTTCTTGAATAATTGTTCTTCAGGTTGTTCGAGCTTTCTCTTCGAGCTAACTGGCTCTGGAAATGTATCGTCTGATATTTCGCCAGATTCACTTTCACTGTTTGATGTCGATGATGATAATTCAACATTTGTATCCTGCAATTTCTCCTGTGAAGATTCTTTGGTGAGCCTCACAGCTTCTTTTTGCTTTCTTAGCAACGTAGATGCTTTTTTCTTTGAGAGTGTAATATCTACTCTATCAATAAACAGTTTTCTTTCACTCCTTTGATCTAAGAGGAGCGTCACTTCTTCCTTTGGAACCGTTTTTTGTTTGGGACAAGAACATTGTGTTAGTACTTTTCACTTGCACGCTGCAATGTCAAAAAGTTTCGTGTGTGCTTCTTTTTGGAACATATCAATCTTTGCTTTGTAAGCTTCAGAATTTTTTCTGCTTTGGTATGGCTTCATAATGACACGATACTTTTCGTGGTAGCTTCTGAACATTGTTTCAATTCGCCTGTCTGACAGAATTGGGACGGAAGCACTTTCCCAAATTGTTTTCAATTTATCAACAACTTGTTCTAATATTTGAGATATTGAAGGATCTTTATTAGTATTCTGTTTCAAATCGTTTCTTACAAACAAGTAATATTTAAAAACTCCTTCGTATGTAGGAAGATTCCTGTGCCACAAATCTTCCCCCATACCAAACATGGGGCACTCAGTTGAGGCCATGGTTGATTTTGCACAAACTCGAGACATTTTGAAAGTATACAAATCTGAAAAAGAAAGAGCTAATATCAATTATACGTTAATTTCAGTTAATAGTACATGGCAAACTTAGGGCAACACAATACAGAAATGCAAAATATATAAGAAATATAGTTTAGACTATCTGAGTAACGCCAACAACAGAACACCCACCTGCTACGAGAGCGACAGCTACACTGAACCGAGGTACTCACGTGACAGCTGAGTGACCTGACTATAGAAAACTGTTTTTAGAGAATAGAAACTTTTTTTAAAGGTTGACTGAGCTATTTTTATACAAGTGTGAATAAATTCTTGTCTATTGTGCATCGTGGACTCTTCTGTAATTATTGGTTAAAATCTGCTTTTTTCAATTTTTTTCAATATTGAAGGTCATTGTGGCACCTGAAGATATTAATGTTATGATTTTACATTTATACCAGCTTATTTTCTCACTACTCCACACATTTTCCACACTAGCCAATTTGAAAATTCGAAAAATGAGTTTTTCACTCCGCCCTAATGCGTAGGTCCCATTAATTAAATTTATATGATAATGAAAGTAGCCCAATAATGGCATTTTACAGACATTAAATTCATGTCTTATTTGTAGTACAACCTTTTAAACATAGATATCGGAAGGTAAAAATGTAAGGTCTGAGAGGTCGGGAGGATATTTTAGGCGAAGTTAAATGAAAATGAAAGTGAAAAGGTTTATTGGCAGCCCATAGTCCATACAACAAAAATTAATAATACAATGACAATTCATATACTAAGGATAGAAAAATATACAATTAATGAGAAATAATACAGTGATGTCAAAGTTAAGTGGCGCTACAGACAGACGTTTTCGTACCATGAATTCCATAGCTTAGAAAACAAACGGCAGGACACATGGATAGAATAGAATTCCTATATCATTATGACGTGCGTGAATTGGATCGACCCCGAATTAACTCGGATTCGATATTATTCCAGGTAAACGATTCAAGATTGGATTTAATTACGGTTAGTATGAATCGATTAATTCCGGTTCGACTTAATTACCTTCTGTCTACCTTCCCGCCCCAATATAATATAACCAACGATCTACACCAGGGGTGGCCAGACTTTACTGAGATGGGATCTACTTTTTCCAAAGTTCTCCCTGTACGATCAACCAGCTCAGTTTATATATATATATATGGAAATGAACTCAGAATGGTTCTCTGAGGTTTTTTATGATACACAGAGACCGTGCATAGAACAAGGAACTCTTCTAGGATAATTAAATCCATTATAGTCCGAATAAGTAATGTTAAATGACGAATACTATAGTTTTTCTTTTTCATGATGCTAGCCTGACGTGGGCAATGGGTCACTCGCAAAGAGGTCCCAAAAATATAGCTTCTCTCACCAGCTATCTGCAAAGCAGATAGGATCCAACTTTGGGACATGATCTAGGGTTTAAAGCAGCCTAGCCCAGCTACATTTAGAACCTCAATATAAGCAAAAGACTCGCTACCTTCACGTCAGATTGAATACATCAAAGAAAAAGGGGTAACTATTATATTTTAAGCCAAAAACCAAAACTTAAATCTCAACTGGCAGAATTGAGCGTCCACTTTTCAAGGCACATAACATGTCCTTTTCAAGATGGGAATGAACTCAGAATGGTTCCCTGAGGTTTTTTAGGATACACACAGACCGTGCATGGAACAAGGTATTTGTCATTTACCATTACTTATTCGGACTATAATGGATTTAATTATCCTAGAAGAGTTCCTTGTTCCATGCACGGTCTGTGTGTGTCATATATATATATATATATATATATATATATATATATACAGAGGAATAGGAAGAGCTTACTTTACTGAGGTGATGATTTGCACTGCATGGCATCAGCAAGTCGTTTGTAGGTCGGATTGTAGCTGCTGATTGCTAGCCTCAAACAAGCATCCAGGTGATCATCTGTCAGAGTGGCTCGGTATTTTGATTTGATGATATTCATGTGTGAGAACGTTGACACACAAAGGTAGGTTGATCCAAAAAATGCTGTCAAGTACATGGCATTTTTTCTGACATTCGGATACTTTCTTCAAGAAGTAGGTGCCAAAAGTTTCCTTCTGAAGACCTGGATTTGATTTGAATGTCGTTTCGCAGAGTCAAAATTTCATTCTCGATTGCAGATATGTCCATATTAAACAATAAGACTACTTTTGATGCAATATCATCAATGTCAAAGTTTGCACCAAATGGGAAGCACATGAATGTTGCTACAGGTTCTAGTGTTGCTAAGTCTTGGAACCGTCTGTTGAAGTCTGTAATAACATTCTGCAACTGTTCAACGTATCGAACACTATCAAACTCAAACTGGTCGCATTCATTCCCCTGACTTTCCAGCTCTGACATCATGTTTTTGAAGTTCCGCAGTTGGTGTCGCTGCAGCTGTGAGGATACCCGTTCTAGTTTTTGTTTAAAAGCATTCACTGAGGTAATCATTTCAACAATAGTTTTGTTTTTACCTTGCAACTCTAAGTTTAGCTGATTTAGAAAAGCAGTGGTGTCAGTCAAAAACGCTAAATCTAACAGCCACACTTCGTCTTCCAACTCTTTGTAATATGTTTCTTTAAACTTCAGAAAGTCTTTAATTTCAGGTAAGAGATCCCTAACCCTCTGCAGGAATTTACCTCTACTTAGCCAACTGACATCAGTGTGCAACAAAAGGTCAGTGTGTTCTGCTTTATTTTCTTCTAGCTGAGACCGGAAGAGACGCCCTTGTAGACTTCTCGCCCGAATAGAACACACACTCTTATGGGAAATATCCATAATTTTTTTAATATTCAACATTTTACCACACAATGCTTGTTGGTGAATTATGCAGTGATAATTACAGAAGTTTGGAAACCTTTTATTACTTTTGCACAGGGCGATGAACCCATTGGAGCGGCCAGTCATAGCAGGTGATCCGTCAGTTGTTATGCTCACAAGCTTGTGAAGTGGGAATTGTGTGTTGTTAACAAACTCACTGAATGCATGAAAAATGTCCTCACCTCGAGTTTTCCCTCTTAAAGGTAGGATTTTAAGTAGTTCTTCTTTGGCAGTCATATCTTTAAACACGATTCTAATAAAAATGCATAACTGTGCTGTGTCGATCACATCTGTCGAGTCATCAAACTGAAGTGAAAGGAACACGCAGTCATGTATGTCTTTCTTCAGTTATTCCACCAAATTCTCATCCATTACTTCACAACGCCGCATCACAGTGTTTCTGAATAGCTGAAGCTGGTTAATAGCAGACAATATTTCCGATTTATTACTGAAATTCTGAAACAACGACTCTGCTGCCTCTGTAAATGCTTCTTTGAATATTTCTCCATCCTGAAAAGGTTTCTTGTGTTTCGCAAGTACACGGCTCACTCGAAATGACGCAATCGTTGCTGCTTTCGATTTTGTGCTAGGCCCTGTAAAGATTGACTGCTGAGCACTAAGTTGAGACTTAAGTTTATTGACTTTTCTCTTACGTAGTTCACTTTCAGCTGGGAAATCACTGTCATACCGCTTGTGAATATTTTTAAAATGCCTCTCCAAATTCCCCTTTTTGACTTTTTGACGAAAGCGACACATGCATGGCAAATTAAACACACACACTTGGAATTTTTCATCGTAAAAAAATATGCCGTCTCCCACTCATTGTGAAAGTTGTAAGTTTTTTGTTTCTTGGCACTTGGTCCAGCACTCATTTTAACGGTGTTAATGCAATGGGACTGGAGTCTGACCTTCACCACCGATTATTCCAAATGACTGACCCGTCACTTAAGTGACACATGCTCATAACAGCTCAGCTTACTGCGGTATGAAATTTTGGCAGAAATTAAAGTTAGTGGTATTATTTTCTGTGACATTAGTTAAATATCTCTCAGAATTATTAAAGTTAAACTGTTATTTTTTGTTAAATGACTGGTAAACACAAAGATAAAACAAATAAATGTTGCTACCGATAATGGAGGTGATAACAAAGAACGCTAATTTTTGGTAGTAGCGGTCGGGTCGTGTGCTCGTTAGTATTATGAAATGTAAGGTCTCTGTTGCTAGGCTAAGCTACTGGTCATTCTGCGATCTACTGGTAGATCGCGATCGACGTTTTGGCCACCCCTGATCTACACAATAGTTTCGTATGTACGATTTCTTTAGTTTTGAAAAAAACCATTTCAAGCTCGGACGTATCTAAAATGTCAAATGGGTATAAAATAATACAGTTACGCACAAATTTCCACGATTGCTGGACGCAATAAACTGTACATATGTAACGTTTCCATGGTAAATAATTTGAGTGTTAATGTCGTTATGCCTCAAATTCTGTATTTACTTATTTCTGACGTGGACACAATTTTTGTATCCAGGTATACTGTATATACATTAGGGTGGAGCGAAAAACTTTTTTCAGAAGTGCACTTTACGATAGCGTGAAAATGTTGCCAAATGAGACAAACAATATTCATGCCAAATGTCACTTTATTCTGAGGCTATTTAGGTCTGCCACAGAAATTGCCAGTTTCATTAAGTTATCACTCTTGCGTATACGTGTGTTTCTGTGAGGCGTGTGTTACTGTGAGGCGTGTGTGGTAAATTTGGCTTCTGTTATAACTTTATGCACGTTTAATATGTAATGTCTATAATTTACTATAACTTTTGCAGTTTATATAACTAATGCTTGTAATTTTTCAAAGATATTTCGGAAGCATTGTGTAATATTAATTGATCTGATAAACCATTCCAAATTTCCAAACAAAGTTTGGTTCTTCATTGTTTGAAAGCAATCTTAAAATGTCAACACAAAAACTTTTGAAGACGAGAATAGATTTGGAGTGTCCGTTTTCCGGTGCTCCGAAGGATTTAAGTTCAAATGTATCGCCTACCTATTCAGAAATTATGAGATACTACAACTTTCTGCGTCATGAACTACATCGTTCTATACCTTCAAAAATCAATCCATTTGTATTCAAAGTTACTGGAGAAATGGCTTTAAAACTACAGGAAGTATGGCGGAAGGAAACTATCCCAACTGTTTCTCATGATAGAGCGCAACAGATGATTATAAGCCACTACGATAAATATAGAAACCTTCTGAAACGCTACAAGCAAAGGAAATCGAATGTCGCATACATTGCTAAAATAAAAAAATGTAAAGACCAGTCACATAAATTATTTGACATTGCAGCATGCAAGTGCAAATATTTTCACAATTGTCACTACAAAAGAGAAGGTTCCACCAATTGAAAGATTATTCCTCAGTGATCACCGAAATGAGAGAAAAATGTTCACGGGTGTAATTGACAAAGTTGAATGTGATAAAATTGAAAAGAGAGAGAAGAAAAAGCAACTTCGATCTAAAGGGTGATCCAGAGAAATGGGACCCAAAAGAAACCCCTGTAACTCTTAAAGTATAAGTCCTTTTATAAAATCATACGCATCATTCGAAAGAGGATAGTTACAAGTTTGTACAGGATTGTATAGGTTTTGACAATACAAGACAAGATAAAATACAAAACAAAATAAAAGTGTTAGTTAAAACTAACCCTTCAAGATGACTGCATGGACTGTGGAACAGCTGCGTTTCATAACTGAGCAATATTATGAGCATGGAAGAAGTGTAGTTTCAGCTCAAAGATCTTTCAAGACAAATTTTCAGATGTCAAAATCACCTTCTAAGAAAGTAATCCGTCGGTGTGTCAGAAATTTTACCCTAACTGGCAGCATTGGAAAAAGAAAACCAACTGGAAGAGTGCGCACAGCAAGGATAGACGAGATCATTAACAGAACTCATGAAATTGTACAGGATAATCCTAACATAAGCATCAGACGTGCTTCTCAGCTGTTAGGAGTTGGATATGGAACAACACACCGTATATTCAAGCAAAATTTAATGCTCTTTCCATATAAAATTCAAACAGTGCAACAACTAAACGATGGAGATTTCGCACGAAGACGACAATTCTGTCAATGGATCCAACAGAAGGTAAATGACACCACCAATTTCTGACACACCGACGGATTACTTTCTTAGGAGATTTTGACATCTGAAAATTTGTCTTGAAAGATCTTTGAGCTGAAACTACACTTCTTCCATGCTCATAATATTGCTCAGTTATGAAACGCAGCTGTTCCACAGTCCATGCAGTCATCTTGAAGGGTTAGTTTTAACTAACACTCTTATTTTGTTTTGTATCTTATCTTGTCTTGTATTGTCAAAACCTATACAATCCTGTACAAACTTGTAACTATCCTCTTTCGAATGATGCGTATGATTTTATAAAAGGACTTATACTTTAAAAGTTACAAGGGTTTCTTTTGGGTCCCATTTCTCTGGATCACCATTTATAAAAGCTGATAAAAGAATAAAAAGAGAGAAATTTTCCACCTCGTAAGGAATCTATAGAAGATATTTCCTCTGAAGAGGAGGAATTACTACCTGAATGTGAGCCATCATGTAGCAATACTTAAATGAGAGCGCCTCTTAAGGCAGTAGCGGGAGTTTGCGACCGCTATGGGGTTTCGATAGATCAGCAGCAGCAGTAGCATCTGCTGCACTTCAAGACGACTTTGGTATTATTTCAAAATCTGACAAATCAAAAGTAATTGACAGGAGCAAGATTCGAAAGGAGCGTAATAAAAATAGATCCAGCTTCCAGAATACCTTCGATCCAGTCATTCTGAATGGTTTCTACTTCGATGGAAGGAGGGATCCGAAAAGAGTATAAGAAAAGGAAGGCCAAACTATTATTATCGAACAATGACGAAAGAGCACTTTGTATTTATGAATAAACCACGTTCAAAGTAATTAGGTCAGTATCTCCGCGTTTCGGACGAGGAATTTGGGGTGCTTTGAATCTTGCCCCTGGAGGCTTTCGCCTCAGTTATAAGGGGCTCCCATTCCTTAAGTTTCTAACCCATTTATGGAGTCTCACATATCTTAATGAAGGGCATTTGTCCCTTCAGGGGCCCCCCTCCTCCTTGGGGGAAAAAATTTAAAAGGATTCATCCTCGCCTTCCTTCACGAGAAAAAAGCCTCCTGTGGGGATCTTTCATGAGACAAACAAAAACAAACATGCAAAATCAGACAAAAACAAGCAAACATACGCTGGAAGCGTTCTTGCAGAAGATCCATTTCTGGAACACCAGCCTTCTTCTGATATATATGTGTATGTGTATATATATACACTAGTAATTAATGTAAAGAACGACGTTTGTGTAGAAGAGCGTTCCGCACAAGATGAAGAGGGAAAACGAACAAATGAAAAATGAGGTACCACTCGGGAATCGAACCCGGGATCATCCGATTGCCGGTCAGATATGCTATCCACTACACCATGGACCTCGATCAATCAGAAGTCGTAATTCTCCTACATACGAGCAAAAACCAATGCCCTGAGGGGGCACCTTCGCATACCTACATATATACATTTTAACTGCAAACAACACACAGTATAATTAATGTAAAGAAGACGCTTGTACGGCATGCGATGGTGCCCCCTCAGGGCATTGGTGTCTGCTCGTATATAGGAGAATTACGACTTCTGCTTGATCGAGGTCCATGGTGTAGTGGATAGCATATCTGACCGGCAATCGGATGATCCCGGATTCGATTCCCGGGTGGTACCTCATTTTTCATTTGTTCGTTCTCCCTCCTCATCCTGTGCGGAACGCTCTTCTACACAAGCGTCGTTCTTTACATTAATTATACTGTGTGTTGTTTGCAGTTAAAATGTATATACTAATAAATGTAACCAACGTATATATATTTTGTATATTAGAACTGTAGTGTAAGGTAAAATAGCAAAGCTTTCTTTAAAGCCGCCCATGATCTCATCTTTTTAGCTTAATATATTAATAACGATACCACACAAAATAAAATTAGAATAAATACAATCAACTCAAACAAATTTTGCCTTGATCTAATATTTTTTATTACGAAATAGATCCAGAAACTATTAAATAAATTAATTTTAATTTCATTTACCTAATTTAAGGGGAGACTAACATATTAGGGTGTGTCAATTTTAGTAAAGTCAACAATTCCAAAACTACTAATACTCAAATGATGTCATATTATCTAGCAAACTTAGAAATATTTTTAGTGTTGTTTAGAAAAGCCATTTACCTACTTATATTTGACCATAAAGGTTTGAAATATAACCTACATATGACTGTAGCATCGTATATCAATGTGCCATTGATATGTCTGGTCAACTTTGGTTATTTTTGGTATGCATATGGTTTCTAAGTTTCACATAGTCACAAATGCTGGAGTTTTGATTGAGAATACATGTGTTTTCCCTCCTTTTTGACAATTTTGATTACTTCGTAGTGTAAATATTGTGTAATTCAAATTATTCAAAATGTTATGTGTGACCCAAACTTTCTGTATATTTTGATATGATAGATATATGAAATTGTCATTACTTTGAATAATTAAGTCTTGTACCTATAACAACACAACCTTTTATCTGAGCTTATTGGAAGATATTAAGAATTTCAATTAACTTAATTTTATGTAATCATAATCAGTAGGCCTATCCAAATTTCAATGACATTTCTTTTGTTCACAGGTCCACAGGATGAGTCAGAAAGAAATCAGAACCCGAAGCAAATCAAGTTGTCACCTAAGTCATTTGGTGGGGACTGGGAGGTAACTTCCCCCTGCTGAGCTGCTCACAGCCAGAGATCTGCTGAGGTATGGTTTGTTGACGAAAGAGATGAGTGAGGAAAACAGGAGGAATTACCCAGTTAATGACCTGATTAACAACGGCATTGTTCCAGGGCTACTGGCTCAGTGGAGAAAGGCCAACGCTCTATTCACAGGACCTGTAATCAACACTGAGGTCAGGATCAGGGCTAAAGTTAAGGCACTGTGGGATGAGGCAGTGAAGGTGTCCATTGGCAATGTGAAGCTAGAGGTCAAAGATAGGTTCATGATGAAACTGGACAAATTGGTGGACATCCTGACCTGTCACTGTGTGATCAGGAGCTGCAGTGAGCTCTGGTGCAACCCTCTCTGCAACAGTGAGGTTCACATTGACTGCAGCTGCAGGAGCGAGCAGAAGATACCAGTGCAGGAGCTTGCCTTCATTAAAGGTCAGAGAGAAAAGGTGAGCAGTGTGGGGGCACACCAGATGGGTCTAGCTGATCACCCTGAGAGCAGGAGACAGGAAGCAGTGCTGCAGAGACAGGAGCAGAGAAGGAAGGCCGAGGAGAAGAGGAGGAGGAAGGCAGAGGAGTCAGCCAAGAAGGAAGAGGAGTTGAGGGAGGAGTCACTGCTGGAGATGGAGTTAGAGGAAACTGGAGATATACTGGAGGAGGCAGGGAGGAGAGAGGAGGAAGAAGACTTCATACCAGAGGCTGCGACAACTTCTTCCTTGCCTGTGGCTAAGAAGAAGAAATACAACACTGAAGATACCACCAACATAGCTCTGGCTAGCTTGAAACATCACACTGGGCTGAGAGAGACTCTATAGAGATTGCCACTGCTGCTGGTCTTATCACAGAGCTTGACACAGCACTGGTGATTGACCACAACAAGGTGAGGAGAGCTCAGGAGAGACTGACTAAGGAGCTGGTCAAGAAGTTTGATGAAGAGATTAGGGAAAATGGCATCACCTGTATCTTCTTTGATGGGAAAAGAGATGACATCAAAGTGATGATGGAAGCTGAGGGCAGTGACAGGCAGTTTCATGGCCTCATTAAGGAAGAACACTACATAGTGTGCAATGAACCAGGTGGGAAATATTTGTGGCATTTTGTACCAGAGGAAGCTGCAGAGGAGAGAAGTCATGCTGAGGTCATTGCTGATCATCTGGTGAACTGGCTAAGAGAGAGAGCAGCAGACCAGACCCTTTTGGCCATAGGAGGTGACAGTACTAATGTGAATACTGGCTGGGAGGGAGGAGTAATGCATTATGTGGAGGCCAAGCTTAGCAGGAAGTTGGTGTGGATCGTCTGTGACTTGCACACTGGGGAGCTGAGTCTCAGACACTTGGTGACTGCACTGAATGGTAAGACATTGAGCAACAACAAGTGGTCTGGGCCGCTAGGTAAGATGTTAGACACTGCCACTGAGCTGGAGATCAACCCAAACTTCACGAGGATCACTGTTGATCCTCCTCTACCCAATCTCAGTCAGGAGGTAGTCAAGGATCTCAGCACAGACCAATCATATGGTTACAGAATCATCACTGCCATCAGATCGGGAGAGGTACCTCAGAGTCTAGCTCTCGTGGAGATTGGGCCAGTCTGTCCCAGTAGGTGGGTCACCACGGCTCTAAGGTTCTGCAGATTGTGGATTTCCAAACATGGGCTGAAGGGTAGGAACCTGAAGAATCTGAGGATAATTGTGGAATTCACAGTGGGATTCTACATGCCAAACAGGTTCAACATCAAGTTAAATCACAGCTGGGTGGAGGGTCCCAGGCATGTACTGTACCAGCTGGAGCTGCTCAGAAATCAGAAGAAAGAGGTGATAGAAATAGTGATGCCTACAGTGAAGAGATCAGTCTGGTATGCACACTCTGAGGCTGTGCTCCAGGCCATGCTGTGCAGTGAGGTGGAGGAGGAGAGGAGGGAGGCAGTGAAGAGGATACTGGAAATCAGAGGTGAAGGAGATGAAGACACACAGGTAGGAGACTGCAGTGTCAGACCCAGGAAGACTCCTGACATCAACCCAGATGACATCAAACCCTCGGAGCTTACTGACTGGAACTCTGGCGTGACTGAGCCTTCTCTGACCTGCTCCCTCAACACTGCTGCAATCAAGGAGTTTCTGGATAGACCAATGGAAGTTCCTGCATGGCCTTCACACACACAGTCAGTAGAGAGGTGTGTAAGGATGACAACTGAAGCAGCACAACATGTTTACTCACAAGAGAGGAGGGAGGCGTACATCAGTGGTCAGGTGGCCAGTAGGGAGCTCATGTCCAGGAACAAGAACAAGGCAGACATGGCATCCTTGACAAAGTTCAAGAAACCTATCTATTAGGGTGTGTCAATTTTGGGGGTGAAATGACTAAATTGAAAATCATGTGATTTGGTAACAATTTAATGTAATCATTTGGCATACAAAATAATATCCTTGCTTCAGAAACAATAAAAAATAACTCCTACCTACATCAATTTTAATTAAAAAATTCCATTTTTCCGTAAATTCGTAACAAAATAACAAATGTGCGCAAACATCCTATCAACATTTAAAGTGGCAATAAGATAACATTCAGGGTCTTTATTTGAAAGTAACCAATGCAGTCATGTCCTTTTTGCTGCGGTTCCTTGACATCAGCATTCGGCTTGATACTTGCTCTTTGATGCAGCCTTCTCGCCTCTCGTGACTGTAAACTTGACTAGCTGCTTCTGTGACCATTTTCACACATCTCTCCACACTCTGAGTGTGAGAAGGACACTTTGGCACTTGCATTAGGGCTTCTTTAAGTTGTGTTAAATCTTTGTTTGTTATACATGTTGTCAGTGGTGGCTCCAAAACTTCCGAACTCAAGTCAACTAATTCTGACAATTTCGTGGCATTGACGTTTATCGGAGGTACCTTCCTTGTCTGAACAGAGCAGTCTCCCAGCTGGTCATCATCTAATGATGTTCCTCTAAGCTTTAGAATGATTTCCACAGCCTCAGTTCGCTCTTTGGTACATTGGCTGCAGAGCATTGCTTGCAAAACTGCCTCTGGCCTAGCATACCAAGCGGACCTTCTCACCATAGGTAACACGATGTCCACCACTACTTTCCTTTGGGTTCTCAGTAGCTGTAATTGAAACAAGATGTGGTTGGGCCCAGTGGCGGATAGCCCTATAGGCTGCACAGGCTGAAGCCTAAGGCCCGGATGTCTTAGGGGCCCGCCAAAAATATGTGTATAAGTAAAAAAAACAAACAAAAGTATTTATTTCGGAAAATGAGATACATAAAAATTGAAATACATATATAATAATAGAAATATTTAAAATTGTAATTTGCGACATTTTTTGCCTGCGAATTCATTAATAATATCCTGACAGTCAATTTTATGCAAATGCTCCCACTCGATGTGCATCAATTATGATATTTGTAGCCTAGCCACAAGTCACAGCGCTGTAAACACGTTCAACCACGTTCACAGTTGTTTTGTGCGCTATTATGCATTACTCCCTCAATGAAAATTAAATTTTTATAGTATATGAATAAAAGGGCCCGATCATACATACTAAGCCTAAGGCCCAGAAAATGTTAATCCGCCCCTGGTTGGGCCGCTCCATCCACATTGGATTAAGTTTTACATTAAACCAATGAGGAAGATAAAACCCAATAATAAATTCAACAATCAACATCAAATTCTGTAGCATTTTGCCCTTCAGTGCATGTTTGGAAACCCAAATCCTGCAGAAACGAATCGCTGTAGTTAACCAACGACTATGACTTACGGGTCCAATCTCCAAGAGAGCCAGATTTTGAGGCAACTCTCCTGATCTGATTGCTTGAACAATACGATAAGCGTAAGAGTGATCCGTGCTGAGGTCTTTGATAACTTTTTCAGACAACACTGGAAGGGGAGGGCCTACTTCGACCTTTGGAAATTTTGTATTTATTTCTAATTCCGTTGCTTCATCTAGCATGTTGCCAAGGGGACCTAACCACTTGTTGTTGCTCTTTGTAGGACCATCAAGTTCCTGGATGAGACGACGAAGAGGTAGTTCCCCTGTGTGCAAATCACATACAATCCAAGCAAGCCTTCTTCCAAGTTTTTTCTCTAAATGTGTCATAACACCGCCCTGCCATCCAGTGTTCACCGCAGTTGTGTCTCCACCAACGGCCTGCAGTGAACTGTCAAGTCTTCTTTCTTGAAGCCAACATATTATTTGATCAGTAATTGCCTCTGCATGTTTCTTGCCTTCTACTTCTGCTTCAGGAACAAAGTGAAACAAATAGCGGCCACCAGGTTCGGAACACACAGAGTAGTGTTCTTCTTTGATGAGACCGGGAAACTTTCTGTCCATTTCCTCTACCTCTAGGAGAACTTTTGTGTCATCTCTTCTTCCATCAAGCAAAAGGCAAGAGAGACCTTCCTCCTTCAAATCTTTTTCATGCTGATCAGATATTTCCTTCATTATTTTTTCTTGTGCTCTTCTTATCATATTATGATCTATCACTAAGGATGTATCCTCTCGGCTGATGAGGCCTGCATCTATCCAAGCGGCAGTGGCAATCTCTGCAGTCTCTCGTAGCCCCGTATGGTGGCGAATACTGGCAAGGGCAATGTTTGAGATGTCTTTAGTGTTGTATTTCATTCTCTTCGGCGAAGGTTCAGATGGCATTTTGGAGCTATCATCTGATGTTGCTTCTTTCTGTTCATCTGAAGAGCTTTCAAAGAAGTGAGAAACCTCTTGATAGAGCTCTTCATCTCTTTGGGTGGCTTCTTCACTCTTCTTTTTCTTCCCTTCTTCCCTCTCTCGAATTTTCTTTTTCTTAGCAATAACAATCTGTTTTTTGTTTTCTGAATAATCTGCCGAACCAATCTGCATACTTCCTTGGCCTCCTGCCTTTGTTCTCTGCGCCTTTATGAAAGCCAGCTCCAAAACAGGGATCTTCTTCTCACGAGGACAGCGACAATCAATGTGAGGGTGAGGTTCTCTTCTGCATGAGGGAGAACAATTGGCTTCAGAACACAACTCTATGGGACACTGGCAGTTCAAAATGTCACTGCTTTGTTAATTTTAGCTCAATAGTTCTATACTGTTTGAGTACAGGTGGTTTGAATAGCACGTTAGCTTTTTCCATTGATGCAGAAGAGGGGGAATCATGTCCCTTATGAGCTCTTTCTCTGTGTAGTTCCTTCTATCCTTTGTATTTTGTTCACGAAGGAGTAACCCTAGTCTCAGCATGTCTCGCACTGTTGGTAGTTCTGATACGGGAAGCTCCTTGCCTGTACCGACTAACAGGCTCAAGTGGCATGACGACTGACCTCTTGTCTTCAATTTTGGCATCTTAGGAATATCTGAAAAGAAAGAAAAACATTTAAGTATTTTATATCAATTACGATGTTTCAAAGTTTAGTCATTCGATGTTCTAAAATTCAATAAAAAAATATTTCATGTGATTACAACATAATTAGACAGAAGAATATGATAATAAATAATTGTAATAATCAATAATCCATACTTACAGTTAAACTGTAGTATTCGTCTAGTAGAATAACTATGAAGTAGGTACAAGAGCAATAACAGCAAACCACCGTCTATGACATCTAAGAGGCAACTAAGGACTGAGAGTGAGGGACAGTTCTATTCATGTTTTGACTTGTACATTATACAACAACTATATGACCTTGAAAACACTCCATATGCGATCAGTGGGATAATTCTGTGACAGATGAATAGTTAATCAATTTATGTCCTATTATTTAGTAAAAGAGTCAATTTCTGAAACTTTAATGTAAAATTGATGTAGGTAAGGGTTATTTTATTTCATTTTGGTTGGCCAATTTCAAGTTTTGACATGAAAAGACGCTATATTTTCACTACCAAAATTGATTTGAAAAAAGTTGACAAAATTGACACACCCTACTATCTATATTTCTTAGTTTTAATATTGAAATACAATAAAAAAGTCATTAATTGTATGTAATGTATGTAAAATGTAGTTATATACAATAAAAAAATACTTGCAAAAATTGTTGATTTTTCGTAAACTTCAACTTCAAATATAAGTAGCTCGGAGTGGTCAAATCTGGATTTTAAAACCATATTTCGATTTGGCACAAAAATGCATCATTTGGTTAATAGTAGTCTTTGAAAATCTAAAGATTTCACTTTGCTCCCTAAAATTGACACACCCTACTAACAATAATATTGTTTTAACAGGTATACTTCCTCGAATTATCCAACGTAGCGATTTCTACAGCAAGGCGACCTATATTAACAATAACCTAAAGTCTCTTTGCCAACAGGAAGGAGTGCATTTGGCGAATTTTTGGGACAGTTTCTACGGCAGGAGGGACTTGTTCCTTGGAGATGGACTTCATTTTAATGACGTTGGAGCTGCGCGTTTAGGAAGACTATTTCATAATACTGTCTCTTTTTTTCAGGCTGCCCTAACTCGAACGGTCCCAACGCAACTTCCTCAAATTTCACCTGAGCTCACGATGGTGTCGCAATTACAAACAATTTGAAGGTTCTATCCTTAAATGCTCGTAGCCTACGAAATAAAATAAACGAATTTTTTTCTTTAATTTCTTGTAAAGACTATGATTTAATTGTGATAAATGAATCGTGGCTTAGCACTGAAACACGTGACTTTGTAGGGGAGTATCAAATTAGAGGTTATAGACTTTCTGTTAAAAACAGAATAGGTAGGCGAGGAGGCGGTGTTATGTATATTAAAGATATTATTGCGAACGTTATAGAAATGAAGCACAGAATTCCAGAACCGATAGATTCGACTATAGCAGAACTTAAATTGAACGATTTCAAACTTGTTGTTGCGGTTATATATAGGCCCCCTAATCAAACAGCTGATACGGACGAAGCGTTATATCGTGAACTAAAGAGAATAATAGGTAGTGAGCAGGCTTTAGTTATGGGTGACTTTAATTGCGCCAATGTGAATTACGATACAGTGCAGGGAGACGCGGAAGGTAATCGTTTAGTTAATTTTCTCGAGGATAGCTTTCTTATTCAAAAGGTTGGGGAACCTACGAGGTTGGACAGTAGTTTAGATTTAGTAATAACTACGGACGATAGGCTAATCACTGATCTTCAAGTAATAGAACCGTTAAGCAATAGCGATCACAATATGCTAGAGTTTATCCTCTCAGTAAGTCTCTCGAAACCAGCTAACTCGACTAAAATTCCTAAATTCCTGCACGCAGACTTTTGTAAATTTTGAAATAAATTGTCACTCGTCAATTGGGAAAACGTAATGGGGATCTCCAACGCAAAACTAATGTGGGAATCGTTTGAAACAGTATTTATGACTATAAATGAGGAATGTGTACCGTACAAAATTAAGCGTGCGAAAGTAAACAACAAGCCCTTGTGGTTTACTTGTAGAGTAGGAGACATTATAAAGAGCAGAGATAGGGCTTATAGGCTACATAAGTGCGATAAAGACAATTCGTGGTTACGAAACAACTACATATCTCTAAGGCGTGAAGCGAAAATGTAATAAAAAAGTCCAAGCGCGAATTTGAAATCTCCATAGCTCGTGACGGTAAAGAAAACTCCAAGCGATTCTTTCAATACGTCAACAATAGAAATCCAGTTAAAAAGTGTCTTGGGGACGTTGAAAAATGTTAACGGAGAACTAGATTCTGAAACCAAGGAAATGGCTACCTTGCTAAACGAATTTTTTACGTCAGATTTTACTATAGAAGATGTAATGAATATCCCTACGGTCATAGACATAATACCTTTTGATAATGGTAATATTTTTGATAATATTGTGGTTAGTGAAGGGGGGGTAATGCGCTATATTGATAAAATGAAAACGCGTAAATTACAGGGGCCGGATTCCAAATATCCCATACAACTAAAAGAATTAAAAGAAAGCATTGTTGTGCCGCTAACAAAGATTTTTAATGCTTCTATTCCTGAGGGGTGCGTACCAGATAATTTCAAGTTAGAAAATGTAACATCTATCTTTAAGAAAGGCGATAAAGGTGCGGCGGGAAATTATAGGCCAATCAGTTTAACGTCTGTTGTAGGTAAGCTACTGGAACCAATAATTAGGGATCATATAGTCGAAAACTTAGAATTGCATAACTTGGTTAGAAATACGGAGCACGGTTTTAGGCGAAACAAATCCTGCTTAACTAATCTTTTAGAATTTTTTCAAAGTGTGGTTGAAGTTTACGATAGTCATCGGGCGGTTGATGTAGTGTATTTAGATTTTCAAAAAGCGTTTGACACCGTACCGCACAAAAGGCTCATTTAAAAAACAAAGGCTGATGGAATCAGGGTTGTAGTAATAAAGTGGATAGAAGAGTGGTTGCGAGGTAGGAAACAGAGAGTGGTCGTTGATGGAGCGGAGTTGTGTTGGGCTAATGTAGCGAGCGGCGCTCCTCAGGGTTCTGTATTGGGCCCCTTGCTTTTTCTTATATATATTAACGATTTAGATGTTGGCATAATCAGTACAGTTTCAAAGTTTGCGGATGACTCGAAGTTGAGTGGTATGGTGATTAATGACGAAGATAGAGGTAAAATCCAGGAAGATCCGAATAAAATCGTTGATTAGTCAGTCACATAGCAAATGAGATTTAAGCATAGAGCAGGAAGAAGATTTAGGAGTTATAGTCACTGCTGATTTTTCTTATATATATTAACGATTTAGATGTTGGCATAATCATTACAGTTTCAAAGTTTGCGGATGACTCGAAGTTGAGTGGTAGGGTGATTAATGACGAAGATAGAGGTAAAATCCAGGAAGATCTGAATAAAATCGTTGATTGGTCAGTCACACAGCAAATGAGATTTAACGTCGATAAGTGTAAAATTTTACATATAGGTTCGCGTAACGGTAATTTTGCGTATAGTATGTCAGGGAAGGAGTTAGCAAGCGTAGAGCAGGAAAAAGATTTAGGAGTTATAGTCACTGGTGATTTAAAAGTAGCGAAACAAAGTACAGCAGCGGTCAATAAAGCGAAAAAAGTGTTAGGTTTTATAGCTCTGAATTTTGAGTACAAATCGCGCGATATTATTCTTCCTCTTTATAAATCATTAGTAAGACCTCATTTGGAGTACGCAATCCAATTTTGAAATCCGCATATGCGCAAAGATATAGACAAAATCGAAAGAGTTCAAAGTCGAGCAACTAAGATGATTCCGTCGCTTAGGTCGAAGTCGTACGAGGATAGGCTTAAGGAGTTAAAATTGACCACACTCGAGACTAGGAGGCTAAGGGGTGATCTAATCCAGGTTTTCAAAATTATGAATGGGTTCGATAACGTAGATAGAGATAGTTTTTTCGAAAAATCTCAATATAATAGGACTAGAAATAAAGGGTGTAAGTTGACAAGTAGAAGGTTCGAGACAGCAGTTGCCAAAAACTTTTTTACGCATATAGGTGGAATAGTTTGCCGGTAGAAGTAATTACTAGCACGTCTATAAACATATTTAAAAAAGGATTAGATGCATATGTTGATAGATTGGATATAGTTTAAAGTAGTAAAATTAAGGCTTTGTGGTTCGGAACCCACGTAAAATTGTAGGTCCTCTCCGCCTCCAAGGAGGACATGCACAATATACAATTACGAACAGAGTTAGGTCATGAGTGGATCCTAGGGTCTTTGTTGATCTGAAACATTATAACATATTTCAATCCATTCGGAAAGTAACGTGATAACAATCCTCATGAACAACAAATAGTATCATATATATATATATATATATATATATATATATATATATATATGCCTTTTTCAAAAGACTAGGATAAACGCGAATACATGCAATTTATATTTGGTAAATTCAAATATCGATATCTTCCTTCGTAGACGTATATTTCACCCATGTATTTTCAGTTGTTTACATCGCCTCACGTTTCTCGGAAATAGTAGAGAAGTTCTTATAACTACGCCACTAAAATGATAACTTATGAACTAGTTGAGTTTGGTATTAAAAGGCCCCACTCAACTGATCTGTGTATCGATATATATTATACAGTCTAATGCAACGAATTAAAAAATCAACCACCCCGATTATCCAAGCTATTAGCAATCCTGCCGTACGTCTTCTAAGCTATGGAAATTTATGATATGAAAACGGCTGGTTATAGAATCATACAACTACGAAATTACTGTATTATTTCTCTTTAATTTTATATACTTCCATCCTTAGTATGTGATTTGTTATTGTATTAATAATATTTGTCATGGATAATGGTATGCCAATAAAGTTATTCATCTTCATTTTTTATACAAAACAGTGATATAAATAAGCAAGTTTGCATTAAATTTCCATCTGGTACCATATAGCTAAAGAAAACGACTAGCGATTTTTTTCGGTGGTAACTCTGTCATTTGTTTGATTCTTTCCGAATTATCAGCCCCATCTGTAAAATACTTGGTCAAGGGACTAACTGTTATTTGTTTATTTATTGGGTTCAAAATCCCAGCTGAGCCGTGAACGGCCAAGCTCTGAAGGGCCAGTTCAACCTACAGCCCAAGTTAAGTTAAAATTAAAAACTTACGGACTTGGAGGTCCTATTAGGTCCTACCTCAGGGTTGCTGACTCGATGTGGGCCTACCTTAGGCCTCAGTTGCATGAATTTAAGATAAAAACAAAAGGGGCACTATTTATGGTCTTCTTTCTAAACCTTGCAACAACAACACAACCTGCACTATTGCACGCTGCAACAATCTTGTATCTAAACAACCAAACTGAATTGCAAGAGAGCTTTCTATAAGACCACACCCTGTAAGTACGGCATTCCACAAACGAGTAGAAAAGACGCGCCGCGCCCCAAAAAATGATGTCACAAGAGTGCCCAAACAATCATGCCACAAGAGCCCAAAAATGCTAGCTCTAAATTAAGTGAATTTTTCACTAACCTTACAATTATGAGATGGATATATATACACCTTAACTTAATATATACAAGCAATGCTGCATCAATCAGCTTAGTCATCATATCGCCTTGGGACAACAATGGTTCTTCCTCTTCTAGATTTTCTAACACTAACAACTTCAATACAATTACATTTCGCATCGTCGGTAAAAATTAATTTATTTAACCTCGTATTAGCTATGCAATAATCAACTCCTACCTCGAAGCAAAGAAACGTACAAATTATATATCCAGTCGACCAGTGTGACTGTATTTTCTGTTGTCAGCTTCTGTACAAATGGCAATAAAAAGACTTCTTTACAATCACCATATATGTACATAAAAATGGCATGTTATATATATATATAATATATATATATATATATATATATATATATATATATATATATATACATATGTATGTATATATATATATATACAGTGCCCGCGAAAAGTATCCGATCACTCAAGAAAATACAATATTTTCCCTTGATATTCAGAGACACATAATTCACTTTCTATTTGTTCTAGCGACATCTGGTAACTTTGAGGTTGCTCGCTGATATGAGAGCTATCCAACGCATTCTCAAATTAGTGTTCTGGTAGCCTTCGTTGCGGGTGGCTGTGTCTCAAAGTTGTCAGATTTCACTGTTTGTGTAAATTTATTGATATTTTGTTATTTTTTACAGAAAGTGGTGTAAATAAAATTTATATATAATGTGTGCTAAAAAACAACTTAAGAGTGATTGTCGAGGTGCTATTGTTGCTTTGCATACATGTGGGAAATCACAGAGACAGATAGCTAAGGAATTAAACATATCCCAAAGTACCGTTAATTTATGGGTTTCACGGGCTAAGAACAATGCCGGCCTAACCACGCCAGTCCCTAAAAAACGATCTGGCAGACCGAGAAAAACAAATTCACGAACAGACAAACTTATGAAACGTTTAGTATTGAAAAACCCAACAATAAATGCGAAAGAAATAAAATTTAATATGAATAATTTGTTATCTGGTGTTTCTGAACGAACTATCCAGGAGCGGCTCCAAAAAGAACTCGGATTACCATCTCGCCATGCTGCTAAGAAACCGTTCATTAATGAAAAAATGCGTAAAAAACGTGTCGCATTTTGTAAAAAATATATTCATTGGACTGTTGATGACTGGAAGAAGGTTTTATTTAGTGATGAGTCGACATTTTTGACATTCAGAAGTTGTCCAAAAAAGGTTCGCCGGCCCATTGGCTCAAATAGGATGGACCCTAAATACACCCTAAAGACAATGAAACACCCTCCAAGTGTGATGGTTTGGGGTTGTTTCGGTTACTATGGGCGTGGAAACCTATATTTTCTTCCGAAGAACACAACTATGAATGGTGCACGGTATTTAGCAATGCTACAGGATAAACTTCCAATGGCAATGGCAATCCAAAGGACAAAAACATACATGCATGATGGTGCACCATGTCACAGGGCCAAAATAGTGACAAAATGGATTACTGACAATAAATTTGATATTTTGGATTGGCCTGGTAATAGTCCAGATCTCAATCCGATAGAAAATATGTGGCTAATAATAAAAAATAAGGTTGAATGCCACGACACTGGCTCAGTCGAAAAATTACAAGAAGCCATCAAAAAGGTATGGTGCAAGGAAATATCAGTGGAAGTTTGTCAAAACTTGATTAAATCCATGCCAAAACGTCTAGAACAAGTCATCCAAACCAAAGGACAGATGACAAAATACTAATATAAGGTTAGTATACATTTAAACATTGTTTTTTATGTAAAAAATACAAATTTCCAGGGTGATCGGATACTTTTCGCGGGCACTGTACATATGTATATATATATATATATATATATATATATACATATACATATATATATGTATATGTACAGTGTGTCCGTAAAGTCATGGTGGGATTTTAAATAGCTATATTATTGCAACGAAACATGATAATGAGATGAAAAAAAGGCAAATTGAAAAACAACTCTAAAAGAATAACTTTATTTAACGTAGTTCGATATGGGCTCCTCTGGTAGCCCTGCAGACATCTAGGCGGTGATTCAATTCCAGCCACACACGCCCAAGAACATCAGGAGTGACGGATGCGATAGCTTCCGTGATGAATATCCCTAATGGGTACACTGTACAC
The DNA here is from genome assembly GCA_023014485.1 of Bathynomus jamesi. Taxonomy (NCBI): domain Eukaryota; kingdom Metazoa; phylum Arthropoda; class Malacostraca; order Isopoda; family Cirolanidae; genus Bathynomus; species Bathynomus jamesi. Next base: position 627,495 of record JAJOZX010000136.1, on the reverse strand, counting down.
GCTTTGATTGACGTAACCCCACAAATAAAAGTCCAAAGGTGTCAGGTCCGGAGAGCGTGGAGGCCATGGCCTCCATCCTCCTCTTCCTATCCATCTCTGTGGAAATTTTTCATTAAGGAATTCTCGAACAACGTTGGCATAGTGCGGAGGAGCACCATCTTGCTGAAAGATGACATTATTGTCAATAAATTGGGGTACTGCAAAATGTTCCAACATAGCGAGGTAGTTGTGTGACGTCACAGTGGGTTCCGCGAAGAAATATGGGCCAATCACTCGATCTCGTGCTAGAGCACACCACACATTAACTTTCGGGTTATTATGCTCATGTTCAACATAGGCATGTGGACAGCCTAGACTAACTACGAGATAAAGGTTAAGCTTAGCCTAGACTAACTACAAGATACAACTTTGAGAGTTGTTCTTAAATTTGGCATTGTTTCATCTCATTATCATGTTTCGTTGCAATAATATAGCTATTTAAAATCCCACCATGACTTTACGGACACACTGTATATATTAGGGTGTCCCAATTGTTTTCTTAACACGACCTGACCACTCGTGTCATGCCCGGATGTGGTTTGGGCTAAAGCATTGGCTGTGTGATTTTCAACTCGATCAGATGATATTTAGAGGTCCCGACGTTTGATGACTTTGTTTTGGTTTTCAAAATTGATCATTATGGCGTTGACAAGATCAAACATCAAGTTGTGGCTTCTTGAGAGGTCACCGATAGCAGAGCTGGCTAAATCTCGATTACCAAGTAATATGGACGTGTTGCTCCTTTTCTTCTACCATCACCGCGACCAAAAGAAGACAGATTCCAACAGTGTGGCTGTAATATCGGCTGTATTAGAAATCTGGGCTAGAGCCAACTCGAATCTGGCAACAACCTCCGTTCATGCCTTGACTAAACTGAAAGCTTTGGTTCAGAGGTATCGAAATTTGCATAAAAACAAGAACAAGACTGGAATGACTTACAATATGCAGCGGGATGTATTCTTGGCTGATATGGAGGATATTTTTGATGTCGCCCTCTCAGACGTTCTGGATCGGGGAGATATCCCTCTTGAAGACAAGGAATTCCTCATTTCCCAAAGGGCAGATCGACATACGAGTTACATGGGAGGTGAAGATAGAAAATATAATGCAGCCACAATGAAAAGACAGGAAAGGGAAAGAGCTCTTGAGCGGGCACACCGGCGTCAAACGGAGGAGGCTCTAGCTGTAGGAGTCACAGAAGAGGCTACCGACAGCAGTTCTAGCACATCGTCAGCTGACAGTGGAAACGAAGCCGTCACTTGTGGACTTAAACCTTCGAAAGCTCCCAAACATGACAGACTAAAGGAAAGTCTGAGTGATCTTGACCTGGCAGCAACTTGGGATCGCGAGGGCCTTTCTGTTCGACAGGCAACATCAGCGTTTGCTGCGACTGCAAAATCCCTAGCTCTCGGTCCTGACAGTGTTCCATCAAAGAGCACGGTTCACCGCTTCCGACAAAAGGCCCGTACAATGATAGGGACCAATGTTATTGGCCACCTCGAGCAGCTTCCACCTCGACTGCAGATCCACTGGGACACAAAGATACTCACTGACATCGAACAGGAGGGTAAGTCAGTCGATCGGATTGCTGTTGTGGTGACTGGGGATGGTGTGGAAGAGCTATTAGGAGCACCGAAAATAGACGGCACAGGACAGCAAATGGCAAGCGCAGTCCATCAAGCGCTCACCCTAGTCGGAATTGAGGACAACAAGATCATAGGCATGGTGTTTGACACGACGGCATCAAACACAGGGATAGTGTAAGGTGCGTGTGCGCGTTTGGAAGCGGCATTGGGAAGATCTCTTTTATGGTTTGCTTGCCGTCAAAACGTTCACGAAGTGATTCTCAAGGATGTCTTCGTCGTGTGCCTAGGAACACCACCAAGTCCTCAAATCCCACTTTTCAGGAGATTCAAGGAGGCCTGGCCATCAATGAACCACTGTCAGTTGGATGCATTTGACAAGGACGAGGTGGCTAAAGCCTTCATAAATGACAATGCTTGCCTTTCACAAATGCGACTTGAGGTAATAGACTATCTCCGCGATGCCCTAAGAAGTGGTAATCATCCACGAGAGGATTATGAAGAACTTCTTCGACTGAGCCTCTTGTACCTCGGAGACGACGTAGGACGTTACAAGCTTCGGCCTCCAGGGGCTTACCATCAGGCCAGATGGATGGCCAAAGGTATTTACTGACTGAAAATAGCATTACTGCAGTCCCAGTTCTCCGAACTTCGTCTCCAAGAACTGCAAGGGGTTCGCCTTATGGCTCTCTTCGTGAGCCTTGTATACGTGCGTCACTGGCACGAAGCTCCCATCGCCATCAAATCTCCCAAAAATGACGTTAGGCTGTGCAATCTTCTTGTAGGTTACCCTGACAAGGACGTTGGAAACACAGCTTACCGGGCTGTGCTCCGTCATCTGTGGTATATCTCGGAGGACTTAATCTGTCTTGCACTGTTTGATGACAGAGTTGACGACAATGAAAAGAGTAACATGACGGCTAACCTGAAAAAGCGCCCTGGGAAAGGAATCAAACGGGTCCAAGGCAAGGGACTGCAAGTGGATGGCCGTTTAAGTCCGTGGGTGACGAGTCGATCCACCACACTCTTCCAGTTTATCCAAGTTGAGCCCACGTTCCTCACCAAAGAACCTGAAACATGGCCTACTGACGAAAACTACCGTCTGGCAAAGAGCCGAGCTGCAGAACTGATGGTGGTCAATGATGCAGCAGAGCGAGGCATCGCCCTCATTGAGAAATACACAAGCAAACCTCTGTGCCGTGATGAAGAAGACCTCCAGTTCCTACTTCGAACTGTCCACTCACACCGACGGAATGTGAGCCGGAAAGGAACAAAAACGGATCTCATGAAACACGTGTTTAGTTAAAATGCATAAATGTGATGCTTTGAAATTGTTGTTTGTGTGTTAAGATTAAAATACATGTTTATTTTGTACAATCATCTTTGTGATGGAACTTTTAAGAGAAACATTTCAGTTAATTTGCCTTTCAGTTAAGAGGAGAAATAAAGTGTTCAAAGTTCGGGACCTTTAAATTTCCTTCGATCTCTCTGAAATTTTACCGGAAGACTTCTAATTGGAAAAATCAAAAGAGCGCAATACGAGCGGATTTGTATCCCGAAAAGAAATTTGGCCCCATATGAGTTTGGGACACCCTAATATATATATATATACACATATATATATACATATATATATACATATACATATATATATATATATATACACATATACATATGCATATATAGTATATATATACATACACATATATATACATATACATATACATATATATATACATATGTATATACATATATACATATATATACATATACATGTATATATACATACATATACATGTATATATACATATACATATATATATACATATACATGTATATAACATATACATATATATATACACATACATAAATACATATACATATATACATATATATATATATATATATATATACATATACATATACAGTATATATATACATATATACATATACATATATATATATACATATACATATATACATATATATATATGTATATATATACATATGTATACATTATAACTGCAAACACGCAGTATAATTAACGTACCGTAAAGATCGACGCTTTGTATAGGAGAATTATCCGCGCAAGATGAGAGCGAAAGAACGAAACAAATGAAAAAATGAGGTACCCACCCGGGAATCGAACCCGGGAACTTCTGATTGCCGGTCAAATATGATAACCACTACACCACAGGCCTCACCCAAACAAATGTCGTAATTCCTCTACATACGCGCAGAAACCAATGCCCCAAAGGGGCACCTCCCGCATGCCGTAACATTTATACATTATAATTGCAAACACGCAGTATAATTAACGTAAAGAACGACGCTCTGTATAGGAGAATTATCCGCGCAAAATGAGAGCGAAAGAACGAAACAAATGAAAAAATGAGGTACCCACACAGGAATCGAACCCGGGATCTTCCGATCGCCGGTCAGATATGATAACCACTACACCACAGGCCTCACCCAAACAAATGTCGTAATTCCTCTACATACGCGCAGAAACCAATGGCCCAAAGGGGCACCTCCCGCATGCCGTAACATTTATACATTATAACTGCAAACACGCAGTATAATTAACGTAAAGAACGACGCTTTGTATAGGAGAATTATCCGCGCAAGATGAGAGCGAAAGAACGAAACAAATGAAAAAATGAGGTACCCATATACATACATATGTATATGTATATATATATATATATGTATATATATATATATATATATACATACATATGTATATGTATATATATACATACATATGTGTAAAAAATGAACAATGAATAATCAATATTCATTTTTACATAGGAACCAAAATCGCTTAACGCGAGTTTGGATAATAATTTTACTTGTAGCTTCCTATTTTTGTTCGTGTCACAACCCTACGATCTACCATATCTATGGTTTAGTCGTATCCATTTTCCATTTGTTAGAGAAGTTATTATAATTAATTATGATTGTCTTGCATCTCACCCTCGACCCTAGATTATGCAATACACATTGCATATAACAGGATTGGAACCGGTAGTTGTACTTCATAGTCATTACTACCCACTCTTTGTCCCTAATTCGTTCCTGTAAATCTTCTTAATAATGATTTGTACTATACGTACAAATTCAATAACTATGACGTCACATTTTCCCGTCATTAATTTCCCTTCATTATATCTCTAGTATGCAATGTATGAAAATTCTTTATCATCACAATAAAAACTGTACACTCTATAGAAGTCATTATTTATATGTTATGTAGTATAAATATAACCATTATTCGACCATATCCCCCCCCCTCATACGTCCATATCTTATCTTGATCATTATCCTATGTCAATTTTATTAAATATTCATTTTGCTCGTGAAACGCAAAACTTTATGCATTCGTTCGAAAACGCGCAAATACGTTCTCGTATTATTTTTTTTCATTATTTTTTTTGAAGTGCGTTCACCCCTCACAAGATATTCATAAATGCTGAGGTAAGTGATCGAATTCGCTAATGACAGCAAAATCGAACGCTTCTAATATAAATATCTCCTCTTGCTCTGATTTCAAATTTATAACATGTTATAACATATTAAACATATTATGTTGTATTAAATCCATACCGTATGTGCCCATGTACTTTGTATTATATTTCTAACATCTTAATTGTCTATTAATATGAAACACTGTAAAAAAACAAAACAAAGTTATAGTAACTGTTTAATTGTAATTAACTGTAATACTTTAATTCAATATAACGTAATGTACTTTAATGAAACTGTAATTAATAATAACTTGTAATGTACTTCAATGAAACTGTAATTGAATGTAATGACTTTATATATAATGTAAGAATGTACTTTAAATGGAAGTGTAATTAAACAATAAGTGAATATGAATTAATTGGTAATTGTAATCGTAATTGTAATGAACCAAAATTAATACGTACTCAGTCATGTACTCAAATTGTACTTATGTACTACTATGAAATTATATCGCCTTCATAAATGTAGACTCGGCGAAAAATACAAATTAGTTTTTTTTATTTTTTTAAATTTTTATTTGGAATCTTTCAAACATCTGATCATGTGTTTAAAAGGGGGGAACTTAACCTTCAACTGCCGTCCCCCAACATTTAGGTTTATATTATACATGTATTTGTAAAATTACGCACTTCATTATAGCACTTCATTACGGCACTTCATTACGACTCCTTTGTTAGCAGCCTCGCTGCGAGGAGGGGGCAGAGGCCCCTTGCCTCTTTAACTTTTTAGATTCCGGCCTGAGCCATGGTCGAAAGAGGTCGAACCTCTACCCCTGTAAATTCAGAGCACTACCTGTACATTTTGAGAAGTAAACTAGAGTAAAAGAAGTTTTTATCTTTTCCTTCGAGCCGTGCTCTCTTCAGAAGAACTTAGTTAAGTCGATAATTTTAGTATCAGAGAAAGTATCAGAGTATTATAAAAAGAGAAGAATTAACAAAATTGGCGACCCTATAGCCAGGATAAACATTTGGCGACCCTACTACCAAGATTAGAAGAATATTTTAAGAAGCATAACAGTCTGGCGAGTCTGTAGCCAAGAGTTTAACAGAGAGGCGACCCACCATTTGACCGGCGGAAAAGAATTAGAATGTTATAGAAGAAATATCCGTTGCTGCCTCCTAACTAGAACCCCCGTCGATCCGAACCACCCCAGGGCCATAGACGGAGGGGTTAACAAAACTGGCGACCCTGCCCCAGGATAAGAAGATGATTTTAAGAAGAGGATTTTAACAAGTGGCCACTCTTTGGCCAAGATAGAAATTACCCTGCATCAAGATAAAACCATTTGACCGGCGTGTCACGACTTCCAGTTCGTAACATCCACCCTTGAACCGGTGTGTCACGACTCCAAGTTCTCCACGCCTAGTTTTCATCCAAGAAGAAGTAGCCAGCAAGACACGTTTTGAAGACACGTCTTCAGGACACGTCAAGGATTTCGCCATAAAAAATTTTGTTAAGTACAGAGTTGGTTTTTTTAAGTAATTTGTAAACATTTGAAAAGTCAGTATTATTAATAGTTAATATTTAGTATTGAGCCAGAATTAACACAAAACACAGTGAACACTTCAAACACCAGTGATATATTTTTTTTTCGTGAAACAGTAATTTTCACAGAAGTTAAAAGTAACAGAAGTTAAAAGTAACAGAAGTTAAAAGTAACAGAAGTTAAAAGTAACAGAAGTTAAAAGTAACAGAAGTTAATTTCAAGAGAGTTAATTTCAAGAGAGTTAATTTCAGAGAGAGTTAATTTCACTTATTTTCACTATTATATTCAGTATAGAATAATTTTATTTTATGTACCAAACACAATAGTACAGTACCTTCGCGTACATTAGAGTGAAATATTGTTTACATTCTTTTATTTTTGTTTGCAAATTTTTTCAAATTATTGAATTGAATTGACTTGCAAATTAAGAAAGAGAGAGTTTACAGAGTTTATAGAGTTATAGAGATACTTGATAGAGTTCAAGTTAGTTTCAAGTTACTTGATAGAGTTCAAGTTAGTTTCAAGATACTTGATAGAGTTCAAGTTAGTTTCAAGATACTTGATAAGAGTTCAAGTTAGTTTCAGAATACTTGATAAGAGTTCAAGTTAGTTTCAGAATACTTGATAAGAGTTCAAGTTAGTTTCAGAATACTTGATAAGAGTTCAAGTTAGTTTCAGAATACTTGATAAGAGTTCAAGTTAGTTTCAAGAATACTTGATAGAGTTCAAGTTAGTTTCCGAATACTTGATAGAGTTCAAGTTAGTTTCAGAATACTTGATAGAGTTCAAGTTAGTTTCAGAATACTTGATAGAGTTCAAGTTAGTTTCAGAATACTTGATAGAGTTCAAGGCAGTCATTTTTATTTCGAGTCCCAAGTCATTTTTATTTCGAGTCCCAAGTCATTTTTATTTCGAGTCCCAAGTCATTTTTATTTCGAATCCCAAGTCGAGTTTTCGAATCCCAATTCGAGTTTTCAAGTCCCAAGTCGAGTTTTCAAGTCCCAAATTAGTTTTCAAGTCCCAAGTCACTTCAATGCAGTCAATTGAATTCAACTTTTTCTTTGTAAGTTAAGAGAATTTAATTTAAGAAAATGTAATTTAAGAATTTAATTCAACCTTTTTTTTGTTGTTTAAGAGAATTTAATTCAACCTTTTTTTTGTTGTAAAAGAGAATTAAATTCAACCAGAATTGACCGGTTAGCGTCTTTAGTTTAACCTTTTTTCTTGTTTCTAAGAAGGAAATTGACCGATTTGTCTTTTCTTTTCATGCCATTGTTGCGTATATAAATATATAGTTATGTATTTTATTATTTGTAACAAAACCGTTTTTACAAAGGTTGTAACGATTTTGGTAATTATTGTAATGTATATGTGATAATAATAGGTGTGTAATAATTAATTAATCGATCTTGTCCCAATGACTCCTTTTATATTACTATGCTGAGGAACATGCAGTCCCTCCGTTTTGTTTCAACTCTTTTAATTTTTGTTCTAAGTAGTGTGACAAGCAACCTTTTAAAAAAAAAAAAAAAAAAAAAGCAAAGGCCTCGCGAAAAGATGTAATTGTCAATTTCAGACTTATACCCCCTGCTTAGTCACTCAATTCCCCCCGAATGTCGTACTCCAAACTTTGTCTTTTTATTTTATTTTATTTTAACACCCCTAACCCATTCAACCGTGTCAACCAGAGAAATGGTTCAACCATGGTTAATTCCTCCTTGGTACGATGGAACAACCTCAATTTATGTTAAGTTGTGTTTTTATATTTTTTAGAATATTATAAAATTGTTTAGCTTATTGAAATGCATAATTGATTTATATTTTTAATTTGTATTCTTAATTTTCTTAATTCAATTATCGTACCGATACTTCTGGTTAATGTTAATGGTTATATAGTTCATATATAGCTAGGAATGTTACTAGTCGAATTTAATTCCATCTTCAAAATTTAATTTTTAATACCGCTAGATTTACTTTCATTAATTGTAAGGTCCTCTAAGTTCGTTTTTTAAATTACCTTATACGTGTAACTGATTAATTATGTAAAATCTATAATCCTAATTGAATTTTATTACTTTTGACACATATTCGAATTCATTTACGTTCCGTCCCTCCAGTCACTTTTGCATTAAAACTCGTATGCAAACATCATCATTATAATACATCATAATTATTGCTTACTCTATATAAATTCTCGTTCATGCATTTATTAAGTTATTTTATCTGTTCCTTAAAGTATATATATATATATATATAATCCTAATCCACCAATGACCCCTAATGATCTAGTTCTTCACGGGATGAACAAATTACTCTCATATTCTACATACTATTGTACCGACTCACTCATCTACAGATGCTTCTTACCAATATTTATAGATACATCTGCACACTGACGTATAACTTCAACTATTCAACTATAAATCCCCTTTCTCCTTTTGAACGTATCACCAACCACTACAATCTGTACCCAATAAACATAAATACACATTTGACCACAGGTCTATAGATCATCCACTAAGTAATTCGATTTGTACCTACAACAGTCAATAAAAATGTATGTATGCACACTGTATATACTATATATACAAACCTTATGCTAAAATCATTGGATATCACAATAAACTATTTCATTGCGCGTAAGTGCTAACTATGTAATTTAATCTTAATCATTTTTGCTTTCTAATATATCTTGCTCATGCATTTATTCAGTTACTTGAACAATCCTATCGGCTAATCTGTCCCTCGAAATTGTAAGATACACACTTTGTACCTAGTACACAAAAATACACACTAGACCACAGGTCTATACATCATCCATTACGTCATTCTATTTTTACCTACAATAGTCAATAAGATTAGTTATGAATGGTACTATCATGGTAACCTAGAAAATCCATGAACTTTAAAATTTATATTTTTCCCTTTTATCTACTATTCATTATGTATGTAATTTTTCCCACAGAAAAATAAAAATTTTGTAAAAAAATTTTAACAATATCATTGTTTGTCTAACTTAAATGTTTGTCTAAATTAAAGTATTAATCTTTGAAATTTTTATATTATATAATAACACTTGTTCTGTAGAAAAATTTGTAATGTAAAGAAAAATTCGTCATCTAACTTGAAGTAGTTAGGATGTTATTTTCTCATTTGTATTGTATTAATGGCACCCTATTAGATTATTGTATAAATATCATTTTTAAAGGGAAGAGCAATGTAAAAAATGAACAATGAATAATCAATATTCATTTTTACATACGAACCAAAATCGCTTAACGCGAGTTTGGATAATAATTTTACTTGTAGCTTCCTATTTTTGTTCGTGTCACAACCCTACGATCTACCATATCTATGGTTTAGTCGTATCCATTTTCCATTTGTTATAGAAGTTATTATAATTAATTATGATTGTCTTGCATCTCCCTCACCCTCGACCCTAGATTATGCAATACACATTGCATATAACAGGATTGGAACCCGTAGTTGTACTTCTTAGTCATTACTACCCACTCTTTGTCTCTAATTCGTTCATGTAAATCTTCCTAATAATGATTTGTACTATACGTACAAATTCAATAACTATGACGTCACATTTTCCCGTCATTAATTTCCCTTCATTATATCTCTAGTATGCAATGTATGAAAATTCTTTATCATCATAATAAAAACTGTACACTCTATAGAAGTCATTATTTATATGTTATGTAGTATAAATATAACTATTATTCGACCATATCCCCCCCCTCATACGTCCATATCTTATCTTGACCATTATCCTATGTCAATTTTATTAAATATTCATTTTGCTCGTGAAACGCAAAACTTTATGCATTCGTTCGAAAACGCGCAAATACGTTCTCGTATTATTTTTTTTCATTATTTTTTTTGAAGTGCGTTCACCCCTCACAAGATATTCATAAATGCTGAGGTAAGTGATCGAATTCGCTAATGACAGCAAAATCGAACGCTTCTAATATAAATATCTCCTCTTGCTCTGATTTCAAATTTATAACATGTTATAACATATTATAACATATTATGTTGTATATAAATCCATACCGTATGTGCCCATGTACTTTGTATTATATTTCTAACATCTTAATTGTCTATTAATATGAAACACTGTAAAAAAAAAAAAAAAAGTTATAGTAACTGTTTAATTGTAATTAACTGTAATACTTTAATTTAATATAACGTAATGTACTTTAATGAAACTGTAATTAATAATAACTTGTAATGTACTTCAATGAAACTGTAATTGAATGTAAAGACTTAATATATAATGTAAGAATGTACTTTAAATGGAAGTGTAATTAAACAATAAGTGAATATGAATTAATTGGTAATTGTAATCGTAATTGTAATGAACCAAAATTAATACGTACTCAGTCATGTACTCAAATTGTACTTATGTACTACTATGAAATTATATCGCCTTCATAAATGTAGACTCGGCGAAAAATACAAATTAGTTTTTTTTATTTTTTTAAATTTTTATTTGGAATCTTTCAAACATCTGATCATGTGTTTAAAAGGGGGAACTTAACCTTCAACTGCCGTCCCCCAACATTTAGGTTTATATTATACATGTATTTGTAAAATTACGGCACTTCATTATAGCACTTCATTACGGCAGTTCATTACGACTCCTTTGTTAGCAGCCTCGCTGCGAGGAGGGGGCAGAGGCCCCTTGCCTCCTTAACTTTTTAGATTCCGGCCTGAGCCATGGTCGAAAGAGGTCGAACCTCTACCCCTGTAAATTCAGAGCACTACCTGTACAATTTGAGAAGTTAACTAGAGTAAAAGAAGTTTTTATCTTTTCCTTCGAGCCGTGCTCTCTTCAGAAGAACTTAGTTAAGTCGATAATTTTTGTATCAGAGAAAGTATCAGAGTATTATAAAAAGAGAAGAATTAACAAAATTGGCGACCCTATAGCCAGGATAAACATTTGGCCACCCTACTACCAAGATTAGAAGAATATTTTAAGAAGCATAACAGTCTGGCGAGTCTGCAGCCAAGAGTTTAACAGAGTGGCGACCCACCATTTGACCGGCGGAAAAGAATTAGAATGTTATAGAAGAAATATCCGTTGCTGCCTCCTAACTAGAACCCCGTCGATCCGAACCACCCCAGGGCCATAGACGGAGGGGTTAACATATGTATATATATATATATATATATATATATACATATGTATATATATATATATATACATACATATGTATATATATATATATATACATACATATGTATATATATATATATATACATACATATGTATATATATATATACATACGTATGTATATGAATAGAAACGACATAAGTATTAAGGAACGTTTCTGCACACGAGGAAGAGAAATCACGAATAAATGAAAAAATGAGGCGAACCGCCCAGGAATCGAACCCAGGGCCTTCCAATTGCCGGTTGGATGCGCTACCATTACACTACGGACCTCGATCATTCACAAATCGAAATTCTCCCACATAGGGCAGAAACCAATGCCCTGAGAGGGCACCCTCGCAAATCGTGAATATGTGCATTTAACTGCAATGACCACGCAGTATAAATGAATAGAAACGACATAAGTATTAAGGAACGTTTCTGCACACGAGAGAAATCACGAATAAATGAAAAATGAGGCGAACCGCCCGGGAATCGAACCCAGGGCCTTCCAATTGCCGGTTGGATGCGCTACCATTACACTACGGACCTCGATCATTCACAAATCGAATTCTCCCACATAGGGCAGAAACCAATGCCCTGAGAGGGCACCCTCGCAAATCGTGAATATGTGCATTTAACTGCAATGACCACGCAGTATATAAATGAATAGAAACGACATAAATATTAAGGAACGTTTCTGCACACGAGGCAGAGAAATCACGAATAAATGAAAAATGAGGCGAACCGCCCGGGAATCGAACCCAGGGCCTTCCAATTGCCGGTTGGATGCGCTACCATTACACTACGGACCTCGATCATTCACAAATCGAAATTCTCCCAAATAGGGCAGAAACCAATGCCCTGAGAGGGCACCCTCGCAAATCGTGAATATGTGCATTTAACTGCAATGACCACGCAGTATATAAATGAATAGAAACGACATTCATTTATATACTGCGTGGTCATTGCAGTTAAATGCACATATTCATGATTTGCGAGGGTGCCATTTCAGGGCATTGGTTTCTGCCCTATGTGGGAGAATTTCGATTTGTGAATGATCGAGGTCTGTAGTGTAATGGTAGCGCATCCAACCGGCAATTGGAAGGCCCTGGGTTCGATTCCCGGGCGGTTCGCCTCATTTTTCATTTATTCGTGATTTCTCTTCCTCGTGTGCAGAAACGTTCCTTAATACTTATGTCATTTATATTCATTTATATACTGCGTGGTCATTGCAGTTAAATGCACATATTCACGATTTGCGAGGGTGCCCTCTCAGGGCATTGGTTTCTGCCCTATGTGGGAGAATTTCGATTTGTGAATGATCGAGGTCCGTAGTGTAATGGTAGCGCATCCAACCGGCAATTGGAAGGCCCTGGGTTCGATTCCCGGGCGGTTCGCCTCATTTTTCATTTATTCGTGATTTCTCTTCCTCGTGTGCAGAAACGTTCGTTAATACTTATGTCGTTTCTATTCATTTATATACTGCGTGGTCATTGCAGTTAAATGCACACACACACACATATATATATATATATATATACATATATATATATATATATATATATATATATATATATATATATATATATGTATACATACATACGTATATACATCCAACTGCAAAGAACACGCAGTATAAATAACGTAAAGAACGACGCTTGAATAGGAGATATTCCGCGCAAGACGAGAGAGAGAGAACGAAACAAATGAAAAAATGAGGTAACCACCCGGGAATCGAACCCGGGATCTTCCGATTGCCGGTCAGATGCGAATTATCGCGAACTATCGCATCTGACCGGCAATCGGAAAATCCCGGGTTCGATTCCCGGGTGGTTACCTCATTTTTCATTTGTTTCGTTCTCTCTCTCTCGTCTTGCGCGGAATATCTCCTATACAAGCGTCGTTCTTTACGATATGTATATATATGTGTGTGTATATATATATATATATATATATATATATATATATATACACATATGTATCTATGTATACATACATATGTATATGTGTATATATATATATGTATATATATGTATATATATACAGTATATATAATTAAAAGCATGGCACCCCCGTCAAGTACTTGCTGTCGCTGTGAAGGGAAATTTGCTGCTTACGCGTTTACAATGGCTAATAATAATGATCAGTTAGTTTGCAGGTGGTGCTCAAACATGGAAGTGCTGAGGAACGAATTAGACCGTGAGAGGCAGGCCAGGGTGAGACTTGTAGAAAGCGTGATGCTCCTGACGGCAAAATTAGAATCCCTTGAGACTCCAGTTACGACCACTCCTGCCTCAGTTTCTATTAATAATATAAATAGTACTAATAGCCCTCTCTCTTCCCCTAGTTCCCAACCCTTCGTTCGAGTGCGAAATGGAGCCCCATTGAGAAAAGCAAAGCCTTGTCTACCAGTAATAACAAGCAATAAGTTTTCTGTTTTAGGGTTCGAAGATACTGATGAACCGGAAATACGACTCGTTGGTGATTCCATTGTTCGAGAGCAGCTCGAGGAATTCTGTGGGAGAAACCCTCGTCGTAGGCGCCGTTACTGCTACCCTGGTGCAAGGGTGGAGGATATAACTAATAATGTTGACCATTTTACAGACAGTACCGCCAAGGACACAACGTATGTTATTCATGTCGGTACTAATAACGTTTTAAATTCTAGATCGGAAGAACTGCTGGCTAGGTACAGGGACTTATTAGAGCGATTAAAGGAGAAAACTAATAAGATTGTTTTAACAGGTATACTTCCTCGAATTATCCAACGAAGCGATTTCTACAGCAAGGCGACCTATATTAACAATAACCTAAAGTCTCTTTGCCAACAGGAAGGAGTGCATTTTGCTAATTTTTGGAACAGTTTCTACGGCAGGAGGGACTTGTTCCTCGAAGATGGACTTCATCTTAATGAAGTTGGAGCTGCGCGTTTAGGAAGACTATTTCATAATACTGTCTCTTCTTTTCAGGCTGCCGTAAGCCGAACGGTCCCAGCGTAAATTCCACAAATTTCCCCCGCGTTCGCGAAGGTGTCGCAATTACAAACAATTTGAAGGTTCTATCCTTAAATGCTCGTAGCCTACGAAATAAAATAGACGAATTTTTTTCTTTAATTGCTTGTAAAGACTATGATTTAATTGCGATAAATGAATCGTGGCTAAGCACTGAAACACGTGACTTTGTAGGGGAATATCAAATTAAAGGTTATAGACTTTTTGTTAAAAACAGAATAGGTAGGCGAGGAGGCGGTTATGTTGTATATCAAAGATAATATTGCGAACGTTATAGAAGTAAAGCACTCAATTCCAGAACGGATAGATCCGACTATAGCAGAACTTAAATTGAACGATTTCAAACTTCTTGTTGCGGTTATATATAGGCCCCCAAATCAAACAGCTGCTACGGACGAAGCGTTATATCGTGAACTAAAGAGAATAATCGGTAGTGAGCAGGCTTTAGTTATGGGTGACTTTAATTGCGCCAACGTGAATTACGATACAATGCAGGGAGACGCGGAAGGTAATCGTTTAGTTAATTTTCTCGAGGATAGCTTTCTTATTCAAAAGGTTGGGGAACCTACGAGGTTGGACAGTATTTTAGATTTAGTAATAACTACGGATGATAGGCTAATTACTGATCTTCAAGTAATAGAACCGTTGAGCAATAGCGATCACAATATGGTAGAGTTTGTCCTCTTAGTAAGTCACTCGAAACAAACTAACTCGACTAAAATTCCTAGCTTCCAGCACGCAGACTTTAGTAAATTTCGAAATAAATTTTCAAACGTAAATTGGGAAAACGTAATGGGGAACTCCAACGCAAAACTAATGTGGGAATCGTTCGTAACGGTATTTAGGACAATAAATGAGGAATGTGTACCGTACAAAATTAAGCGCGCGAAAGTAAACAACAAGCCCTTGTGGTTTACTTCTAGAGTAGGAGACATTATAAAGAGTAGAGAGAGGGCTTATAGGCTATACAAGTGCGATAAAGATAATCTGTTGTTACGAAACAACTACATATCTCTAAGGCGTGAAGCTAAAAGTGTAATAAAAAGGTCAAAACGCGAATTTGAAATCTCCATAGCTCGTGACGGTAAAGAAAACCCCAAGCGATTCTTTCAATACGTCAATAATAGAAATCCAGTAAAAAGTGTATTAGGTCCATTAAAAAATGGAAATGGAGATCTAGTCTCTGAAAACAAGGAAATGGCTACCTTGCTAAACGAATTTTTTACGTCAGTTTTTACTATAGAAGATGTAACGAATATCCCTACGGTCATAGACATAATACCTTTTGATAATGGTAATATTTTGGATAATATTGTCGTTAGTGAAGGGGAAGTAATGCGCTATATTGATATAATGAAAACGTGTAAGTCACCGGGTCCGGATTCCATATATCCCATACAACTAAAAGAATTAAAAGATAGCATTGTTGTGCCGCTAACAAAGATTTTGAATGCGTCTATTTCTGAGGGGTGCGTACCAGATAATTTCAAGTTAGGAAACGTAACACCTATCTTTAAGAAAGGCGATAAAGGTGCGGCGGGAAATTATAGGCCAATCAGTTTAACGTCTGTTGTAGGTAAGCTACTGGAATCAATAATTAGGGATCGTATAGTCGAACACTTAGAAGTGCATAATCTGGTAAGAAATACGCAGCACGGTTTTAGGCGAAACAAATCTTGCTTAACTAATCTTTTAGAATTTTTCCAAAGCGTGGTTAACGTTTACGATAGACATCGGGCGATTGATATAGTGTATTTAGATTTTCAAAAAGCGTTTGACACCGTGCCGCACAAAAGACTGATTGAAAAAACTAAGGCTCATGGAGTTAGGGGTGTAGTAATAAATTGGCTAGAAGAATGGTTGCGAGGCAGGAAACAGAGGGATGACACGAAGCTGGGTGGTAGGGCGATTAATGACGAAGATAGAGGTAAAATTCAGGAAGATCTGAATAAAATCGTTGATTGGTCAGTCACATGGCAAATGAGATTTAACGTGGATAAGTGCAAAATTATGCATATAGGTTCGCGTAACGGTAATTTTGCGTATAGTATGTCAGGGAAAGATTTAACAAGCGTAGAGCAGGAAAAAGATTTAGGAGTTATAGTCACTGGTGATTTAAAAGTAGCGAAACAAAGTACAGCGGCGGTCAATAAGGCGAACAAAGTGTTAAGTTTTATAGCTCGAAATTTTGAGTACAAATCGCGCGATATTATAGTTCCTCTTTATAAATCATTAGTTAGACCCCATTTGGAGTACGCGGTCCAATTCTGGAATCCGCATATGCGCAAAGATATAGACAAAATCGAAAGAGTTCAAAGACGAGCAACTAAGATGATTCCGTCTCTTAGGTCAAAGTCGTACGAGGATAGGCTTAAAGAGTTAAAATTGACTACACTCGAGACTAGGAGGTTAAGGGGTGACCTAATCCAGGTTTTCAAAATTATGAATGGGTTTGATAACGTAGATAGAGATAGCTTTTTCGAAATATCTCAATATAATAGGACTAGAAATAACGGGTGTAAGTTGACAAGTAGAAGGTTCGAGACAGCAGTTGCGAAAAACTTTTTTACGTATAGAATAGTAAATAGCTGGAATAGTTTGCCGGTAGAAGTAATTAGTAGCACGTCTATAAACATGTTTAAGAATCGATTGGAAGCGCATGTTGATAGAAAGGGTATAGTTTAAGGTAGTAAAATTAAGGCGTTGTGGGGATAGATCCCACAGCTCAACACAAGTGTTGTGGATATAGGGAGGCAGCGTCTTGGTTAGGGGATACTCTCTGTCCTTACACACCCCATTTAAAGAGATTCCTCTGCCGAGCGGTGCCCCCCATATTACTGTGAGGTATTGAAAAACTCATGATCTTCACTTGCCCCACAAACACCTTTAAATGGGAGACCCATAATGGGTGCACACACATTTCTACATTACTGTACAGTCTTTACAGCCACACCTACACTTTTCCTCGTAAGTGTATATATTGTAATGTATATGGTTGTCATTAGACGAAAGCGCTTGAGCACCATTTTGTGTTTCCTTTCCTTCGTGGTTTTATTCATCATATATATATATATATATATATATATATATAATATATATATATATATATATATATACATAATATATATATATATATATATATATACATATAATATATATAATATAATATATAATTATTATAATGTTATAATGTTATAATGTTTCAGACCAACAAAGACCCTAGGATCCACTCATGGCTGGTCTACCTAACTGTGTTCGTAATGTGTATTGTGTATGTCCTCCGTGGTGGCGGAGGGGACCTACAATTTTACGTGGGTTCCGAACCACAAGAACATAAGAAATTTATGTAAAACTGCCTGTACATTGGCAACGACCAATTTTTGCAAAACTAAATAATTATCAATTAAAACTAATTAATTATCGATTTAAAACTAAAGATAGAATCTCTGGATCCAGAGGATCAAGTCATAATAGACTACTATCCACAAATATGTTACACTCTATATCTATTTATAACCGACATGCAAATATATCAGATCCAAAGAATCCAGTCAATTTCATTACGGTATCCATCAATACTAGTACCTTGCCAACGAAAAATAAGTCACGGTCCATATCGATTGCGGACCAAGTCAAAATTTACAACCATATACATTACAATATAATACTTAGGAGGAAAAGTGTAGGTGTGGCTGTAAAGACTGTACAGTAATGTAGAAATGTGTGTGCACCCATTTTGGGTCTCCCATTTAAAGGTGTTTGTGGGGCAAGTGAAGATCATGAGTTTTTCAATACCTCACAGTACTATGGGGGGCACCGCTCGGCAGAGGAATCTCTTTAAATGGGGTGTGTAAGGACAGAGAGTATCCCCTAACCCAAGATGCTGCCTCCCTATATCCCACAACACTTGTGTTGAGCTGTGGGATCTATCACCACAAAGCCTTAATTTTACTACCTTAAACTATACCCAATCTATCAACATATGCGTCTAATCGATTTTTAAACATGTTTATAGACGTGCTACTAATTACTTCTACCGGCAAACTATTCCAGCTATTTACTATTCTATGCGTAAAAAAGTTTTTGGCAACTGCTGTCTCGAACCTTCTACTTGTCAACTTACACCCGTTATTTCTAGTCCTATTATATTGAGATATTTCGAAAAAGCTATCTCTATCTACGTTATCGAACCCATTCATAATTTTGAAAACCTGGATTAGATCACCCCTTAGCCTCCTAGTCTCGAGTGTTGTCAATTTTAACTCCTTAAGCCTATCCTCGTACGACTTTGACCTAAGCGACGGAATCATCTTAGTTGCTCGTCTTTGAACTCTTTCGATTTTGTCTATATCTTTGCGCATATGCGGATTCCAAAATTGGACCGCGTACTCCAAATGGGGTCTAACTAATGATTTATAAAGAGGAACTATAATATCGCGCGATTTGTACTCAAAATTTCGAGCTATAAAACCTAACACTTTGTTCGCCTTATTGACCGCTGCTGTACTTTGTTTCGCTACTTTTAAATCACCAGTGACTATAACTCCTAAATCTTTTTCCTGCTCTACGCTTGTTAAATCTTTCCCTGACATACTATACGCAAAATTACCGTTACGCGAACCTATATGCAAAATTTTGCACTTATCAACGTTAAATCTCATTTGCCATGTGACTGACCAATCAACGATTTTATTCAGATCTTCCTGGATTTTACCTCTATCTTCGTCATTAATCGCCCTACCACCCAGCTTCGTGTCATCCGCAAACTTTGAAACTGTACTGACTAGGCCGACATCTAAATCGTTAATATATATAAGAAAAAGCAAGGGGCCCAATACAGAACCCTGAGGAACGCCACTCGCTACATTAGCCCAACACGACTCCGCTCCATCAACGACCACCCTCTGTTTCCTACCTCGCAACCACTCTTCTAGCCAATTTATTACTACCCTGATTCCAACCTTGATCTAAATACACTACATCAACCGCCCGATGTCTATCGTAAACGTCAACCACGCTTTGGAAAAATTCTAAAAGATTAGTTAAGCAAGATTTGTTTCGCCTAAAACCGTGCTGCGTATTTCTAACTAGTTTATGCATTCTAAGTGTTCGACTATACGATCCCTAATTATTGATTCCAGTAGCTTACCTACAACAGACGTTAAACTGATTGGCCTATAATTTCCCGCCGCACCTTTATCGCCTTTCTTAAAGATAGGTGTTACGTTTGCTAACTTGAAATTATCTGGTACGCACCCTCAGAAATAGACGCATTAAAAATCTTTGTTAGCGGCACAACAATGCTATCTTTTAATTCTTTTAGTTGTATGGGATATATGGAATCCGGCCCGGTGATTTACGCGTTTTCATTTTATCAATATAGCGCATTACTTCCCCTTCACTAACCACAATATTATCCAAAATATTACCATTATCAAAAGGTATTATGTCTATGACCGTAGGGATATTCGTTACATCTTCTATAGTAAAAACTGACGTAAAAAATTCGTTTAGCAAGGTAGCCATTTCCTTGTTTTCAGAAACTAGATCTCCGTTTACATTTTTCAAGGACCCAAGACACTTTTTACTGGATTTCTATTATTGACGTATTGAAAGAATCGCTTGGGGTTTTCTTTACCGTCACGAGCTATGGAGATTTCAAATTCGCGCTTGGACTTTTTTATTACACTTTTCGCTTCACGCCTTAGAGATATGTAGTTGTTTCGTAACACAAATTGTCTTTATCGCACTTATGTAGCCTATAAGCCCTATCTCTACTCTTTATAATGTCTCCTACTCTAGAAGTAAACCACAAGGGCTTGTTGTTTACTTTCGCACGCTTAATTTTGTACGGTACACATTCCTCATTTATAGTCCTAAATACGTTTCGAACGATTCCCACATTAGTTTTGCGTTGGAGTTCCCCATTACATTTTCCCAATTGACGTGTGACAATTTATTTCGAAATTTACTAAAGTCTGCGTGCTGGAAGTTAGGAATTTTAGTCGAGTTAGTTGGTTTCGAGTGACTTACTGAGAGGACAAACTCTACCATATTGTGATCGCTATTGCTTAACGGTTCTATTACTTGAAGATCAGTAATTAGCCTATCATCCGTAGTTATTACTAAATCTAAAATACTGTCCAACCTCGTAGGTTCCCCAACCTTTTGAATAAGAAAGCTATCCTCGAGAAAATTAACTAAACGATTACCTTCCGCGTCTCCCTGCATTGTATCGTAATTCACGTTGGCGCAATTAAAGTCACCCATAACTAAAGCCTGCTCACTACCGATTATTCTCTTTAGTTCACGATATAACGCTTCGTCCGTATCAGCTGTTTGATTGGGGGCCTATATATAACCGCAACAAGAAGTTTGAAATCGTTCAATTTAAGTTCTGCTATAGTCGAATCTATCGGTTCTGGAATTGAGTGCTTTACTTCTATAACGTTCGCAATATTATCTTTGATATACAACATAACACCGCCTCCTCGCCTACCTATTCTGTTTTTAACAAAAAGTCTATAACCTTTAATTTGATACTCCCCTACAAAGTCACGTGTTTCAGTGCTAAGCCACGATTCATTTATCGCAATTAAATCATAGTCTTTACAAGCAATTAAAGAAAAAAATTCGTTTATTTTATTTCGTAGGCTACGAGCATTTAAGGATAGAACCTTCAAATTGTTTGTAATTGCGACACCTTCGCGAGCGCAGGGAAATTTGTGGAATTTACGCTGGGACCGTTCGAGTTACGGCAGCCTGAAAAGAAGAGACAGTATTATGAAATAGTCTTCCTAAACGCGCAGCTCCAACGTCATTAAGATGAAGTCCATCTTCGAGGAACAAGTCCCTCCTGCCGTAGAAACTGTTCCAAAAATTCGCAAATGCACTCCTTCCTGTTGGCAAAGAGACTTTAGGTTATTGTTAATATAGGTCGCCTTGCTGTAGAAATCGTTACGTTGGATAATTCGAGGAAGTATACCTGTTAAAACAATCTTATTAGTTTTCTCCTTTAGTCGCTCTATAAGTCCCTGTACCTAGCCAGCAGTTCTTCCGATCTAGAATTTAAAACGTTATTAGTACCGACATGAATAACATACGTTGTGTCCTCGGCGGTACCGTCTGTAAAATGGTCAACACTATTAGTTATATCCTCCACCCTTGCACCAGGGTAGCAGTAACGGCGCCTACGACGAGGGTTTCTCCCACAGAATTCCTCGAGCTGCCCTCGAACAATGGAATCGCCAACGAGTCGTATTTCCGGTTCATCAGCATCTTCGAAACCTAAAACAGAAAACTTATTGCTTGTTATTACTGGTAGACAGTCTTTGCTTTTCTCAATGGGGCTCCATTTCGCACTCGAACGAAGGGTTGGGAACTAGGGGAAGAGAGAGGGCTATTAATACTATTTATATTATTAGTAGAAACTGAGGCAGGAGGGGTCGTAACTGGAGTCTCAAGGGATTCTAATTTTGCCGTCAGGAGCATCACGCTTTCTTGAAGCCTCACCCTGGCCTCCCTCTCACGTCTAACTCGTTCCTCAGACTTCCATGCTTGAGCACCACCTGCAAACTAACTGTTCATTATTATTAGCCATTGTAAACGCGTAAGCGGCAAATTTCCCTTCACAGCGACTGCAAGTACTTGACGGGGGTGCCATGCTTTTAATTAGTTAAAAAACAAAAAAAAAACAAAAACGAGCGTTTGGAAATTAATAAATTACAACGTAGGTCTATCTACCGCGTGCTTATTGTGCCGTCACCTGCGAAAACCCGCAAAATTGTTCTTGAAACGCAGAAACAGGTTCTTGTAACACAATTTTATGCTAAATGAATATATAATTAAGCTACCGACGAAAGAAATGTTAAAGAAAAAGTATTAAATGAAACTTATCTGTCCTGTTTACGACTTAATCCTTTTTTTCCCACGGTAGGTGACCTTTTGGAGGTCAGGTAGTGTGTGAAGGAAAAATGAACCTTAAGAAACACGTTTCTGATAGATTTGAAAAACAAAGGCAAACCAAGGGAATTTCAACTTATGACCACGTGTCTGATGATTGAAAAACAAACAAGAAGTAGCCTTGGTTTATCAAAATATAGTATGAATAAACGTCAATAAATGAAATATATTCGTTAATGAATGATTAGTACACGAAGTAATTTAGTTAAGAATGCACAAACACTTTTTTTTTTTAAAACACTTCAACGAAAACCACTTATTCAATATGTATATATATATTATAATATATAATAATATATATATATATATATATATGTATATATATATATGTGTATATATATATATATGTATATATATATATGTATATATATATATATATATATATATATATATATGTGTGTGTATATATATATATATATATGTTATATATATATATATATATATATATATATGTATATATATATATGTATATATATATATATATGTATATATATATATATATATATACATTCAACTGCAAAGAACACGCAGTATAAATAACGTAAAGAACGACGCTTGTATAGGAGATATTCCGCGCAAGACGAGAAAGAGAAAACGGAACAAATGAAAAAATGAAGTACCACCTGGGAATCGAACCCGGGATCTTCCGATTGCCGGTCAGACGCGATACCACTACACCATGGACTTCACTCTTCCAAACGCCGTAATTCCTCTACATACTCGCATATGTGTATATATATATATATATATATATATATATATATATATATATATATATATATGTGTGTATATATAATATATATATGTATATATATATATATATAAATATATATAATATATATATATATATATATATATATATATATATTATATATATATATATATGTATATATATATATATAGTGATGTAGCGGTTGTCATTTTTTTCACATCCACGGATGCGGATGCGGATGCGGGCGGATGTCTACATTTTCGTTATTTTTTAGGATATATTCGAGATTTGTTGTGTTTAACGTATATAATAAGTTATTATATAGAGAGAGCTGTAGCTAATGTAGTATAATTAATTAATTGTACAATAATTGCTGTACTTTTCTCTGAACATATAAAATAATATCAAGCATCTAACTAATATAGAAATCAATTAGTGAATTCGTCTGCAAATAAATTCGTTATATTTTGTTGAGTTTCAGCCACAATTGTGTTACCATAATTGTGTTACCAGGATGCGGGACGTGAACCCAACTCAAATGCACCCCACCGACATCTTTCCCCAACCTACACCCTTATAGAAAGAGATCTTTAATTAGCTTGATAACTATTTATATTAAGTTTAAAGTTTTATTAGGCATATTTATAAATGAGTAATTAAAATAAAGTAAACTAAGATGTTCATCGTTTAATGTTCAAACTTAATTATAGGAAGGTTATGCTTAATGAACATTAATTTTTCTGCCTTTTCTGCTGCCAGTCTGTTTCTCTTTTCATCATATATTAATCCAGCACTGCTAAATAATCTCTCGCTTGGTACGTTTGTTGGAGGACAGGCTAAATGTTTCCTTGCAAGTTTACTCAAGTATGGATAGATATTTTGCGTATTTTTCCACCAACTAATAGGATTGTCACATGCAGCCAGGCATTTTTCTTGGTGATAGCTCTCGATCATTTTTACTACATCTTTTGACATCGCGTAGGTCTCGTCATTGCTGCTTGACTCAAGAAACTGAGAGACAGATTCTGTGATAGATTTGCTTGTTGAAGGTGTTGGTTCTGTCACTGAAACTTTTATTCTTTTGGTGGGTGGCGAAGCGACAGATTCAAGAGATTGAAGCTCTTCAACTGCTTTGCCAAGTGATGATTTAACTCGTTCTAATGTACTTGGTGAAAATAACTTAGCTTTGTAACGTGGATCTAAGTAGGTTGCAAGAGAGTAACTTCATACAAGAACAGCCTCTCGTCTTGTCGCTTGCATCACTTTTGCGCACAATGAACTAGTTTTATTAATATAGGAGAATTTGATAATTTCCGCTTATTAATGACATTTTAGCTCAACGGTCCACATCCGCACGACATCCGCAGTCCAAAGTGCGGATGCGGGTGCGGATGCGGATGCGAGAAAATGTGCGGATGTTCCGCGGATGAGGATGCGGATGCGGATGTGACCTACATCACTAATATATATGTATATATATATATAAATATATATATAATATATATATATATATATATATATATATGTATATATATATATATGTATATATATATATATGTATATATATATATACGTATATATATATATGTGTGTATATATAATATATATATATATATATATATATATATGTGTGTATATGTTAACCCCCCTTTATGGCCCTGAGTCGGTTCGGAATCGACGGGGGTTCTAGTTAGTAGGCAAGCAACGGATGTTTCTTCTATAACATTCTATAATTATTTTCGGTCGCCTTAAATGGTGGGTCGCCACTCTGTTAACCCCTTGGCTACAGACTCGCCAGACTGTTATGCCAATATCTTCTATGGTGATTGGGTTGTCTCTTTCTCTCGCTTATTAATTCTTCTCTTTTTATAATTCTCTGATACTTTCTCTTATACTAAAAATTATCGACTTTTCTTTTATAACTTGTCGACTTGACTGAGTTCCTGAAGAGAGCACGGCTCGCTCGAAGGAAAAAATAAAAACTTCTTTTACTTTGGTTTACTTCTTAAAAATTACAGTTAGTACTCTGAATTTACAGGGGTAGAGGTTCGACCTCTTTCGACCATGGCTCAGGCCGGAATCTAAAAATATTAAAAAGGCAAGGGGCCTCTGCCCCCTCCTAATGAGGTGCTAATATGAAGAAGTGCAATGAAGAAGAGCCTTAAATGAAGTGGCAAATGAAGTGGCCCCTAATTTTAAAAGTACATATACAGGGTGGGCCGTAAGTTTCCATACATAGGAAAAATAAACATTTTTTATGGACAACCATTTTTATTTATATAATATGCTCTACATGGTTGCCATTGTTTTGAAAACACATTTCAATACGTGTTCCCCACTGTTGATGAACACGCATTAGCACAGTTGACGTTATGCTTGTAATGGCGTTGGTAATACGTTCCTTTAGATGATTTATGTCTCGTATCTTTTCATGATACACCATGGCCTTCAAGTTCCCCCAAAGAGAGAAATCAAGGGGGGTGAGATCTGGGAGGCCACTCCACAGGACCACGCCGACCAATCCAAGCATCCGGAAACTGCTGATCCAAATACCGACGCACGTGAAGACCATAATGAGGTGGAGCTCCATCTTGCTGGAAGTAAACTGGGAAGTTACCTTCCTCGTTTAGCAGGGATGGGAAAATCTCTTCTTGCAACATGTTAAGATACCTTTCGGCATTAAGATTTCCACTGACAAAAATTGGTCCAATAATTCTGTCACCCCATATCCCGGCCCACACCATCACTTTACCGGCACCTTGCATCTTCGTCGGACTCAGCCAGTTAGGGTTAGCATTACTCCAATAACGTATGTTTTGCCGATTAACCTCTCCATTGACGTAAAAATTTGCTTCATCAGTAAACAAGATCTTACGTCAAACGCATATTCATAGGGTATCTGAAACATAAAAACAAACGTTTAATTTTTCCTATGTATGGAAACTTACGGCCCACCCTGTATAATATAGCTTAAATGTTTTGGGGAGGACAGTTGAAGGTTAAATTTCCCCCCTTTTTTTTAAACACATCAGATGTTTTTGAATGTTTGCAAATAAGAATTTAAAAAATAAAAATAAAAACTAATTTGTATTTTTCGCCGAGTCTATATTTATGAAGGCGATATCATTTCGTAATAGTACACAAGTACAAATTAAGTACATGACTGAGTACGTATTAATTTTGGTTCATTACAATTACGATTACAATTACCAATTAATTCATATTCACTTGTTGTTTAATTACACTTCCATTTTGAAGTACATTCTTACATGATAAATTAAATCATTACATTTAATTACAGTTTCACTGAAGTACATTACAAGTTATTGTTAATTACAGTTAATTACAATTAAACAGTTACTATAACTTTGTTTTGTTTTTACAGTGTTTCTTATTAATAGACAATTAAGATGTTAAATATAATACAACGTACAAGGCACTTATGAGATAATTTATTTACGAAATAATATGCTATAATATGTTATGAATTTGAAATCAGAGCGAACGGAGGTATTTTATCTTTGAGGCGCTCGACTCTGTCGTCGTGAGCGGAATTCGATCTTACTAAGCATTGTTTTGAGTTCACCTCGGGAGGTCATATAATTAAAAATAAAAATGAAAAAAATAATACGAGAACGTTTTTTCGCGTTCTCGAACGAACGCCCAAAGTTTCGCGCGTCACAAATTGACACGAGTAAACATAGACTGATAAGTTGATAGGGCATAAGTAGACAATAGGTAGATGAATGAATAAGTAATAAAATTAATAAAGGATAGCGGTCAAGAAAGAACATGAATGTAAGAATGAGTATGGTTGAATAATAATGTTTATACTACATAACATATAAATAATGACTTCTATAGAGTGTTTCGTCCTTAGCATGATGTTAAAGAATTTTCATACATTGGATACTAGATATATGATGAAGGGAAAATGTGACGTCATAGTTATTGAATTTTTACCTATAGTACAAATCATTATTAGGAAGATTTACAAGAACAAATTAGAGACACAGAGTTGGAAACGTAAAGAGAATAAAGTTATTTTATGACGTCATAGTGTATAAGTCATTATTAGAAAGATGAATTAGAAAAATACAGGAATGAATAAAGACGTACAAATCGAAATTCTATCCAAAACTCGCATATGCGATTTTTGGTTTCTTATGTAAAAATGAACATTCAACATAAAACTATACGAACATAAGTTCTGCATCAAGACAATGAATTCATATAATGATGGTGTAGAAATTGTTCATTGTTCACTTTTTACATTGCTCCCCTTTTTTTTAAAATGATATTTATACAATAATATAATAAAATTAATACAATACAATACAATTGAGAAAATAACATCGTAACTAATTCAAGTTAGGTGACGAATTTTTCTTTACATTACAAGTTTTATACAGAACAAGTGAGTTATTATATAATATAAAAGAATTCAAAGATTAATATTTTAATGTAGATAAACAATTAAGTTAGAGAAACAATGATATGGTTAAAAAAAATGTAGAAATTTTTTTTTTTTTCTGTGGGGAAAATTACATTCATAATGAATAGGAAAAAGGGAAAAATATAAATCGTACAATCTATAAGCTAATTTTTATTGACTAGCGTTGGTAAGAATAGAATTACGTAATGGATGATGTATAGACCTGTGGTCTAGTGTGTATTTGGGTGTATTAGGTATAAAGTGTGTAGCTGATAATTTCGAGAGACAGATTAGCTGAGAGGATTGTTAAATTAACTGAATAAATGCATGAGCGAGAATTTATATATAGTAAGCAAAAATGATTAAGACTAAATAGCATAGTTGGCACTTACGTAATGAAATAGTTTTATTGTGATATTCAATGATTTTAGCATAAGGTTTGTATGTATATAGTATATATATAGTGTGCATGCATTTTATTGACTGTTGTAGGTACAAATCGAATTACGTAGTGGATGATGTATAGACCTGTGGTCAAATGTGTAGGGATTTGGAAGGTTTTTGAATTAACAAAGTTTAAAGATAATGTATAATAATTTAAGATGGGTTTAGGGTTTAAAATCTTTTAAGTTTAAGTCAGTTATTGTTATTATTATTATCATTATTATTATTATTATAAAATCCCTTAATCTCAAGGTCAATTATTATAAAATTCTAAATTACAGGTATCGTTTAGTTGTCGGAAAATTAACCCAAAAATGGGTCATTTAAGTGACCATAGTTACTAATATCTAATTGTAAAACACAATAAAACTTAAACTTTTAAGTTCAAAGAAATGTATAATGGTCATCAAAGAGTTAAAAATAAAAAAACACAACTTAACGTAAATTGAGCCATCGTACCAAAGAGGAATTAACCATGGTTGAACCATTTCTCTGGTTGACACAGTTCAACTGGGGTTGGGGGTGTTAAAATAACATAAAAAAACAAAGTTTGGAGTACTACATTCGGGGGAATTGAGTGACTAAGCGGGGGATATAAGTCTGAAATTGCCAATAAGTCTTTCGTGAGCACTTTGCTTTTTTTTTTAAAAAAGATTGCTTGTCACACTACTTAGAACAAAAATTTAAAAAGTTGAACAAACGGAGGGACGGCATGTTCCTCATATACATTATAATAATTACCAAAATCGTTACAAACAATTGTAAAAACTGTTTTGGTCACAAACAATGAAATGTCATTTTACCTATATATTTATATACGTAACAATGGCATGAAAAGAAAAGACAGATAGGTCAATTTTCTTCTCACAAACAAAAAAAAAAAGGTTAACTAAAGACACAAACGGTCAATTCTGGTTGAATTTAATTCTCTTTTACAACAAAAAAAAAAGGTTGAATTAAATTCTCTTGAACAACAAAAAAAGGTTGAATTCAATTGACTGCATTGAAAACTGGGGACTTGAAAACTAACTTCGACTTAAAAACTAACTTTGACTTGAACTCTCTAACTTCAAATAAAGCTCTCTAACTTCGAATATAACTCTGACTTCGAATAAAACTCTGACTTCGAATAAAACTCTCTGACTTCGAATAAAACTCTCTGACTTCGAATATAACTCTGACTTCGAATATAACTCTGACTTGAACTCTATCAAGTATTCTGAAACTGAAAATGAAACTTAACTGTCTAACTTGAACGCTTGTCAAGTGAAGATTAACTGAAAATGGAAAATGACTGCACTTGATCTTTATCAAGTGGAGACGATTAACCTCTGTTTTGGTTGACCCTCTTGGTGCAACCTTCTGACTTGAAAAACTGACTTCAAAAAATGACTTCAAAAATGACTTCAAAAAATGACTTCAAAAAAATGACTTCGAAATTACTTCAAGTATCTTTATAAATCTCTGGGGTTTGGTTGTCCCTTTTGGTTACAACCAACTGAAACTGTCTGAAAACTGAAAATGGAACTTGAAACTGCTTCAAGTAACTAAACTCTCTCTCTCTCTTAATTTGCAAGTCAATTCAATTCAGTAATTGAAAAAATTTGCAAACAAAAAATAAAAAAAAATATAAACAACATTTCACTCGAATGTACACGAAGGTACGATACTATTATGTTTGATACATAAAATAAAATTATTCTATACTGAATATAACTGAAAATAACTCTTTGAAAGTAACTCTCTTTGAAATTAACTCTGTTACAATTAACTCTGTTACAATTAACTCTGTTACAATTAACTCTCTGACAATTAACTCTCTGACAATTAACTCTGTGACAATTAACTCTCTGTTAAAATTACTGTTTCAATAAAAACAAATGTATCACTGGTGTATGGAATGTTCACTGTGTTTTGTGTTAAATTCTGGCTCCATACTAAATATTAACTTAATAATAGTGACTTTTCAAATGTTTATAAATTACTTAAAAAACAAAATGTACTTAACAAAATTTTCTATGGGGAAATCCTTGAGACGTGTCCTGAAGACGTCTTGCTGGCTACTTGTTCCTGGATGAAAACTAGGCGTGAAGAACTTGGAGTCGTGACGCATCGGTTCAAGGGTGGATGTTACGAACTAGAAGTCGTGACACGCCGGTCAACTGGTTTTATCCTGATGCAGGGTAATTTCTATCTTGGCCAAAGAGTGGCCTCTTCTTAAAATCTTCTTCTTCTTAAAATAATCTTCTTAAAGTAATCTCTTCTTAAAATAATCTCTTTTAATCCTGATGCAGGGTATTTCTATCTTGGCCAAGAGTGGCCATTTGTTAAAATCTTCTTGTTAAAATCTTCTTCTTCTTAAAAATTGTTAAAAATCTTCCTCTTAAAAATCTTCTTCTTCTTCTTAAAAATCTTCTTCTTCTTAAAAATCTTGTTAAAAATCTTTTCTTAAAAATATTCTTCGTAAAATCATCATCTTATCCTGGCAGGGTCGCCAGCTGTTAACCCCCCTTTATGGCCCTGAGCGGTTGGGAATCGACGGGGGTTCTAGTTAGGAGGCAAGCAACGGATGTTTTTTCTAAACATTCTATAATTATTTTCGGTCGCCTTAAATGGTGGGTCGCCACTCTGTTAACCTTGGCTACAGACTCCTCGCCAGACTGTTATGCAATATCTTCTATGGTGCTTGGGTTGTCTCTTTCTCTCGCTTATTAATTCTTCTCTTTTTATAATTCTCTGATACTTTCTCTTATACTAAAAATTATCGACTTTTCTTTTATAACTTGTCGACTTGACTGAGTTCCTGAAGAGAACACGGCTCGAAGGGAAAAATAAAAACTTCTTTTACTTTGGTTTACTTCTTAAAAATTACAGTTAGTACTCTGAATTTACAGGGGTAGGTAGAGGTTCGACCTCTTTCGACCATGGCTCAGGCCGGAATCTAAAAAGTTAAGTTAAGGAGGCAAGGGGCCTCTGCCCCTCCTAATGAGGTGCTAATATGAAGAAGTGCAATGGAGAAGAGCATTAAATGAAGTGGCAAATGAAGTGGCCCCCTAATTTTACAAGTACATGTATAATATAGCTTAAATGTTTTGGGAGGACAGTTGAAGGTTAAATTTCCCCCCTTTTTTTTAAACACATCAGATGTTTTTGAATGTTTGCAAATAAGAATTTAAAAAATAAAAATAAAAACTAATTTGTATTTTTCGCCGAGTCTATATTTATGAAGGCGATCATTTCGTAATAGTACACACAAGTACAAATTAAGTACATGACTGAGTACGTAAATTAATTGGTTCATTACAATTACGATTACAATTACCAATTAATTCATATTCACTTGTTGTTTAATTACACTTCCATTTTGAAGTACATTCTTACATGATAAATTAAATCATTACATTTAATTACAGTTTCACTGAAGTACATTACAAGTTATGTTAATTACAGTTAATTACAATTAAACAGTTACTATAACTTTGTTTGTTTTTACAGTGTTTCTTATTAATAGACAATTAAATGTAAATATAATACAACGTACAAGGCACTTATGAGATAATTTATTTACGAAATAATATGCTATAATATGTTATGAATTTGAAATCAGAGCGAACGGAGGTATTTTATCTTTGAGGCGCTCGACTCTGTCGTCGTGAGCGGAATTCGATCTTACTAAGCATTGTTTTGAGTTCACCTCGGGAGGTCATATAATTAAAAATAAAAATGAAAAAATCATATACGAGAACGTTTTTTCGCGTTCTCGAACGAACGCCCAAAGTTTCGCGCGTCACAAATTGACACGAGTAAACATAGACTGATAAGTTGATAGGGCATAAGTAGACAATAGTAGATGATGAATAAGTAATAAAATTAATAAAGGATAGCGGTCAAGAAAGAACATGAATGTAAGATGAGTATGGTTGAATAATAATGTTTATACTACATAACATATAAATATGACTTCTATAGAGTGTTTCGTCCTTAGCATGATGTTAAAGAATTTTCATACATTGGATACTAGATTATATGAAGGGAAAATGTGACGTCATAGTTATTGAATTTTTACCTATAGTACAAATCATTATTAGGAAGATTTACAAGAACAAATTAGAGACACAGAGTTGGAAACGTAAAGAGAATAAAGTTATTTTATGACGTCATAGTGTATAAGTCATTATTAGAAAGATGAATTAGAAAAATACAGGAATGAATAAAGACGTACAAATCGAAATTCTATCCAAAACTCGCATATGCGATTTTTGGTTTCTTATGTAAAAATGAACATTCAACATAAAACTATACGAACATAAGTTCTGCATCAAGACAATGAATTCATATAATGATGGTGTAGAAATTGTTCATTGTTCACTTTTTACATTGCTCCCCTTTTTTTAAAATGATTTTATACAATAATATAATAAAATTAATACAATACAATACAATTGAGAAAATAACATCGTAACTAATTCAAGTTAGGTGACGAATTTTTCTTTACATTACAAGTTTTATACAGAACAAGTGAGTTATTATATAATATAAAAGAATTCAAAGATTAATATTTTAATGTAGATAAACAATTAAGTTATAGAAACAATGATATGGTTAAAAAAAATGTAGAAATTTTTTTTTTTTTCTGTGGGGAAAATTACATTCATAATGAATAGGAAAAAGGGAAAAATATAAATCGTACAATCTATAAGCTAATTTTATTGACTAGCGTTGGTAAGAATAGAATTACGTAATGGATGATGTATAGACCTGTGGTCTAGTGTGTATTTGGGTGTATTAGGTATAAAGTGTGTAGCTGATAATTTCGAGAGACAGATTAGCTGAGAGGATTGTTAAATTAACTGAATAAATGCATGAGCGAGAATTTATATATAGTAAGCAAAAATGATTAAGACTAAATAGCATAGTTGGCACTTACGTAATGAAATAGTTTTATTGTGATATTCAATGATTTTAGCATAAGGTTTGTATGTATATAGTATATATATAGTGTGCATGCATTTTTATTGACTGTTGTAGGTACAAATCGAATTACGTTGGATGATGTATAGACCTGTGGTCAAATGTGTAGGGATTTGGAAGGTTTTTGAATTAACAAAGTTTAAAGATAATGTATAATAATTTAAGATGGGTTTAGGGTTATAAAATCTTTTAAGTTTAAGTCAGTTATTGTTATTATTATTATCATTATTATTATTATTATAAAATCCCTTAATCTCAAGGTCAATTATTATAAAATTCTAAATTACAGGTATCGTTTAGTTGTCGGAAAATTAACCCAAAAATGGGTCATTTAAGTGACCATAGTTACTAATATCTAATTGTAAAACACAATAAAACTTAAACTTTTAAGTTCAAAGAAATGTATAATGGTCATCAAAGAGTTAAAAATAAAAAAACACAACTTAACGTAAATTGAGCCATCGTACCAAAGAGGAATTAACCATGGTTGAACCATTTCTCTGGTTGACACAGTTCAACTGGGGTTGGGGGTGTTAAAATAACATAAAAAAAACAAAGTTTGGAGTACTACATTCGGGGGAATTGAGTGACTAAGCGGGGGATATAAGTCTGAAATTGCCAATAAGTCTTTCGTGAGCACTTTGCTTTTTTTTTTTAAAAAAAGATTGCTTGTCACACTACTTAGAACAAAAATTTAAAAAGTTGAACAAACGGAGGGACGGCATGTTCCTCATATACATTATAATAATTACCAAAATCGTTACAAACAATTGTAAAAACTGTTTTGGTCACAAACAATGAAATGTCATTTTACCTATATTTATATACGTAACAATGGCATGAAAAGAAAAGACAGATAGGTCAATTTTCTTCTCACAAACAAAAAAAAAAGGTTAACTAAAGACACAAACGGTC
This sequence comes from Bathynomus jamesi, assembly GCA_023014485.1. Taxonomy (NCBI): domain Eukaryota; kingdom Metazoa; phylum Arthropoda; class Malacostraca; order Isopoda; family Cirolanidae; genus Bathynomus; species Bathynomus jamesi. The sequence goes on along the minus strand of JAJOZX010000136.1, from coordinate 593,241 downwards.
AATTCTGGTTGAATTTAATTCTCTTTTACAACAAAAAAAAAAGGTTGAATTAAATTCTCTTGAACAACAAAAAAAGGTTGAATTCAATTGACTGCATTGAAAACTGGGGACTTGAAAACTAACTTCGACTTAAAAACTAACTTTGACTTGAACTCTCTAACTTCAAATAAAGCTCTCTAACTTCGAATATAACTCTGACTTCGAATAAAACTCTGACTTCGAATAAAAACTCTCTGACTTCGAATAAAACTCTCTGACTTCGAATATAACTCTGACTTCGAATATAACTCTGACTTGAACTCTATCAAGTATTCTGAAACTGAAAATGAAACTTAACTGTCTAACTTGAACGCTTGTCAAGTGAAGATTAACTGAAAATGGAAAATGACTGCACTTGATCTTTATCAAGTGGAGACGATTAACCTCTGTTTTGGTTGACCCTCTTGGTGCAACCTTCTGACTTGAAAAACTGACTTCAAAAAATGACTTCAAAAATGACTTCAAAAAATGACTTCAAAAAATGACTTCGAAATTACTTCAAGTATCTTTATAAATCTCTGGGGTTTGGTTGTCCCTTTTGGTTACAACCAACTGAAACTGTCTGAAAACTGAAAATGGAACTTGAAACTGCTTCAAGTAACTAAACTCTCTCTCTCTCTTAATTTGCAAGTCAATTCAATTCAGTAATTGAAAAAAATTTGCAAACAAAAAATAAAAAAAAATATAAACAACATTTCACTCGAATGTACACGAAGGTACGATACTATTATGTTTGATACATAAAATAAAATTATTCTATACTGAATATAACTGAAAATAACTTTGAAATTAACTCTCTTTGAAATTAACTCTGTTACAATTAACTCTGTTACAATTAACTCTGTTACAATTAACTCTCTGACAATTAACTCTCTGACAATTAACTCTCTGACAATTAACTCTGTTAAAATTACTGTTTCAATAAAAACAAATGTATCACTGGTGTATGGAATGTTCACTGTGTTTTGTGTTAAATTCTGGCTCCATACTAAATATTAACTTAATAATAGTGACTTTTCAAATGTTTATAAATTACTTAAAAAACAAAATGTACTTAACAAAATTTTCTATGGGGAAATCCTTGAGACGTGTCCTGAAGACGTCTTGCTGGCTACTTGTTCCTGGATGAAAACTAGGCGTGAAGAACTTGGAGTCGTGACGCACCGGTTCAAGGGTGGATGTTACGAACTAGAAGTCGTGACACGCCGGTCAACTGGTTTTATCCTGATGCAGGGTAATTTCTATCTTGGCCAAAGAGTGGCCTCTTCTTAAAATCTTCTTCTTCTTAAAATAATCTTCTTAAAGTAATCTTCTTCTTAAAATAATCTTTTAATCCTGATGCAGGGTAATTTCTATCTTGGCCAAAGAGTGGCCATTTGTTAAAATCTTCTTGTTAAAATCTTCTTCTTCTTAAAAATCTTGTTAAAAATCTTCCTCTTCTTAAAAATCTTCTTCTTCTTAAAAATCTTCTTCTTCTTAAAAATCTTGTTAAAAATCTTCTTCTTAAAAATATTCTTCGTAAAATCATCATCTTATCCTGGCAGGGTCGCCAGCTGTTAACCCCCGCTTTATGGCCCTGAGTCGGTTGGGAATCGACGGGGGTTCTAGTTAGGAGGCAAGCAACGGATGTTTTTTCTATAACATTCTATAATTATTTTCGGTCGCCTTAAATGGTGGGTCGCCACTCTGTTAACCCCTTGGCTACAGACTCCTCGCCAGACTGTTATGCCAATATCTTCTATGGTGCTTGGGTTGTCTCTTTCTCTCGCTTATTAATTCTTCTCTTTTTATAATTCTCTGATACTTTCTCTTATACTAAAAATTATCGACTTTTCTTTTATAACTTGTCGACTTGACTGAGTTCCTGAAGAGAACACGGCTCGAAGGGAAAAATAAAAACTTCTTTTACTTTGGTTTACTTCTTAAAAATTACAGTTAGTACTCTGAATTTACAGGGGTAGGTAGAGGTTCGACCTCTTTCGACCATGGCTCAGGCCGGAATCTAAAAAGTTAAGTTAAGGAGGCAAGGGGCCTCTGCCCCCTCCTAATGAGGTGCTAATATGAAGAAGTGCAATGGAGAAGAGCATTAAATGAAGTGGCAAATGAAGTGGCCCCTAATTTTACAAGTACATGTATAATATAGCTTAAATGTTTTGGGAGAGGACAGTTGAGGGTTAAATTTCCCCCCTTTTTTTAAACACATCAGATGTTTTTGAATGATTGCAAATAAGAATTTAAAAAATAAAAATAAAAACGAATTTGTATTTTTCGCCGAGTCTATATTTATGAAGGCGATATCATTTCGTAATAGTACACAAGTACAAATTAAGTACATGACTGAGTACGTATTAATTTTGGTTCATTACAATTACGATTACAATTACCAATTAATTCATATTCACTTGTTGTTTAATTACACTTCCATTTTGAAGTACATTCTTGCATGATAAATTAAATCATTACATTTAATTACAGTTTCACTGAAGTACATTACAAGTTATTGTTAATTACAGTTAATTACAATTAAACAGTTCTATAACTTTGTTTTGTTTTTACAGTGTTTTCTTATTAATAGACAATTAAGATGTTAAATATAATACAACGTACATGGCACTTACGAGATAATTTATTTACGAAATAATATGCTATAATATGTTATGAATTTGAAATCAGAGCGAACGGAGGTATTTTATCTTTGAGGCGCTCGACTCTGTCGTCGTGAGCGGAATTCGATCTTACTAAGCATTGTTTTGAGTTCACCTCGGGAGGTCATATAATTAAAAATAAAAATGAAAAAAAATAATACGAGAACGTTTTTTCGCGTTCTCGAACGAACGCCCAAAGTTTCGCGCGTCACAAATTGACACGAGTAAACATAGACTGATAAGTTGATAGGGCATAAGTAGACAATAGGTAGATGAATGAATAAGTAATAAAATTAATAAAGGATAGCGGTCAAGAAAGAACATGAATGTAAGAATGAGTATGGTTGAATAATAATGTTTATACTACATAACATATAAATAATGACTTCTATAGAGTGTTTCGTCCTTAGCATGATGTTAAAGAATTTTCATACATTGGATACTAGATATATGATGAAGGGAAAATGTGACGTCATAGTTATTGAATTTTTACCTATAGTACAAATCATTATTAGGAAGATTTACAAGAACAAATTAGAGACACAGAGTTGGAAACGTAAAGAGAATAAAGTTATTTTATGACGTCATAGTGTATAAGTCATTATTAGAAAGATGAATTAGAAAAATACAGGAATGAATAAAGACGTACAAATCGAAATTCTATCCAAAACTCGCATATGCGATTTTGGTTTCTTATGTAAAAATGAACATTCAACATAAAACTATACGAACATAAGTTCTGCATCAAGACAATGAATTCATATAATGATGTTGTGTAGGAATTGTTCATTGTTCACTTTTTACATTGCTCTCCCCTTTTTTTTAAAATGATATTTATACAATAATATAATAAAATTAATACAATACAATACAATTGAGAAAATAACATCGTAACTAATTCAAGTTAGGTGACGAATTTTTCTTTACATTACAAGTTTTATACAGAACAAGTGAGTTATTATATAATATAAAAGAATTCAAAGATTAATATTTTAATGTAGATAAACAATTAAGTTAGACAAACAATGATATGGTTAAAAAAAATGTAGAATTTTTTTTTTTTTCTGTGGGGAAAATTACATTCATAATGAATAGGAAAAAGGGAAAAATATAAATCGTACAATCTATAAGCTAATTTTTATTGACTAGCGTTGGTAAGAATAGAATTACGTAATGGATGATGTATAGACCTGTGGTCTAGTGTGTATTTGGGTGTATTAGGTATAAAGTGTGTAGCTGATAATTTCGAGAGACAGATTAGCTGAGAGGATTGTTAAATTAACTGAATAAATGCATGAGCGAGAATTTATATATAGTAAGCAAAAATGATTAAGACTAAATAGCATAGTTGGCACTTACGTAATGAAATAGTTTTATTGTGATATTCAATGATTTTAGCATAAGGTTTGTATGTATATAGTATATATATAGTGTGCATGCATTTTTATTGACTGTTGTAGGTACAAATCGAATTACGTAGTGGATGATGTATAGACCTGTGGTCAAATGTGTAGGGATTTGGAAGGTTTTTGAATTAACAAAGTTTAAAGATAATGTATAATAATTTAAGATGGGTTTAGGGTTATAAAATCTTTTAAGTTTTAAGTCAGTTATTGTTATTATTATTATCATTATTATTATTATTAAAATCCCTTAATCTCAAGGTCAATTATTATAAAATTCTAAATTACAGGTATCGTTTAGTTGTCGGAAAATTAACCCAAAAATGGGTCATTTAAGTGACCATAGTTACTAATATCTAATTGTAAAACACAATAAAACTTAAACTTTTAAGTTCAAAGAAATGTATAATGGTCATCAAAGAGTTAAAAATAAAAAACACAACTTAACGTAAATTGAGCCATCGTACCAAAGAGGAATTAACCATGGTTGAACCATTTCTCTGGTTGACACAGTTCAACTGGGGTTGGGGGTGTTAAAATAACATAAAAAAACAAGTTTGGAGTACTACATTCGGGGAATTGAGTGACTAAGCGGGGGATATAAGTCTGAAATTGCCAATAAGTCTTTCGTGAGCACTTTGCTTTTTTTTTTTAAAAAGATTGCTTGTCACACTACTTAGAACAAAAATTTAAAAAGTTGAACAAACGGAGGGACGGCATGTTCCTCATATACATTATAATAATTACCAAAATCGTTACAAACAATTGTAAAAACTGTTTTGGTCACAAACAATGAAATGTCATTTTACCTATATATTTATATACGTAACAATGGCATGAAAAGAAAAGACAGATAGGTCAATTTTCTTCTCACAAACCAAAAAAAAGGTTAACTAAAGACACAAACGGTCAATTCTGGTTGAATTTAATTCTCTTTTACAACAAAAAAAAAAGGTTGAATTAAATTCTCTTGAACAACAAAAAAGGTTGAATTCAATTGACTGCATTGAAAACTGGGACTTGAAAACTAACTTCGACTTAAAAACTAACTTTGACTTGAACTCTCTAACTTCAAATAAAGCTCTCTAACTTCGAATATAACTCTGACTTCGAATAAAACTCTGACTTCGAATAAAACTCTCTGACTTCGAATAAAACTCTCTGACTTCGAATATAACTCTGACTTCGAATATAACTCTGACTTGAACTCTATCAAGTATTCTGAAACTGAAAATGAAACTTAACTGTCTAACTTGAACGCTTGTCAAGTGAAGATTAACTGAAAATGGAAAATGACTGCACTTGATCTTTATCAAGTGGAGACGATTAACCTCTGTTTTGGTTGACCCTCTTGGTGCAACCTTCTGACTTGAAAAACTGACTTCAAAAAATGACTTCAAAATGACTTCAAAAAATGACTTCAAAAAAATGACTTCGAAATTACTTCAAGTATCTTTATAAATCTCTGGGGTTTGGTTGTCCCTTTTGGTTACAACCAACTGAAACTGTCTGAAAACTGAAATGGAACTTGAAACTGCTTCAAGTAACTAAACTCTCTCTCTCTCTTAATTTGCAAGTCAATTCAATTCAGTAATTGAAAAAAATTTGCAAACAAAATAAAAAAAAATATAAACAACATTTCACTCGAATGTACACGAAGGTACGATACTATTATGTTTGATACATAAAATATTATTCTATACTGAATATAACTGAAAATAACTCTTTGAAATTAACTCTCTTTGAAATTAACTCTGTTACAATTAACTCTGTTACAATTAACTCTGTTACAATTAACTCTCTGACAATTAACTCTCTGACAATTAACTCTCTGACAATTAACTCTCTGTTAAAATTACTGTTTCAATAAAAACAAATGTATCACTGGTGTATGGAATGTTCACTGTGTTTTGTGTTAAATTCTGGCTCCATACTAAATATTAACTTAATAATAGTGACTTTTCAAATGTTTATAAATTACTTAAAAAACAAATGTACTTAACAAATTTTCTATGGGGAAATCCTTGAGACGTGTCCTGAAGACGTCTTGCTGGCTACTTGTTCCTGGATGAAAACTAGGCGTGAAGAACTTGGAGTCGTGACGCACCGGTTCAAGGGTGGATGTTACGAACTAGAAGTCGTGACACGCCGGTCAACTGGTTTTATCCTGATGCAGGGTAATTTCTATCTTGGCCAAAGAGTGGCCTCTTCTTAAAATCTTCTTCTTCTTAAAATAATCTTCTTAAAGTAATCTTCTTCTTAAAATAATCTTTTAATCCTGATGCAGGGTAATTTCTATCTTGGCCAAAGAGTGGCCATTTGTTAAAATCTTCTTGTTAAAATCTTCTTCTTCTTAAAAATCTTGTTAAAAATCTTCCTCTTCTTAAAAATCTTCTTCTTCTTCTTAAAAATCTTCTTCTTCTTAAAAATCTTGTTAAAAATCTTCTTCTTAAAAATATTCTTCGTAAAATCATCATCTTATCCTGGCAGGGTCGCCAGCTGTTAACCCCCCCTTTATGGCCCTGAGTCGGTTGGGAATCGACGGGGGTTCTAGTTAGGAGGCAAGCAACGGATGTTTTTTCTATAACATTCTATAATTATTTTCGGTCGCCTTAAATGGTGGGTCGCCACTCTGTTAACCCCTTGGCTACAGACTCCTCGCCAGACTGTTATGCCAATATCTTCTATGTGCTTGGGTGTCTCTTTCTCTCGCTTATTAATTCTTCTCTTTTATAATTCTCTGATACTTTCTCTTATACTAAAATTATCGACTTTTCTTTATAACTTGTCGACTTGACTGAGTTCCTGAAGAGAACACGGCTCGAAGGGAAAAATAAAAACTTCTTTTACTTTGGTTACTTCTTAAAAATTACAGTAGTACTCTGAATTTACAGGGGTAGGTAGAGGTTCGACCTCTTTCGACCATGGCTCAGGCCGGAATCTAAAAAGTTAAGTTAAGGAGGCAAGGGGCCTCTGCCCCCTCCTAATGAGGTGCTAATATGAAGAAGTGCAATGGAGAAGAGCATTAAATGAAGTGGCAAATGAAGTGGCCCCTAATTTTACAAGTACATGTATAATATAGCTTAAATGTTTTGGGAGAGGACAGTTGAGGGTTAAATTTCCCCCCTTTTTTTTAAACACATCAGATGTTTTTGAATGATTGCAAATAAGAATTTAAAAAATAAAAATAAAAACGAATTTGTATTTTTCGCCGAGTCTATATTTATGAAGGCGATATCATTTCGTAATAGTACACAAGTACAAATTAAGTACATGACTGAGTACGTATTAATTTTGGTTCATTACAATTACGATTACAATTACCAATTAATTCATATTCACTTGTTGTTTAATTACACTTCCATTTTGAAGTACATTCTTGCATGATAAATTAAATCATTACATTTAATTACAGTTTCACTGAAGTACATTACAAGTTATTGTTAATTACAGTTAATTACAATTAAACAGTTGCTATAACTTTGTTTTGTTTTTACAGTGTTTCTTATTAATAGACAATTAAGATGTTAAATATAATACAACGTACATGGCACTTACGAGATAATTTATTTACGAAATAATATGCTATAATATGTTATGAATTTGAAATCAGAGCGAACGGAGGTATTTTATCTTTGAGGCGCTCGACTCTGTCGTCGTGAGCGGAATTCGATCTTACTAAGCATTGTTTTGAGTTCACCTCGGGAGGTCATATAATTAAAAATAAAAATGAAAAAAATAATACGAGAACGTTTTTTCGCGTTCTCGAACGAACGCCCAAAGTTTCGCGCGTCACAAATTGACACGAGTAAACATAGACTGATAAGTTGATAGGGCATAAGTAGACAATAGGTAGATGAATGAATAAGTAATAAAATTAATAAAGGATAGCGGTCAAGAAAGAACATGAATGTAAGAATGAGTATGGTTGAATAATAATGTTTATACTACATAACATATAAATAATGACTTCTATAGAGTGTTTCGTCCTTAGCATGATGTTAAAGAATTTTCATACATTGGATACTAGATATATGATGAAGGGAAAATGTGACGTCATAGTTATTGAATTTTTACCTATAGTACAAATCATTATTAGGAAGATTTACAAGAACAAATTAGAGACACAGAGTTGGAAACGTAAAGAGAATAAAGTTATTTTATGACGTCATAGTGTATAAGTCATTATTAGAAAGATGAATTAGAAAAATACAGGAATGAATAAAGACGTACAAATCGAAATTCTATCCAAAACTCGCATATGCGATTTTTGGTTTCTTATGTAAAAATGAACATTCAACATAAAACTATACGAACATAAGTTCTGCATCAAGACAATGAATTCATATAATGATGGTGTAGGAATTGTTCATTGTTCACTTTTTACATTGCTCTCCCCTTTTTTTTAAAATGATATTTATACAATAATATAATAAAATTAATACAATACAATACAATTGAGAAAATAACATCGTAACTAATTCAAGTTAGGTGACGAATTTTTCTTTACATTACAAGTTTTATACAGAACAAGTGAGTTATTATATAATATAAAAGAATTCAAAGATTAATATTTTAATGTAGATAAACAATTAAGTTAGACAAACAATGATATGGTTAAAAAAAATGTAGAATTTTTTTTTTTTTTCTGTGGGGAAAATTACATTCATAATGAATAGGAAAAAGGGAAAAATATAAATCGTACAATCTATAAGCTAATTTTTATTGACTAGCGTTGGTAAGAATAGAATTACGTAATGGATGATGTATAGACCTGTGGTCTAGTGTGTATTTGGGTGTATTAGGTATAAAGTGTGTAGCTGATAATTTCGAGAGACAGATTAGCTGAGAGGATTGTTAAATTAACTGAATAAATGCATGAGCGAGAATTTATATATAGTAAGCAAAAATGATTAAGACTAAATAGCATAGTTGGCACTTACGTAATGAAATAGTTTTATTGTGATATTCAATGATTTTAGCATAAGGTTTGTATGTATATAGTATATATATAGTGTGCATGCATTTTTATTGACTGTTGTAGGTACAAATCGAATTACGTAGTGGATGATGTATAGACCTGTGGTCAAATGTGTAGGGATTTGGAAGGTTTTTGAATTAACAAAGTTTAAAGATAATGTATAATAATTTAAGATGGGTTTAGGGTTATAAAATCTTTTAAGTTTAAGTCAGTTATTGTTATTATTATTATCATTATTATTATTATTATAAAATCCCTTAATCTCAAGGTCAATTATTATAAAATTCTAAATTACAGGTATCGTTTAGTTGTCGGAAAATTAACCCAAAAATGGGTCATTTAAGTGACCATAGTTACTAATATCTAATTGTAAAACACAATAAAACTTAAACTTTTAAGTTCAAAGAAATGTATAATGGTCATGAAAGAGTTAAAAATAAAAAAACACAACTTAACGTAAATTGAGCCATCGTACCAAAGAGGAATTAACCATGGTTGAACCATTTCTCTGGTTGACACAGTTCAACTGGGGTTGGGGGTGTTAAAATAACATAAAAAAACAAAGTTTGGAGTACTACATTCGGGGGAATTGAGTGACTAAGCGGGGGATATAAGTCTGAAATTGCCAATAAGTCTTTCGTGAGCACTTTGCTTTTTTTTTTTAAAAAAGATTGCTTGTCACACTACTTAGAACAAAAATTTAAAAAGTTGAACAAACGGAGGGACGGCATGTTCCTCATATACATTATAATAATTACCAAAATCGTTACAAACAATTGTAAAAACTGTTTTGGTCACAAACAATGAAATGTCATTTTACCTATATATTTATATACGTAACAATGGCATGAAAAGAAAAGACAGATAGGTCAATTTTCTTCTCACAAACCAAAAAAAAAAGGTTAACTAAAGACACAAACGGTCAATTCTGGTTGAATTTAATTCTCTTTTACAACAAAAAAAAAGGTTGAATTAAATTCTCTTGAACAACAAAAAAAGGTTGAATTCAATTGACTGCATTGAAAACTGGGGACTTGAAAACTAACTTCGACTTAAAAACTAACTTTGACTTGAACTCTCTAACTTCAAATAAAGCTCTCTAACTTCGAATATAACTCTGACTTCGAATAAAACTCTGACTTCGAATAAAACTCTCTGACTTCGAATAAACTCTCTGACTTCGAATATAACTCTGACTTCGAATATAACTCTGACTTGAACTCTATCAAGTATTCTGAAACTGAAAATGAAACTTAACTGTCTAACTTGAACGCTTGTCAAGTGAAGATTAACTGAAAATGGAAAATGACTGCACTTGATCTTTATCAAGTGGAGACGATTAACCTCTGTTTTGGTTGACCCTCTTGGTGCAACCTTCTGACTTGAAAAACTGACTTCAAAAAATGACTTCAAAAATGACTTCAAAAAATGACTTCAAAAAAATGACTTCGAAATTACTTCAAGTATCTTTATAAATCTCTGGGGTTTGGTTGTCCCTTTTGGTTACAACCAACTGAAACTGTCTGAAAACTGAAAATGGAACTTGAAACTGCTTCAAGTAACTAAACTCTCTCTCTCTCTTAATTTGCAAGTCAATTCAATTCAGTAATTGAAAAAAATTTGCAAACAAAAAATAAAAAAAAATATAAACAACATTTCACTCGAATGTACACGAAGGTACGATACTATTATGTTTGATACATAAAATAAAATTATTCTATACTGAATATAACTGAAAATAACTCTGAAATTAACTCTCTTTGAAATTAACTCTGTTACAATTAACTCTGTTACAATTAACTCTGTTACAATTAACTCTCTGACAATTAACTCTCTGACAATTAACTCTCTGACAATTAACTCTCTGTTAAAATTACTGTTTCAATAAAAACAAATGTATCACTGGTGTATGGAATGTTCACTGTGTTTTGTGTTAAATTCTGGCTCCATACTAAATATTAACTTAATAATAGTGACTTTTCAAATGTTTATAAATTACTTAAAAACAAAATGTACTTAACAAAATTTTCTATGGGGAAATCCTTGAGACGTGTCCTGAAGACGTCTTGCTGGCTACTTGTTCCTGGATGAAAACTAGGCGTGAAGAACTTGGAGTCGTGACGCACCGGTTCAAGGGTGGATGTTACGAACTAGAAGTCGTGACACGCCGGTCAACTGGTTTTATCCTGATGCAGGGTAATTTCTATCTTGGCCAAAGAGTGGCCTCTTCTTAAAATCTTCTTCTTCTTAAAATAATCTTCTTAAAGTAATCTTCTTCTTAAAATAATCTTTTAATCCTGATGCAGGGTAATTTCTATCTTGGCCAAAGAGTGGCCATTTGTTAAAATCTTCTTGTTAAAATCTTCTTCTTCTTAAAAATCTTGTTAAAAATCTTCCTCTTCTTAAAAATCTTCTTCTTCTTCTTAAAAATCTTCTTCTTCTTAAAAATCTTGTTAAAAATCTTCTTCTTAAAAATATTCTTCGTAAAATCATCATCTTATCCTGGCAGGGTCGCCAGCTGTTAACCCCCCTTTATGGCCCTGAGTCGGTTGGGAATCGACGGGGGTTCTAGTTAGGAGGCAAGCAACGGATGTTTTTTCTATAACATTCTATAATTATTTTCGGTCGCCTTAAAATGGTGGGTCGCCACTCTGTTAACCCCTTGGCTACAGACTCCTCGCCAGACTGTTATGCCAATATCTTCTATGGTGCTTGGGTTGTCTCTTTCTCTCGCTTATTAATTCTTCTCTTTTTATAATTCTCTGATACTTTCTCTTATACTAAAAATTATCGACTTTTCTTTTATAACTTGTCGACTTGACTGAGTTCCTGAAGAGAACACGGCTCGAAGGGAAAAATAAAAACTTCTTTTACTTTGGTTTACTTCTTAAAAATTACAGTTAGTACTCTGAATTTACAGGGGTAGGTAGAGGTTCGACCTCTTTCGACCATGGCTCAGGCCGGAATCTAAAAAGTTAAGTTAAGGAGGCAAGGGGCCTCTGCCCCCCTAATGAGGTGCTAATATGAAGAAGTGCAATGGAGAAGAGCATTAAATGAAGTGGCAAATGAAGTGGCCCCTAATTTTACAAGTACATGTATAATATAGCTTAAATGTTTTGGGAGAGGACAGTTGAGGGTTAAATTTCCCCCCTTTTTTTTAAACACATCAGATGTTTTTGAATGATTGCAAATAAGAATTTAAAAAATAAAAATAAAAACGAATTTGTATTTTTCGCCGAGTCTATATTTATGAAGGCGATATCATTTCGTAATAGTACACAAGTACAAATTAAGTACATGACTGAGTACGTATTAATTTTGGTTCATTACAATTACGATTACAATTACCAATTAATTCATATTCACTTGTTGTTTAATTACACTTCCATTTTGAAGTACATTCTTGCATGATAAATTAAATCATTACATTTAATTACAGTTTCACTGAAGTACATTACAAGTTATTGTTAATTACAGTTAATTACAATTAAACAGTTACTATAACTTTGTTTTGTTTTTACAGTGTTTCTTATTAATAGACAATTAAGATGTTAAATATAATACAACGTACATGGCACTTACGAGATAATTTATTTACGAAATAATATGCTATAATATGTTATGAATTTGAAATCAGAGCGAACGGAGGTATTTTATCTTTGAGGCGCTCGACTCTGTCGTCGTGAGCGGAATTCGATCTTACTAAGCATTGTTTTGAGTTCACCTCGGGAGGTCATATAATTAAAAATAAAAATGAAAAAAATAATACGAGAACGTTTTTTCGCGTTCTCGAACGAACGCCCAAAGTTTCGCGCGTCACAAATTGACACGAGTAAACATAGACTGATAAGTTGATAGGGCATAAGTAGACAATAGGTAGATGAATGAATAAGTAATAAAATTAATAAAGGATAGCGGTCAAGAAAGAACATGAATGTAAGAATGAGTATGGTTGAATAATAATGTTTATACTACATAACATATAAATAATGACTTCTATAGAGTGTTTCGTCCTTAGCATGATGTTAAAGAATTTTCATACATTGGATACTAGATATATGATGAAGGGAAAATGTGACGTCATAGTTATTGAATTTTTACCTATAGTACAAATCATTATTAGGAAGATTTACAAGAACAAATTAGAGACACAGAGTTGGAAACGTAAAGAGATAAAGTTATTTTATGACGTCATAGTGTATAAGTCATTATTAGAAAGATGAATTAGAAAAATACAGGAATGAATAAAGACGTACAAATCGAAATTCTATCCAAAACTCGCATATGCGATTTTTGGTTTCTATGTAAAAATGAACATTCAACATAAAACTATACGAAACATAAGTTCTGCATCAAGACAATGAATTCATATAATGATGGTGTAGGAATTGTTCATTGTTCACTTTTTACATTGCTCCCCTTTTTTTAAAATGATATTTATACAATAATATAATAAAATTAATACAATACAATACAATTGAGAAAAAAACATCGTAACTAATTCAAGTTAGGTGACGAATTTTTCTTTACATTACAAGTTTTATACAGAACAAGTGAGTATTAATATAATATAAAAGAATTCAAAGATTAATATTTTAATGTAGATAAACAATTAAGTTAGACAAACAATGATATGGTTAAAAAAAATGTAGAAATTTTTTTTTTTTTCTGTGGGGAAAATTACATTCATAATGAATAGGAAAAAGGGAAAAATATAAATCGTACAATCTATAAGCTAATTTTTATTGACTAGCGTTGGTAAGAATAGAATTACGTATGGATGATGTATAGACCTGTGGTCTAGTGTGTATTTGGGTGTATTAGGTATAAAGTGTGTAGCTGATAATTTCGAGAGACAGATTAGCTGAGAGGATTGTTAAATTAACTGAATAAATGCATGAGCGAGAATTATATATAGTAAGCAAAAATGATTAAGACTAAATAGCATAGTTGGCACTTACGTAATGAAATAGTTTTATTGTGATATTCAATGATTTTAGCATAAGGTTTGTATGTATATAGTATATATATAGTGTGCATGCATTTTTATTGACTGTTGTAGGTACAAATCGAATTACGTAGTGGATGATGTATAGACCTGTGGTCAAATGTGTAGGGATTTGGAAGGTTTTTGAATTAACAAAGTTTAAAGATAATGTATAATAATTTAAGATGGGTTTAGGGTTATAAAATCTTTTAAGTTTAAGTCAGTTATTGTTATTATTATTATCATTATTATTATTATTATAAAATCCCTTAATCTCAAGGTCAATTATTATAAAATTCTAAATTACAGGTATCGTTTAGTTGTCGGAAAATTAACCCAAAAATGGGTCATTTAAGTGACCATAGTTACTAATATCTAATTGTAAAACACAATAAAACTTAAACTTTTAAGTTCAAAGAAATGTATAATGGTCATCAAAGAGTTAAAAATAAAAAAACACAACTTAACGTAAATTGAGCCATCGTACCAAAGAGGAATTAACCATGGTTGAACCATTTCTCTGGTTGACACAGTTCAACTGGGGTTGGGGGTGTTAAAATAACAAAAAAAACAAAGTTTGGAGTACTACATTCGGGGGAATTGAGTGACTAAGCGGGGGATATAAGTCTGAAATTGCCAATAAGTCTTTCGTGAGCACTTTGCTTTTTTTTTTAAAAAAGATTGCTTGTCACATACTTAGAACAAAAATTTAAAAAGTTGAACAAACGGAGGGACGGCATGTTCCTCATATACATTATAATAATTACCAAAATCGTTACAAACAATTGTAAAAACTGTTTTGGTCACAAACAATGAAATGTCATTTTACCTATATTTTATATACGTAACAATGGCATGAAAAGAAAAGACAGATAGGTCAATTTTCTTCTCACAAACCAAAAAAAAAAGGTTAACTAAAGACACAAACGGTCAATTCTGGTTGAATTTAATTCTCTTTTACAACAAAAAAAAAAGGTTGAATTAAATTCTCTTGAACAACAAAAAAAGGTTGAATTCAATTGACTGCATTGAAAACTGGGGACTTGAAAACTAACTTCGACTTAAAAACTAACTTTGACTTGAACTCTCTAACTTCAAATAAAGCTCTCTAACTTCGAATATAACTCTGACTTCGAATAAAACTCTGACTTCGAATAAAACTCTCTGACTTCGAATATAACTCTGACTTCGAATATAACTCTGACTTGAACTCTATCAAGTATTCTGAAACTGAAAATGAAACTTAACTGTCTAACTTGAACGCTTGTCAAGTGAAGATTAACTGAAAATGGAAAATGACTGCACTTGATCTTTATCAAGTGGAGACGATTAACCTCTGTTTTGGTTGACCCTCTTGGTGCAACCTTCTGACTTGAAAAACTGACTTCAAAAAATGACTTCAAAAATGACTTCAAAAAATGACTTCAAAAAATGACTTCGAAATTACTTCAAGTATCTTTATAAATCTCTGGGGTTTGGTTGTCCCTTTTGGTTACAACCAACTGAAACTGTCTGAAAACTGAAAATGGAACTTGAAACTGCTTCAAGTAACTAAACTCTCTCTCTCTCTTAATTTGCAAGTCAATTCAATTCAGTAATTGAAAAAAATTTGCAAACAAAAAATAAAAAAAAATATAAACAACATTTCACTCGAATGTACACGAAGGTACGATACTATTATGTTTGATACATAAAATAAAATTATTCTATACTGAATATAACTGAAAATAACTCTTTGAAATTAACTCTCTTTGAAATTAACTCTGTTACAATTAACTCTGTTACAATTAACTCTGTTACAATTAACTCTCTGACAATTAACTCTCTGACAATTAACTCTCTGACAATTAACTCTCTGTTAAAATTACTGTTTCAATAAAAACAAATGTATCACTGGTGTATGGAATGTTCACTGTGTTTTGTGTTAAATTCTGGCTCCATACTAAATATTAACTTAATAATAGTGACTTTTCAAATGTTTATAAATTACTTAAAAAACAAAATGTACTTAACAAAATTTTCTATGGGGAAATCCTTGAGACGTGTCCTGAAGACGTCTTGCTGGCTACTTGTTCCTGGATGAAAACTAGGCGTGAAGAACTTGGAGTCGTGACGCACCGGTTCAAGGGTGGATGTTACGAACTAGAAGTCGTGACACGCCGGTCAACTGGTTTTATCCTGATGCAGGGTAATTTCTATCTTGGCCAAAGAGTGGCCTCTTCTTAAAATCTTCTTCTTCTTAAAATAATCTTCTTAAAGTAATCTTCTTCTTAAAATAATCTTTTAATCCTGATGCAGGGTAATTTCTATCTTGGCCAAAGAGTGGCCATTTGTTAAAATCTCTTGTTAAAATCTTCTTTCTTCTAAAAATCTTGTTAAAAATCTTCCTCTTCTTAAAATCTTCTTCTTCTTCTTAAAAATCTTCTTCTTCTTAAAAATCTTGTTAAAAATCTCTTCTTAAAATATTTCTTCGTAAATCATCATCTTATCCTGGCAGGGTCGCCAGCTGTTAACCCCCCCTTTATGGCCCTGAGTCGGTTTGGGAATCGACGGGGGTTCTAGTTAGGAGGCAAGCAACGGATGTTTTTTCTATAACATTCTATAATTATTTCGGTCGCCTAAAATGGTGGGTCGCCACTCTGTTAACCCCTTGGCTACAGACTCCTCGCCAGACTGTTATGCCAATATCTTCTATGGTGCTTGGGTTGTCTCTTTCTCTCGCTTATTAATTCTTCTCTTTTTATAATTCTCTGATACTTTCTCTTATACTAAAAATTATCGGACTTTTTCTTTTATAACTTGTCGACTTGACTGAGTTCCTGAAGAGAACACGGCTCGAAGGGAAAAATTAAAAACTTCTTACTTTGGTTTACTTCTTAAAAATTACAGTTAGTACTCTGAATTTACAGGGGTAGGTAGAGGTTCGACCTCTTTCGACCTGGCTCAGGCCGGAATCTAAAAAGTTAAGTTAAGGAGGCAATGGGCCTCTGCCCCCTCCTAATGAGGTGCTTAATATGAAGAAGTGCAATGGAGAAGAGCATTAAATGAAGTGGCAAATGAAGTGGCCCCTAATTTTACAAGTACATGTATAATATAGCTTAAATGTTTTGGGAGAGGACAGTTGAGGGTTAAATTTCCCCCCTTTTTTTTAAACACATCAGATGTTTTTGAATGATTGCAAATAAGAATTTAAAAAATAAAAATAAAAACGAATTTGTATTTTTCGCCGAGTCTATATTTATGAAGGCGATATCATTTCGTAATAGTACACAAGTACAAATTAAGTACATGACTGAGTACGTATTAATTTTGGTTCATTACAATTACGATTACAATTACCAATTAATTCATATTCACTTGTTGTTTAATTACACTTCCATTTTGAAGTACATTCTTGCATGATAAATTAAATCATTACATTTAATTACAGTTTCACTGAAGTACATTACAAGTTATTGTTAATTACAGTTAATTACAATTAAACAGTTGCTATAACTTTGTTTTGTTTTTACAGTGTTTCTTATTAATAGACAATTAAGATGTTAAATATAATACAACGTACATGGCACTTACGAGATAATTTATTTACGAAATAATATGCTATAATATGTTATGAATTTGAAATCAGAGCGAACGGAGGTATTTTATCTTTGAGGCGCTCGACTCTGTCGTCGTGAGCGGAATTCGATCTTACTAAGCATTGTTTTGAGTTCACCTCGGGAGGTCATATAATTAAAAATAAAAATGAAAAAAATAATACGAGAACGTTTTTTCGCGTTCTCGAACGAACGCCCAAAGTTTCGCGCGTCACAAATTGACACGAGTAAACATAGACTGATAAGTTGATAGGGCATAAGTAGACAATAGGTAGATGAATGAATAAGTAATAAAATTAATAAAGGATAGCGGTCAAGAAAGAACATGAATGTAAGAATGAGTATGGTTGAATAATAATGTTTATACTACATAACATATAAATAATGACTTCTATAGAGTGTTTCGTCCTTAGCATGATGTTAAAGAATTTTCATACATTGGATACTAGATATATGATGAAGGGAAAATGTGACGTCATAGTTATTGAATTTTTACCTATAGTACAAATCATTATTAGGAAGATTTACAAGAACAAATTAGAGACACAGAGTTGGAAACGTAAAGAGAATAAAGTTATTTTATGACGTCATAGTGTATAAGTCATTATTAGAAAGATGAATTAGAAAAATACAGGAATGAATAAAGACGTACAAATCGAAATTCTATCCAAAACTCGCATATGCGATTTTTGGTTTCTTATGTAAAAATGAACATTCAACATAAAACTATACGAACATAAGTTCTGCATCAAGACAATGAATTCATATAATGATGGTGTAGGAATTGTTCATTGTTCACTTTTTACATTGCTCTCCCCTTTTTTTTAAAATGATATTTATACAATAATATAATAAAATTAATACAATACAATACAATTGAGAAAATAACATCGTAACTAATTCAAGTTAGGTGACGAATTTTTCTTTACATTACAAGTTTTATACAGAACAAGTGAGTTATTATATAATATAAAAGAATTCAAAGATTAATATTTTAATGTAGATAAACAATTAAGTTAGACAAACAATGATATGGTTAAAAAAAATGTAGAATTTTTTTTTTTTTCTGTGGGGAAAATTACATTCATAATGAATAGGAAAAAGGGAAAAATATAAATCGTACAATCTATAAGCTAATTTTTATTGACTAGCGTTGGTAAGAATAGAATTACGTAATGGATGATGTATAGACCTGTGGTCTAGTGTGTATTTGGGTGTATTAGGTATAAAGTGTGTAGCTGATAATTTCGAGAGACAGATTAGCTGAGAGGATTGTTAAATTAACTGAATAAATGCATGAGCGAGAATTTATATATAGTAAGCAAAAATGATTAAGACTAAATAGCATAGTTGGCACTTACGTAATGAAATAGTTTTATTGTGATATTCAATGATTTTAGCATAAGGTTTGTATGTATATAGTATATATATAGTGTGCATGCATTTTTATTGACTGTTGTAGGTACAAATCGAATTACGTAGTGGATGATGTATAGACCTGTGGTCAAATGTGTAGGGATTTGGAAGGTTTTTGAATTAACAAAGTTTAAAGATAATGTATAATAATTTAAGATGGGTTTAGGGTTATAAAATCTTTTAAGTTTAAGTCAGTTATTGTTATTATTATTATCATTATTATTATTATTATAAAATCCCTTAATCTCAAGGTCAATTATTATAAAATTCTAAATTACAGGTATCGTTTAGTTGTCGGAAAATTAACCCAAAAATGGGTCATTTAAGTGACCATAGTTACTAATATCTAATTGTAAAACACAATAAAACTTAAACTTTTAAGTTCAAAGAAATGTATAATGGTCATGAAAGAGTTAAAAATAAAAAACACAACTTAACGTAAATTGAGCCATCGTACCAAAGAGGAATTAACCATGGTTGAACCATTTCTCTGGTTGACACAGTTCAACTGGGGTTGGGGGTGTTAAAATAACATAAAAAAACAAAGTTTGGAGTACTACATTCGGGGGAATTGAGTGACTAAGCGGGGGATATAAGTCTGAAATTGCCAATAAGTCTTTCGTGAGCACTTTGCTTTTTTTTTTTAAAAAAGATTGCTTGTCACACTACTTAGAACAAAAATTTAAAAAGTTGAACAAACGGAGGGACGGCATGTTCCTCATATACATTATAATAATTACCAAAATCGTTACAAACAATTGTAAAAACTGTTTTGGTCACAAACAATGAAATGTCATTTTACCTATATATTTATATACGTAACAATGGCATGAAAAGAAAAGACAGATAGGTCAATTTTCTTCTCACAAACCAAAAAAAAAAGGTTAACTAAAGACACAAACGGTCAATTCTGGTTGAATTTAATTCTCTTTTACAACAAAAAAAAAAGGTTGAATTAAATTCTCTTGAACAACAAAAAAAGGTTGAATTCAATTGACTGCATTGAAAACTGGGGACTTGAAAACTAACTTCGACTTAAAAACTAACTTTGACTTGAACTCTCTAACTTCAAATAAAGCTCTCTAACTTCGAATATAACTCTGACTTCGAATAAAACTCTGACTTCGAATAAAACTCTCTGACTTCGAATAAAACTCTCTGACTTCGAATATAACTCTGACTTCGAATATAACTCTGACTTGAACTCTATCAAGTATTCTGAAACTGAAAATGAAACTTAACTGTCTAACTTGAACGCTTGTCAAGTGAAGATTAACTGAAAATGGAAAATGACTGCACTTGATCTTTATCAAGTGGAGACGATTAACCTCTGTTTTGGTTGACCCTCTTGGTGCAACCTTCTGACTTGAAAAACTGACTTCAAAAAATGACTTCAAAAATGACTTCAAAAAATGACTTCAAAAAAATGACTTCGAAATTACTTCAAGTATCTTTATAAATCTCTGGGGTTTGGTTGTCCCTTTTGGTTACAACCAACTGAAACTGTCTGAAAACTGAAAATGGAACTTGAAACTGCTTCAAGTAACTAAACTCTCTCTCTCTCTTAATTTGCAAGTCAATTCAATTCAGTAATTGAAAAAAATTTGCAAACAAAAAATAAAAAAAAATATAAACAACATTTCACTCGAATGTACACGAAGGTACGATACTATTATGTTTGATACATAAAATAAAATTATTCTATACTGAATATAACTGAAAATAACTCTTTGAAATTAACTCTCTTTGAAATTAACTCTGTTACAATTAACTCTGTTACAATTAACTCTGTTACAATTAACTCTCTGACAATTAACTCTCTGACAATTAACTCTCTGACAATTAACTCTCTGTTAAAATTACTGTTTCAATAAAAACAAATGTATCACTGGTGTATGGAATGTTCACTGTGTTTTGTGTTAAATTCTGGCTCCATACTAAATATTAACTTAATAATAGTGACTTTTCAAATGTTTATAAATTACTTAAAAAACAAAATGTACTTAACAAAATTTTCTATGGGGAAATCCTTGAGACGTGTCCTGAAGACGTCTTGCTGGCTACTTGTTCCTGGATGAAAACTAGGCGTGAAGAACTTGGAGTCGTGACGCACCGGTTCAAGGGTGGATGTTACGAACTAGAAGTCGTGACACGCCGGTCAACTGGTTTTATCCTGATGCAGGGTAATTTCTATCTTGGCCAAAGAGTGGCCTCTTCTTAAAATCTTCTTCTTCTTAAAATAATCTTCTTAAAGTAATCTTCTTCTTAAAATAATCTTTTAATCCTGATGCAGGGTAATTTCTATCTTGGCCAAAGAGTGGCCATTTGTTAAAATCTTCTTGTTAAAATCTTCTTCTTCTTAAAAATCTTGTTAAAAATCTTCCTCTTCTTAAAAATCTTCTTCTTCTTCTTAAAAATCTTCTTCTTCTTAAAAATCTTGTTAAAAATCTCTTCTTAAAAATATTCTTCGTAAAATCATCATCTTATCCTGGCAGGGTCGCCAGCTGTTAACCCCCCCTTTATGGCCCTGAGTCGGTTGGGAATCGACGGGGGTTCTAGTTAGGAGGCAAGCAACGGATGTTTTTTCTATAACATTCTATAATTATTTTCGGTCGCCTTAAATGGTGGGTCGCCACTCTGTTAACCCCTTGGCTACAGACTCCTCGCCAGACTGTTATGCCAATATCTTCTATGGTGCTTGGGTTGTCTCTTTCTCTCGCTTATTAATTCTTCTCTTTTTATAATTCTCTGATACTTTCTCTTATACTAAAAATTATCGACTTTTCTTTTATAACTTGTCGACTTGACTGAGTTCCTGAAGAGAACACGGCTCGAAGGGAAAAATAAAAACTTCTTTTACTTTGGTTTACTTCTTAAAAATTACAGTTAGTACTCTGAATTTACAGGGGTAGGTAGAGGTTCGACCTCTTTCGACCATGGCTCAGGCCGGAATCTAAAAAGTTAAGTTAAGGAGGCAAGGGGCCTCTGCCCCCTCCTAATGAGGTGCTAATATGAAGAAGTGCAATGGAGAAGAGCATTAAATGAAGTGGCAAATGAAGTGGCCCCTAATTTTACAAGTACATGTATAATATAGCTTAAATGTTTTGGGAGAGGACAGTTGAGGGTTAAATTTCCCCCCTTTTTTTTAAACACATCAGATGTTTTTGAATGATTGCAAATAAGAATTTAAAAAATAAAAATAAAAACGAATTTGTATTTTTCGCCGAGTCTATATTTATGAAGGCGATATCATTTCGTAATAGTACACAAGTACAAATTAAGTACATGACTGAGTACGTATTAATTTTGGTTCATTACAATTACGATTACAATTACCAATTAATTCATATTCACTTGTTGTTTAATTACACTTCCATTTTGAAGTACATTCTTACATGATAAATTAAATCATTACATTTAATTACAGTTTCACTGAAGTACATTACAAGTTATTGTTAATTACAGTTAATTACAATTAAACAGTTACTATAACTTTGTTTTGTTTTTACAGTGTTTCTTATTAATAGACAATTAAGATGTTAAATATAATACAACGTACATGGCACTTACGAGATAATTTATTTACGAAATAATATGCTATAATATGTTATGAATTTGAAATCAGAGCGAACGGAGGTATTTTATCTTTGAGGCGCTCGACTCTGTCGTCTTGAGCGGAATTCGATCTTACTAAGCATTGTTTTGAGTTCATCTCGGGAGGTCATATAATTAAAAATAAAAATGAAAAAAATAATACGAGGACGTTTTTTCGCGTTCTCGAACGAACGCCCAAAGTTTCGCGCGTCACAAATTGACACGAGTAAACATAGACTGATAAGTGATAGGCATAAGTAGACAATAGGTAGATGATGAATAAGTAATAAAATTAATAAAGATAGCGGTCAAGAAAGAACATGAATGTAAGAATGAGTATGGTTGAATAATAATGTTTATACTACATAACATATAAATAATGACTTCTATAGAGTGTTTCTCCTTAGCATGATGTTAAAGAATTTTCATACATTGGATACTAGATATATGATGAAGGGAAAATGTGACGTCATAGTTATTGAATTTTTACCTATAGTACAAATCATTATTAGGAAGATTTACAAGAACAAATTAGAGGCACAGAGTGGGAAACGTAAAGAGAATAAAGTTATTTTATGACGTCATAGTGTATAAGTCATTATTAGAAAGATGAATTAGAAAAATACAGGAATGAATAAAGACGTACAATTCGAAATTCTATCCAAAACTCGCTTATGCGATTTTTGGTTTCTTATGTAAAAATGAACATTCAACATAAAACTATACGAACATAAGTTCTGCATCAAGACAATGAATTCATATAATGATGGTGTAGGAATTGTTCATGGTTCACTTTTTACATATATATATATATATATATATATATATAATATGTATATAATATATATATATATATAGATAATATATATATATATATATTTATGTATAATATTGTATATAATATATATATATATATATATGTATATATATTACAAATATATGTATATGTATATATATGTATATATATATTATATTATATATGTATATATGTATATATGTATATATATATATATATATGTGTATATATGTATATATATATATATATGTGTATATATATATATAATATATATATTATATATATATATTATATAATATATATATATATATATATATATGTGTGTGTGTACACATATATATATATATATATATATATATATATATATATATATATTTAGGAGTTATAGTCACTGGTGATTTAAAAGTAGCGAAACAAAGTACAGCAGCGGTCAATAAGGCGAACAAAGTGTTAGGTTTTATAGCTCGAAATTTTGAGTACAAATCGCGCGATATTATAGTTCCACTTTATAAATCATTAGTTAGACCCATTTGGAGTAGGCGGTCCAATTTTGGAATCCGTATATGCGCAAAGATATAGACAAAATCGAAAGAGTTCAAAGACGAGCAACTAAGATGATTCCGTCGCTTAGGTCAAAGTCGTACGAGGATAGGCTTAAGGAGTTAAAATTGACAACACTCGAGACCAGGAGGTTAAGGGGTGATCTAATCCAGGTTTTCAAAATTATGAATGGGTTCGATAACGTAGATAGAGATAGCTTTTTCGAAATATCTCAATATAATAGGACTAGAAATAACGGGTGTAAGTTGACAAGTAGAAGGTTCGAGACAGCAGTTGCGAAAAACTTTTTTACGCATAGAATAGTAAATAGCTGGAATAGTTTGCCGGTAGAAGTAATTAGTAGCACGTCTATAAACATGTTTAAAAATCGATTAGACGCATATGTTGATAGAAAGGGTATAGTTTAAGGTAGTAAAATTAAGGCTTTCTGGGAATAGATCCCACAGCTCAACACAAGTGTTGTGGAATATAGGGAGGCAGCGTCTTGGGTTAGGGGATACTCTCTGTCCTTACACACCCATTTAAAGAGATTCCTCTGCCGAGCGGTGCCCCCCATAGTACTGTGAGGTATTGAAAAACTCATGATCTTCACTTGCCCCACAAACACCTTTAAATGGGAGACCCAAAATGGGTGCACACACATTTCTACATTACTGTACAGTCTTTACAGCCACACCTACTCTTTTTCTCGTAAGTGTATATATTGTAATGTATATGATTGTAAATTTTGACTTGGTCCGCTATCGATATGGACCTTGACTTGATGGATACCGTAATGAAATTGACTGGATTCTTTGGATCCGATATATTTGCATGTCCTTTATAAATAGATATAGAGTGTAACATATTTGTGGATAGTAGTCTATTATGACTTGATCCTCTGGATCAGAGATTCTATCTTTAGTTTTAAATCGATAATTAATTAGTTTTTAAATTGATAATTATTTAGTTTCGTAAAAATTGGTCGTTGCCAATTTACCGGCAGTTTTTACATAATTTCTTATGTTCTTGTTGTTCGGAACCCACGTAAAAGTGTAGGTCCCCTCCGCCACCACGGAGGACATACACAATACACGAACACAGTTAGGTAGACCAGCCATGAGTCGATCCTAGGGTCTTTGTTGGTCTGAAACATTATAACATTATAACATTATATATATATATATATATATATATAATATATATATATATATATGTAAAAAGTGAACAATGAACAATTCCTACACCATCGTTATATGGATTCATTGTCTTCATGCAGAACTTATGTTCGTATAGTTTTATGTTGAATGTTCATTTTTACATAAGAAACCAAAATCGCCTAAGCGAGTTTTTGGGTAGAATTTCGATTTATACTTCTTTATTCATTACTGTATTTCCCTAATTCATCTTAATTCATGTTCTTTTTTTACCGCTATCCTTTATTCATCTACCTATTGTCTACTTATGCCCTATCAACTTATCAGTCTATTTTTACTCGTGTCAATCTATGAAACGCAAAACGTTTGCCTTCGTTCTAAAACGCAAAAATACGTTCTCGTATTATTTTTAAAAGTGCGTTCAACCCTCGCAAGATATTCATAAACGCTTAGTAAGTATTATCAGAAATTCCACTCATCCCAGCATAATTTGAACGCTTCTAAGATAAAAAAGGTCTCCTTTCGCTTTGATTCGAATGTTAACATTATAGCATATTATTTCAGTAGTAGATACGTCAATTAACAATTTGCTAAAATTGTAATTAAATGTAATCCTTTAATATAATGTAATTGATGTAATGTACTTTAATGAAACTGTAATGAACAATAACTTGTAATGTACTTCAGTGAAACTAATTAAATGTAATGATTTAATTTATAATGTAAGAATGTACTTTAATGGAATTGTAATTAAAAAGTGAATATGAATTAATTGGTAGTTGTAATCCATAATTGTAATCATAATTGTAATGAACCAAAACTAATACGTACTCAGGCATGTACTCAAAATTGTGCTGATGTGCTAATACGAAATAATATCGCCTCTATAAATGTCGAATCAGCGATACTACTGTCTTTTTTATTTTTTTATTTTTTTAGTTGAATTCATGTGTTTAAAAAGGGGGGAAATTTAACCTTCAACTGTTCTCCCCCAAAACATTTAAGTTATATTATACGTATATTTGTAAAATACGGCACTTCAAGATTAGACATCTTAAGATTAACATCTTCAATATCAGGACTTCATCCAAGGCACTTCTTCATCAGAGAACTTCATTCGAGACTCTTCTTTGGACTGCAGCCTCGCTGCAGGGGAGGGGGCAGAGCCCCCTTGCCCCTTAACAAGAACGCCTCGTCTATACGAGACACCCCAGACCCAGCCAGGATAAGAAGAAAAAGAAGATAAGAAGATTCTAAAAAAAGTGGCGCCCTATTGCCAGGATTAAAAGATTTTAAGAAGAGGATTCTAAAAATTGGCGACCCTACTACCCAAGAAGATGTTTACCCAAGAAGATGTTTACCCAAGAAGATTTTTACCCAGAAGATTTTTACCCAGAAGATTTTTACCCAGAAGATTTTTAACCAGAAGATTTTTACCCAGAAGATGTTTAACCAGAAGATTTTAGCCAACAAGACGTCTTCAGGACACGTCTCTGAGGATTTCGCCCGTAGAAATGTGGTTAAGTACATTTTGTTTTTTTAAGAAATTTATAAACATTTGAAAAATCATTATTATTAACAATTAATATTTAATATTGAGCCAGAATTTAACACAAAACACAGTGAACACTTTAGACACCAGTGATACACTTTTTTTTAGTGAAACAGTTATTGTAAAAAAAGTTAAAAGTCACAAAAGTTAATTGTAACAAAGTTAATTGTAACAAAGTTAATTGTAACAGAAGTTAATTGTAACAGAAGTTAATTGTAACAAAGTTAATTTTAACAAAGTTAATTGTAACAAAGTTAATTTCAGAGAGAATTTCAGTTATTTTCACTGTTATATTCAGTATAGAATAATTTTATTTTATGTACCTTCCCGTACATTAGAGTGAAATGTTGTTTACCTTTTTTTTTATTTTTTGTTTGCAAATTTTTTTCAATTACGGAATTGAATTGACTTGCAAATTAAGAGAGAGAGAGAGTTTAGAGAGAGTTTAGAGAGAGTTTACAGAGAGTTTACAGATTTAGAGATTTTTGAAGTCATTTTTGAAGTCATTTTTTTGAAGTAATTTTGAAGTCATTTTTTGAAGTCAGTTTTTCAAGTCAGTCGGTTGCACCAAGAGGGTCAACCAAAACAGAGGTTAATCGTCTCCACTTGATAAAGATCAAATGCAGTCATTTTCCATTTTTAGTTAATCTTTACTTGAAGCAGGTTCAAGTTAGACAGCCCATTTTCAGTTTCAAGATACTACTTGATAAAAGTTCAAGTCAGTTTCATTTTCAGTTCAGAATACTTGATAAGAGGTCAAGTCAGAAGGTTGCGCCAAAACGGCCAACCGCCCCAGAGATTTATAAAGATACTCGAAGTAGTTTCGAGTCAGTTTTATTTGCAAATAAGTTGCAAATCAGTTTTCAGTTCAATAGGTTGCATCCAAGAGGGACAACCGCCCCAGAGATTTCAGTTTTATTTGAAGTCAGAGAGATTTATATTCGAAGTCAGAGAGATTTATATTCGAAGTCAGAGTTTTATTTGAAGTTAGAGAGTTCAAGTCAAAGTTAGTTTTTAAGTCGAAGTTTTCAATGCAGTCAATTGAATTCAACTCTTCCTTGTAATTTAAGAAAATGTAATTTAAGAATTTAATTCAACCTTTTTATTTTGTAAAAGAGAATTAAAAATTCAACCTGAATTGACCGATTTGCGTCTTTAGTTTAACCTTTTTTCTTGTTCATGTCATTATTGCGTATATAAATATATAGGTGAAATGACATTTTGTTGTTTGTAACCCAAAACAGTTTTTACAATTGTTTGTAACGATTTGGTAATCATTGTAATGTATATGTGATAATAATAGTTGTGTAATAATTAATTAATCGATCTTGTCCTAATGACTCCTTTTAAATTACTATATGAGGAACATGCCGTTCGCTCCCGAAAAGATGTAATTGTCAATTTCAAACTTATATCCCCCGCTTAGTCACTCAATTCCCCCGAATGTAGTACTCCAAACTTTGTCTTTTTTATTTTATTTTTATTTTTTAACACCCCCAACCCCAGTTGAACCCAGTGACAACCGGAGAAATGGTTCAACCATGGTTAATTCCTCTTTAGTACTATGGAACATAACCTCCGTTTATGTTAAGTTGTGTTTTTTTTATTTTTAAGAATATTATATGCTTAGTTTATTATAGTTTATCATTGATTTCTATTTTCAAACTTTATATTTTTTATATATATTTTTTTAATTCGATTAATACTGAGTAATTGTCGTAGTCGAATTTAATCTGTGCCTCGAAATTATCAGATACACACTGTGTACCCCATAAACATAAATACCCATTTGACCACAGGTCTATACATCATCCACTACGTAATTCGATTTGTACCTACAACAGTCAATAAAAATGCACACATATATATACTATATATACAAACCTCATACTCAAATCATTGAATATCACAATAAAACTATTTCATTACGTAAGTGCCAACTATGCGATTTAGTCGTAATCAATTTTTGCATTCATGCATTCATGCATTTACACAGTTAATTTAACAATCTGTCTCGAAATTATCAGCTACACACTTTATACCTAGTACACAAAAATACACACTAGACCACAGGTCTATACATCATCCATTACATAATTCTATTTTTTACCTACAATAGTCAATAAAAATTAGCTTATAGATTGTGCGATTTACGTTTTTCCATTTTTATCTACTCTATTCATTATGTACGTAATTTTTCCCACAGAAAAAATAAAATTTTGTAAAAAATTTTAACCATATCATTGTTTGTCTAACTTAATTGGTTGTCTAAATTAATGTATTAATCCTATTAAATGTTTGTTTAAACTAAAGTATTAATCTTTGATTTTTTTTATATTCTGTAAGCAAGTGTCATTTAAAAAAAAAAAAAAAAAAAAAAAAAAAAATTGGATACTCAGCATTGTACTCGACCACGCGAAATCGTTCTGTATAAAATTTGCATTGTAACTAATGGTACCCTGTTAGGATGCTATTTTCTCATTTGTATTGTATTAATGGTACCCTATTAAATTATTGTATAAATATCATTTTAAAAGGGGAGAGTACTGTAAAAAGTGAACAATGAACAATTCCTACACCATCGTTATATGGATTCATTGTCTTCATGCAGAACTTATGTTCGTATAGTTTTATGTTGAATGTTCATTTTTACATAAGAAACCAAAATCGCCTAAGCGAGTTTTTGGGTAGAATTTCGATTTATACTTCTTTATTCATTACTGTATTTCCCTAATTCATCTTAATTCATGTTCTTTTTTGACCGCTATCCTTTATTCATCTACCTATTGTCTACTTATGCCCTATCAACTTATCAGTCTATTTTTACTCGTGTCAATCTATGAAACGCAAAACTTTTGCCTTCGTTCTAAAACGCAAAAATACGTTCTCGTATTATTTTTAAAAGTGCGTTCAACCCTCGCAAGATATTCATAAACGCTTAGTAAGTATTATCAGAAATTCCACTCATCCCAGCATAATTTGAACGCTTCTAAGATAAAAAAGGTCTCCTTTCGCTTTGATTCGAATGTATAACATTATAGCATATTATTTCAGTAGTAGATACGTCAATTAACAATTTGCTAAAATTGTAATTAAATGTAATCCTTTAATATAATGTAATTGATGTAATGTACTTTAATGAAACTGTAATGAACAATAACTTGTAATGTACTTCAGTGAAACTAATTAAATGTAATGATTTAATTTAAAATGTAAGAATGTACTTTAATGGAATTGTAATTAAAAAGTGAATATGAATTAATTGGAAGTTGTAATCCATAATTGTAATCATAATTGTAATGAACCAAAACTAATACGTACTCAGGCATGTACTCAAAATTGTGCTGATGTGCTAATACGAAATAATATCGCCTCTATAAATGTCGAATCAGCGATACTACTGTCTTTTTTATTTTTTTATTTTTTTAGTTGAAATCATGTGTTTAAAAAGGGGGGAAATTTAACCTTCAACTGTTCTCCCCCAAAACATTTAAGTTATATTATACGTATATTTGTAAAATACGACACTTCAAGATTAGACATCTTAAGATTAACACTTCAATATAGAACTTCATTTAAGGCACTTCTAGATTAATCTTCATCATTTGTACTTGATATTAGCACCTCATTAGGGGGGGGCAGAGGCCCCTTGCCTCCTTAACTTAAGTATTTTTAGATTCCGGCCTGAGCCATGGTCGAAAGAGGTCGAAACTCTACCCCTGTAAATTCAGAGAAGTACCTGTATATTTTTAAGAAGTAAACTACACTTTAAGAAGTTTTTATCTTTTTCCTTCGAGCCGTGCTCGCTTCAGAAGCTAATTCAGAGGCTGAGCACTACCTGTATTTTTTAGCAGTAAATTTACAGTGAAGAAACTTTTTATTGTCCCCTTCGAGCCTTGCTCTCTTCAGAAAAACTTAGAAAACTTTCCGGATACGCTATAAGAAGAATCCGGAACCTTCAGCATTTAGATTGCAAATCTACCAGAGTCCTCCGAGCCACTATAGAAGAACTCGGAGAGTAACATAGAAGAAAAACCACTTCAAGGCACCTATCCGTTGCTTGCCTCCTAAACCAGAACCCCCGTCAATCCGAACCACCCCAGGGCCATAGACGGAGGGGTTAACATATATATGTATATATATATATATATATAATATATATATATATATATATATATATATATGTATATATATATATATATATATATATATATATGTTAACCCCTCCGTCTATGGCCCTGGGGTGGTTCGGATCGATGGGGGTTCTAGTTAGGAGGCAGCAACGGATATTTGTTCTATAACATTCTAATTCTTTTCCCTCGCTTTATGGTCGGTCGCCACTTGTTAAACTCTTCGCTACAGACTCGCCAGACTGTTTTGCCAATATCTTCTATGGTGCTTGGGTTGTCTCTTTCTTAATTTGGCAAAGGGTCGCCAGTTGTTAATTCTTCTCTTTTTATAATACTCTGATACTTTCTCTGATACTAAAATTATCGACTTTTCTTTTATAACTTATCGACTTAACTGACTAAGTTCTTCCGAAGAGAGCACGGCTCGAAGGGGAAAATAAAAAGTTTCTCGTACTGTAATTTACTTCTTAAAAATTTACAGGTATTGGTCTGAATTTTACAGGGGTAGAGGTTCGACCTCTTTCGACCATGGCTCAGGCCGGAATCTAAAATTTAAGGAGGCAAGGGGCCTCTGCCCCCTCCCTGCAGCGAGGCTGCTAATAAGGGAGGCTCGTAGCAGTGACCAAAACAGAGTCTCGTAATGAAGTGCCCAAAGCAGAGAGCCGTAATGAAGTGCCATTCATTTTACAAATACATGTATAATATAAACCTAACTGTTGGGGGACGGCAGTTGAAGGTTAAGTTCCTCCCTTTTAAACACATGATCAGATGTTTGAAAGATTCCAAATAAAAATTTAAAAAAATAAAAAAACTAATTTGTATTTTTCGCCGTCTACATTTATGAAGGCGATATAATTTCATAGTAGTACATAAGTACAATTTGAGTACATGACTGAGTACGTATTAATTTTGGTTCATTACAATTACGATTACAATTATGGATTACTTCACATTCGCTTATGATTGTCCATTACAGTTCTATTAAAGTACATTCTTACATTATATGTTGAATCATTACATTTAATTACAGTTTCATTGAAGTACATTACGTTGTTTACCATTCTTACAGTGTTTTTATATATTTATATATGGTTATAATATATGGTTATTATATATGGTTATTATATATGGTTATTAGTACAACACAAGTACATGAGACATGACACACATAATATAACATAACGCATGATAATGTTATAAATTCGAATCAGAGCGAAAGGAGATATTTTATCTTTGAAGCGTTCAATTTTGCCATAGTTCGCGGAATTTGATAACTTAACTAAGCATTTTCGAGTTCAATGCGGGAGGTGATATAATTAAAAATAAAAATGAAAAAATAATACGAGAACGTATTTGTGCGTTTTCGAACGAATGCATGAAGTTTTGCGTTTCATAGATTGACACGAGTAAAAATGAATATTTAATAAAATTTATATAGGATAATGATCAAGGGAAATTAATACGTATAGTACAAATCATTATTAGGAAAGATAAATTAGAGAAATACAGTAATGAATAAAGAAGTACAAATCGAAATTCTATCCAAAACTCGCTTAGGCGATTTTGGTTTCTCATGTAAAAATGAATATGGATTATTCATTGTTCATTTTTACATATATATATATATATATATTATATATATATATATATATATATATGTGTGTGTGTGTGTGTGTGTACTTAAAAACTTAATTATTGGACTAACATAGGCTATTGCATTACTGAAAACCTAGTCCTGTTTACATAGACGTAGCAATCTAAGCTACTGAAGGGGTTTTACAACCTTCGATAGCCTTAAGAAATGTTGAACCTCGTGAACTTTAATATCCCCATGTGTATGTAAAAATTAGTTTTATCTTATTAAAAATAGATTATACAGTCTAAGATA
The DNA here is from genome assembly GCA_023014485.1 of Bathynomus jamesi. NCBI lineage: Eukaryota > Metazoa > Arthropoda > Malacostraca > Isopoda > Cirolanidae > Bathynomus > Bathynomus jamesi. Next base: position 560,517 of record JAJOZX010000136.1, on the reverse strand, counting down.
AGTTTTCAAGTCAGCATGAACTAAAGCTACTGGCCCTATTCAATAATTAGTATCTAAACCATCTCTAGATACATTAATCTAAACAAAAGGCTATGCGTAGATTATATTCACAATACAAAACTTTAACTCTAAACTGAGTCCTTAATAATTTAATTAGTGGGGTAGACCTATTTTGTACAGCTTCAAAATTATGAAGAATCTTTTTGAAGAACTGTAATCCAATCATAGCCTCAAACTCAAATGTTATACAGTGGACAGAAACCCTGAAAGTTGCCTTACCTATACAATCGAAGGCTAATGATAGTTGAATAAATAACTAAATATGCTGAGATGTGTGTGTGTGTGTGTGTGTGTGTGTGTGTGTGTGTGTGGTGTGTGTGTATGGTAAAATTTGTTAACATCTACTTATTTTCTCAACTGATTTTGTGAAAGTGTTTGTTCCACTCTCTGGACACGTGAATAGAAACCTTTCGTGTCAACATCTGTCGTCACGAGTAAATGCATTATTGTCTAGCAAGAAACTAGTCTTTCATCTATTGAAGATATCAAAAGCTATACGTCTTGCGGCACGTATATTGTAATAATAATAATGAGGATTTTTTATACCTATAATCTATAATTATTTTAGGTTTCAATTCAATTCATTTTCTGGTGTGTTAACAAATGAAACTCAGAAAACTCAGATTTGCCATGCCTGGGTACAAAATGTTAGTAGTAACAGTAAGATTCCATATATATATATATTAGGGTGATGCAAAAGTGGGGGAGTAAAATTTTTTTGTTTCAAATTTTTGAGATACCCTCTCATTTGGTTTGATTTGGTGGAAAAATGATCCTGGGGAAATTTTGTGTCAAAATTCGAATATTTGGAGGTCGCGCCTGCCATTTGAAAATTTGCTGATTTCCATGACACCCAGGAGGTACAGCAAGCGTCACGTTACTTTTTTTTTTGAGTGGAAGTTCCCCAGGAGGCCTATCATACCACCTTCCTCTTTTCCATTTGTTCATAAAACAGATACAATACAATAGATATTTACAATAGATACATAGAATGGATATACTCGTAAATTTTACTGTTGCGTCAAAGATATGAGAGTTTTCTTAGTTTTGTCCGGAAGCTTCTTCCGATAATTGATACAACTTGCAGTAGATATTGCTTCTGTTGTTCATCATTGGTAATTAATTTGTTATAATCTTCAATCAATTTCACTCCTCTTTCAGCAATATCATTAACAACTTTCATGTGATTCACTACGTTCTTTGCAACCCAATAACTCTCATCGAGAAGCCAATCTTCTACTGGTTTGCTCAAGAACGTTGAAGACAATCCGAGTATACTGAAGAAGGACTTTGTGTTAGCAGTTACAAAATCTTCAAGCTGCTTATTGTCAATAGTTTTGATGTCTATTTGTGTCTTCTTTGGAGGATCTGGCTCCGAAGATTTTGTAAGAGCCTCCTTCATTTTTCTTTTGGTGTCAAAGCTGATTTTATCATCAAAGAAAGCCAATGCGATCAACTCTTCTGAGAGATACCACAAATGATTCTTGAATTTTTCTAAAGCAGCATTTGCTAGTTGTTCATTTGTGCTTTTGTAGCTGTGAAGATTCTTGAGAAGACTCAGATCATTTCGTGGAGCACTTGCTGCGCAGGGTGCTGAAAACCAATGCTTAATATAAATTGAAACAGAAACCCAACAAATTTCTTTTAGATTTCTTTCTTCTATTGCTGTTATTTTGAACTGACTTTTGAACATAAAGATTTTCATCGAATAAATGACTTTTGATATCCAACGGGCTCTATGATAAGCCCCAGGCTTCCTGAATTTTATTCCAGTCGTTGGAGTACCGCCAAGCAAGATGATTGTCAGTTCCAATAACTCTCTGTAATCGTCGCAAGGTTGATCTTCATTGATTTTTCTTGCTGCAAAGTTGATGATTTCCTCTTTTTCCTTTTGTGGATAATTTTCTAATTTATCGTATGAAGTTAGATTAATCTTATTCCAGTTTGTTTTGAATCTTTTGAATAACTGAATGTCAGGGCCTGATGAAGCCTGTAATGCAGGGGATTCCACTGCATCCAACATGATTTCAAGGATATGGTGTCGACAAGGACACCACAACAAATCTTTCTCCATTTTCTGTTCAATTAGGACACAAGCTCCGTTTTTACGACCTGTGTTCGATGCAGTTGTATCGAAACACATGCCTTTTACCTTATCTATTAGATTCCAATCAATGATCGCCTGATGTACTGCATTTGCAGTATCCTTTCCTGTGCCATGATCTATTTTTGGCACTCCAAGCAGTTGATCTTCTCCACTGCCAGAGATTAGGACTGGCAACCGATCAACAACCTCATTCCCAGTAATGTCTTCGAGGAGTTTGCCATCCCAATGAACAATCAAGGTTTGTCAGCTTGAAATTCTTCTTTCAAGTTTTCACTGAACTTCTTTCTTGATTTCTGTCTTGCCCTGCGAATCGATGAGTAGCTAACATTGTAATTCTCTGGATCTTTTCCAACATTTGCGATTGTTGGAATAATTATTAAAGAGGCTGATCGGTCGCTGATCTTAGCAACATCCAATGAGGAAAGCAGATTTTCATTCATAATCTTGAATTTTTTTCTTGGAAGGCCTCTTTTGGATGTTGAGGGCTGTTCCAGATCTACTTCTTCTTCCGTAGATGCAGTTGAATCGATGCAGGTGAATCACTGCAGGAACTGATGCTGCTTGCAAGAACAACTGTTTCATCAAATGCACTTGATTCACGTAACCTTTTCTTATCCATTTTTTCATGTCTCTTCGCAGCTTCCTTTCGACGTTTTTCTTCATCCTTATCAACTGCCATCATTTTACCCTTTCGACCTTCCCTTTGTAGCCGTAGAAACTCTCTATCTTCTTCGATAGTTATTAACTCTTTAGCATTTGCATGCGCAATATCAAAGAGTCCATCCAATTTTTCTTTCCATGTATTCTCTTTCTCTATTGAAAACTTTGATTTTTTTTTTCCTTTGCTCTTCTTCAGCCCTTGCCACTCATCATACAGTTTATTTAATTTCTTCACAACATTACATTTCTGGGTTGTTGGTATTCCTGCTCTCTGCCACACTTCCAATACATCATTAACGGTTGAAGTTAATGCTTCTCTGACGGTTTCATTCTTGACATGTTTATAATTCATGAATAAGGAAATTACTTCTTTCTTTGATGGGAGCTTACTTTGATTCAATTTATCTATTTGTTGACCGATCAGCCAGATATCTGTTGAGCTTCTTGATCTCATTTTCATCACAATTAAGATACAGGAAATAGAAGAGAAATTGAGGCGGAGAGACTCATTGATATAGCACCTCTCCCGGACACTGCCACAAGCACACTGCGATACCGATTTCCTTGAACGCTGTTTGCTGTTTGCTCATATACGCATCACCTACCACTCTGCCTGCAGCAAACCTGCACAAAACCTGCAACCTGCAACAAACCTGCAACAAAAAATAAGAACAAATTCAAAAATTTGATTTTACTCTAATTTTTTTTAATTTTCAAATTTTCAATTGGCGGGCGCGACCTCTGGATGTTATTTGTTTGACCTGGAATTTCTCACAGGGTTTTTTTGTGACAAATTGGAACAAATGAGGGGGTATCCCTAAAAATCCACGATGGTCATGATTTGTGCATCACCCTAATATATATATATATATATATATATAATATATATATATATATATATATTATATAGTAAGGAGTAGGAGGATTAGAAGGTGGTACATGTTTAAGTCAGACGTTTCGGAAATTCGATTTCCATCATCATTGCTAAGAAGTAAAAAATGAAAAGTGTTCAAATACTGTATAGTAAGAGATTTCATACCAAAATATTTGTACAGTCCTATGATAATAATTTAAAGTTAAAATTATATAAAATGTATAGAAGTAAGAATTATAGTCGTCGAGTGGAGGTTTTGTACAGATCGATTGATTGATTATGTTTCATGGGTAGGCTGACCATATTTCCTTGAGACAAAAACGGGACATTCGGATGGCAAAAAAGGGACGGGGGTTATGTAATATTCTGTATTCATGAAAAAGTAAGTACATAAACATATTGAGCTTACAATTATTCTTCAGTGACAGAACCCATACAGAACCCATAAAAAAAACGGTACTGTCCCGTTCAAAACGGTACGTATGGTCAGCCTATTCATGGGGCACCAATCCAGTGTGTTATTAACCCCCGGGTTTTGTACTAAGGATGTACAGGGATGTACAGGTGCTGAGGTCGTTTGATTGGTATGCTGAATTGATACTTTTGAAATTGGTGGGGAGCAGTGGGTGATTGTGGAGGTGTCGGTGATCTCTTATTGATGACTTCGTTGGATAGAAATGACACGATGTTCGTCCACCCTCGTTTGATGTTGGCGAATGGTGCTGCCAATATAGCTCGCATTGCGGTGAGTACAAATGAAGCAGTAGATATTGATGAGACAAATTGATGAATAAATTGTGTTGAGTAAGTGGCGAAGTTCTGACTGTATAGTGTAACTAATATAGTCGCAGTAGGGAGAAGAAAAGTAATGTATATCTTTTTTTAACAGTGGGGACTTTAAGGGAGCTGGTAAATGTTGTTGAGAAAATTTCTATTTAGAGAATGTAGTAAATGTTTTGGGAAAGAATTATTAATGCAGAAACTGTGAACGAATTCTATTTCGTTGTGGAAGGATAAGTAGGAGGAGCAAAGTTGATAAGCACGATGGAATAAGATTTTAATACTGTCAATTTTATATAGTACGGGGTGTGTGGCTTAAGTAGTTTGTATCTATGTCAGCATATGTAGGTTTTCGATATATGGATGTGCTGAATTTACTATTTTGCTTTGTTATTGTTATATCTAAAAAGGGTAAGGTGTTGTTAAGTTCGTTTTCTTTATTGAATTTGATGATTTGATGCTGGGAATTGAGATAGTTAATAAAAAAGGGGTCGTGGTTAGCAGTGTGAAAGAGTAGAAAGGTGTCATCGACATATCTTTTATATAAGTGTGTTTTTAATCGGTAGGGCAATGGAGTAGCCATTATTTTCGTAATAACAGAGAAAGATGTTAGCGAGTGTGGCTCTTAGGGGGTTCCCCTGGCTAGTGAATGGGTTTGTTGGTAAAGTTGAAAAGAAGTAGGTGTCTGAAGTGGCAAGGGTTAGCAGTTTGGTAAATTCTTGTTTCGTTAGGTTGAAGTCTGTGTTCTGATTATGGAAAATAAATTGTTGGTGCAGATGTCGATGGCTTCTTTAATTAGCATGTTTGTTGTTGTCGAGGAATACTCTCTCACAGCTGTGCATATGGAGATTTTTTGAATTGTTCAACGTCAGTATTTCTTTGACGAATTCGTAGGAAATGGGGATGGAATAGTCATTCTGTATTAGGGTATAGGGTAGAGTTGGGGGAATTAGGAATTTTGCTATGTGAAAATTATGGGTGAAGTAGGCAAAAAAAAAGGATAGGCCTAATGAGTAAATCTGGTATGTGTATTTTAGGGAGGACATAAAGTGTGTCTGGGGAGGTGACGATAGAGTGTATTTGGTCCTAATCATCCTCCAAAATTTAATTTTGATCATATAAACTTTGAGGAAACGGTTGATTTTATCTTCAAGTTTAGGGAAAGTGCTAGGGGCTTGTCATTAATCTTTTTTAATTTGGCGGAGTCGTTGAGGGATTTATTGAACTTATTATCATCTGATTTGTTAAGAAGAATGGTATCTTTGCTTTTGTCAGGACGTGGAGTTATGATGGAGTATGTGTATTTTAGGGATGATTCTTTTGATTAGGAGGAAAACTTTATGAGTTTTAAATTTATAAAAATGCTTATGGGTGACGTAGGCAGAAAGGCTAGGTCTAATGGGAAAATTTGATATCGTCAGCTATTAGGATTCGTTTTAAACTCTGAAAAAAAATTTCAAATGATAAAAAATGGTTAAAATAATTTATTTTAAGGTTTCGTAACTTAAAATATAGGCCCAAAGAGAGAAGTCTTCTTTCGTTGTTGCTCAAATTGTCTTAGAAGATTGTTTGATCAGGGTTAAGAGGTTGAGGGATCGATTTCAGGCCCACTTGATTTAATTTTCTATTATGTCTTAACTGAATCTGTATGCGATAGTTATTGGCGTCTTTAACAATTTGATTTTAAACATTAAATAGATTATAAAAACTTGCAGATTCTTTTAGTTGAGTTAAAAAGAGAATATATTTATTGAAGAGGTTTTAATATTGTTATGCTTAACATGTATAATATTATATATATATATATATATATATATATATTATATATATATATATATATATATATATATATATATATATATATATAATTTAGGGTGTGTTTATGGTATATGGTGAAAAATGCGAAATGAAAATGCAAGGGAGCGGAACCCTTTATTTTGTGAGGATACATGAGAAAACAGAACAGGCAAAATTTCTTTGTAATCCAACAACATTTAGAGGTTGCCCACAGCTGGCTGATAGGTATTTTCAATTTATAGGGCAATGGAAATTTTAATTCTCAGTTTAAATGATAAATTGCATCTCCAATATACAGGGGTTAGACAAAATAATATGAACACCCGCCGATTTCACTGGTTATCTTTACGGACTGCTCAGACACAAATTGAACGGTCAAATGACTGGCAAACCTATTTAAATGCGTAACAGAGAGTGTATACGTCATGTTATAACCCTCACGTTGTTTTTACAGATCTGAGTGAATTATGAATTAGCAGTTATGAAAGACCTGTCAGACTTCCAAAGAGGGCAAATTGTCGGAGCGCGGATGGCTGGTGCATCGGTTACGAAAACCGCTCAGATGTTCAATGTATCCAGAGGAACTGTCTCTATGGTCATGTCTGCATACCAAAACCATGGAAAGACAAGCACCGACAAATGCAATAGTGGACGCAAGAAGAAGCTGTGTGATCGAGACCGCCGGGTGCTAAAGCGCATTGTGACAAAGAACCATAAGACCACAGCTCCAAAAGTGACTGCAGAGCTTAACCAGCATCTTGCAAGCCCGGTATCGACCAGAACTGTACGTCGCGCGCTCCATGGAGCTGGATACCATGGGAGGGCTGCAATTGCCAAACCCTTCCTTTCGCACATCAACATTGAGCGGCGCAGAAAATGGTGTAATGACCATAAGAATTGGTCAATGGACCGGTGGAAGAATGTAGTCTACTTCGACGAATCCTCCTTTACACTATTTCCATGTTCCGGTCAAGTTTACGTCTGGAGACAGCCTAAAGATGCTTATGACCCCGACTGCCTGATCCCAACCGTTAAGCATGGAGGCGGATCTGTGATGGTTTGGGCAGCAATATCGTGGAATACTCTTGGCCCAGCTGTAGTACTGCATGGTAGGTTAACGCCCAGGTCTATCTGTCAATATTGGCTGAGCAGGTCCATCCCATGGTCCAAACGCTGTTTCCCAATGGCGGCGCTGTCTTCCAGGATGATAATGCACCAATCCACACCGCTGGGGTCGTTAAAAACTGGTTTGAAGAGCATGTTAGTGAAGTAGAACGCTTGGATTGGCCTCCACAATCCCCGGATCTTAATATTATCGAGCATCTGTGGTGTCAGTTGGAGCAGCAGGTCAGAAGCCGATTCCCACCGCCGGCGTCTTTGGAGGAACTGGAGCAGGGTTTGCTCGAAGAATGGCTCAGGATTCCTCTAGCCACTGTCCAAAAGCTGTAGGAATCAATTCCCTGACGCATTGCAGCTGTTATTGCCGCTAAAGGAGGACCAACTCCATATTAAGAATAAAAACCGCCATTTATCAAGGTGTTCATATTATTTTGTCCAACCCCTGTACATCTCCAATAAGTATTCAGAACAAATATATCGTGTGAGTATATTCACTAAATTCATAATTAACGATTAAAGTAAATGACACCTTGAGTGTTGGCGTTCATTTTTTCATCAAAGTGGCTTTGGAGGCTGTCGGCAAGACTTTACGATGTTCTTCGACGATTTGAATCATGAACTGCATCTGCTCTTCGTTCCGAGTCCTTCCAGCCTTCGTGAATTCTTGAATCAATGCTATGCCTCGCTTTGCTGCATCATTCACTACATTTAAGGAATCCACCCTGATCTTTGCTGAACCAAAGCTGGTGTTGTTTTCCCAGTTTGATGGATCCTCTTGCAGGAAATCGACCGGAAGATCTAGAAGGGTGAACAGATTGTACGTATTGGAAGAGCAAAAGTCTGCCAGGGTCTTTCCTCTTGGATCTGGAATCCAGACTCGTCGGGGGGGGGGGAGCTTCTGACCCTTCAACGGAATTCATATTCTCTACCATTTTCCGCTTCTCATCATCATCGACTGCAGGATCGAATAGTGCAAGGCCCACGTTTACCTCATTGAGGTACCAGAGATGCCGATTAAAACTCTTGTACCCAGCGGCGTTGGTGATTTGCAACATTTGAAGGAGGGCTAAGTCGCTTCGTGGAGCGCTTGCTGCTTCTCTTGCTGAAAACCACGGAAGGACGTAATCTTGAACAACGAAGAGACAGAAGTCCCGCAACCCAGAAATCAGGCGGTCACTGCTACTTTCTCGACGAGATGTTGAAGGACATTGGTTCATGTGCATCGTGAACTGGTATCTGAACATCCAAATCTTGAAAGAGTAAATTCCACGCGCCATCCACCGTGCTCGGTGCAAAGCCCCTGGAGCCATGAACACAGGACTCCGACGTCCGTGAGGTACTCCTCCCAAGAAAATGACTACAAGTTCAAGAAGCTCTTTGTAGTCATCTCTGGGATGCTTCACTTTCAGAAGGTCATTTGCTTCATGAATCATCTTCTCGGCCCAGGGACTGATCACTGCAGCCGTGTCCTCTTCGTCAGCGGCAGTGGAGTATTCATTCAATTTCAGTTGCGGCCAAACATTACGGAAGCTCTGGAAAATCGTAATCTCAGGTCCTTTGGAAAGGTCTCCAACAAGGAAAGAAAATACTGCTTCAAGCAGCAGTTCCAGCACGTGATGTCGACATGCAAAGTAAATCATTTCACGCCCGAGAGCCTGCTCTACTCGCACACACACTCCTCCATGGATGCCGGTGTTGGTGGCTGTCGTGTCAAAGCAAAGAGCTTTGATCTTCTGGCCAAGATCCCAGTTTTCGATGGTTTCGATGATGACGATTGCTGTCCTTTCTGCCTTGGAGTCTGGGAGTTTGGGGATGGCTAGAATCTTGCTCATCCCATCCCCGGTAACTAAGATGGCTAAACGGTCGATTTTGTCTCTTCCCATTAAGTCTGCCATAAGTTTTCCATCCCAGTGAAGAACAAGAGGGCATTCAGGCTTGTAGGAAGCTCTCACCTCTGCTTCGTGGGCTGATCTGTACCTGGATCTGCTGGCCCGAATAGCACTTGGACTGAGGCACATCTCACTTATGTCCTGACCCATTTGCATGCCAAAGGGATGAGAACACGAGCAGCTGCCCTGTCGCTCATCCGCGTGCGGTCCAATGCCGCAGCGACCTCCGAACTGATTGCCGTCGTCCCACGGCGATGTTTTGGAGCCGACGATGTAACTGGCTTTCTTTCGGGACTTGTTTCCTCACTTGATGACGCTGACGATGAGGTTTCCATAACAACGGTAGCAGAGATTTCTTCCATTTCCTGCACATGCCTGTCTTTCCGCTTCAATTCCTGAGCAGTTCTTTCTTGGGCCCTTGCGACTTTTTTTGGCAATCTTCTTGTCGACATTTCCAATCCTTCCTCTCCGACCCTCCTCCCTTTGAGCAAGCAGGAAGTCCTTGTCCTCCTGAATTTTGATAAGATTTAGGGCATTTTAGTGACCAATGTCGAAAAGGTTGTTCAAGCTTGACCTGAACGCAGCCTGGTTATCCAAATTGGTCTTCGTTTTCCGCGAAATTCTCTTCTTCAAACCCTGCCATTCGTCATGCAATTTCCGGACTTGCTTCTTGACGTCGTGCGGATGTTTCGTCGGTAAACCTTCTGTCACCCAGATTTCAATTATGGCTTGTGATGTCGTGGACACACTCTCAGCTAAGGATTTCTTCTCTTCATTGTGGAGATGGAAAAGGTACTTCAATACATCACCTCTTGAAGGTAATTGCTGACCGGCAATAGTAGGACTTGATGACCCCACAAGCCAGATTGATTTCTTCGATCTTGTACATGCCGCCATCGTTCACCAGATATCTGTGAATAAGACAAAACAGTGAAATTGGTAAGTTAATTTAACCCATTCATGGATAAAGTACCTCAGGAAAATGTGTAGAAATAAGCCACCCTCTTTGTAACCGTAATCTGTGTTCAAACAATGATTGGCTGATAACCCATGAACACAATATGTATTAAAATTATAATAATTTTGCGAAATCATGCATCCATAACCATTTACAGTATATCTAATCCATATATAAATTTAAAATAATCTACGGTACACTACACTATTTCACTCAGACGATGCGAAAAAAGATGATTGCAATACGCTGAAGCAGAGAGCGTCCAAAATTTTATACGCATAAAAATTAAACCTTATAACTATTTTTGGAAACAAAAATATTGCCGGTAAAACAAGTCATTATACTTACAAACAATTCATAATACCATCCATTACAGTGCTAAGTAAAAAAAACGTTTGAAATATATGAATTATTTAAATAACACTTACCGTTATGAGAACTGTGATGCTTCTTGGCCACCATCACGTAAATGCACGAAAGACATGAGTAATTAAGAGAAAACGATTTAGAATTAAAGAAAATTCATTTGTTGGTATACTGAAGTAAAGAAATATGGATTATCAGAACGCAATTGACAAATGCAATTTCTAATTTTGGGGACGCTGTGTTTCAATGGGTTAATAAACACTAGAAGTGACTTAAAAAGGGCGCATAAATAAATGAGCATATGGGTAAAACCTTGGGGTCTTTGGGCAACCTCTAAATATTTGATGATTTTCCAAAAAAATCATGTGCTTTATTTGCTCCCGGAACCTCATCATTTGCGGGGTTCCGTGACCCGAAATTCACACTTTCAGTTTTTAAAAGCACCCTAATATATATATATATATATATATATATATATATATATATATATATACGGTATAACATGCCATTATTATGTACATATATGGTGATGGTAAAGAAGTCTTTTTATTGCCGTTTGTACAGAAGCTGACAACAGAAAATACAGTCACAATGGTCGACTGGATATATAATTTGTACGTTTCTTTGCTTTGAGGTAGGAGTTGATTATTGCATAGCTAATACGGGGTTAAATAAATTAATCTTTACCGACGATGCGAAATGTAGTTGTATTGAAGTTGTTAGGTTCTTGACCAAGTATTTTACAGATGGGGGCTGATAATTCGGAAAGAATCACACAAATAAGAGTTACCACCGAAAAAAATCGCTAGTCGTTTTCTTTAGTTATATGGTACCAGATGGAAATTTAATGCTTACTTGCTTATTTATTTCACCGTTTTGTATAAAAAATGAAGGTGAATAAGTTTATTGGCATACCATTATCCAAGACAAATATTAATAATACAATGACAAATCACATACTAAGGATAGAAATATATAAAAATTAATGAGAAATAATACAGTAATTTCATAGATGTTTGAATCTATAACCAGCAGTTTCCATATCATAAATTTCCATAGCTTAGAATATGTACGGTAGGATTGCTAATAGCTTGATAATCGGGGTGGTTGATTTTTTAATTCTTTGCCTTAGACTATACAGATACACAGATCAGTTGAGTGGGACATTTTAATACCAAACTCAATTAGTTCATAAGTTATCATTTAAGTGGCGTAGTTATAAGAACTTCTCTACTATTTTCGAGAAACTTGAGGCGATGTAAATAACTGAAAACTACATGGGTGAAATATACATCTATGAAGGAAGATATCGATATTTGAATTTACGAAATATAAATTGCAAGTATTCGCGTTCATCCTAGTCTTTTGAAAAGGGCTGATATATATATATATATAGATGATAATATTTGTTGTTCATGATGATTGTTATCACGTTACTATACGAATGGATTGAAATATGTTAGTCTCCCCTTAAGTTAGATAAATGAAATTAAGTTTAATTTATTTAATAGTTTCTGGATCTATTTCGTAATACAAAATATTAGAACAAGACAAAATTTGTTTATGAGTTGATTGTACAATTTATTCTATTTTAATTTTGTGTGGTATCGTTATTTATATATTAAGCCAAAAAGATGAGATCATGGACGGCTTTAAAGAAATCTTTGCTCGTTTGCCTTACACTACAATTCTTATATACAAAATATATACGTTGATTACATTTACTAGTATATATATATATATATATCAGCAGAAGGCTGGTGTTCCAGAAATGGATCTTCTGCAAGAACGTTTCCAGCGTATGTTTGCTTGTTTTTGTCTGTTTTTGCATGTTTGTTTTTGTTTGTCTCATGAAAGATCCCCACAGGAGGCTTTTTTCTCGTGAAGGAAGGCGAGGATGAATCCTTTTTAATTTTTTTTTTTCAAGGAGGAGGGGGCCCCGCAATGGGCAAATGCCCTTCATTAAGACCAGTGAGACCCCATAAATGGGTTAGGAACTTAAGGAAGGGGGCCCCTTATAACGGAGGCGAAGGCCTCCAGGGGCAGGATTCAAAGCACCCCAAATTCCTCGTCCGAAACGCGGAGATACTACTAGGTCATATATGAGCTGCAGTCGAGAAATGCTAAAAATATAGCAGATGGAATAAAAGATTGTTTTACAGTATATGAAATCAACCAAAATCACTTGATTGTTATTGGTTGTGATGGCACATATTTTAACAGTGGGGATAAAGGAAGAGTTATAAGGCTTCTCGAAGAGTATCTAAAGAGACCATTTCGGTGGCAAATATGTTTACTCCATGCCAATGAGCTTCCCCTCAGACACCTTTTGAAACACTTCGTTGGTAACACCCTCGGTCCACGGCTCTTGTCAGTTCCACTTGGCAAAGCCCTTGGAAATTGCGAGAATACTGACTTAGCTGAGTTTGAGCCTATCGAAATCAATCTTCCGTCAAGTGATGTAGATATTAGCCACGCAGTGTCAAGCGGACATTGCTCAGTTCATTTAGCGCGTCGAAATTCTGGAAAAATCGTTCATTCTAGATGGCTGACAACAGCCAATAGAATCTTACGGCTTTAAATTGGGAGTGATGAGCCATCATCAAACCTCAAATGTTTAACAGAATATGTTGTTAAGGTGTATTCTCCAATGTAGTTTATGATTAAATTTAAATCATCTTGCACCGAAGGAGGAAAACATTTGTTTGAAATGATTCAACGCTCAAGATACCTTAATGTTAACCTGAAAGCAATAATTGATCCTGTCATTAAAAGAAATGCGTTTCATGCTCTTCCTGAGAATCTTTTATCATCATCGTTAAGTGATGATAGGATTGTAGTACGAAAACTAGCTTTACAGAAGATGTTAGATGCTGGAAATGAAAGACAAAAGAAACTTACAAGAGGACCACGAATTTCTAGTGTCTTCTCTCACTTTTGACGCTAAAGACTACACAAAACTAATAACCTGGAACGAGAGTGAAAGATTGCAGCCGCCACTTACATAGCACTTAAGCGAGGATGATCTCCAAAATTTATTAATTCCCCTAATCCTCCGAAAATGGAGTTTCAAAACTTCCCATGTCACACACAATCATCGAAAGAGCGATGCATTTGGTGACAGAAGCTGCAATGGCGGTTTGTGGAATGAAGCAGAGAGACGGTTATATCAAGAGTAGAATCGAATCAAGAACGACAATGCCAAATTTTAACACTAAAAAAGAATTCAGTTGTTGAACTACTTTCCATACATATGGATGTATTATCAAGGAAATTCAATATTTTTGAAATGATAGAGGAGGGAGGTGGGTGGAACTCGAAGAGCAGTCACTTCCACGTGGTGAGTTCTGTATATTTTGCGTGATTGGAGGTAGATAATCTTGCAAAATATCTGAGAGCTTCTCAGAATATAAATATTATTTGTCTTGACCCTTCTTAAAAATGTGAAATTTGGTGAAATTTCATCCGCCTTGTGGCAGACCTAAATATACAAAAAGACGAAAAATACAGGGTGGTCCAAAAGTCCCTATCTATTTTGCTGAAATAATAGTAGTTTAGGATAAAAATGTAATAACATAATTAGATGTATATTTATATATCAAGCTTAGGTCTAAGATTCGACGTCAGCACCATCATTGTCTCTGCAAATCTCAATCTGTCCACTGGATTGCCGAACACATTCTCAAGCATCTCTGGGGTTATTTTAGCGACTGCCGCGATAATGCAGGTTCGCAGATCCTACAGGTCTGTAACTCGTTTTGTAAACCTCAGACTTTATAAAGCCCCACGCAAAGAAGTTTAATGGTGTTAACATTAAAAAGACCACATGCGTCAATTGACGCAATTTTTATTTTTTTTGGCCTATAAGTCTAACCCTTTAGGCCTTCATACCTCATCTTTCGTGACTTTTAATATTTCAATGGCATCTATATTCATGGTCAATTTCATCTTTTCATCTGATACAGAAAACCTTTGAGAGAGACCACTACCCTGAAGGACCAGGTGCGTCAAATGACGCATGTACAATATATGGCTCTATTTTATTTGTTTGTTCATTTCGTCAATATATTCCTGTCTAATGACCATTTCTTTCTCATTTCAGATAAATAAATATATAAATAATAATAAATAATAATATAGATAAATATAAATAAATATATAACACTATGTCTCGCAAAGGACTCTCTGTAGAGCAGGTATTGGAGCAACTTCGAAATATTCCATCCGATGCCTCTGATTGTGATGCATCAGACAATGAGTCAGATGATATAGTGAATGCTGCAGTTCAGGCAGCGGCTGAAACTGAGTCTTCTTCTTCCTCTGAATCTGGCGATGAGGAGCCTACTGTACCTTTACCCACTCATGGCAATCATCGTAGACGAGCCCGTTGGCGAGATAGTCGTGGGCAAAGCCGTGGTCTTCGACGAGATCAAGGTCGTGGGACACGTCCTGGACGTAGACAAAGTGATAAACCCGCACAAGGTGGAAGTGGAGCAGATGCAGTGGGTGTTGGAGAAGTTATAGGTAAACATGGATCATCTTGGCGGTGGGCTGCCGCATCGCAGACTGTGCGAGGACGCCTGCAACAGCAAAACATTGTACGGATTCGTTCTGGTCCTACTGCATATTCCACAACACGTGTCATCAAGGATAGCCCACTTTCATCATTCAGAATTCTCTTTGATGAGCCAATGATGAGAAACATCCAAAAGTGTACAAATGCTGAAGGCTAACTGGTCTGTGACATTAGATGAATTGGATAAATTCATTGGTCTTGTCATCGCTCGTGGTGTCATTGGTGGACGTAACTTATCCATCAAGAGTATGTGGAATGGCTCCTGGGGATGTCCTATATTCAACAAAACTATGCCACGCAATCGATTCTTGGAAATTATGAAATACCTTCGTTTTGATCTGAAAATTGAGAGGCGGCGAAATCTAGCACAAGATAAGTTTTGTTTGGCATCACAGCTATGGTACCCTTTCATTGACAATTGCCAAAAGGCGTTTATTCCCCATCAATATATCACGGTAGATGAGCAGTTGTTGCCTTGCAAAGCACGCTGCAAATTTATTCAATACATGGCGAACAAGTCAGACAAGTTTGGCTTGAAGTTTTGGATGGCAGTAGATGTGGAGAATAAGTATTTGTTCAATGGCTTCCCTTACCTTGGAAAGGATGATACCAGAAATGCCAATGTTAGCGTGGCTACTGATGTAGTATTGAAACTGTTGACTCCAGTGTTCAAGCAAGGTTACAACTTCACCTGTGACAATTACCTCACATCACTGGATCTTGCTATACGACTGGCACAGAAAAAAAGCAGCATAGTTGGTACAATCCACCAACATCGCAGAGAGCTTCCTGAAGAATGCAAGGCAACCAAACAGCTGCACGAAACTGAAGTGTTCAAATATACAGGACAGACTGCTGTGACCCTCACTTCTTATCAGTGCAAAGCATCCAAGGCTGTGGTTCTTTTGAGTAGTCTCCATCCCGATGTTCAAATACCAACAGAAAACAACCCGAAACAAAAACCGGAGACCATTCTGTTTTATAACAAAAACAAGGTGGGGGTTGATGTGATTGATCAAATGTGAAGGTCCTATTCTGTGAAAGCAGCTAGTAGGCGATGGCCAATTCATGTTTTCTATAATGTGCTGGATATGGCCTTCATCAACAGATGGATCATCTACAAAATGATGTGTCGCTCCAACATCAGCCGCAGAGAGTACATTCAAAGGGTCAGCGAGGAGCTTACTAACAACTCTCCCCTTGGAATTCCTGAGGCTTTCGCAGTAGTGGATGTAGACGATGAAGCTGAGCATGCTGCTACTCCAGCCAAAGTGCGTCGTACATGCGGATCCACAAAATGTAGAAACAGAACCGTTGATCTGTGCAGTGTCTGTAGAAAGCCAGTCTGTGGCAAGTGTGCGACCAAAAAGTGTAGAACATGTGCATTATAAACACATAACTGATACATACTTATTAATAATAAATAATTAATTACTGATAAATTGTCATTTTTTTCTTTCATGTAATATATATTATTCCTGCTAACTGCAGTTTTCTAACCTGTGGAAGGGTAAAAATAAAATCAACTTGCGTCAATTGACGCTTTCCGTTACTTATAGGCAGTTGAAAATCTCGGTCCTTCTAGTGCTAAATATTAACTATAGGAGAATCTCTCTCCCATTCGTAGAACTCGGTTGGTTTTACGAGCCCAGATACAGCAATTATGTGGCCTCATCGCTGAAGAGAATGTGCTTTAATAAGTTTTCGGTGTGAATTTTTTCCAATCAATTGTGTGCACGGCTCGTCTTCGTGCAACTCATGTAGTACTTGAATATGGTAACTTTTCTTTTTTAATGTTGATTTTAAAAACCTTAAAACAGTTGTTTTTGGTATACTCAGTCTATGTGATGCTGTGCGAGTTGACATTCTAGGATTTGTTTCAAAGGCATCTCTTACCAATTCGACATTTTCTTGGAAGGTTCCTGGACGTCCAGATCTTGTCTCATCATGAACAGATCCTGTTCTTTTAAATTTATTGACCAGTTCGCGAATTGCTTTGTGTGTAGGTCCTGGTTTGTGAAATCTTTTGGCGAATTTTCTCGAATTTCTTTGCATTTCTCCACTTGAATACGTAGTGCTACTACCATCACACGTTCTTGTACAGTTGCCCGCATATGTAATGTTCCTCGCCTCACAGGCGACTCCGTACATGTGGCAACGCCGCAGTGTTAGTCAAGGTACCCCAACTGGGGGAAGGTGGGGGTGGAGGGGGGATAACCGAGTCCACCAACATTTAACACAGATATATACAGTATAGCTAAAGGACAATTGAATGTGCAGTCATTGATATATAGGTAATTATAATGTAATGTCTGTGCTCATAAAGATAAACAATTAATACTCGGATGATCGTAAACAGCGTTGAACTCTATGTAAGGGGTTCCAAAAAACCTTAACCCCCCACATTTGCAGCTTACATGTTTACTTATATCGAAATAGTTTTTAGTGATTATAAAAATATATAAAATTCTTTATTTATTGCGCCTCGGTGGTGTAGTGGTTAGCGTCGCTGACTACGAATCCATCGGCCCCGGGTTCGAGACCCGAAGGCAGCCGGCGCGCAGCAAAACCCAGCTGTTCATCCTTCCACACAATAAAGAAAGTGGTTGGTAGATAAATGGGTACCCTAGGTGGCCTAGTGGTAAGACGCTGGGCTGTTGATGGGGCGTGGTTCGGATTCCACGTTAAACTGTAGGTCTAAGGTGGAGTGAAAAACTTAACCTTCGTCAGAATGAACAATTCGGGCGGAAGCTAACCAAAGGTTATTGCAGGTATTAAAATTACTCTAGCTGATAAAGTGATAATATAATGGCTTCTCAATTAATTGGTGATTCGGAGAGGCAACGTGTGATAGATCGCATACGAGCAATAACATTTCGGGAAGCTCGTGATGCTGGAGCCACCTTTATAACACGTTCATGGGTTGCCGAAAAGTTGCGAAGAAGTGAGGACTTCGTCAAAAGAAATTGGAATAAAACTTTGGATGAATGTGAAATGGATACAACCAAATCTGGGCGCCCAAATTTGCCACTCTCTCAGGAAACAAAGGACATCATTGAAAGCGGTACGCGTAAGCGAAAAAACAGCTGTGCTAAACTTTCTAGAGAGATCGAAGTGTTGAGAGGAAAGATCGTTAGTGGTGAGATCATTCGACTGTACCGTCGTAGGCAAGGTTTAAAGCCTTGGCATGAACTTCCAAAGCCAAGAAAAACTCAACTTAACATCGATGACAGAATGTGGTTTGCCCATTATCTTGAAGATTGGGATGTGGATGATTTCATGCATTTAGCTGTCTCCGATGAATTTTTTGTTTACGTAACACGTCGGCCTAACTACCAAAATGATCGAGTGTTGGACACAACACCCGATGAAATCGATGACAATGAACATTATCGCGAATTATTAAAAAGTCCAGACTGTGTTGGTGTGTTCGTTTTGTTCACTGCAAAGAAGCTCATGTGGGTGCTGAAGCCAAATGGTCAGGGTTGGGATGGACAGTATTTTCGTGATATTATTCTATCCCAACATGTCATTCCTTTTCTAAGAAACCCAAACAATGTTATGGATGTCGATCAGGTCACACTTCTGCACTATAAGGCCTCCTGCTTTAAGGCATTAGCCACTCAACAGTTGTTGCGGAACCATGAGTTCGATTTCTTTGGAAATGAAGAATGGCCAGGAAATTCTCCTGACCTGAACGTCTGTGAACACATTGGATCAATTATAAAGGACAAGGTTGAATGTCTCTTGTTTCAAGAACCCGCAGCAAATCGATTTTCGAAAGATACAATGACGCAACACATTGAAACTCTTTTAGCAAATTTGTGTAACGATCAAGATCTATTCACGTCACTTTTGGCAAACTATCCAAAGCGAATTCAGGCTGTCTTGGAAGCCAATGGAGAACACCAAGTTTTAATTGTTTCTCATTAAATGCAGGATTAAATTCTCTTGTGTAAGGTATGTTTAGTTTTACTGTACCTCAAATGGTTTAGGCTATTGGCGGGGGGGGGCTAAGGTTTATTGGAGCCCCGTAGTTTACTAGTCTTATACAGTAATAAGGTTTCATTATGATTACTGCAAATCTATATGAACAGCCACTACAATAGAACTTTGGTGCTACTGTAGTATGCGGTCTACCTACGATTCGGCGGTCTACCTTTTAATTATAGCTTCTTATCTTGTTTACTAATTGTTTGTTTACATCCCATTGTCAATCGCCCTTGACGATTGGTTAGGTGTAGTCATGATATTTTCGTTAGTTTTAACGAAAATATCATGACCAAACCTAACCAATCGTCGGTAGACCGCATACTACAGTAGCACCAGAACTTTTGATATACTAGTGAATACGAAATGTTTGTCTGCAGGAAATATTCACGTTTTTCGCATAGGCTATAGTTTACGCGAAAATATCCTGCAGGCGAAAATTTGACAGTTTAAACTAATCTTTGGAAGATAGTAAGAAAACAAAACTTAGATCATTAAAATACTTTATTTCAAAAGTAAATTCAGTATATTGTAATAAAACATTGTAAAATAAAAGCAGTAAAAACATTTTAAATTATACTGTATTTTTACTGTATAAGAAGAATGTCATAAATGCCGCTAATTTCCCAACCCTTCCGAATGGTCTCCCTCATTTTGTGTAGGTTATCCCATACAGAAACAATCCATTTAGCATGAATAGGTTTCAGTGTGGAGAGCTTCAAAGCTATCTTCCCGAGAGATTCATTTACGTTGAGTGCTGATGAAACTTTATCCGCATACCAAGAGGTAAAACTTGCTTTCATATACGACCTCAAACTCGACCAATCACAGTCCAGAATAAATGTCGTCATTCATGACATCATTTTAATCTATAAGATTATAACTAGCAACTGTTGACCGCGAAATTATGATCCCACGAACTCATCCAGGGATATGAAAGAGCGAATATTATCTGCCGCGAAATTAACCTGGTTTACAGTATATGTACTTGTAGTGGCAGAGACGTTTTCAAATACTTTAGCGATGTTCCATCAACACAAACACAACCAAGATGACGTCACAGAAGCACGACTAAGATGACGTCACACCGCGAGGATCCACTCAAGGCATGTCCTTATGTTTTGCCTCACACCTCAACCTCATTACAAGGAGTACCTCAAGCATTCCACGCCACCATCGAACCTCGACTCTCCCTCTCCGAAGAACCAGTGACACGAGAGCTACCCCCATGTAAACACCTTTAGTGCAGGCCCCCATTTTGGCCTGGTGTCATTCACCTAACTTTATATAAAGAATCACTACCTCGCACGTTATTAATATCGAAGTCATTATTATATTGAAGTCATTACTCAAGTGTACATCTAATTTCGACTGTAAACAACCAACTTACATTTTGTTTCATTTCATAAATCATTTATTTGGTTTAATAAAGGAAGAAAACTCATTCTAGCAATCAACCTAATTAATAAATTAATTAATAATTATTTGGTCTGCAAAGACCTGGTAACTCCAGCCTTATCATTAACAATCAATCATTAACAATCAATTAACCATTATTATCATCATTATAATTATAGTGCCAACAGTTACCCAATAAATTTACACTATATACTAGGGTGGAGCGAAAAATACTTTTTTTCTAGTATGAAGTTCTAATAGTGATTAAACGTTGCATTTAGTGGACGATATATACCTGCCAAAATATGAGTTCATTTATTTAATATTTTCAGCTGCCACCAGGGGGCTAAATTTAACACAATTTTGGGTAAAAAGGAAAAAAATGCTTCTATTTTAGGTTTATCAAACTATTATAAAATTTTATCTTAGAATTATCTAATAGTTTGATTAAGATTCTTAAATGATAAGAATTCGTTTTGTAAAAATGCCTTTTCATATGCTTAATATCTTCAGCTTCCACAAGAGGGCTGAAGTTAACTTAAAAATGACAATTACGTATGATTCTGTATTTACTTGAAAAAGGGAACAGTAATAAATTAGGATGTCTCTCCTCCTTTATACTGGCTTGAGACAGTTAAGAAACGTTATTTCGTGCCTTAGCGGAGTTACCACCCTTTCCCAAACCAACCTCCCTCTAGAAAGGGTTCTTGCTGAAGACTATTTAGTAATTTGCTTTTGTGTCAAATTTTGGCTGTTTTTTCCTTGATTCTAATGTAGCACGAATCCAACCATCTCTGTTTGTAGGTCCGCAGACTGATCCAGCAGCGTCTGTAACGAGCTTGACGCATCTCTCTACGGCTTGTGTATGACATGGAAACTGAAATAATTCTGAATGAAGAGTAGTACCATGTTTGATGCATGATTCAATATCATCAAGAGAAACTCCTTTGGTTATCGGTGGTTCTGCTATCTGAAAATCTTGCCACATAATGAGATCTGTATAGTCTTTGGCATAAAAATTTATTTCTGGCACCTTAAAATACCTGATAACATCTGTTTCTTGAATGCATGCCCTTGCTTTTATGATACGCCTAAATCCCAACTGACGCACATGCTCCCTTTCATCAGCTATCATTGCAATGAGAATGTTTTCTTGATTTGCGTAATATGCATTTCGCTGAATGACTGAGTCATGTACTCTCCTAAGCTCTTCACGGAGATACCGGCTTCTTGCAATCATATGCCACATATGTTTAGCACCATATTGGCATAATGGTTTACGCTTTATCTGAAACCACATTGGTGCGTATACCCTAACAATGAAAGTAGCTAATTCTTGTAAATTGCCTGAAGGATTCTCTGTGCTTGTATATAACCGCAGAGTCCTGTTTGCTGTGGTGAGCCACCTTGAATGTCATATATTGCCTGGACTCTTATGACTAAGACTCTTTGGGAATGTTCCACTTCATATAGCCTTGTGAATTTCAAGAAGGTATTTCTGGTCAGTACTTATGTCATCTACATCAACTTCACACATGTCCTCTTGAATTTCAATGGGTTTGAAGTTAACTATGGGAAGCTTTTCACAGTCTGAAAGTGCTCGGCCAATTTCTCCTGAAAATGCTCTTGGTCCAGTAGTGGTACCATCCAAGTGATGAAACAGATGGCGCAATGGAAGTTCATTAAGGTGTAAAAGGCATATCAGCCACTGCAATGGCTTATTAAAGGCTTCTTCCAGTAATCTTATTGTGCCTCCAATACTACCAGTGTTAACCACTGTCGAATCACAGCCAACTGCAACGATGTTCCCTATATCAACATTCCTTTCTTTCAAGCAATTCACTAGCTCTGTGCAAATGTATTTAGCTTTGCCACTGGAAGGTGTCACATGTGCAAAGTACAGAGAGTGTGGTTCAGATATTATGCTGATATGCTCTTCGCGTTTGGTTCTTTGGTGGTTAGAGCCATCACTCTCCTGGACTTGAATCATTGTTTTATCCTTTCTGCCATCAAAGTATAATCCCCGCATGGTTTTGGCTCTCCTATCTGTTGTAGTTCCTTTCTCTGTTTTTGTCTTTCACGTCTTAGCTTATTTCTGTCTATAATATTCCCTTTGTCTTCGGGAGTAACAATTTTAAGATCTGCCAATACTGCAGAAGCAATAGCAGCCCCAGCTCTGTCCGACATTTTAAATCTATCACAAGTAATTGCTAATGAAGGCAGTGGCTCACGCATCTGTTGTTCTGATATTACATATTGAGTCGAGGTTGTATCTTCCTCATTATCTTCAGATATCTCTTCTAGTTGTTGAAGTTCACTTGTCTTCGATTTGTAAGTTGGACGTATTGGTTATAGCAGCACTAGTTGTTTGTGAGGATTCCAGACGTGCTTTTTCCATTTCCTTTCGATGTTCTCTTGCTTGTAATCGTCTTGTGTGTGCTATGTCAATGCTTCCTATCACCATTATTCTGCGTGTTCGTTGGTCATTTAAAAAATCCTGCTCTTTTGGAGGGACTTTCTTACTCTTTTCAC
Organism: Bathynomus jamesi; assembly: GCA_023014485.1. NCBI lineage: Eukaryota > Metazoa > Arthropoda > Malacostraca > Isopoda > Cirolanidae > Bathynomus > Bathynomus jamesi. The sequence continues at coordinate 537,411 of JAJOZX010000136.1, read as the reverse complement.
ATGAGCATCTCCTAAACTCCTTACATTTGCAGGTGCAGATGTCAAACAAAGTGCATTTTGAAGAGTTTTCAAATTCTTCAAGCTGATTTTTGTACTTAGGCTGATCCTTGCGTGACTTGTATGGCTTTAAGAAGGACCTGTATTTATCATGGTACACTCGCATCATCTGTAAAACGCGTGTATGTGAAACTATTGGCAAAGAGGCCTTCTTCCAAATATTTTCTACCTTTTTGGAAACTGCCTCTGCTATTTCAGAAAATGAAGGCTCCTTGTTATTCATCTGCTCCCACTAAATGTTTTGTGAACAGGTAATCTTTCGTAATGCAGTTATAAGTTGGTAGTTGCATATCACTCATCTCACAAGGTACTTCAAATATGGCACACTTCATATGTTCTCTAGTGAAATGTTTATTTAGTATTTGATGCCATAATATTTTAAGAAAAATTCACAATCACAAAATATCCTGTAACATCAAAACATTATATAATTAATATATATAATATATTTTATAAGTATATATAATATATTATATAAATATATAATATATTATATAAATAAACTAAAATTATATAATACATTATAACAAGCATTTTATATAAAAATCAATATTATCTCTATATAAATCACTTTAAAATAAAGTTTTATAATATTCCGATCATATTAAAAAAACTCTCCGATCAACTGAGCGACTAGGCCTACTACTAAGAAGACAAGTGTTAACACACTGTTCTAATGACTCAGAAAGAAATTCCTTCACACCAAAAACCCTCCCCCAACCCTCCCCAAACCCTCCCCCACAACATTCAGTGTAGTCTCAAACATGACTCAGTTACTCTAAATTGTGTTAAATTCAGCTCTCTTGTGGCAGCTGAAGGTATTAGCATATGAAAAGGCATTTTAACAAAACGAATTCCTATCATTTAAGAATCTTAATCAAACTATTAGATAATTCTAAGATAAAATTTTTTAAATAGTTGACAAACCTAAAATAGAAGCATTTTTTTCCTTTTTACACAAAATTGTGTTAACTTTAGCCCCCTGGTGGCAGCTGAAACTTTTAAACAAATAAACTCATATTTTGGCAGGCATATTTCGTCCACTAAATGCAACCTTTAATCACTATTAGAACTTCATACTAGAAAAAAAGTATTTTTCGCTCCACCCTACTATATACTTATAAACTCATATAATATTATACTAATGTTTGTGAAATGAAGTTGATGGGCCAAACCGAGGTGTTGACTGGCATGATCGATGGTGATACCATATTTCTACACCGTATGACGAACACCGACTCTGAAAATGAATCCAGCTCAAGATAAAATTGCACAGCGAGGGCCGGATAATTGGTATGCGGGAAGCAGGCCTCTCTCTAGCTGACATAGCCATGGAACTGGGAATTCGAAGCCTACTGTTCGACGCTGGATGCAGAGGTGGCAGGAGACTGGGAATCTGCTAGATCGTCCTAAGTGTGGGACACCAAGAAAGACCACCCCAGAAGAAGACTGGAGAATAATCAACGAAGTGCAGAACGATCCTATCAACAACGCAGTCGCCATCCGGGAGACACTACACATGGGTGTGTCAGTGGACACCGTAAGGAGACGGTTGCATGAAGCAGGATATCACCACTGTACTCCTGTCAAAAAATAGAGGATTGAGGAACGACATCGTCAGGCCAGGCTTTCGTTTTCTCGCCAGCATATAAATGATGATCTCGCATACTGGAACAGAGTTATCTTCTCTAACGAGAAGACGTTTGCGTCTACAACTCACGGCCGTCTTCGGTGTTGGCGACAGGACAACTCGAGATATGCCCGCCAAAATATTTACGAAGTGGCACCGAGTGGGCACGTGACGGTGAATGTTTGCGGATGGATGCACCCACAAGCGTGACCGGACAGCTCATACCAGGACAACACATACCCGGACAACTCAGACCCGGACAACTCAGACCCGGACAACTCATACCTAGGACAACTCATACCTAGGACAACTCATACCTAGGACAACTCATACTCTCTTCAACAATTACCACCCCAATGTTGATCTTTTCATCTATATCCACCCCGAAAGTTTAAACTCCTGCAAATTAACCAAAATAAGATAAGAAACAATAACAACAAATTTATTATTATTGCAAACATATAAAATAGAGAACCATTATTTACATAAGATAAAATTTGAATGCCCGGTTAGGTCAACTGTACGCCCTTGACGATTGGTAGGTTTAGTCGTGATGTTTTCGTTAGTTTTAACGAAAATATCACGACTAAACCTAACCAATCGTCAAGGCGTACAGTTGACCTAACTGGGCATTCAATGAACCCAATGGTTCCCTGAGTTTTTTATGATACACACAGACCGTGCATGGAACAAGGAACTCTTCTGGATAATTAAATCCACTATAGTCCGAATAAGTAATGGTAAATGACAAATACCATAGTTTTCTTTTTCATGATGCAAGCCCGACGTGGGCAACGGGTCTCTCGCAAAGAGGTCCCATAAATATAGCTTCCCTCACCAGTTATCTGCAAAGCAGACAGGATCCAGCTTTGGGACATGGATCTAGGGTTTAAAGCAGCCTAGCCCCACTACATTTAGAACCTCAATATAAGTAAAAGACTCGTTGCCCCTTTTTCTTTGATTTATTCAATCCGACGTGAATGCAACGAGTCTTTTATTTATATTGAGGTTCTAAATGTAGTGGGGCTAGGCTGCTTTAAACTCTAGATCCATGTCCCAAAGCTGGATCCTGTCTGCTTTGCAGATAGCTGGTGAGGGAAGCTATATCTATGGGACCTCTTTGCGAGAGACCCGTTGCCCACGTCGGGCTTGCATCATGAAAAAGAAAAACTATGGTATTTGTCATTTACCATTACTTATTCAGACTATAGTGGATTTAATTATCCCAGAAGAGTTCCTTGTTCCATGCACGGTCTGTGTGTATCATATATATATATATAGATATATATATAATATATATATATTTATATACTGTATATAACTTGCATGAATTTTAAATGTTTAAATTTAATTTTTAATTTTACAAAATAAATGTTTCATTTCAAAATGTTTTCATTAATAACTTGCATGAATTCTAAATGTTTAAATTTAATTTTTAATTTTACAAATAAATGTTTTCATTAATTTTTAATTTTTTTTCTGGTCCTATGTATGAGTTGTCCTAGGTATGAGTTGTCCTAGGTATGAGTTGTCCTAGGTATGAGTTGTCCGGGTATGAGTTGTCTGGGTATGAGTTGTCCTGGTATGAGCTGTCCTGGTATGAACTGTCCTAGAACCACCTACAAGGACTAGGAAAGCTGACAGATCCACGGGAGGTTTACGGCAGATCAATATATAGAGATCATGGAGGAGGTGATGCTGCCTTCTGTACGCGCGTATGCCTTGCCCTATCCTGAGCATATTATCTTTATGCAGGTATGTTGTATTTGTGTGTTATAGAATATTATACTATTACCAGATTAAGATTTATGTATTACACGCATTTGTATGTCCGGTTTCCACATTTACATCGGACGAATAATGGTCATAAAATTGTTATTTAACTCTTTCAGTACTATGACAACACTTTAATGCAGACCGTAGTATTTGTATAACGGCGCACAATTACATTTAGCTGAGCGAAACCCCTAATACATAGGGGTTAAAACCTATCTCGAATATTGGGTTACTGATGAAGCGTATGGATAAGATATAATTCTACTTTTAATATTTAAAATCCATTTCCAGGCCAACTCTCCCATCCACACCGCCAGGATTGTTAGAAGGTCGTTCGAGGAGCAACGAAATCTAGAACTACTGGATTGGCCTAGTAAGGGATGTGACCTCAACCCCATTGAAAACATGTGGGGGAATGTGGTGAACTCATGGAACCTGGGCAGGAGCGGACCAGCGCAGACCAGCTGCCAGCTGCTGGATCACACTATGGCTGAATGGGAGATGTTTCGAAGAAACCCATACATCATACATAACCATTAGGGTGGCCCACTTTTCATTTTTTTTTAAAAGTATAGGTTATCGTAGTTTTTCCCATTATTTGGCACTATACTAGCACATTGGTACCATTTTTACAAAAATTGATCGATATTTAGGGGTCTCGCATCGACCTTGAAATTACGAGTTTTTTTTAAAAATGCGTACTTTTTAACTTTTTATGAATCAAGATAAATCATTAAGTAGGGATGTTTTCTGAATCCACTTGATGAGAGAAGTCGTTTGTTGTGCCTTCCAATGTCATACGACTAACGGTTTAAAAGTTGTGCCTGTATACAGGTAATACCAATGTGCTAGTATAGTGCAAAATAATGGGAAAAACCACGATCACCTATACTTTTCAAAAAAATCAGCAAATAGCAGACAAATAAGGAAGAAAGAAACAATAACTTAAACAATCACTTTTGCATTGTATTGACCACTATCACACGTCACTGGCTGCAACTTTGTCCCTCTGTGCTATGTCATCGTGGCGAGTGATGACTTCTTGAAGTCGCCGAGCTCTTTCTGGTTCTTTTCCACCACTTGCAGAAGATCCTGCGCGGCCTCGTCTTTGTGACCGTGGTTCGCATAGTCTTGTATCAGTTGGACTCCTCTTTCAGCGACGTCATTGGTGACCTGGAGATTAGAGATCACATCCTTCAGACGACAAAAGTCCTCGTTCTCGTCCACTTACAGTTGGCAGGGTGAGCCACGAAGACCCATACATCTTCAGAACCTGCAAATAAGACCAGAGGACTCGTCGATCAGATCGGGGAGTAGCGTCATCTCGTCGACTGAGACGTTCTCGTATGTGAAGTCTTTGGGTACAGGAAGGTGGGACAGCTTCTCTGCTATCTGTTGCTTCACAGTGCCATCCACCTTGTTGCTGCATAGAGCGAAGATGACGGTCTGAGGCCTCAGATACCAGAAGTGCCGCCTCATCACTGCCAGTGACGCTTCTGCCACCTCGCGGTCCACTGCCCTATACCTCAGAAAACGCTAGTATAGTACCAGGTTATTCAACGGCGCATCAGCTGCTACAGGGGGCCGCCAACCAAGCTGGTACGTACAGAGGAGCGATGAACACCACAATCCTGTGCAGTTTGTCGACCAGCTCGTCGTCGAGCTCCAGCTGCCTACTGAACATCAGCAGTTTTGTGTAGTAGATGACCTGAAACAGAATAGTCACCATTGTAAGACAGGTTTATTGTTACCAATTACTTTGTTTGCGTTATAATGAAATGTTTATCTTTGAATAACATTTAAACTTATCTCTAGATTATTTTTGTTTGAAAATACTAACTTTAGCCATCCATCTTGCGTGGTGGTAGGCTCCTGGGCGCATGAGGTGAATGCCAAGGCGTGGTTGTGTCCCGAGTACCAGGAGCGTGATCTCTGCCACTTCCCGGTAATCGTCTCTGACGAAACCAGAAGCTGTGCTCAGGAAGCTGACCGCCGCGTCCCGGAGTTCTATTAGCCACGTACTCTCCGCCAGATTCTCGACCTGCAGCTTGCAGTAGGTCGAGAGATCGAGCTCGTCCATCTTCAAAAATAATAAACAAGAAATTGTGTGAGAAAACTCTGAAGTTCCGGTTTGGCTTGCTGTTTTATAAACTAGTGGAATATCATGTGTGTCCTAACTTTACCTTGCACAAAAAATGAACTAACCTTCTCTTCAACTGCTGAAACAAAGGATCAGTTGGTGCCGTAGTCCTTCGGAGCAGGGTGACGGCTACTGCCCCCACGATAAGCTCTAGGACGTGATGACGGCATCCCAGCTGGAGTAGCTGGAGTAAGTGCCACTCTTTCCACAATGCCTCTAGCTTCCGTTCGCAGTTGAGCTTTGTGATTGTTTTAATGCGGGCCATGTTCCAAAACTTTAAAACGTTGTTTACGGTTTCTTTGAATGCGTCTTTCCTGTTAGCAGTGTACTGGATAACACTGAAGAAGTATTGCAAAACCTGCCGTGTTGTTGGCAATTTGCTACCACTGATGGAGGACGACGGTTGGCCAACTAAAAAAATTTCCGAGGACGATCTTAGAGAAGGTAGCGATGTTATTTTCGCCTTTCCTTTTGATGACTCTCTATTTGTAGCTTCAAGAGTTCTTCCAGTTATGGTTGCCATCGATTTGTCCATGACAAAGGATGAGGAACTCAGACAGAATTTCAAAATGTTATGATCTGCAAAAAAAGAAATAGGTTAGGTACCTGGCACAGGCATAGTGCATTTTCTAATTACCTATATACATTATACATTCCGCCCGGGTATGGTGACTCATTTTTTTGAAAAGTATAGGTGATCGTGGTTTTTCCCATTATTTGGCACTATACTAGCACATTGGTATTACCTGTATACAGGCACAACCTTTAAACCGTTAGTCGTATGACATTGGCAGGCACACACAACGACTTCTCTCATTAAGAGGATTCAGAAAACATCCCTACTTAATGATTTATCTTGATTCAGTAAAAAGTTAAAAAGTACGCATTTTTAAAAAAACCTAGTAATTTCAAGGTCGATGCGAGACCCCTAAATATTGATCAATTTTTGTAAAAATGGTACCAATGTGCTAGTATAGTGCCAAATAATGGGAAAAACCACGATCACCTATACTTTTAAAAAAAATTGAAAAGTGGGCCACCCTAATAACCATGTTGCATCTATGCCACACAGATTACAAGATGTAATAGACAATAATGGGGAATGGACCAAATACTAACTATGAACCGGGTATAGCTGTGCCATTTATGTTAATCTATGGCAAATTGTGAGCATTTTGTATGATAAACAATTTAGTAAAACATTCACAACCATTGCATATTTGTTGTAATAAATATAATGCAACAAGAAATCTGGAAAACATTAATATGTTTATCTGTCCATCGTGATTAAATCGTTATCTCTCCACACTGATAATACAAATACAATCTGGAAAACACTATTGATATAATAAGCATCAGCCACAAACCGGTGATGGTATCCTGCTTCATGCAACCGTCACCTTACGGTTTCCACTGTCACGCAGGCCCACCGAGAGAGTGAGGATACCGTGGAAAAATCCCCTGTGCTCGGACCTCTAGGGGGCCCGGAAAGAGGGGGGATAAAATCTAAAAATGTTAATAAAGCAATTGATTAAATAACAGAGGAAATATAATTAATGAACATACATTTTATAGAGATTATCATAGTCAAAGTGAAACAGATAAAATATTAGCTGCGGTCCACCATTGACTAAGACCGACTGACAGATCTGGGAACCATTGTAATTGAAAGCTCGTTAGCCGGGACTTTAAATTTCATCAGAATTATTTACCGCTTTGCTAGAGAGAAGGCAAAGAAAGTACACTTCTAATTATGAAAATCTTGCAGTAAACAATTGTCTTGCCTGCATGGACTGGTATTGCATTTGCAAATTGTATGGTGATAGAATTAATATAATTGATTCGAAAAATAAAATGGTCATTTTCTTCCGAGTTGTTTATTCATACTGTATGTTTTGAATAGTGACTTGGACATATAATCAGTTTGCTTGTTATGCACACAAAAGACATTCCTAATAAAATACTGAGCAAACAGGGGGGCCCATATACCAATCCTTTCCCGGGGCCCGGGGCAGCTCTCGGCGGCCCTGCTGACACGCCCATATGTAGTCTCTCCTGGACAGCGACAGCAAGTAACCATGTCAACACCATGGTTTGGCCCATCAACGTCATTTCACAAACATTAGTATAATATTGTATGGATTTATAAGTATATATAAATATGTTTATGTTCGTATAACCATGGATTATTCTTATGTGATTTTGATAATCAGTTACTGTTATTCAGATCGAAACTGTTAACAAGTTCTTTGTGTAACAATCGATAAGCCATTTCCCTCTACCTCGCTCTCTCTCTCACACTGTCTCAATCTTTTTTTCGCTCAATGTCAATACACACACACACACACACACACACAACACACAACATATATATATATATACCCTATAATATAATAATATATAATATATATGTATATATATATATATATATATATATATATATATATATATATATATATATATATATATTATATATATATATATATATATATTATATATTAGGGTGGAGTGAAAATGGACCAAAAATGTTTTCTTCAAATATCGAATTGGAATATCTGCAAAAGTTGTCAACTGGCTACTCTCACTGTTCACTCAAAATTTGATGTCCCTTGAATTAATTGTTCAGGGTCCCCAGCGAGGGCAAAAAATCGCTTCCTAATTTGAACATTTCTGGCAGCATTCCGCGACTTTGTGTATGTTAATATATATATATATATATATATATATATATATATATATATATAAAATAAACAAAGTATGATACAGAGAACTCACCACGTGGAGGTAGATGCACATCGAGTTCTAGCCTAGCCCATCCCAACCACCCAACCTTATTATGGACTTTTGTCTAAGTCTTATTCCTTTTCCTGCTTACCGAATTATGTTGTCATTTAGTATTGAAAAATGGCATTATGTTTCTTGTTTCCAATCTCACTCGAATGAATCCATCCCTTTTTTCTTTCCCACAAACTGTAGCTGCTGCTTCTGTTACTACCTTAATACATCTCTCTATGGCTTGTGTGTGACATGGCATCCCAAGTATGCCTCCAAAATCTGCCTGTTTGGAAGCGAGCTCTCTCAATTCCTTCTCCGTTAATTGCTGCTAAAGCAGAGGACTTAACCGCCCTTCTTCTTTCCAGTTAATAAGATTAATGTATTCTTTTGCTCCAAAGTTCAGCCTTGGTATTGTAAACTTTGGGGTTTCCTTTTGTGCTTTGCTTCTTGCAAGCATAATTCTTCGAATTGTCAACTCTCTGATGTGCTCCTGATCATCGGTGATCATGGAGAGCATAGGTTCTCTGGGTGAGCAAAATAAGCGTTGCATTGTAGTGAAGAATCCACAACGTTTCTCAGCTCAAGTGGAAGGTATCTTGATCTTGAAATGGTTTCCCAGACATGTCTTCCTCCTTCTGTGCATGAAGATTTTGACTTAATGGTAAACCACATTGGAGCATAAACTTTCATTACAAATGTTGCTAATGCACGAAGGTTCTCTGATGGTTTATCTTTAGCCAGGGGCGTACCTAAAGTACTTGGCACCCGGGGCGGATCCTTCCTTTGGCACCTCCCATAAATAATTTTAAAATTTAAACGCACAGAAAAATATATTATGTTTGCAAGTAGATTTTTAAACAGTACAGTACTGTCATAAGCAAATTAGAAATAAGAAAAATGCAGGACATTCAAAATTCAGTGAACAGGTAATACTGCATTTTATTTTATACAAAAAACAGAGGAAATCCAGTCTCAACGCTCAGCCTATTCTTCAAAGGTAAATAGAGAGGATTCACAGTCTCTGCTTTCGAGCCTTAATTTCTGCAAATTGATCAATGACAATGACCTCATCAAAATTCACCTTCTTTGCATATTCATGTTCAATTGAAAGTAAAGCCAGATTTGTCAATCTTCTCTGATTCATGGTCGAGCGAAAGAAATTTTTTATCAATTTCAATTTGGAAAAACTTCTTTCACATGAAGCAATAGACACACAGCCAGTCAAAAGGAATCTCAAACACTGACAAGCTTGGCAAAGATTCACAAAATCCCATTTCACAATAAACTCCAGAAACTGCAATGCTGTCCACTTCTTGAGCTCTTCAACGCTGATTTTGTCAGCTTCCAAATGCCTCCGATGTCGTCCAATTTCCACACTGATATCTTCATCAGAGAATTCATCGAAAATCTGAGTCAAATTTGGAGTATACTTCCGAAGTTCTTCTTCTGTTGCAACAACCAAAGTGTTTGGCTGAATAACAGGGAAGATTGACAGAATTTGATCTATTGCCTTAGAACGAATCTCCAATTCTTGATGAAAGCGATCAAGATATTCAAACATAGCCCTTTTTACTTCCTCTGGCAATGTGAGACCACCGTCCTTTGCCATCTCTCCTGGCATCCTTTTTCGGAGCTTTACTCTCCCTCTTCTCTCCATAGAAATGTCCATTTCCTCACACTTTTTAGTTGCATAACGAATGGCCCTCTCCACAATTTCATTGCGCTGATCTTCAAGAAACAGTTTTAGAGCTTGGAGCTTCACAATGCACTTTTCAAGGCTGATTCCAACTGTTTGCAAATAATTTTGTGTGAGATTAATTTCTTCCAGGACTTCACACCAGAAAGAAAGGTAACTCAAAAAAGAGAAATCACATACAGCAGACAGCAAAATCTGAGCTGATCCTCTTGTGTCCTCATTTTCTTTGGGATCGCACAGTACTTCAAGGGTTGAGGTCAGCTTTTCAAAATTTGCCATCACTGGTTTCACAGCGTCATAATGAGCACTCTATCTTGTCTGGGAAAGTCTTTTGAATGTCATGCCTACATTCTCCATCAGCACTTCCCATTGATGAGTTGAGACCGAAAAGAAGGAATAGACTCTCTCCAAGGTTCCAAAAAAAGTCACATGAAGAAACGCTTCCAAATGAGTGCACTCCGCAATGGTTCAGAGAATGATTTGCACAAGGCACAAACAAAGCCTTGGGATTAATCTCTCTGGTCTCTGACTGAACACCACCATGAATCCCGGCCATAGTTGCAGCGTTGTCATATCCTAGACCACGGCACAGGTTTATGTCCAGTCCATCTCTCTCCAGATGTCTCAGGATATCCCCTGTGAGCTCAACAGCAGTCTTTCCGGCAATAGGGAAGAAGCCCAAGAATTATTCCTTTACTTCAACTTCGTCACATTCAACATGGACGTATCTGATCACTTCGTTTGTAAATTTTGTATTGCCAATAAAAATAAAAAATTATTTTATAGTGGAAATTAACATTAAGCTGTTATAATAGTTTGATCATTTGAAAAAAAAATTTCTTACTTTCGCGAATTTTTCATTTTTCATTTGACACTCTCCCGATGGCACCCCCCTCCTGGCTGTCACCCGGGGCGGACCGCCCCCCTCGCACCCCCCTTAGTACGCCACTGTCTTTAGCAGTGTATAAGCGTAGAATTCGATTTACCTGAGCACACAGCTTTACAGATTTCAAACAAATACTTCTGGTCCGTACTTAAGTCTTCATTTGCTATGTATGGTATATCAGCTTCAATTTTATCAAACCCTGCAACTGGAAGTTGTTCACAATTTTTCAGTGCTTTGCCAAGTATTCCAGAGAAGGTATCAGGTCCTGTTGTGCTCCCATCAATGTGACATAAGAAGTGGCGAAGTGGAAGTTCGTTAGCGTGCAATTGACATATTAGCCACTGCAAAGGTCTACAAAATGTCAATTCTAAGAGGCTAATAATTCCATTATGCCTTCCTGTGTTTACAGGAGTCCCATCACATCCAGTAGCCACCAGTTCATCAATGTTTTGAACATTTTCTGACAAAAAATGAATTAACGAATCTTTAATACCATGAGCAGTACCAGAGACAGGTGCAATATGACCAACATAGCAAGACCCTGGTTCTCTTACTAAGGTTATGTGTTCTTCAATGACCGACTTGTAATGATATTTTTTGCCTTGCTTGATAAGACATTTAGTTTTATCTTTTCTTCCATCAAAATATAGAGCTTTTAAGTGTTCCTCATTATCTTCTTGTTTCATTTTACGCCGTATTTTCGTCCTCTCTCTTCTAATTTTACTCCTGTCAATTACGAGGGAGGTATCCTCATTTCCTATTAGACCAACATCTTGCAGGGCAGCAGATGCAAAAGATACACCTGCCCGGTCAGATATGCCGTATCTATCACAAACTTGTGCAACATTTCCTAAATTAACTCTCATTTGTTGATGCGAGTTAGACAGTCTAGCATCATCAACAGCTCTTGTTTAGGTCGGGTTTGATTCTTTCCCTGAGCAAGCTGAAATGTCACCCTCCGAATCAGAAGAATCAAGGTCTAGGCCTACAACATCATTATTAGTTGAAATGCTTTTGCTAATTCCAGAAAGTTCCACCTCTTTTCGTTTCATATTCTTTAATATGAAACGAAAAGAAGTCTAAGTTTTTCAGTTGTTATTTTATCTATGTTCCCAATTGCCATTTTTCTATCTCCTCTTTGATGAGTGAGAAATTTTTGCGCAATGCGAGGAACCTTTTCAGTTTTATCACAGTGACATGAATCAAACTCACATTTGCAGCTAGCAATATCAAATAAATTTTTAGCTTTTTCTCTGAACAACTGTAATTTGTTTTGATAATTTGGGTTTCCTTTTCTTCCTTTGTAAGGCTATATCAACAACATATATTTATTACGATAGGAGCGAATAAGCTGCAAAACTCTTTTGTGAGAAACTGTTGGAATTGAGGCCTTTACCCAAATATTTTCAATATCTAAAGCAACTCTTTCTGATACGTCAGAGACTGCAGGATCTTTTTTTATTATTAGTGAACTTTATGTCAGCTCTTACCCATAAATAATGTCTAAACATTTCTTCATTGGTTGGAAGCCTATTGCTATTTAGTTCTTTAGCAGCGCCAAAAACTGGGCATATACTACACTGTCATGTCTTTACTTTTTTATCCATTTTGATATTTCTGTAAAAATAGAATTAATGTAATTAAATCAGAGAATTACAAGAAATAAATATTTATGCATGCAAAAACGGTTAAATAGTTATACTAATAGGCTAAGCTAAACTGTAACACATCTCGCCACTGGACGCACTTTAGGAAGACTGAGTGACCGAGGCTCAAAATGTGACGGTTTTTAAAGGTCATTGGGGAGTCTCTTACTGAAACAGCAGCTAGTTCAAATTTGGTGGACATTTAAATTAGCGTCATTTACAACTTTTCCTAGGTATTCCAGATTGATATTCTAAAATTCATATTTTCGCTCCACCCTAATATATATATATATATATATATATATATATATATAATCGTGTAGATTCGTAAGTAAGTAAAAGTTTAAGGATGCACACGAACTCTACAAACAGCTTTGTTAGTATTGTTACATAATGATTTAATATACGCGAGACTGGTGGGTGGGGAAGGGGAATGAGGGAGTGTGGAGGATGGTTATGTAGTGTCTATTTTTGGTTAAAATTCAATAGTATATAAAAAGTTGTATTGTGGTATCTGTTCATATAGACTTGCACTAATCATAACGGAACCTTATTAATGGAGTTCAACGCTGTTCACGATCATATTAATCGTTTATCTTTATGAACACAGACATTACATTGCAATTAGGGGACGTTAAAAAATTACGTACGCTATTTTTGCTAAAACTTGAGACCCCCATATAACTCAGGAACGTTCTGTAACGCTAAACCAGGCCCCTCGGGCCCTCCCTAAGATGTTATGTAACACTTCCCCCACCTCACACCCCACACGTTACGGAACGTTAGAGGTGGGGGGGAGAGTGTCAGGTTTTAGTAAAAATAGCGTTACATAATTTTTGAACGGCGCCTTACCTGTATGTCAATGTTATATGTTGTTGGACTCGGTTGTCCCCCCTCCACCCCACCTTCCCCCAGTTGGGGGTACCTTGACTATCGCTGCGGCGTTTCCACATGTATGGAGTCGCCTGTGAGGCGAGGAACATTACATATACGGGCAACTGTACATCCATCATCATTTATGGCCTGTAGAAAATAAAATAGAAATTGCATTATGATCCTATGATCCTATGATCCGTAATTACTTATCATATAAAAAAATATCTTTCCGTTTTAGAATAGGTTCTTTGAGGTAGTCATAATGCATACGGTAATCATCGTAAAAATATTTTCATTTTAAATTTTAGAAACTTGGGTTTGGAATCCTGAAAATACAAAACTCAAGCGATTATCAGTGATTTACTAATTTTGACTATTGTACATTTATTGGTGCTCCTGTAGTATGCGGTCTACCTACGATTCGGCGGTCTACCTTTTAATTATAGCTTCTTATCTTGTTTACTAATTGTTTGTTTACATCCCATTGTCAATCGCCCTTGACGATTGGATAGGTTTAGTCATGATATTTTCGTTAGTTTTAACGAAACTATCATGACTAAACCTAACCAGTCGGAGGTAGACCGCATACTACAGTAGTACCCATTCATCTCTGATCATGACACTGGGTAAACCATGATTTGGCGTGGTGTTTACATCTTACATAAGCGGCTGGCCTCCCACAACCCACCAAAAGCGCCTCAGTCAGTGTCTCTCTGCTCTTCACAGCTTTCACATGTGCACTTTTGGCTTCACGTATCTGCACGTCTTGTCGTGCGTACAAACTACTTAATTGTATATTAATAATACTGTGTGTGGTGGTGCGTGAAGTGGGAGGTCATTCAGTGGTAACGGGCAGGAGTGGCTGCACCACCCACCCACCAGCGGGGTGTACTGAGTTAACCGTGAAATCGGGTTATCCGTGATCATGGACCGCCCCTTAAGTACGCATAACTGAGGGAGTCCTGTACAAAACTTAATTTTGATAGTTTTTAACTTTACACGCAGACTTGGAATATTTTTCTCTTAAATGATAAAAAAAAAAGTTATCCAAAAAAATTTTGTGGTTAAGTTAACAAATTCTAAGAAACAATTTTACTTTGCGAACGAACTCCTTCTTTTTAATATTTATTAATAAACTTTTGTAAATAATTCGCTCAGAAGTGGATAAAGAATAATTGCCTTCACTAAATTAGAAAAATATTATCTAGAAAAAGGAAATTGTATTTGAAATGTTTCATTAAACGAACGTTAATTACAGTCTTAATGAAAAATACACATACTAATATTGATATTAATTAAATTCGTATCGTAACCAAAACAAATTTTACTTTTGAAAAGGGAATGAAAAATTTTAAAACTTATTCCACACACACACACACACACACACACACACACATACACACATACACTAGGGGCACTCAATATATTTTGCCCCATCCTTTTTTCTTAGCTAAACAATAGGCCATGGGGCTGAAACGTCTTTCGGGCCGTAAATTGAACTTTCTGCGCTTCACATAACCGGATTTTTCCAGTTTGAACCTCCCCTCCTTGTATAAAACCGCGTTTAAACGCCCTTGTATAAAACCGCTTTTAAACGCCCGTGTGTACAACCGATGTTAACGCAGTTTCGAAAATGGCGGCTGACAGTGATGTGCGTCGTAAACAGAGAGCTGTTATCGAGTTCTTAACCGCAGAGAAGGAAACAGTTGGAAATGTTCACAAACGTCTACAAAACGTTTACGAAGATGCTGTTGTTGATCGAACCACAGTTGGACGCTGGTCTAAACATGTGAGATCATCGGAGAGAGGCAGAGCCAGCCTCGATGATGAGCCACGCAGCGGTCGGCCGGCATCGGCTGTGACATCTCACACTGTGCAACGTGCTAACAGCATTATTCGATAAAATCGGCGCGCCACATACAAGGAGCTATCGCTGGAGCTAGGAATTAGTGAAGGAAGTGTGAATACGATAATTCAGCAACTCGAATACTCAAAAGTGTGTTCACGGTTTGTTCCTCGCGAACTGACTGAAGATCACAAAGCCCAAAGAAAAGAAATTGCTTCTGAGATGTTGGTTCGATACGAGACAGAAGGGGATGACTTCCTTTCACGAATTGTGACTGGAGATGAGACTTGGGTACACCACTTTGAACCTGAAACAAAACGCCAATCCATGGAATGGCATCACGCAGACTCACCACACAAGAAAAAGTTCATAATGGCTCCCTCTTCAGGAAAAGTTTTGGCCACCATATTCTGGGACATGAAAGGGGTGATTCTGGTAGACATTATGAAGAAAGGACAAACAATCAACTCAGAGGCATATATTGCTACCCTACAGAGACTCCAGAGACGTATAAAGCGAGTTCGACCTGAGAGAAAACTGGAAGACGTCCTTCTTTTGCACGATAATGCAAGGCATACAAGAGAGGCCATCTCAAAAATGCGCTTGACGGTGTTATCCCACCCTCCATACAGTTTCAGAGTGACGATGAGGTTGTTGAGGAGGTTAAGAGGTTGCTCTAGCGGAACCCAGTGGACTTTTACCAGCAAGGAATAAAGGCCCTTGTTTTGAGGTGGAGGAAAGCCATAAAAAAGGATGGAGACTATGTAGAAAAATAAAATCTTATAAAAAAGATATGTAACTACTTGTGTACAAAATTTCTGAAACTTACAAGGAAACTTGGAAAGAAAAAAAAAAGTTGGGGCAAAATATATTGAGTTGCCCTCGTGTGTATATATATATATATATATATATATATATATATACAGTATATATATATACATTTTAACTGCAAACACGCAGTATAATTAACATAAAGAACGACGCTTGTATAGGAGAATATTCCGCGCAAGATGAAGAGGAAGAACGAAACGAATGAAAAAATGAGGTAACCACCCGGGAATCGAACCCGGGATCTTCCGATTGCCGGTCAGATATGATAACCATTACACCATGGGCCTCACTCGATCAAATGCCGTAACTCTTCTACATACGCGCAGAAACCAATGCCCCAAAGGGGCACCTTCCGCATGCCGTACATTATATACATTTTAGCTGCAAACACGCAGTATAATTAACGTAAAGAACGACGCTTGTATAGGAGAATATTCCGCGCAAGATGAGGAGGAAGAACGAAACAAATGAAAAAATGAGGTAACCACCCGGGAATCGAACCCGGGATCTTCCGATTGCCGGTCAGATATGATAACCATTACACCATGGGCCTCACTCGATCAAATGCCGTAACTCTCCTACATACGCGCATTACCTCATTTTTTCATTTGTTTCGTTCTTCCTCCTCATCTTGCGCGGAATATTCTCCTATACAAGCGTCGTTCTTTACGTTAATTATACTGCGTGTTTGCAGTTAAAATGAATGTATATAATGTACGGCATGCGGGAGGTGCCCCTTTGGGGCATTGGTTTCTGCGCGTATGTAGGAGAGTTACGGCATTTGATCTAGTGAGGCCCATGGTGTAATGGTTATCATATCTGACCGGCAATCGGAAGATCCCGGGTTCGATTCCCGGGTGGTTACCTCATTTTTTCATTTGTTTCGTTCTTCCTCCTCATCTTGCGCGGAATATTCTCCTATACAAGCGTCGTTCTTTACGTTAATTATACTGCGTGTTTGCAGTTAAAATGTATATAATGTACGGCATGCGGGAGGTTCCCCTTTGGGGCCTTGGTTTCTGCGCGTATGTAGGAGAGTTACGGCATTTGATCGAGTGAGGCCATGGTGTAATGGTTATCATATCTGACCGACAATCAGAAGATCCCGGGTTCGATTCCCGGCTGGTTACCTCATTTTTTCATTTGTTTCGTTCTTCCTCCTCATCTTGCGCGGAATATTCTCCTATACAAGCGTCGTTCTTTACGTTTTATATATATATACCTTAACCTTACAACCTTACAAAGGTTCCGCGTGATGATTTCTCATTTCGCGAAGGTCAAGCTTGTCGCCCCTCCTCTCGAGTTGGCCTGGTGAAGTAGTGAGTTGGATTCTTGCGCTCTCCACCTCACATAGCCAGGTACGCCCGGCTCATCGGGGATTGTTCTGAGCCAGGCGTCTAGTCTTCTTTTGAAGATTTCCACTGCAACTCCCTTCGTGTTTCTTAGGTCTTTGGGCAACTGATTAAACAGTTTTGGTCCTCTCACTACAAAACTATTTTCTTTCAGGGTTAAGGATGTTCCCTGTCTCGCCTTCAATTTGGGAATACGACACAGTCTACCGCTTCTACTTTCCATCGTTGTTTGGGGAGTTATGGGATTCAGAGTAAGATTAGGGACTAGTTTCTCCATTATTTTCCAAGTGTAAATAATGGTGTATCTCTCTCTTCTCCTTTCCAGTGAATATAGGTCTAGTTCTCGTAACCTTTCCCAGTAATTTAGTTCTTTGCACCCATTGATCTTGGCTGTGAAGCTTCTTTGGATCCCCTCCAGCTGTCTAATGTCTTCTTTTTTATATGGGGAAGTTAGGACCGAGCAGTATTCTAATTTGGGTATTATCAGGGTTTTCAGTAGAGGAATCATTACATTCCTATCCCTTCGTTTAAAGTTCTCAATATCTGACCCGTTATTCTCTTTGCTCTGTTTACTGCTATCTTATTTTGTGTTTCAAATTTCGCATCATCTGTCATTACAACCCCTAAATCTTTTGCTCTGGAATTTCTCTGAATTTCCTGTCCATTTGGGGTATAATATTCCATGCACTTTAGGTCTTCTCTTTTTCCGTACCGTAATAGCTGAAATTTCTCGGTGTTAAACTTCATATTGTTGTCTTCAGTCCACTTGTAGATTTTGTTTATGTCGGTTTGTAGAGATCCTATGTCTTCTGGGTTTCTTATTTTTCTACTGATCTTTGTGTCATCCGCAAAGGATGTTACTGTGCTGTCTCTGGTAACGTCCTCATCTATGTCAGTTAGCATGATTATGAAGAGTAGTGGAGCTAATACTGTTCCTTGTGGTACTGAGCTGAGGACCTCTGATTCTGATGAAGATACTCCTTGTACTGTAACGACTTGCCTCCGCTCACTAAGGAAATTATATATCCATTTCCCTACTTTTCCTGTTATTCCCATATATTTCAGTTTATGTATTATGATTCCGTGGTCACACTTGTCGAACGCTTTAGCAAAGTCTGTGTATAGTACATCATAGTTTTCATTACTTTCAAGTGAATCAATAATGTTGTTGTAGTGTTCCATTAGTTGTGATAGGCATGATCTGCCTGATCGAAACCCGTGTTGGTTATCATTGAATTTTTTCTGAGTTTCCAAAAAGTCATAGATTTTCTGTCTAACTATTCTTTCAAATATTTTAGTGAGATGAGATGTAAGCGACACTGGCCTATAGTTTTTGGCCTGGGATCGATCTCCTCCTTTATATATTGGGACTATGTTCGCGCTCTTCAGGATGCCCGGTATTTCTCCCGTGTCTAATGATCGTCTCCATATCCAGTATAGGGGCTCAGCGATTGCATTCTTGCAGTTTTTGATCAGTGTGGCATTCCATTTATCCGGTCCTGCCGCTGAGTGTGTTTTTAGTTTCCCTATGGCTTGTGTAATATCATCCGTCGTAAAGTCGAAATCCGTTATACTTTCCCCTTGTGGTTCTTCTTCAAAGAACGCGTTTCTATCGCAAATCAATTTGTCAGTTTTTGGGATACTGAAAGATGATTCATACTGAGCTTTTAATATTTCAGATACTTCTGTTAGATCATCAGATAAATCACTGTTCTCATTTTTTAAAGGTCCGATAGTCGCTTGGTTTTTCGACTTTCTTTTTGCGAAATTATAGAAGTACTTTGAGTTAACCTTTATCGCTTCTATAGCGTCATCTTCTTCTTTTTCTGTATGCTTCTCGATTTGTTCCTGTATGACGACATCGATACTTTGTAGTTTATCATTTAATATTTTTCTGATGTTGTTATCTTTACAATTACTTAATTTTGCAGTCACTCTTTTTCTCTTTCGGAACAATGCCCTCTTTTGTCTTTCGAACCTGCTTCTCTTTCCTCTTTGTTGTATCTTTGGGACATGTTTTTCCACAATTTCTAACGTCTTCTCCTCTAACGTCATTAGCATCTCTTCCGTTGTCTTGGCCTCGAAAATGGTTTTCCAATCTATTACTTCCATGCTGGATGTCACATCTTCCCAGTTTATAGCTTTGGAGTGAAAATTAAAAATTTCGAATTTGCTTCGTTCTGTTGTGCGTGTTCTTTCCTTTCCTGTTGCCTTTATATTAGTTGTTATTTCAATGATATTGTGGTCTGATATCATAGTTGGGGAGATTTCTACATTATCAATTAGATTACTGTTGTTTGTGAATACCAAATCTAGGCAGTTGTTTTTTCTTGTGTTTTCTGTTATTTCTTGCGTTAACATAAATTCATCAGCTAAAGCTAGTAGCATTTTTACCTGCTCCTGGTCTTCTCGTGTGCCCCCCTTGTCCTGGTGGATACATATATTTTTTCCTATCCTTTTATATTTCATGAATGGGAAATTAAAATCACCACAGAGAAAAATATTTGGGGTTGGAGAGTGTAAGAATCTGAAAATTTTGAGGTTGGCGTGTTTGGGGGTCTGTACATTACAATTAGTACCATATTTAATTTTTCAATTTTTGCTGCTACACATTCTACGTAGTTGTTTGAGGTACTTATACCATTTCTGCTATGTGCCTTTCGCGTGTGTAAATAGCACATCCTCCTTTACGTCTCACTGTTCTGTCGGCTCGGAGGATGTTATAGTTGTCAATTTGTATTTCTTTTTTGTCAATACAGGACTCACAATTTTCACAGTTCGCCTGGCAGTCCTTTAGATGAGTTTCCGTGAGGCATGCAAAGTCTGCTCCGGCTTCTTGCATGAGTCCTTTCAGGTATGCAACTTTGTTCGTGGACTGGTTTGATTTAAGGCCCTGTATGTTGGCTAGGATTATTTTTATTTTTTCTCTTTCTTTTTCGCATACAGGTGGTTCCGCTTTGTTTTCCGATGGGGGTGCCGGTTTCGTTGCCTTGTGGTCCTCCGAGAATTTACCTCTTTTTATCTTTGTCGGTACCTGTTGTCCCGATAACGCATGAAGTGTCTTTGTTCGTACCTTCTGTCCGGCTCTCGGATTTCTATATTTATATTTGTCAGCTGGTTTTGTAATTGCTGGAGAGTATTTAGCAGCTGAAATGTGTTGGCTGCGTCTAAAAAATTTCCACTCTTCTTTGATGTTCGTTTTTTCTGTTCCCTCGTGCGTTCCTTTGAGGGTGGTGGTATCGGCATTTTTTTTCGTATTTGCAACTCCCATATCTTTCATAAGTGTTGCAGACCGTAAGATGGTGGAACATGCATTTCTTATCAAACTTGCAATATCCACTTGTGTAATGCATTTTGCATAATGTGGGATGTGCATATATGCATTGCCCATCCCGATATCTGCAGTTTCCTTTCGCGTAGTATTTGCATACGATATTTTCTACGCTTCTGCTTTCTTTCTTATTATTTACCAAGTTCTTAGTTTTGGCATTATCATTATTTTTCTTTGGCTGTTTATTTTCTACGTTTTTAGTTATTATCTTTTATCATTTCGCTCGTTGGACCGTTTGTCTACTTCGCCACTTTTACTTATTTCTTTCCTTTCATCTATGTCTTCCTTCCGTATTACGTTGTTTATATCGTTATTTGTTATTAAATTGTTGTTCGTTATTATGCTGTTAATCGTTATTTCGTCTCTCTCTCATCCACCCTGTTTTTCGTTGGGACCATTTCGGACACATGCGTCCCCATTATTTCATTCTTTTTTGTAACTTTCGAGTCTGCTATCTCCATTTCTTTAAAGACCGCGAAAGAATTTACAGTCTGTGTACATGCGCCACATAGAAATTTGATCCCCACGATTGTTTCGCGTTCGAGACAAGAGTTATTTCCCGATCATTCCAATTCATGCAGTTAAAATCGTTTAATCGTTGGCAGAAATCACACCTAATCGCTAGGCTTTCCGTTGTTACTAAATTGCACAAATTACAGATTAAGTGAGAATTTGGACCCATATCCATGATATTCCTTAATTAGCTTAAGAAGAAATACCCACACAAATTCTTTATTTATTTTTATTTTTTATTTCTGTTTCTTTCCTTTCGATGGTCGAGGGTATTTCGAGGGTTTTCTGACCTTTGTGTATATATATATATATATAATATATATATATAATACACACAGACCGTGCATGGAACAAGGAACTCTTCTGGGAAAATTAAATTCACTATAGTCCGAATAATTAGTGGTAAATGACAAACACTATAGTTTTTCTTTTTGATGATGTTAGCCCGACGTGGGCAACGGGTCACTCGCAACGAGACCCCAAAAATATAGCTTCTCTCACCAGCTATCTGCCAAGCAGATAGGATCCAGCTTTGGCTGGGGATCATTCTGGGTTCAATCCCATATATATATATATATATATATATATATATGTGTGTGTGTGTGTGTGTGTGTACGTAGCGCCATTTAATAACACCAGTACACATTTGAAAACTTGTCGATCGATTTTTACAAACTAGTTGGTGATTCTATATAATTTGAGTGCGCTGATCTCAAAAATATAGTTAATTTTTCCCTATCACGTATGGTTTTCTTACTACAGGGTGTGTCATAAATCCCCCATTTATCCCCAAATGTGAACCATCTTATCGAGACCAACATTGGATTGCACATGCTAAACCATAAATTTTGTTGTTATAGACTAAAGTAACGCTTACATAATAATGTAGGGTAAATATATATAACAACCAGTCCCGTTCCCAGCAAAATACTCTCTCCCCTCCCATCAATGGGTGGTTAACATTTGGGGACAGATGAGGTATTACAACACCCCTTGTAGCACGAAATCTTTAGGTGATAGAGTAAAACCTAATTAAAGCAGAATTAAATAGCTCCTAGCTCTTCGACAAGCATATTGCTTGTTTATGAAAGAATAAAAAAATAACTGAAAGAAACAAAATATATTTACCTTCTCTACTTGCAAACATTTCCGGACTTATTCCAAAGACTTAAGACTACGAAGGTAGATCTGACTAATGACGACTAAACCGGTGCTTCTTTGATGTTTTCTTATGCTGTGCGTTAGGCTGATCTCGTTGCAGACACCAGCAGTAATCCACCATCATATTTGTATGCCATCTTCCTTGATATCTTCTTTCCATGGTTTTGATGTCCTGGTGAAATCGTTCCCCTTGCTCCTCACTGACATCTCCGAGATTTTCGGGAAAACGGTCAAGATGCGAAAATAAGAAGTGAACTTTCAGGCTCATGTTGCAGCCTAAGGCGCAAAACTTTTTAAGCATATTTTCCACCAGTCTTTCATAATTTTGGCTTCTGTAGTTTCCAAAGAAGTTTTCAACAACATCTTTGAAACCAAGCCATGCTTCTTTTTCTTTATTGGTCATTGTGTTCAGGAAATGATCGTCTGTCAATAACTTTCTAATCTGAGGACCTATAAAAACACCTTCCTTTATTTTCTCGTAGCTAATCTTTGGATATTTTGAACAAATGTACTCGAAACACTCACCTTCTCTATTCAATGCTTTGACATACTGCTTCATCAAGCCTAACTTAATGTGCAAGGGTGGTAGGAGGATTTTATTTGGTTCAACTAGATGTTCATGTAAAATGTTCTTTGATCCTGGGGTAAGATTCTCTCTAGGAGGACAAGTTTTCCTCTTCCAGTGCTGGTCACGTGCTCGACTATCCCATTCGCAGATGAAACATGGCATCTTAGTGTATCCTGATTGCTGCCAAGTAACATGCAAAGGACTTTGAGATTCCCACACAATATCCATCTGATTTTGATACTGAATTTTTTCCAGAAGCAATTTCATGTTATCATAGGTCTCTTTTAAATGAGTAGAATGGGCCACTGGGATTGATGCATATTTGTTACCGTTGTGCAGTAACACTCCTTTTAGACTGGTTTTAGAGGAATCTATAAACAACCTCCAGTCACTGGTTTGGTATTCGATGCCTAGCTTGCACACTAATCCTGTGATGTCCTTGCAAAATACCAAGGGACCATCTTCTTCGAAAAAAGGCACGAAGTCTTTCTCACGATTTCTGTACCAAGCAAAGTATGTGTCGGATGCCAATAAATTGTTCTCCTGCAATCTAGACCCCAAAAGTTCTGCAGAGTCCTTAGGCAGATTCAAATCCCTGACTAAGTCATTTAGTTCGGCTTGGGTTAATGGTTTAGGAGGATCTCGGTCAGCTGTTGGCTGTCCATAAACATCATCATTGTCTGGATTTGGAGCTGAATCAGAATCTGAATTGTATTGATCCAGACTCTCGGGTGGGTGGGGAATAGAAACTTCTGGACCATGGGGTACCGGCCTTATTGCAGATGGAAGACTTGGGTATTGAAGGCTCTCTTTATTCTTTGCATTATAACCTTTAACATTGCAAGAACAGAAGTAGCAGTCGTCGGTATGGTTTATAGGCTCGCGCCATACCATAGGGATCCCAAATGGCAAGCTTTTCTTTTTACCTTTGCTCCAATTCCTTAGTGCCGCAACACACGTAAGACAAACCTTGTGTGGAGCCCAACTTTTGTCTTGATCTCCTAATTTAATTCCAAAACAAGCATGCTAAGCTCTCTTAATGAAGGTCGTTACATTTGTCCTTTGTTTTACAACAACATACCGACCACAAATATAACAAAATATGTCTGGACTATGGGTACATCCTCTAGAAACCATTATTAAAATTTTAAAGACGTAATGTAAGAATTATCTACCTGAAAAATATGAAAAAACGAAATTAATTAAAGATAAAAAAGGTACAAAATTACAAAAGCCCCAAAATTGTTTTGCTAATAACTTTAAAACTGTGGGTGATAGAAAAAAACTGGCAGCATTTTTTAATTCAGCGCAGCGAACTGCTTCAGAATCACAACTCAAAATAAAGAAATCGATTTTCATGCAGACAGGTGTAATGGTCGTACAATATTTTTTTCTAAAATTACTTTAGGCTGGATATGAACGTCATCATTATTAATTAAATATTTCTTCAAGACAAGAAAACTGTAAGGGTTTATAATTCATTAAATATTACTTTGCAACAATGAACTGATTAAAAATCAATTACAATAAACTGAAATGTACAGTAATTTTTAATTGTCTGTTCAGATTGCTTGCTCGATAAATGATACAAAATGTGGAATGTACGCACAGAAAAAAGTTAATTTCTATAACGCTACTTAAAGGCGACTGACGTTCGCTCACTGAGTTCTCAACAGTAGATGAGATACCGGCGAGAGACTGTTAGTGCAGCCTGCAGCTGAAGGGAGTGTTTCCCGAGATCAGTGGAGAATGAGTGAATAATGGGCCTACTTCGACTGGTTAACCTTGATCGAGATAACACTTGAGTAGTTTCACTTCATAATGAGCGCCTTTTCTCTGTTTTTATGGCTGGGTCAGAAGATTTTTTAATGGTTTTCCTTGGCGCACTTTTTACGGTATCGTGGAAAGGTTTTATAAGGCTGACATATATTTCCAACCATTAAGAATTAAGGTGGCCATTGGTATCCGAAAACGTTCATCTGGGTCGTCCTCTGTACCTGCAGGAAAACCTTTTTCGTCGTTAGTCCGAATGTAACGAAGATATAACGAGCTCTTGGGCTGTGTTTGCACATTGGGACTAATGGGCAAAAATCGCCTTCATAAGAGTGATAATTTTTGATCTCTTGATTGATGCCATTCACTTCGAACTTGAAAAGTGTATTACCTTATTGAATTCTACAGTTATTGCAGTAAAAATAGGCTTATAATTAGATGTTTTATGACCTCTCTCTCTCTCTCTCTCTCTCTCTCTATATATATATATATATATATATATAAGTTTCCTAATGACCCTAATTTCAAACAGGTACGTTTTCATGTACCTTGTTTGGTGCAGGTATATAGATATTTTATGCCTTTGACCTAATAATTTGTATGTTGACTTATTTCTTGGTAGGCTCAACAATTTAGTCCCATCTATTAAATTCACAGTTGAAAAAGAAAATGATGGAAGCTTATCTTTTCTGGATCTAAAAATTCGGAGATGCTTTAATCAATTCAAATTTGAAGTTTATCGTAAGCCTACTAATAATAACTCTTATGTGCATTTTTATTCTGGCCAACATCTCTCGATTAAATCTTTTGTTTTCTCTGCTATGTTTTAGATTCTGAGTTATGCAATATCATGAATATTGGTACTAAATTATTTTATCCTATTTCATTTTTAGATAACTGCCTTAGGAAAGCCAAGAATAGGTATTATAATAGTGTAACTGTAAAGGAATTTGAACGTAAAAATATCCTTAGCCTACCTTACCATGTAAATTTTCGGTACCCGGTCGATTCGCCGACGGACGTTTTGCCGACAGACATTTTGCCGACGGACGTCTCGCCGAACGGACTGTCATTAATATTTCTATGACAGAATACACACACATGTTATTAAAGGTTATTATTAAATGTTATTGAATTATTTTGCTAAAATATTAAATTATGTTAAATTGACAGGCCTCATTTAGAATATGCCGTTCAGTTTTGGTGCCCGTACTTGCGTGAGGATATTGATAGGTTAGAAAGGGTTCAGCGTCGTGCCACGAAACTTATTCCGTCATTGCGCAATAAGCCTTATGAAGATAGGATTAAAGAGTTAGACTTGTATTCACTCGCAACTAGAAGATTAAGGGGGGAGCTTATTGAAGTTTTCAAAATCGTTAATAACATCGATAACGTAAATTTTGACAAACTGTTCACTTTCGATAATAGTAATACTCGCAATAACGGATTTAAGTTGCGTGGCAGACGTTTCATTACTAATATCGCTAAAAACTTCTTTACGTTTAAAGTAATTGATAAATGGAATAATCTTCCCGCGTCAGTCGTTCATTCTACCAGCGTTAATGTGTTTAAGAACCGTCTTGACAGACATTTTAAAAGTATTAACGTTGTTTAAAATTAAAAAAAGAAAGTTAACAACAGGAGCTCTGGTGGTGGTGCTCGAGGATGAGTCTGTTGACGATGAATGCCAGCTTGTGACATGCCAGCGTGTGATGCCAGCAAAAAAAAAAAAAAAAAAAAAATTAGACTAACACGAACGTAGATGTAGCTCGTAGCGTAAACTAACCCACTTTTTGTTTAACTGTACCTACTTTTTTTTTTTTTTTTTTTTCCTTATCTCCTTTCTTTGCATGTCTGTAACTCTTTACTTGCATGTTTGTAGTTTGCATGGTATGACAGTGAGTT
Source organism: Bathynomus jamesi (assembly GCA_023014485.1). Taxonomy (NCBI): domain Eukaryota; kingdom Metazoa; phylum Arthropoda; class Malacostraca; order Isopoda; family Cirolanidae; genus Bathynomus; species Bathynomus jamesi. The sequence goes on along the minus strand of JAJOZX010000136.1, from coordinate 510,649 downwards.
AAGACTGTGTTTGCATGGTTTGTAAGAGTTCTTATTTTACTTCTTTTCATCTTTCACCCCTCTCCTATTTTCTCCGACTATTTTTCTGACTTGTCGGCAGTGGCCGGCGGATGATGATGGTGAGACTTTTTTCCTCTTTTTCTGAATGAATGTTAACTCACGAATGATAGGTGTTGCTCCTTACTTAACCCCTTATTCTCCTCTCTTCTCTTAACCCCCTACTCTTTCCTTTCTCTCGGGCTAGCCTTAGAGTGGATCTTAGGGTCTTTGTTAGCCTTAGCTTCTGTAGATCTGTAGATCTGATGTCTTTCTCGGTGTATATTGTATAATTTAAAACTTTCGTTTTAGACCATGGAATTCACTTTGACGGTGTCCGGCGAATTTGTCTACAACAATTTGTCTACAGATACAATTTATCTACAATAATTTGTCTACAGATACAATTTGTCTAGAGAAACTATTACTAATATTATTTAAAAAAAAAACAAATATAATTTAAATACGAAAATTAGTTGTTAACTTTTATAATTTAAGTCTTGCGTTTGTGCCTTTATAGTTTAAGCTATTTTGAAACGTTTGTTCATTTGTTGCCTTTTTTAAATCTTAGTAACTTATGTCTTAGGTTTTCGCACTTAAAATTGCAGTCATCCTGAAACTTTTACATTGTTCACTGTTCACTGTGTTCAGTACCCACAATGCCTCTTCAATTTATTGATTCAGAGAAAGGCCATAAAAAGTTAGTACACCATTGACGATTGGTTAGGTTAAGTCATGATATTTTCGTTAGTGTACTGTTAAAACATACGAAAATATCACGACTTAACCTAACCAATCGTCAATTTTTTAAATAATATTAGTAATAGTTTCTCTAGACAAATCGTATCTGTAGACAAATTATTGTAGTTAAATTGTATCTGTAGACTAATTGTTGTAGACAAATTGTTGTAGATGAATTGTATCTTTAGACAAATTGTTGTAGACAAATTCGCCGGACACCGTCAAAGTGAATTCCATGGTCTAAAACGAAAGTTTTAAATTATACAATATACACCGAGGAAGAGAGATATATATATATATATGATACACACAGACAGTGCATGGAACAAGGAACTCTTCTGGGATAATTAAATCCACTATAGTCCGAATAAGTAATGGTAAATGACAAATACCATAGTTTTTCTTTTTCATGATGCTAGCCCGACGTGGGAAACGGGTCACTCGCAAAGAGGTCCCATAAATATAGCTTCCCTCACCAGCTATCTGCAGAGCAGACAGGATCCAGCTTTGGGACATGGATCTAGGGTTTAAAGCACCTAGCCCTGCTACATTTAGAACCTCAATATAAGCAAAAGACTCGCTGCCTTCACGTCAGATTGAATGCATCAAAGTAAAAGAAAAAGGGGTAACTATTATATTTTTAGCCAAACACCAAAACTTAAACCTCAACTGGCAGAATTGAGCGTCCACTTTTCAAGGCACATAACATGTCCGTTTCAAGATGGGAATGAACTCAGAATGGTCCCCTGAGTTTTTTATGATACACACAGACAGTGCATGGAACAAGGAACTCTTCTGGGATAATTAAATCCACTATAGTCCGAATAAGTAATGGTAAACGACAAATACCATAGTTTTCTTTTTCATGATGCTAGCCCGACGTGGGCAACGGGTCACTCGCAAAGAGGTCCCATAAATATAGCTTCCCTCACCAGCTATCTGCAAAGCAGACAGGATCCAGCTTTGGAACATGGATAGCTGGTGAGGGAAGCTATATTTATGGGACCTCTTTGCGAGTGACCCGTTGCCCACGTCGGGCTAGCATCATGAAAAAGAAAAACTATGGTATTTGTCATTTACCATTACTTATTCGGACTATAGTGGATTTAATTATCCCAGAAGAGTTCCTTGTTCCATGCACTGTCTGTGTGTATCATAAAAAACTCAGGGGACCATTCTGAGTTCATTCCCATCTTGAAACGGACATGTTATGTGCCTTGAAAAGTGGACGCTCAATTCTGCCAGTTGAGGTTTAAGTTTTGGTTTTTGGCTAAAAATATAATAGTTACCCCTTTTTCTTTTTCTTTGATGCATTCAATCTGACGTGAAGGCAGCGAGTCTTTTGCTTATATTGAGGTTCTAAATGTAGCAGGGCTAGGTGCTTTAAACCCTAGATCCATGTCCCAAAGCTGGATCCTGTCTGCTTTGCAGATAGCTGGTGAGGGAAGCTATATTTATGGGACCTCTTTGCGAGTGACCCGTTGCCCACGTCGGGCTAGCATCATGAAAAAGAAAAACTATGGTATTTGTCATTTACCATTACTTATTCGGACTATAGTGGATTTAATTATCCCAGAAGAGTTCCTTGTTCCATGCACTGTCTGTGTGTATCATAAAAAACTCAGGGGACCATTCTGAGTTCATTCCCATATATATATATATATATATATATATATACACTGTATATGTAAACATTTTATATAGTATTATCGATATAAATTTATTTAAAAAAGGTATCTATGTTTTTACGTCAAGCGTCTATAACTGTCAATTTAACATAATTTAATATTTTAATAAAATAATTCAATAACATTTAATAATAACCTTTAATAACATGTGTGTGTATTTTGTCATAGAAATATTAATGACAGTCCATTCGGCGAAACGTCCGTCGGCAAAATGTCTGTCAGCAAAACGTCCGTCGGCGAATCGACCGGGTACCTTCAAATTATGGTTCTAACTAACGGTGAAAAAGCGGTGATTGGAAAGTGTTTTTTTGAAAAGAGATGGACTGGGGCAAGAATTTTGAGGGAATTTCCAGGAATAACTTGTAGTGTTTCGTCTGTGAATAGAATAATCAAAAACTTAAAGCAACGGGTTCGACGGCACGGAAGCGTGGAAGTGATCGGCCTAAAACAGTTTACACTAAGGACAATAGAGCAATGATCGAAATGATGAGCCTATCTCAAGAGGATCGACCTGCTCTTACAGGAAAATTACAAGAAATTTAGGTATCAGTCGAAGTTCCATACAAAGAATGCAGAGAACGGTAGGATTTAAAGCATTTAAAAGGATCCGTGTTTCAAGACGTGACAGCAATGTAAGAGCTAAAATAAAAATTCGTTGTAGAAAATTCTTCATAGATTTTCGCCCAATGATGTTAAAAAAAATAGTTTTTACAGAGGAAAAAGATTTCACCATCGAGATTGCTCGAAACTCCCGGAACGATGTTGTTTATGGTTGGCGTAAGAAAGACATTCCTCCATCGAGACTTTACCACCAGACAAGTCGGTTTTCCAAAAAAATCATGGTATTAGCAGGTGTATCGTGTAATGGAAAGACAAAAATTCATTTCATTTTAGAAAATAAAAAAATTAATTCAGAAACCTATGTAAATCTCTTAGAGGAGAATCTTTTGCCTGATTGTCAACGTCTGTATTATGGAAACGATTTCATACTCCAACAAGATGGTGCTACAGCTCATACTAGCAAGTTCACACAGGATTATGTACAACAGAATGTCGTCAACTTCATTGGAAAAAACGACTGGCCCCCGCAATCACCTGATTGCAATCCCATGAATTATTGTACATGGAACACTCTAGCAGAGAACATTTATGAAGGCCAAAGAGAAAAGTTTACAGAAATGCAATTAAAGAAAAAAATACTCGAATGTTGGGACAGAATAACATTAGAAGAAATCAGAAAATGTATCATGTCGTGGAAGAAAAGGTTAAGATTAGTTTGTGAGCAGGGCGGCGGACATATTGATCATATTTGTTGATAAGACGTGAGTAATAAAAAATTTTCAGTTTATGATATTCGTTTTTTTCACCATACCTCATTGTTTCCTCAGCTGTGGAAAAAGTATTTTATGTAGAGATCTGAAATTTTTATGATGGCTTATCAATAGATTGAGGTAAAAGTTTTATAAATTTCGGAAGGTGAACTGCATATTTTTGAAGTTATTGATGTTCAAATCTCAAGGCGTTTTTTTAGGGACACCCGATATATATATATATACCCGTCTTACTATCAAATTAACAGGGTTTAAAGTCAGTGAACCGGTATGTTACATATACAATAAAATTTGTAAATGTGCCAAGATTACCCAGTTACAATCTTATTAGATGGTCCACAATACTTAATTAATAATAATACATATAATATATCCTCAAAATTTTCTAGCGACATCCGGTACTACCTTCTTGGACCTATGAGGTATGAAACAGTGACCCTGAAATAGCGGGCATACGAACGAACGAGCGAGTGAGCCCTTTAAAATTACGAACGAATGAACGAACGAAACGAATGAACGAGTGAATTTTAACTACATAAACTGTTCAAAATATTTTCAAAAGGCCAGGTAAAGGCTCTGAAATCTTAAATGAAAGACCAAGCAAATAAATAGATTACAGTATATTACATTAGATATATTTACAAACCTACATGATTTAAAGGGACAAGGAGTGGGCACTCCTTTTAGCATCCCCATCCCGTTCCCCTCTCCCGCCCTACTCCCACCATATACACTGCGAATCTTCGTTTAATAGTAAAAGTTTTGACGGTGATCGCGGGAAATGTATGTTTCATTACGGTATAATCGTACAGTGATTCCGCGTGTATACTTTTTGTGTCATAGTTAGTAATAGTTACATAATTAATGTGAAAAGATGCCTGAGCATCGAACCGTTGGTATCTCAAGCATGATTTAAAGGGACGAGAAGTGGGACCCCTTTCGGCGTTCCCCCCATCTCCACCCCAACCACCCCCACCAGCTACGCTCCCCCGCAAGCCGTTACAGATACAATGGGGTCGTCTGCTGTAAATCTTGTAGAAAATCCATTGTTATGTTTTATATTTGACAAAGTAGATCATATTAGGTCAGACCTTCTTGTATCTGTCTGTCATGATTTTTATGATTCAGAAGAAATAGAACATGCGAGGGTACAATTAAACACCCTGTTCAGTGCTACCCTCCCAACTCGTAGAGGTAATTCTAGAAACGAGAATACCCTGAAAGACATTATAAATAAAGTGTCGACCCTCCGGGATAATGAGAACAATATTACCTTTTACGTTACTAACTTCCATAGAATACCGGTAATCTCTATGGGTGACGTAGACGTCTCGGTGCTCCTCAAACAGTATAATGAGGTACAAAAGTCGATAGTTGAACTGAAACACCAACACGTGGTGTCAAATCAGAAAAACGCGATTTCGCTAGAACAATTCCGGTCAGAGTTAGATGCGTTGAAAGAGACGCTCCTCCCAAAGCCCAGTTACTCGGAAGTAGTTCAGCAAGCCAGATCTCCAAGAAGCGCGTCGGGCAGCGAAGGAAACGAAATCCCCGCCTCCAACTCCCCCCTGAAGGTGGGTGGAAACGCAGCATGCAGGGGTAGCGGTCAACCCCCCTCGTTCAGGAAAGGACCCCTGCTCCCGATTCACAATGAGGAACAGGGACGGTCCAATGCCGAGAGACGAGGCATCATTGCCCTCTTCCCTGCCTCCCACTGCAGAGGAGAGGTGTTCGATTACGCCTCGCTCGGTGCGCAGTTCCCCCCCCCACCGAAGAAGGAGGCACGCGCGGCCGTCAGGTTATAAACACCGCTAACAGACCCTCACCAAGCCACAGAGTAAGGGAGGGGCCTCCTATCCCCCAAAGGTTGTGCCACCCATCCCCCAGGCAGGCGAACCCTGCCTCAGGGAGATCGAGGAGGAGACGACGGGTGGGTAACTGTTAACGGCGCCCTTCCCGAAGGTTTCCTCAACCGGTCTCCGGGCGAGGCCACCGATGGGGAATCTCACCCTCTTTGTGTCGCGAATTCAGCTCTCGAACGAGGCAAGCGATATTCGACACATGATGGAAGAAGTCATTGGTGAACAAGTATATTGATAGTTAATAAACTAAACACGAAATCTCCGTATTATAACTCATTTAAAGTAATAATTAAAGGTGTAAATGCGCATTTCAACCCGTATAATATGAGTCAATGGCCAGACGGTATTATTGTTTAGGAGTTTATTCACTTTTCCAGGAGATTTGATAACAGGCAAAATAATAATAATAATAATAATAATAATAATAATAGGCGCCCTAACGGTAATGCCTGAAAGTTGTACTGTGTAAATAATAATAATCTTACTAATAATAAATTCTATCAGTCATGGCGGATAACTTGTTGAAAATAGTCTCATATAATGTAAGGTCAGTGAGGAATTCAACTGTAGATGTCAATAAAATCTGCGACAGTGCAGATTTGATACTCCTGCAGGAGCACTGGCTACCTAAGCAAGAACTAAAATTCCTCTCTACCATCCATGATGACTTTATGTACTATGCGTCATCAGCAGTAGACTTGTCAGATGAATTAATGTACGGTAGGCCTTTTGGTGGTGTTGCTTTCTTAATAAGGAAAAATTTGCCAAAACATATAAAATTTTTAACAAGCGATAATGTAAGGTTGTTAGGCATTGAATTACAAGTGAACAATGATTGCATATTAATTGTAAACTGCTGTTTACCATATAACAATGGCAGTAATCTAGATGAATACATTGATTTGCTGCACAAAATTAAGTCATTATCAGATAACCCCAAATATTCTCACTGTATAATAATGGGGGACTTTAACGCACATGTGAACTCGGAATTCTTTGTAGAATTGGGTAACATGTGCGAGTCGGTCAATTTAAATATAAGTGATGTAGATGTATTAGGGGAAGCCAGTCTCACTAGTAATAATCTAAAGGATCGAATTGTTAGGGTTCATATTTTGCATGATTTCCTTCTTTCTGATCATAGACCATTAGAAATATTAATTAACGTTACCAATTTATGCGCAAGACGACTTAACAACAACTCAATAGGTAAGAATAATCGCGTCGATTGGTCCAATGTTAATGCAGCAGAGAATAGAATACAAAGACAGAACAAGTCACCTCTTTAATAATTTAGAAATTTTGCACTTGCCTGTAATAATCCTTGCTCAAATGATTCTCACTGTAAACTCATAGATAGGTATTATAGTAAGATAATATCCCTGTTAAGAGAAGCAGGAAGCCCCCTGATTAAATCTTACAACTATCATACTAAGATTATTCCTGGATGGAATGATTTTATTGCCCCCCTGAAGAGGGAATCGAAAGACGCCTATGATTTGTGGTGCTTTCATGGTAGACCCAGATTAGGACCAGTATACATGAATATGTGTAGAAGTAGGGGTCAGTATAAGGCGGCCATAAGGCGATGTAAACAGGAAGAGTCTATTCGAGCATCAAAAGCCTGTGAAGCTCGCATAAATAACGATAATAACAAATTTTGGAAATTTGTTAAGAATCAAACGGGTGTCAAAAATGTCCTCCCTCCGACAATCGATGGGGTGTCGGGGGAGGATGAAATTGCAAAGCTGTGGAAAAACCACTACTCTAACATTCTTAATAGTGTGAGTAGGGATAATCTTAAGATAGATTGCAGCGAAACGATTGTGGGAGGGACAAGGGAAAATACTTTGATATCATTTTCTGAAGTAAAGAGGTTAATTAAAGAGTTAAAGACTGGTTCTGCGTCAGGGGTAGATGACTTATCGAATGAGCACTTAAAATATGCAAATGACGTAGTATGTCTGCATATATCATTGCTCCTATCAGCCATGCTTGTTCATAGCTATATCCCTGCAGAGTTAATGAGGGTATATATCTTGCCCCTGGTCAAAAATAAGTACGGAGACATTCTGTCCAGCAGTAATTACAGGCCTATTGCTGTCGCTTCCTGCTTCTCGAAACTACTAGAAAAACTCTTGTTACTCCGATTAAATGATTTCCTATGGACATCTCCAATCAGTTTGACTTTAAAAGGTCCCACTCAACTGACCTGTGTATCTATGTACTTAAAGAAACAATATCTAAATACAGTGACAGTAATTCAACTATTTTTAGCTGTTTCCTAGATATAAGTAAGGCATATGATAGGGTGAACCACAATATTTTATTTGCAAAACTAGAAGACAGGAAGGTTCCCATGTACATATTATATTTATTGAAATTTTGGTATTCCCACCAATCTTTCACTGTTAGGTGGGGCAATGTACTATCCGAGTGTTTTGGCTCCACATGCGGGGTAAGACAAGGCTCATTGCTCTCCCCTGTGCTGTTTAATGTGTGTATTGACGGATTAATTGCTTCACTTAATGAGGCAACAGTGGGATGTTGTATAGATAACACAAGGATAAATAACTTAGTTTATGCCGATGATATGGTGTTAATAAGTCCCTCTGTTAAAGGTCTGGATCGGCTACTAAAAGTCTGCGAAGTGTATTCGCAGAAACATATTCTTTTTAATGTTACAAAAACTAAGGTTATGCTAAAAGCTGTAATCAGCCAGCTGATATAAGGTTTACAGTAAAATGAATGGTGAAGTAATTGAGGAAGTACAAGAGTTTAAGTATTTGGGTCAAACTATTACCAGCTCTTTAAGTGATGACTCGGATATAAGAAAACAATCTCGAAGCCTGTCTGCTAAAGCGAATATGACTATAAGGAACTTTCGATTCTGTACAAGTGAAGCTAAAGACACTCTTTCGTACTTTCTGCAGTAATATATACGGACAGCAACTGTGGGTGAATTATAAAAGAGGTTCTGGCAGAACTCTAAATTTGCTGTAGAACAGGTCTTTAGACTCATATAAATTACCCCCGAGATGCTCAGCTTCGCAAATGTTTGCCACCCGCAATGTCCCGAGCTTTCCGGAGGTAACAAGACGTGCTCAACACAGTCTAATGCAAAGAATTAAAAAATCAACCAACCCGATCATCCAAGCTATCCGTGAGTCCTGCCATTTATACTCTAAGCTATGGACTTCTTGGTACGAAAACGTCTGTCTGTAGCTCCACTTAACTTCGCCATTACAGTATTATTTCTAATCAATTGTATATATTTCTATCCTTAGTATATGAACTGTCATTGTATTAATGATATTTGTCATATGGACTATAGTCTGCCAATAAACCTTTTCCATTTCATTTCATTTTATTTTCATATATGCCGTATATATATACAGTATATTACGTATGTGTTCTATAACACCACCAAACTTCGAAGGTGATGTGTTGTAGAAGAAGGTCGACATGTTTCACCTCGTAAACAGTACTTATACAGTGCAGTGCGATACCAAGAAATTTCGCATTGATCGCTGGAAAGGTAAGGTGATGCTTAGCCAGTCCCTTTTGACTTTTATACCAAAGGGAAGAACAGTGACAAAAAACATTATAAAGAGGTAATTTCCATTGTCTCCGAAACGCAATCCGTAGAAAACGACAAAAGTTGTGGGTAGAGAAAAACTGGATTCTCCAACACGGCAATGCACCCGCTTACCGATTGCTGTTTGGTAACGCAATATTTGACTGAGGTGGGCCCAACCGTTCTGCCACATTCACCGTACTGTCCAAATCTTGCTCTTTGTCATTTTTACCTTTACCACGATTAAAAAGCAACATAAAAGGACATCACTTTGATGATGATAAAGTAGCTACAATACAAGCACTAAAGAAGTTTGCCAAAAACGAGTTCCAGCCAAGTTTTGAGAAACTTCAAACATTAGCAGAAATGTGTAACTTGTCAGGGACAGTATTTACAAACAAATTTACTCTAAATCAAACACCAAATTTATGTAACAGATCAAGCCCCAAATGTTTAAAAGCAATTCTGTATATGCAGTATATACATTTTTATGTAAAAATGAACAATGAATAATTTCTATATTCATAAATTCTTACATTCATTCATATAATTCTTATATTCAGTTATATAATTCTTATATTCACTTATATAATTCTTATATTCATTCATATAATTCTTATATTCATTCATATAATTCTTATATTCATTCATATAATTCTTATATTCATTCATATAATTCTTATATTCATTCGTATAATTCTTATATTCATTCATATAATTCTTATATTAATTCGTATAATTCTTATATTCATTCGTATAATTCTTATATTCATTCGTATAATTCTTATATCCATTCGTATAATTCTTATATCCACTCGTATAATTCTTATATTCATTTTTACATATAGAGTCCAAATTCGCATGTCGCTGACGAAGTTCGAATCAAATTTTTGATTCGCTTTCTATTTTATTTTTGGTGAATAATTGGTGGATTATTTCTTTTTAAATTACTTAATCATTTTCTTTTAGATTTAGCTTAATAATGTAATCTTGTTAAATTCTGCAATGTTCGTTTCCTGTATACATTCTCTGTTAAAGATGAAGTCATGTCTTGCTTAACGTTTTTTTTTAATCTTAAGCATTTAATTTTGGCTCATATGCATGTTTAATTGTAATTCATAATAAAATGCATATTTCAATTTCCATTTTTAGTTAACTTGGCAGATCATGATAACATCAGATCTGTCAATATGCGGTTTAAAAGAAAACTATGGCTTCATCTTCAAATATCTTGCTTATCAGTCTAGACATTGCTGCAGCTAAAATATTTACCTCATCTTTAAATATTTTGGAAAGTAAATCAGCCTATTTAGAATTAAAAACAAAAACAGATCAGCATTAAATAATAATGATTTCATTAAAAATTTCAGTATATAAGCCCATAAAATTTCTCCCAATGTTCATTCTGATTGTCGGATCTGACTTAGAGGCTGAGCATTACTTGTAACATTTTAGCAGTAAACTGCAGTAAGAGAATATGTTTGTCTTCTCCTTCGAGCCTTGTTTTCTTCAGAGAACTTAGTCTAAAATAGAGAAAAATAATTTCTCGATACGCTACAAGAAGAATCGGGGAACCCTTAGAGAATTTAGTAAGCCTCACAGAATCTTCCGATCCACTACAAGAAGAAATCGGAGAGTAGTATAAGAGAAACTACTGCGATTCCGTATACGGTACCAGCTACTCCAGAGTAACACATCTGTTGCTGCCACCTAACCAGAACCCCCGTCAACTTCGAACCGCCCAAGGCCATAGACGGAGCGGTTAACATATATATATCTATGATGGCACCAGATGAGCCGGGTGTACCTAGCTATGTGCGGTGGAGAGCGCAAGAGAGCAACTCGCTCCTCCATTAAGCCAGGCCTAGAGGCGGGGCCACCAGCTTGACCTTCGTGTGAAGAGAGACCAACGTTCGAAACTAATACGAGGTGTGTGTGTGTATATATATATATATATATATATATATATATATATGAAATATAGTTGAGGAATGCAAAAATACTGCATTTTAGAATGTTCCTTTCAGTTATATCTTTATTTTTTTAAAGAATTTTAGAATCTTCCCGATAATGCTATGGATATATTCATACAAATGCTTAAACAACGCATTAGATGTCAGAGTAAAACGGCATACGTAGATATGCTTGAAGAACTACAAATAAATTTAAGTTTCAAAATAATTTTTATGCTATTTCGTTTGGATTGGAGATGGAAATCCCCTCTCAGCTCTCACCCGTGTCAACTAATTTATATGTGGGAGTTTTTGCGTGTAGAATTTTGCACTCTATTGTAAACTATAACATTGTTTGGTACTGGTATATACATGATGTCTTATGTCTTTGGCTTCATAATTTGGACGTTGATGAATTCCTTGAAAAGCCGAATAATTTAGTTCTATCTATAAAATTTACTGATGAAAAGGGAAAACGACAAGTGCTTTTCATTTCTGAATTTCAAAATTTGGAGATGGCGAATCAATTCAAACTTGAAGTTTTTCTTAAATCAAATAATAATAACTCGTATGTTCATTTTCATTCTGACCACCACCCTTCAATAAAATCTTAAATTTTTCTTTTATATTTCTCAGAGCATTAATTAAAGAGTTGTTAGCTCTGTAGTTTTAGATTCTGAGCTATGCAATATTATGAACACTGGTATTAAACTATGCTATCCTTTTCCATTTTTAGAAAACTGTTTAAGCAAAGCCAAAAATAATAAAAGTGTATCTCAGGATGAAATTTATCATAAAAATATCTTTGGCCTCCTTAACATATAAATTTTAAACACCTTTCGACTTTACTTAAAACGACTAGAATTAATGTGGTTTTTAATTATAAAAATACTATTATTATTTCGCTTAATAAAAAAAACAGTCCAGATAATGTGTTTATTCTATCGGTTGTAAACAATGCGACTCGGTTTATATCGCTCAAACGAGAAAAACTTCAGATGTCAGAGTAAAACAGTATAAATATATTTGTATAACTGCAGATAACCATATGTCTAACCAATGTTTAACCACTTGTATAGATATAGACTAGTCCCACTATAAAGTTCTACAAAAAAAAAAAAATTGAAAGGAACATTACAGAATGTGCATTTATATACACTGAGCGGCAGAAAAATCGGCCCACTTGGAATATCGCGAAAAGCAAAAAAGTGGGCAAGCTTCTGTCTATATTGTCTATGAGGCAACCAAATAACGAGACAAAACAACGTCATCTGCGAACACACTAACTGAAACGAATTTCCGACTTTTAAGAATTCGACAGTCCGATATTCAGTTGCTCTTAGACTGCTAGTGCCACTTCTTTCTTCCACTAGTGGGAGTAGGCATTTGCGTTTAGTAACAGATAGACTTCTAATTCTTTTGGGTTTCAGAATTGGACATTTACAATGGATTTGAGTGCCGTGAACGTCGCAAGAGTCGCCGCCCTAATTGAAGGTGGTCGGAGCCAGCGTTACGTCGCCGATGCGCTAGGAATTCCAAGAACAACGGTTCGATGTGTCTACCAACGTTACGTGGAGACAGGAGAGTACACCCAAAGCCCAGGATCTGGAAGATCGCGCTGCACATCTGCCCGTGACGATCGTTTCATCGTCTTGAGGGTTTGGCGAGATCGTCGCTTGACTGCTACAAACGTCCGCAATGAGCTGGAAAGGTCTCGAGACGTCAATGTATCGGAGCGAACCGTTAGAAGGAGACTTGTGGAAAGTGGCTTACATGCTAGACGTCCAGCAATGGGACCGGAATTTCTCCCATACCACCGCAATGCTCATCTTGCTTTCGCTCGTAAGCATGTCAATTGGACTATGGTCCAATGGGGACGAGTATTGTTCACCGACGAATCAAGATTTGATCTTCGAACATCCGATGGACGGGAAAGAGTGTGGAGAAGAACAGAAGAAAGATTTGCCCGGTGCATTTTTACGGAGAGGGTTGCTTTTGGAGGAGGCTCAGTCATGGTCTGGGGTGGTATCACTTCAAATTCGCGCACAGAGCTCGTCGTTGTTGGTAGTGGGTCATTGACGTCCGCAAGATACATGAAAGAGATCTTGATGGAGCATTAGGGTGTCACTTTTGGACTTTTTTTGAAAAGTTATGATGTTTACCTCTTATATTGTGACAAATTGACCAAAAACCATGAATAAACCGAACAAAGGACAATCTGGTAATATTTAGGGTCCCCGCCCCCCATTTGAAAAATAAGCCCCCTATTCACACAAAAAATGGTGATTTTTGGAGATATTTTTGGTCATATTTTTGGTCATAGTTTCCTTACTATTCATCGTATTTCAAAGATTTTGCTAACAAAATGTAGAGAATAATAATGCGCTTCAATATGAATAGTTTTATTAACCTTTGAGTTAAATTTACAACATTTTTTATGTCTTTGGTCATTTTGATGCATTTTCTAAGAGAAAAGTGCTGCTGCTTTATATCTTTGGAAGATCTGAACTGCAATAAAATATTATCTTATATACTTTGGATGTCGCCGCCATCCATAGCGCATCATCCCAATGCAGCTCTGCTGCGATGGGCTTTGAAAATATAAATAAAAAAGCAGATTGGCTTAAATGAACAACACTTTTTTGATTTAGAGATTCAAAGTGGGAACAACTTTGCACATAAATGCAAAAATCTACACTTTTCTACGTAAAGGTCAAAATATGATAATAAAAACCCACTCTAATAGACAGAGTGGGTTTTTATTATCAAACTTTGCACACGTTTAGTAGATTAAAATTAGTAAATTTTGCCAAAAAAAAAAAGACAACTGTAGACTTAAATTTTTATTAATCTAAAAAAATGTGCAAAGCCCCATGGTTTTTTTAAATTTTTTATTATAAAATACAAACACAAAACAATTTTAATTAAATAGAAACAAAGTGCTATTCTTGAAATTATAATGAAAAATTGTAAATGAAATGAAATTATAAATGGAAAGAAATTTGGAAAACTTTGGGAAAACACGCCTGTTTTCTTCTACAACTTGAAGCAATGCCTGAAATTCACCTCCATCCCTACATGAGCCATGAAAATCCTGCAAAAGTTTGATACCCCTTTCTGCAGTGTCATTAACAACCTTAGTTGAAGAGAGTATTCTCTTCATCCGTTGAAAATCATTGTTGCTGTCCCACGTTACAGCTGGAGTCCTTATCCAATCTCCCGTTGAACCAAGGACTTTGAATACAAACCATGAGTTTGGACCAACTAATTGCTGAATTTTAATTCGTTCTTTTAGGATGGGAAATATCGGCTTACCCTGTTTGAATTCTGGTGGTTAATTGAAAGAGGAAAGTTTTTTGGCCACCTTGTCCTTTTCACTATGAGGTAAATCTCCAAAGAGAGAAAGGGTTACAAGTTTTTCAGATAGGTACCAGTAATGACCTTTAAGAGTGTTGAGGGCAGCTTCCGCTACTTCCATGTCATTCTTTTTGTACTGAACTAAATGTTGTATAGGAGGTCATTTTGAGGAGCCTCAAGCGGGTTGGTGACTGATAGCCAGTACTTGGAGTAGATCAGCGATGTAAACAAGCATACTCTTTCCAGCTTTTTTATTGTAACATTATGATATCCAGCTTGGTCTGAAAATGCTAACATTTTATTCGTATACAATATGACAGCCATCCAGCTGGCGTGATGGAGAGCTCCTGGCTTGATCCAGTGTATTCCTCTGGCAGGAATTTCCCCTAAAACGAGCATAGTTGTTTCAGCTACCTCTTTGTAATCATCCCTGAGAAAGCTCTGGTTATCTTTGAGCAAATCTGTCATAAAATCTATAACGCATTTTTTCAGGGGTCTGAGATGTCTGTCATTGATAGATAGCTGTTTCAAGGGCTGCTTAGTATCTAGCTTCTCCCATATAACATCTCTGAAGGTCTTGAAAGATTCGTTTTCGGGTGAAGTAGATTTTCCAAATACCTTTAGAAACACTGCTGACAAAATTCGTTCTCATATGGTGGCGACAAGCGAGCCATAATAATTTTTTTCCAAAGAGGTCTTCCAGTACTTTACAAGCTCCTTTTATCCAGCCAGTATTGGATGAAGTAGTATCGAATACCATTCCGTAAACCTTACCCTGTAATTTCCATTCTTGGATTGTGCTAAAAACAGTACAAGCTTGTGTCGATCCAGTTGAGACACCGATATTTGGTATCGAGAGAAGTTTCTCAACATTCTCTCCCGATATAAGTATTGCCAATCGATCCTGCTTTCCTCCTGAAACATTCAGTATCATTTTGCTGTCCCAGTGGACTACACAATATTGAGGTGGGTTGAACGACTCTTTAATAGTGTCAGCAGTAGCTTTCCTCGACTTCTTTGCAGCTCGCGCAGAAGTACATTTCGATAATGACATCTCATTTAAATCTAGCCAACATTCAGCTGCTACCACAGATGCAAATGTCGAGCGTTGTCCGAATAATATTCCTAAACGATCAGCTGTATTAGATATTAATGTTGACTGTAGTAACTTAGGACTTTTTGATGGGCCGGAGCTCGGAGTAAAATCATCTTCACCATTACTTGAGTCCACTAACTCGCCTTCAGATGATTAAAGTTTGTGTGTCTCTTCTTCTAATGCCTTTCGCTCTTTTTTCTTTCAATTTTCTTCATTCTTCACCTTCTATTCTAGCAGTCTTTGTGATCAGTTTGGCGACATAAGCTTTATCGATCGGACCCAGAGAATGTATTCTAGCACTTCGCTGATCTTCGAAAAAGCGAAGATCCTCATTCTTCTGTTGTATAGTTCTCAATGTATCATTTTGGATCTCATTACATACATTTTCAGTTGATATATCAAATAAGTTATCTAAACGAGACAGAAAAGATGTTTTTTGGGTTTCATAACATTTCTTCTTTATATTTTTACCCAACTTCTCATGCTCTTTTATCAAATCCCACAACATTTTTTGGGGTCCTTTCTGCTTTCTAACGGATTTTTATGGTATGCCAGCCATAATCCCCACCTTTTCTACATTATCTAATACTCTCAAAATATTTTTTTACTTTGACACATTGTCGCTTTTCATTTGATCCCTTCTCAAGAAGAAAAAGTGACTGAGAACTTCACTATTCGTTGGAAGCATGCTTCCTTCTCTTGCGCATATGTCTTCCACTAACTTTCCCAATAAAGAATCATATTTTCTTGGGTCTGTTCTTAATACTGGCTTACTGTTAGCCATGACTATTGACTAATTTTAATAAACTATGAAATTAAGCAAATCTGTAATAGAATTCTGAAAGAAAAGCAAATTTATCATACATTTGGTTATATTTGCATACTTTTTGTAGATAAAACCTGGAAATACTGTAAATAAATGTTATAGAAATGAAAACAGAAGGAAAAATTTCATAAGGTCCACTCAAATATCAGCACCGTATACAACTAAAATAGTTTTAAAACGTTCACAATAAGAGGATACCGTTATTCTCTACATTTTGGTAGCAAAATTTTTGAAATACGATGATTAGTAAGGAAACAATGACCAAAAATATCTCCAAAAATCACCATTTTTTGTGTGAATAGGGGGCTTATTTTTCAAATGGGGTGCGGGGACCCTAAATATTACCCGATTGTCTTTTTTTTTGTTTATTCATGGTTTTTGGTCAATTTGTCACAATATAAGAGGTAAACACCATAACTTTTCAAAAAAAGTCCAAAAGTGACACACCCAATGGAGCATGTGGTCCATTCTGCTCCTTTCCTTGGCGAAGACTTCCTTCTACAGCAAGATAACGCTGGACCCCATGCGGCAAGAGCCATTAGCGATTTCTTTCACGAAGCTGGAATTCGTCGAATCGCGTGGCCTTCCCGAAGTCCGGACCTGAACCCCATAGAACATCTCTGGGACACGATGGGATGGCGTCTTAGGGCTCGTTTAGTAGCCCCAACACTCTGCAGGAGCTATAACAAGCTTTAACTGAAGAGTGGGAGGGAATCCCACAGGATGTGATCGCCGGTCTTATTCATGGGATGAATCGACGAATGGCTGCAGTCATTAAAGTTAGGGGAGGCAACACCTCTTATTAATCCTGGATCACAAGTTGTTGTTATTTTTTGTTGTCTTATTTTCAATTTTGTGTTTTTGTCGAAATATTTGTTTTTTTGAGTTACAATTTTTTGTATAAAAGTTTTAAAATTCGATTTTTCTGCCGCTCAATGTATTTTATTGATAATTTTAAAAGCAGTTCGAAAACATAAAATGAACCATATCTTTTCAAAATACATTTTCCTTAATCAGTAGTTGTTAATCTCTTCTAACTATATTTTTGTTTACGCTGTACAAATATATATATATAGTAATGATTTCTGTATACCGAGTTAATGGACGGCCTGGGTGGTCGCTTTATCGGAAAAGACGGTTTAAAGGGCCCTCAGGTTATTTGGCTAACATACGTTAAGAATAACAATGTAAAACTATTACAAACATAAGTTTATGCACTAATCATATTTTTAAATTTCATAAAAGAAAAGAAAAATAGACCCTGAACATGGCGGATCACCTTATGTATCTGTTCCGACATGACCGACCAAATTGGTTTTGAGACTCAGACATCACAATGACGTTGTCGGCTTCTCGCATACACAGTTTTTGCGATCGGGCAGATTTTAATAACTCAGAAAAGTCGGTGTATCGGGCAGTCGGTAAAGTGGGACTTTGCAAGATATTCTGTTTCCTGCCATTTCTCTTCATTCCCTGACGA
Source organism: Bathynomus jamesi (assembly GCA_023014485.1). Lineage (NCBI taxonomy): Eukaryota > Metazoa > Arthropoda > Malacostraca > Isopoda > Cirolanidae > Bathynomus > Bathynomus jamesi. The sequence continues at coordinate 492,703 of JAJOZX010000136.1, read as the reverse complement.
GTTATACTGCTAAATACACGAAAGGCCTTGGAATCTCTTTTCATTTGTCTCTGTGGGATTGTATTGAAGGGTTCGAGAATTTCCGTGAGTGATCCCCGTAAATGGAAATGATCCATTCCTCCTTTGCTGCTCCGTTCGTGGTTAGGTGTGACGACACAATTTGCACTTCAATGTAGTAACGTTCTTCAGATTAGTTACTCACTCAACTCCAATTAAGTAACTACCAGTGTTTAACATTATAGTAATTTCAGCCTTTACTTTTAACTTATAAGAAATACTCACGTTTTTACCTTTAAACCGCAAATATAAATTTACACTGATATGCTGATATGAAATAACGAAATTTTTATACTTTTAGTCTTATGTTTTTTCACAAATTAAGTTCATTTTGACTTACGTTATAAAATTAATAAGGGGGAGTAGGTTTTGATCAGAACTCAAATAGATCTAAGGCCTGAAGAAAAGTCTCCTTTCAGTATACCCGAGGAGAGAATTAAATTTACTTTATTGTTTAGAATTCGTCTTAAAAGTGGGCCCTAATTCCCACGGACACGAATGGACATTAAAATTAAAATAAAGGAATTTCTGAAGGACTACTGTACAACCTCTCTCTGTGACCAACTCGTCAACACTCTTGCTGACTTAATGCTCACACTTCTGACTTTGCCTTTTTCCCTCATCAGAATTTGGGTTTTCATTTTCATTCGGAAAACACAATTTCACGTTCCTTTCTCTTTGCGTCCAAAGCTTAGAAACATTAATTAGTACATTAATTTAATAGTGTTTACAATTTCCTAATCATTTTACATTACACTGGGGAACAAATTTCAACTTTTTGTCTATTGAATTAGATTTGACAGTTAGTTCTAGGTAATTTGGGTGCGCTGAGCACGAATCTTTACTCGGTTTTGCTCTATCAGGTCCTGATTTTGCTCAACACCCCTCCTCTTTCGTCGTATTCATAAAAAGGTTTTTTTTTCAATACTCGCTAAGTCTTTTTGCAGTTACACATTATGCAACTAGGTTTTTATCTAGGTATTTGTACCTATTGTTATGGTATTGTTGTATTATGTATATTTTTATATGTAACACCCTAAAAATATTTTTAATTTTGTCATTTTTAACCCATTTTAATATTAGTAAATTAAGCTAAAAATATCATAGAATTCTAAAATTTTCTCGAGCGTTCCTGTTCTCTGTAGAGTATTCTAGAGGGACAACTAAAATATATAAAAGCGACTCGTTTCCAGAGTTAATCAGTCAATTCAATCAGTCAGTCAGTCAGTCAGTCAGTTGAGTTAGTTAATTAAGTTTGGGCATTAACATAATTTTGAATTGGCATATGATTTAGTGAGTAATTTTGTCATCGTGATTTAATATAGTTGATTTAATTAGACGTAATTTATATTGTACCTACTCATCCGTGTTTCTAGTTTAATTTCATAGATTGTAAGTACCTATTTCATAATAAGTACCTATTTAAACTAATTTTTGTGTTTATATTTCAGATTTTCTTAAATTTATATGAATTAAGGGCTTTAAATACCTTTACAAATTGGCAGAACAATCAAGCAATATGTCATCAAGCACTAGAAAGTTCAAATGCAAAAACAACCCTGATTCCTTCTGTTATATATGTGGAAATTTTACACTTCCACATCAACGAGCAAATATAACTGACTTCGTAAAAAGAGCTTACTTTGCTTATTTTGGCATAAAACTGGGGGACCAAGATAAATCGTGGGCTCCACATAAAGCCTGCACTATATGCATTGAAAGACTGCGACATTGGACGAAGGGTTCGGATTCAAAAATACCTTTTGGAGTTCCGATGGTAAGTTTATGATTTCATAAAACTACGTAATTTAATCACTAGTATACTGTAACTTATCTAAATGTAATTGTAACTTAGGTACATAAACAAAAATTTACAGAAAATGTTTATAAGAATCTCAAATATTGCATAAGGTTGAAACACATAGAAATGTTAAATGTTTGGGTGATAACTTTTGATAAAATTCATAAAAACAAGTCTCTCTCGTCGCTTTTGTTAACGCTTTACAATTTTTTTTCCATATCAGGTGTGGCGAGAGCCTACTAACCACGAGACCGATTGCTACCTTTGCTTTGTCAAGACTTCGGGCTTCACTAAGAAAAATAAACATTGTATCGAGTACCCAAATTTCGACACCGCGATACGACCAGTGCTACATTCAAATGAGATCCCCATTCCAAAATTTAAGGGTCTGCCAACTCAAGAATTAGTTGAAGATGTTCCTGAAAATATTGTTATGCACTTTGAGGAGTCAGACACCGATTTTGACCCCAGCGTATTTGAAAGTCAAAACGATCCGCAAAAGTTTAACCAGGCCGAGTTGAATGATCTTGTAAGGGATCTAAATTTGCCAAAAAAGGAGGCTGCGGAAATTTTAGCTTCAAGACTTAAAGAGAAAAACTTGCTTACTTCAAACACATACATTTCATTTTACAGAAAAAGAGAAGAAGAACTTGTTAAATATTTTAGAACAGAGGATAGTTTAGTATATTGCTGCGACATAGTTGGTTTGTTAAAGAAGATGGGGGTTGAGTCTTACGATGCAAATGATTGGCGCTTGTTTTTAGACAGTTCGAAAAGAAGTCTTAAGTGTGTGTTGTTGCATAATGGCAATCTATACGGCTCGATACCGATTGGGCACTCAACAAAATTAAAAGAAAAGTATGAACATATAGAAAATGTTTTAAATCTTATCAAATATAGGGAGCACGAGTGGATCATATGTGTTGACTTAAAAATGGTTAATTTTCTGCTAGGACAACAAGGAGGGTATACTAAATATCCCTGCTTCCTTTGCTTATGGGACAGCAGAGCCAAGGAAGAACATTATTTCAAACAAATCTGGCCAGCACGAACATCACTTACTGTCGGAGAAAAAAACGTAATTAATCCACCTTTAGTGAGCAGAGATAAAATCATATTTCCTCCTCTGCATATAAAACTAGGCCTCATTAAACAATATGTAAAAGCTTTAGATACGAACGGCGAGTGTTTCAAATACATAACTTCAAAATTTCCAAGTTTAAGTTATGAAAAAATCAAGGCGGGAATTTTCGACGGTCCACAAATAAGAACAATGATTAAAGACAGCAATTTTCCTAATGTCATGAATGAACGCGAAAAAAATGGCTGGTTCTCATTCGTGGACTTGATAGAAAACTTTTTAGGCAATTATAGGGCAGATAACTACGAAGAAATCGTAAAAAAACTTTTAAGGGACTACAAAGAGTTAGGTTGCAATATGAGCATAAAAATGCATTTTTTGAATAGCCATCTTGACCAATTTCTAAGTAATTTAGGTGATGTAAGTGACGAACAAGGGGAGAGATTCCACCAAGATATCAAAATTATGGAGGAACGGTACCAAGGCCGCTGGGATTCCCACATGATGGCTGATTACTGCTGGTGCTTGAAAAGAGACCTGCCATCAACAAGCAAATACGCTACAAACTCTTACAAAAGAAAATTTTTGCCACAGTGAAAGCTTCATATCTGTTTTTTTTTTATTTTAAGTCATTTCTATCGTTATAATGTAATTTTACTGTAGTTTGAACTGCTTGTATTCATGAAACTTGAAAAAAAAATTTAACACATGACTTAATTTTTTAGTCCTAATTTGAAAAATCTGGAAAATGGCACATAGGCTGTCGACAAGAAACAGGACCTGATAGAGCCAAACCGAGTTGAAATTCGTATTCAGCGCACCAAAATTACCTAGAATCAAGTGTCAGATATCATTCAATAAAATACGTGTTGCCCAGTGAATTATTTAACTAATTTATTTCGCCTATCTAACCGTATTAAATCCTTTTATTATTATTATTATTATTATTATTATTATTATTATTATATATATATATGTTTTTAATAACATGATTGGACGACAAAGAAGGAATTATATCACGTGACTATTAAACTGATTTCTGAAACCTTTAAATTGTTCCTAAACACGTATGAACGGGTATAGACTTGTTTGGCTGTTCTCGTGCCAGAAGTCACGCAGGCATTTACGTGTTTTTCCAAATACACTCTACGAGAATTTATATGGTAACTAACTAGTGTTATTTTATGGGTTACAAAAAACTCTTACCATAAACATATTATTAGTTAACCCCCAAATTTACAATCCCAACAGTATTTTCACGTGTTTGTGAAATTCATCCTATACTGTATATGATATATAGGTTTCATGTTTTCCGAATGAAATGTAAAAATACATAGAGTATGTCCGTCCGATAGATCGAACATAAGAAAATCCCTTTAAGCCAAATGGATAAGCATATTAAAAGTATAAAACGATTATGAAAATGACGTCAGTTCTGAATGCTTTAGATTTCCTCTTTTCATGCGGCTAGCACATAGTTCATGTGGTCACCCCATAACACATGAACTACATAACACACAAGTTCCTTCCCTCACCTACGTGGTAGTCTTAGTGAACCAGCCTTCGAAATTCTATTGCGCTACCGCTGATTTAGTATTGTTTTATAAGTAATTTTGTAATCTTTCAGTAATATTTCTCAAAAATGTTGTCAATCCATAAAATTCCTTATTTGTTTTAAGATTTTGTGTAAGACTATACCTTCTTTCGAAATCTTTACTGGCACCTTCCAGATAAACTGTCCATTAATTATACAGTAGGTTGCCACACTAAACAAAACAACTTATAAATGCAAAAAACCTTCACTTTTTTCTACGTGAAGGTCAAAATATGAAAATAAAAACCCACTCTAATATGTAGACAGTTTATTTCCACAACAGTTTCGACGCCCACTGGCATCCTCCTCAGGTGGATACAGAAACACGAATGAACCAAAACAAGAGGGAAAAACAGTCCAGGGACCGACCGTTAAGAAATTCGCACCTAGGTTAGATCCCATTCTCCCGACACCGGAATGGCATTTTCATTAAGTACATTCGCGCAAATTTAAAACTATCTTCCTGTTCTAAACATACAGATTCTATTTTTTTATTTTTTATTTTTTTACATAATTATTACATTTATTATTAAATTTATTACATTTAATATTGCATAATTATTTATTACAGAAATTATAAATTTATTATTACATTGGTTATTTCATTGTTGTTTATTATACAGAACTTATAAACCGAAAAACGAATGAAAAAAGCCGATTAGGAAACAATCCAGAGACCATTGAGAAATTCGCACCTAGGTTACATACCGTTCTCCCGACACCGGAAGGGCATTTTATTACAGGGTCCGCTTATAAGTACATTCCCACAAATTAAAACTATCTTCTTGTTCTATACATACAGATTCTAATATTTTGACATAATTACTGCATTTATTATTGCATTTACATTTTTTTAACATTTATTATTATTACCTTTACCCTAATTATTAAATTTATAATATTACCTTTATTATTACATCTGTTGCATTTATATTTATTTCCACATTTATTACTTCCATTATTACATTTACTAAAAGCGAGTAAGGAAACAATCCAATCCAGAGACATTTAAGAAATTCACACTTAGGTTCGAACACGTTCCCACGACTCCGTAAGGGATTTTTTGACCAAGAATCTCATTAAAGGGTCTAACTTATAAGTACCTTCGCACAAATTAAAATTATCTACTTTTCTATACACACAGATTCTATTATTTTTCTTTTGACATAATTATTACATTTATAAAGTACCTTACTTGATTCCCAATCTATAGCATGATTATTTTGTCTGGCGTGATAAAAAATGGCATTATTAGTATTACAACTTCTGAAGGCATATTTGTGTTCTTTAATACGGGTTTCAATATTTCTTCCAGTTTCTCCCACGTATACTAAATCACAACTTTTACAGGGAATGCTGTAGACACAGGCTTGTTCCTCTTTTGCAACGTTATTCCTAACCAATTTACTTTTCACGGTAGACGAATATTCGAACGCTAAAACAAACTTAAAATCTTTAGTCAACGGTTTTACTCTTTCTAAGCAGGCAATGTAAGACAAACTCACATATTGTTTTTGGTTAACTGAAGGTTCCCGAGGAACATAAAAAGATTTTCTGGCTTTAAAATACGCCTTTCTGATAAACCACTCGGGATATTTTAAATCCTTAAAAATGTTCCAAATCTTTGAATTTTCCGGGTCCAGCAAATGTGGGCTACAAATCCTGAGTGCTCTTAGAAACATGGAAGAAATAATTGAGCTTTTAAACCCTTCATCATAATATGAAAAATAACACTGGGCAACACGTATTTTATTGAATGATATCTGACACTTGATTCTAGGTAATTTGGGTGCGCTGAATACGAATTTCAACTCGGTTTGGCTCTATCAGGTCCTGATTCTTGTCGACAGCCTATGTGCCATTTTCCAGATTTTTCAAATTAGGACTAAAAAATTAAGTCATGTGTTCAATTTTTTTTTCAAGTTTCATGAATACAAGCAGTTCAAACTACAGTAAAATTACATTATAACGATAGAAATGACTTAAAATAAAAAAACAAACAGATATGAAGCTTTCACTGTGGCAAAAATTTTCTTTTGTAAGAGTTTGTAGCGTATTTGCTTGTTGATGGCAGGTCTCTTTTCAAGCACCAGCAGTAATCAGCCATCATGTGGGAATCCCAGCGGCCTTGGTACCGTTCCTCCATAATTTTGATATCTTGGTGGAATCTCTCCCCTTGTTCGTCACTTACATCACCTAAATTACTTGGAAATTGGTCAAGATGGCTATTCAAAAAATGCATTTTTATGCTCATATTGCAACCTAACTCTTTGTAGTCCCTTAAAAGTTTTTTTACGATTTCTTCGTAGTTATCTGCCCTATAATTGCCTAAAAAGTTTTCTATCAAGTCCACGAATGAGAACCAGCCATTTTTTTCGCGTTCATTCATGACATTAGGAAAATTGCTGTCTTTAATCATTGTTCTTATTTGTGGACCGTCGAAAATTCCCGCCTTGATTTTTTCATAACTTAAACTTGGAAATTTTGAAGTTATGTATTTGAAACACTCGCCGTTCGTATCTAAAGCTTTTACATATTGTTTAATGAGGCCTAGTTTTATATGCAGAGGAGGAAATATGATTTTATCTCTGCTCACTAAAGGTGGATTAATTACGTTTTTTTCTCCGACAGTAAGTGATGTTCGTGCTGGCCAGATTTGTTTGAAATAATGTTCTTCCTTGGCTCTGCTGTCCCATAAGCAAAGGAAGCAGGGATATTTAGTATACCCTCCTTGTTGTCCTAGCAGAAAATTAACCATTTTTAAGTCAACACATATGATCCACTCGTGCTCCCTATATTTGATAAGATTTAAAACATTTTCTATATGTTCATACTTTTCTTTTAATTTTGTTGAGTGCCCAATCGGTATCGAGCCGTATAGATTGCCATTATGCAACAACACACACTTAAGACTTCTTTTCGAACTGTCTAAAAACAAGCGCCAATCATTTGCATCGTAAGACTCAACCCCCATCTTCTTTAACAAACCAACTATGTCGCAGCAATATACTAAACTATCCTCTGTTCTAAAATATTTAACAAGTTCTTCTTCTCTTTTTCTGTAAAATGAAATGTATGTGTTTGAAGTAAGCAAGTTTTTCTCTTTAAGTCTTGAAGCTAAAATTTCCGCAGCCTTTTTTGGCAAATTTAGATCCCTTACAAGATCATTCAACTCGGCCTGGTTAAACTTTTGCGGATCGTTTTGACTTTCAAATACGCTGGGGTCAAAATCGGTGTCTGACTCCTCAAAGTGCATAACAATATTTTCAGGAACATCTTCAACTAATTCTTGAGTTGGCAGACCCTTAAATTTTGGAATGGGGATCTCATTTGAATGTAGCACAGGTCGTATCGCGGTGTCGAAATTTGGGTACTCGATACAATGTTTATTTTTCTTAGTGAAGCCCGAAGTCTTGACAAAGCAAAGGTAGCAATCGGTCTCGTGGTTAGTAGGCTCTCGCCACACCTGATATGGAAAAACAATTGTAAAGCGTAAACAAAAGCGACGAGAGACTTGTTTTTATGAATTTTATCAAAAGTTATCACCCAAACATTTAACATTTCTATGTGTTTCAACCTTATGCAATATTTGAGATTCTTATAAACATTTTCTGTAAATTTTTGTTTATGTACCTAAGTTACAATTACATTTAGGTAAGTTACAGTATACTAGTGATTAAATTACGTAGTTTTATGAAATCATAAACTTACCATCGGAACTCCAAAAGGTATTTTTGAATCCGAACCCTTCGTCCAATGTCGCAGTCTTTCAATGCATATGTGCAGGCTTTATGTGGAGCCCACGATTTATCTTGGTCCCCCAGTTTTATGCCAAAATAAGCTAAGTAAGCTCTTTTTACGAAGTCAGTTATATTTGCTCGTTGATGTGGAAGTGTAAAATTTCCACATACATAACAGAAGGAATCAGGGTTGTTTTTGCATTTGAACTTTCTAGTGCTTGATGACATATTGCTTGATTGTTCTGCCAATTTGTAAAGGTATTTAAAGCCCTTAATTCATATAAATTTAAGAAAATCTGAAATATAAACACAAAAATTAGTTTAAATAGGTACTTATTATGAAATAGGTACTTACAATCTATGAAATTAAACTAGAAACACGGATGAGTAGGTACAATATAAATTACGTCTAATTAAATCAACTATATTAAATCACGATGACAAAATTACTCACTAAATCATATGCCAATTCAAAATTATGTTAATGCCCAAACTTAATTAACTAACTCAACTGACTGACTGACTGACTGACTGATTGAATTGACTGATTAACTCTGGAAACGAGTCGCTTTTATATATTTTAGTTATCCCTCTAGAATATTCTACAGAGAACAGGAACGCTCGAGAAAATTTTAGAATTCTATGATATTTTTAGCTTAATTTACTAATATTAAAATGGGTTAAAAATGACAAAATTAAAAATATTTTTAGGGTGTTACATATAAAAATATACATAATACAACAATACCATAACAATAGGTACAAATACCTAGATAAAAACCTAGTTGCATAATGTGTAACTGCAAAAAGACTTAGCGAGTATTGAGAAAAAAACCTTTTTATGAATACGACGAAAGAGGAGGGGTGTTGAGCAAAATCAGGACCTGATAGAGCAAAACCGAGTAAAGATTCGTGCTCAGCGCACCCAAATTACCTAGAACTAACTGTCAAATCTAATTCAATAGACAAAAAATTGAAATTTGTTCCCCAGTGTAATGAATGTACGAATTACAATGAGTAGGTTTTCTATAGACCGTGAAATTGGCTTTCCGCTTTCGTTAATGACCAAAACATCTAGAAAAGGTAATTGTTTGTCGTTCTCCCATTCATATTTAAATTTAATAGAGGGAACAAGATTATTTAATGACTGAAAGAAAGTGTCAAAGTTGTTCCAGTGGTCAGGCCAAAATGAGAAAATATCATCTACATAACGAAACCAAATTAGATTCCTGGGACATATTGTTTGCAACAATTCCGACTCATAATATTCCATGTATAAAGTACTCAGTATTGGGGATAAAGGGGACCTCATTCCCATACCAAAACGTTGCAAATAAAATTCTTCACCGAAGGAGAAGGCATTATTGGTGACACAGAGTTTTATCAGTTCTAAAAATACAGATGTGGGCATACCTAGTTCTACGTTACATGTTGGCAATTTTCTATCTAAAAAACTAAGTACATCATCAATGGGAACTTTCGTAAACAAGGACTCAACGTCAAAACTGATCATTCTTCCCCGTTTTAAATCTAAGGACATAACTTTGTTAATAAAGTCACAGCAATTAGTGATGTGCGAGCCTGAAAATTTACCAACTAATGGGGATAATTTATCTGCAAGAAATTTAGATAACCTGTAACTAAAGGAACCCCTGTGTGAAATAATGGGACGGAGTGGTATATTAATCTTATGGGTTTTGGGTAGGCCGTAAATGTGGGGGAGTTTGGGGTTAATCTGTAGAAATCTTTTAGGATCAATCGCCGGGATATCTTTTAATAAGTTCCTGATGGTTTTGTTGAATTCGGCAGAGTTTGCCTTACAGTTTGCCTTACATTGCCGGCTTAGAAAGAGTAAAACCGTTGACGAAAGATTTTAAGTTTGCTTTGGCGTTCAAATATTCGTCTACCGTGAAAAGTAAATTGGTTAGGAATAACGTTGCAAAAGAGGAACAAGCCTGTGTCTACAGCATTCCCTGTAAAAGTTGTGATTTAGTATACGTGGGAGAAACTGGAAGAAATATTGAAACCCGTATTAAAGAACACAAATATGCCTTCAGAAGTTGTAATACTAATAATTCCATTTTTTATCACGCCAGACAAAATAATCATGCTATAGATTGGGAATCAAGTAAGGTACTTTATAAATGTAATAATTATGTCAAAAGAAAAATAATAGAATCTGCGTGTATAGAAAAAGTAGATAATTTTAATTTGTGCGAAGGTACTTATAAGTTAGACCCTTTAATGAGATTCTTGGTCAAAAAATCCCTTACGGAGTCGTGGGAACGTGTTCGAACCTAAGTGTGAATTTCTTAAATGTCTCTGGATTGGATTGTTTCCTTACTCGCTTTTAGTAAATGTAATAATGGAAGTAATAAATGTGGAAATAAATATAAATGCAACAGATGTAATAATAAAGGTAATACAGGGTGTACATAAAGTCAGGATCTATTTTTGTGAAGCACTTGGAAATTATATGGAATTCAATCATAAAATGATAAAGTGGTAACATTTATTAAATAATTAAGAGTAGGATTCGACGTGACGCCCATCAGTATCCCTGCACAGCTGAAATCGTTCCGCAGCATTTCTAAACACATTCTGGAGCATTTGCGGGGTTATGTTATCTGCAGCAGTTCGTATACGTGTACGTAAGTTTTCAAGACTCGTAATCTTCGTCTGATAGACGTGCGATTTGATAAAGCCCCATGCAAAGAAATCTAAAGGGGTTAAATCTGGTGATCTCGCTCTCCAAGGTCTGTTGCTTCCGCGTCCGATCCAGCGATTTGGAAAACGTCCATTTAGATAATCCTGAACAATTTTGGCATAGTGACAAGGAGCACTATCATGTTGATAGACGACGGGGATAGGATTGTTAGTACCGTCGTCTATCAACATGATGGTGCTCCTTGTCACTATGCCAAAATTGTTCAGGATTATCTAAATGGACGTTTTCCAAATCGCTGGATCGGACGCGGAAGCAACAGACCTTGGCCAGCGAGATCACCAGATTTAACCCCTTTAGATTTCCTTGCATGGGGCTTTATCAAATCGCACGTCTATCAGACGAAGATTACGAGTCTTGAAAACTTACGTACACGTATACGAACTGCTGCAGATAACATAACCCCGCAAATGCTCCAGAATGTGTTTAGAAATGCTGCGGAACGATTTCAGCTGTGCAGGGATACTGATGGGCGTCACGTCGAATCCTACTCTTAATTATTTAATAAATGTTACCACTTTATCATTTTATGATTGAATTCCATATAATTTCCAAGTGCTTCACAAAAATAGATCCTGACTTTATGTACACCCTGTATTATAAATTTAATAATTAGGGTAAAGGTAATAATAATAAATGTTAAAAAAATGTAAATGCAATAATAAATGCAGTAATTATGTCAAAATATTAGAATCTGTATGTATAGAACAAGAAGATAGTTTTAATTTGTGGGAATGTACTTATAAGCGGACCCTGTAATAAAATGCCCTTCCGGTGTCGGGAGAACGGTATGTAACCTAGGTGCGAATTTCTCAATGGTCTCTGGATTGTTTCCTAATCGGCTTTTTTCATTCGTTTTTCGATTTATAAGTTCTGTATAATAAACAATGTAATAACCAATGTAATAATAAATTTATAATTTCTGTAATAAATAATTATGCAATATTAAATGTAATAAATTTAATAATAAATGTAATAATTATGTAAAAAAAAAAAAAAAAAAAAAAAAAAAAAAAAAAGAATCTGTATGTTTAGAACAGGAAGATAGTTTTAAATTTGCGCGAATGTACTTAATGAAAATGCCCTTCCGGTGTCGGGAGAATGGGATCTAACCTAGGTGCGAATTTCTTAACGGTCGGTTCCTGGACTGTTTTTCCCTCTTGTTTTCGTTCATTCGTGTTTCTGTATCCACCCGAGGAGGATGCCAGTGGGCGTCGAAACTGTTGTGGAAATAAACTGTCTATTAGAGTGGGTTTTTATTTTCATAAAACAACTTAAAACACATGGATAATAATCTTTTCTATATGTGCCAAACAGCCACTTGCACTGATATGTTTTTTAATTGGTTGAGACGGAGCCAATCCTCTTAAAGAGAAGATCAATCACTATTACTATAGTTATCCGGTTAGTTGATGGGTGATTAATTTGAGGAGAAACCCCCAACTTTAAGGCAGCCAGTTTGGATTACCTCCACCCAAGACAATTTTCATATAAAACTCTTGCACAGTTTAACTGTGTGGGCAATCTTCTATCATACGTTCGGCCTGACACGTCTTCTCTGTACACACTGTATACATGATTTAACTTGCCGTGTGCAATTTTGTTATACTCGCTTGAATACTGTCGGTTAAATGTTTTATTCTGTAACTTCGAAATTTCTGGAATTTTGTGACATATTTACTAATTAATTTTTATTTTTATTTTGAAATATTGCTTTGTCCTGTTTTAAAACTCCGGCCGTCGTATTGTATTTTCTGGGGATATGTGTGACTCAAACCCAAAACTGAAAAACATTTTCTTTGTAGTAAATAAACAGTATAAATTGGAACCAAAATCGTCTAAATTACCTTCGCTCAGTTATTTGAATGTACTTTGGTTTCAAACATGAAAGCTGAATACGGAGTATAAAAGTCAGCGATGTTCTGAATGAAGCTCTGCAAGAATTCACACTTTGAAGGGCAATTAATGATCAAAATTGCACTCAGAATGAAGAAGGTTAAGTGATAGCTCACTTGTACATTAATAAAGTGGGTGTCAACTAAGAAATTTTAACGACTCAGTGAGTCAGACTGAAAGGGGTATTAGTGGAAGAGAAAAACTGAATGTGGTACACATTTCTACCATGGGGATGAGACACGTTGATACGCTGATTAAAAATAAACGTTGTGCATAACAGGTAAATTAGTCACTACAGTCCCCGGGATACCTGGCCCCCTTGGCGCGGCGACACACACAAACATATATATAAGAGAAGCTTAAAATATAAACAGAAAGGAAGAAACATTTTTGAATTAGTTACTAACATTGGTGCCAAACACCGTTTATTTGATATTTTCAAAGCTTCACGTTTTTGTCTGTTCGTTGGAAACAAATAATATGAAGACTTCAGGTTTTCTCTCTTCGTTTAAAACGGTGTCGCTTTCGGGGCATTGCAGCGCTTTTATCAGTTGCTGTCACATTCGTTTTTCTTTACCCAAGTTACCGAAAGACTCTACATTAGGCTTTATTTTGGGAATGCATAAATGAGTGTAAATTTATTTTAATGTAACTACATGCAGTCCCGCATGCACCTTTATGCATACTTATTATTTTTATTTCTCGTTCCTATTAATTTTGCTTTTTTGTTCTTTTTATTCTTATTATTTTGCTGCGCAATTACGCTTAGTTTAATGATTTGGGACCATTATTTTACTATTGTGAAGCCCATTTAGTGCTCTTTTATAAGAAATAAATATTGTATGTTATGAAAAGGCTGGTTTTATACTTACTCTAAGTTTAGGCTTTTTTAATGTAAATCTCATGATGTAAATTAAAAAACTCATAACTGGAATACTACTACTACTGCTACTACTACTACTACTACTACTACTAATAATAATAATAATAATAATAATAATAATAACAAAAAGGGGCCTAATAATGCTTGAAGTTGTTTAATCTTAGTAACGGAATAGGTCATGTGACTTCACTTAACCTCGCCGACCTCATGTGAAGTAATGATGCAACGTTGCTTTCAGAATTGGAAACTTGTATGAAAACTTGAAGCACATAATTTAAAACTCATAATTTGAAAAAAATGACAATATTTAACTCACGATGTGAACTGCATATATTGAAAAAATTACGATAAAAACATCATAATATAATAGACTCGCTGTTTAAACTCGCTATGTAAAATACATCCTTTAAAAAACTCGTGTTTTATAACTCATAACAATAAATTTACAATTTAAACTTCATAATATGTTAAAAGTCGTAATTTAAAACTCATTCATATCTTCGTGTATATTAAAGAGATGATGAATTGGCTAAAATCTTTCATAATTTGGCCAATTTCCCTTCTAATCTGAGCCGCTTCTTACACTTTAAATCGCATTCGTGAGTCTCGCCCTCTCCCATTTGGTTATCACAAAGGCGAAAGTAAGTTAAATGGACAGGAAATAATTGAATAAATTTACCTTTTAAGTGATTCAATTTCTGCGAGGGGAGAATTTATACGTAAAATAGTTGTTCGGAGGCATAACTAAATTAAAGAGTTAATTCTTTTAAGTAAGTTAAGTGGGAAACTGTTCTAATTATAGATTTACAAGGATTTTCGGATGTTTTCCGTTTGGTGCCCACCACTAGAATTAAAATTAATTAGTACCGTCATGTGTAACCTTTTACGCTGATTTCAAAAATATATAATTTTTTTTCCGATAAATGAATAATAAAAACATTACAGCCCTTTAACGTTTGAATTTCGTACATTTAAATTAACTGGTATGTGGATGTTTACAGAGATTGTCACGTTAACAAAAATGACCAATTGGACCTTTACCGTTCTATGGGCACCATTGAAATGAGATAAATTAATATTTTTTAAACTTATTTTAAGTTTTTATTAATAATTAATCAGTACATTTTGAACAGGAGAAATTTTATTTATTTAATTTAACAGCTATGAACATAAACAAAAAAAACACAATCCAAGCAGATAACACGATAGAAATACAGGCAGTTAACATTAAAATACGCGCAAAACACAACACCACACTAATCAACATTTACATCCCACCAGATAGTTCACCTCAGGTGCCAGCCAATTACAATCCACAGTTACACAATCTGGCCTCTCTCACTAATGTCATCTTAGGAGGAGACTTCAACGCCAAAGACACTAGTTGGTACCTGCACAACCAAAGCAACACCAGAGGCGTCAACATAGCCACACAACTAAACAGCCTCTTCATTCTTAACAATACAGAAGAACATACACACATACCACATCAAGCAGGATACTCAAACTCCTCCCCAGACATAACGTTCTGTTCCCCCTCACTAGCAACACATACACAATGGAGAACAGAAAAACAACTGTCATCAGACCACCTGCCCATCATCATTACAAAACATTCTACACTCTGCCCTAACAGCCTTAGGCACACTTACAGAAATTACAAGAAAGCTGATTGGGAACAGTTCAAAATACAGACTGAGGAACAATTCACCACATTAAACAGCACACCCATCATAAACATCAATACAACACTCAAGACATTTAATCAGATCATCAATAATGCAAACAAATACATACCGAAGGGCAACATTAGGAAATACAACCCAAATTACACTAGAGAAATAGCCCACCTTATAAGGCAACGTAACAACCTCAAATATAACACACAAACCCCACACACAGAAGCCATAAAACAGCAGATACAACAGCTCAACACAGAAATAAACAACAAACTCAAAGAAAAACAAACAGAAACATTCAGGGAATTCATAACAACATTAAACCACTCCACAGATACATCCAGGCTATACAAGACTATAAACGGCATTACCCACTCTAACAGCGGCATTCACACCTCACACGCGGCTATCTGTCGCAGCCAAAATAATATCCCAACATACACACAACAAGCTAACATTCTAGTTAATCACTACGCAAAGATAAGTCACTTAAACAGAGACAACAACCAGAAACATGCAGACAGACAAACAGCCAGACACAAGAAAACCTACAGACTCGACACAACCATTACACCCTTCAATACAGACCAGACCACCAAGATCATCAAAACCATTAAGAATTCGAAGGCTACTGGACCAGACAACATATCTAACATACACCTTAAACACTTGGGCCCACAAGGAATACTAGCTCTCACAAATATCAGCACATATTCATACCAACACTGTATTATTCCTGACATATGGAAACAAGGTAAAATTATTACACTACTCAAACCAAACAAAAATCGAACAGAACCAGCTTCTTATAGACCCATTACTTTACTATGCACACCTTCCAAAGTAACAGAAAGACTAATCTTACAAATCACCAACCCACACATTCCACTATTGCCTACTCAACATGGATTCAGACCTCACCACTCAACCACGACATTACTCACTAACCTCACGCAGCACATCATGGATGGCATCAACTCCAGACGACCAGCTCAACGTACACTATTAGCAACAATAGACATTAGTAAAGCATTTGATGCTATCCCACGCTTCCCTCTCATAAACAAAATACTCAACACAAACCTGCACAATAACACCAAAAGGTGGCTGAGCTACTATCTTTCAGGAAGATACTCACATGTCACATTTAATGGCAAGTCATCCAAAAACAAGCTTTTTCCGAACGGGGTCTCTCAAGGCTCTGTTCTCTCACCAACACTCTTCAACTTATACATGCATGACATTCCAACACCCACAGATAACAAGCTTACATTATCATCATATGCAGATGACATCACTCTAACATCCACCCACAACAACATCGACACCGCTACAAATAACCTACAAACATATATAAACAGTATACAAGACTGGCTCACACACAATAGACTCAAAGTAGCGCCCACAAAATCAACCATCACCTTGCTTACAAGCAACACAAAAGAACACCAGGTAATTCCACAGTAAACAACAACAACAAAATCAAAAAATATTTGTCGTTTCTTAAAAAATTTGACAATAATTTGCGTTGAAAATTGGACGTAGGCTATAGGCCATCTTATTCTTAGTTCGCGCAAAGACCTAGGCTATATACATTAGGGCGGATCGAAAATGAGGTTTTTAAACGTTTTTTCGAAATTCAAATATGGCTAGTGCGGAAAATATGTGGGTGCTATAGATAATGACTGTGCATAAATATTAGTCCTGCGAAATTATATCTTCAGGTCCCACAAAGCCGTCGAAAAAAGTGAAATATAATGATTTTCTTATATTCTGCATTAGTACAATAACTGAAACTTACTTGTTATTATTATATATTAAGTGTTCCAATTACCAAAATAGTTACTGAATTACGCAGCTCTTAGTTTATTTAGATCAATGTTCTTTTGATTAATGATCTAAATAATCCAGAACTCACCACGAGGAGGTGGCTGCGTGTCGAGCTCCACCCATGCCCTCCCAACCACCCATCCTTGCGCATGTTTTTTTCTATTAACGTTTTATTTAAACTTTATATTCAGCTTTACTTTCGAATGATGGCATTTTTTACGTGACTGAAGTGTTGATCTTATGAAGCCATCTCGCGCGTTCAATCCAAATACTTTTGATGATGCTTCAGTCACTAATTTTACCATTCTTTCTACTACTTGTGTATGACAAGGGAATTTCTCGAATGGAGGGGTACTCTTGTTTTCTATGAATTCTTCAATCTCATTTTCTGTCAGGTGTCTTGTCACAGGTGGTTCAGTGACAATGCATTTTTGCCAATTAATTAAATCAGTATAATCAGTAGCTTCAAATTGAATAACAGGTACTGTGAAACGCCTCACAACTTTTTCCTTGTTTGTTTGCCTTGCTTTCTTTATTCGCCTCCACACTAATTCTCTTATGGCGCTGCGGTCATCATGAATCATTGATGCTAGAATATTTTCTGGATTTGCAAAAAATGCATTTCTTTGTATGACAGGGTTTACAATATCCTTTACTTCGTCATTCAGTGTTCTTGTTAGTTCAATAGTTTTGAAAACATGTTTTGAGCCATTGAAAAAAGACGTACTTTGCTTAATAGAAAACCACATTGGGATGTAGACCTTCATTATAAAAGAAGCAATGTTGATGAGGTTCTCAGATGGACTTACAGTTGAAACGTATAGACGAAGCAAACGATTTGCTGTAGTCAGCCATCGTGAATGTGCCATTTTGCCTGGACTACGATGAGCAAGATCTGGAGAGCAATATCCCTTTGTTATGGCCTGATGAATATCAATTAGATATATTTGGTCGGTGCTAAGATCTTCACAGTCTACAGTTGGTTCCTCAGCATCAATCCTTTCAAACTCGACAATAGGAAGACTCTCACAGTTCTCTAATTCCCTGCCAATAGGACCGGTGAATCCGCGGGGGCCAGATGTTTTTCCATCCAGCTTTGCAACTAAATGGCGTAATGGCAATTCATTGGCATGGAGCTGGCACACTAAATGTTGAACTGGCTTCTTCAGCTTCAATTCTATAAGCCTTATAACGCCTCCCTTTTCTCCAGTGTTGACTGCTGCACCATCGCATCCAATGGCAACAAGGTTTTCCAGGTTCATGTCATTATTTCCAATATACTCAAACATTCCTTTACATATTTCTTCAGCTGATCCAGAATTCACAGAATAATGGCCCAAATAATCTGAACCAGGTTCTCTCACTAAAGTGATATGTTCTTCTGTTACCTTCTTCTGATATACTTTGGACTCTTTTTTTTCTTGGAAGAGTGTAGAATCTTTTCGACCATCAAAATAGATTCCTCTGATTGGGACCTGATTTTGATCTTTCATAATTTCTGATCTCTTCTTTTGTCTTTCTCTTCTGATTTTACTCCTATCCACTACTTCAGATGTATTGTCAATAGAAACTTCTCCAATATCTTGCAATACTGCACTAACAATGAATGCTGCAGCTCGATCTGAAACTGCAGTCCTGTCACAAGCAGTAGCCACTGAAGGTAGATTTGTAGTTTTCCTTTTCTTGAATAATTGTTCTTCAGGTTGTTCGAGCTTTCTCTTCGAGCTAATTGGCTTTGGAAATGTATCGTCTGATATTTCGCCAGATTCACTTTCACTATTTGATGTCGATGATGATAATTCAACATTTGTATCCTGCAATTTCTCCTGTGAAGATTCTTTGGTGAGCCTCACAGCTTCTTTTTGCTTTCTTAGCAACGTAGATGCTTTTTTCTTTGAGAGTGTAATATCTACTCTATCAATAAACAGTTTTCTTTCACTCCTTTGATCTAAGAGGAACGTCACTTCTTCCTTTTGAACAATTTTTTCTTTGGGACAAGAACATTGTGTTAGTACTTTGCACTTGCACGCTGCAATGTCAAAAAGTTTCGTGTGTGCTTCTTTTTTGAACATATCAATCTTTGCTTTGTAAGCTTCAGAATTTTTTCTGCTTTGGTATGGCTTCATAATGACACGATACTTTTCGTGGTAGCTTCTGAACATTGTTTCAATTCGCCTGTCTGACAGAATTGGGACGGAAGCACTTTCCCAAATTGTTTTCAATTTATCAACAACTTGTTCTAATATTTGAGATATTGAAGGATCTTTATTAGTATTCTGTTTCAAATCGTTTCTTACAAACAAGTAATATTTAAAAACTCCTTCGTATGTAGGAAGATTCCTGTGCCACAAATCTTCCCCCATACGAAACATGGGGCACTCAGTTGAGGCCATGGTTGATTTTGCACAAACTCGAGACATTTTGAAAGT
The DNA here is from genome assembly GCA_023014485.1 of Bathynomus jamesi. Lineage (NCBI taxonomy): Eukaryota > Metazoa > Arthropoda > Malacostraca > Isopoda > Cirolanidae > Bathynomus > Bathynomus jamesi. The sequence continues at coordinate 472,988 of JAJOZX010000136.1, read as the reverse complement.
ATACAAATCTGAAAAAGAAAGAGCTAATATCAATTATACGTTAATTTCAGTTAATAGTACATGGCAAACTTAGGGCAACACAATACAGAAATGCAAAATATATAAGAAATATAGTTTAGACTATCTGAGTAACGCCAACAACAGAACACCCACCTGCTACGAGAGCGATAGCTACACTGAACCGAGGTACTCACGTGACAGCTGAGTGAGCGGACTATAGAAAACTGTTTTTAGAGAATAGAAACTTTTTTTAAAGGTTGACTGAGCTATTTTTATACAAGTGTGAATAAATTCTTGTCTATTGTGCATCGTGGACTCTTCTGTAATTATTGGTTAAAATCTGCTTTTTTCAATTTTTTTCAATATTGAAGGTCATTGTGGCACCTGAAGATATTAATGTTATGATTTTACATTTATACCAGCTTATTTCCTCACTACTCCACACATTTTCCACACTAGCCAATTTGAAAACTCGAAAAATGGTAGACTGGAATATTACAAAAATAATTACAAACTAACGAAAATATCACAACTTAACCTAACCAATCGTCAAGGGCGTACATTTGACCTACCGGGCATTCAATTAACCTAACCGGGCATTCGGTTGACTTAACTGGGCGTTCAGTTAACCTAACCAGTTGGGCATTTTTTTACAAAAGTACATTACAGACTTTTGAGGAATTTTGGAATTTTAGGTTATGTTAGGTTAGGTTCTATATTAAAACTATGTTTTTCCGATTGTTTTTGATGTTGTTTGAACGAAATTAACCTTCGTTCAAACAGCATCAAAAACCATCAGAAAAACAGTTGATTTACAAAGCCTGTAATGTACACTTGTAAAAATTCACCACCAGTTGGTAAATTTTAATGTTAATATATATATATATATCATGCAACCTGTTTTGCATAATAAATATCATGTAATCGTGGTCCTCGGTGGTGTAGTGGTTAGCGTCGCTGATTACAAATCCATCGGCTCCGGGATTGAGACCCGGTGACGGCAGCCGGCGCGCAGCAAAACCCAGCTGTTCATCCTTCCACATAATAAAGAAAGTGGTTGGGAAATAAATGGGTACCCTGGGTGGCCTAGTGGTTAAGACGGTGGGCTGCTGGTGGTGCGTGGTTCGGATTCCACGTTAAACTGTAGGTCTAACTAAGGTGGTGTGAAAAGCTTGACCTTCGTCAGAATGAACAATTCGGGAGGAAACTAACCAAAGATTTAATCTATTTTGCATTTTTATTGCCCTATTATGCAAAATGTTCGCATTTCTCCAAAAAAAGAATGTTATTTTTGTATTCAGAGGGTCAAAATGCACCACTCTTACTATTTTCAAAAGAATCTGGTGGTAGTCACCAAACGGAAAAGACCAGGATTTTATCTCTCTTTTATTTCTTGTACTTTTTTTAATTGAAAGAATAACGAATGTCTTTTGATTGTTTTTCATGACGTAATTATGGAGACTGAATAGAAGATTATTTTAAGTAATTATGTTCCTTAAATTACTGTAATTACTTCTGTTTGTTGCTTTCTAAGTTGATGCGTCATTAATGAGAACATGTTAATATCTAGTCTTTCCTTCTTATTTTCCACTCGAGGGCACAATACGTAGCATGAAATGTTAATGAAATTGCGAGTGGTTTGCTTTTTAAAGACCACTCTCTCTCTCTCTCTCTCTCTCTCTCTCTCTCTCTCTCTCTCTCTCTCTCTCTCTCAAAAGGATTAATTCAGGAAACTAAGTTCAGAGAGAAAGTCAGGGTCTTGTCTCTATAAGTAAAATTAATCAGAAAGAAATCTTCGTTTATGTCAGGAGCAGGAAGTCTATTAAGGATAGTATATGTCCACTTATGGATCAGGATAGGATTCTTTACCTCCACAATAAGGATGTAGTTAATGTGTTAAACAACTTCTTTCTCCCAAATTTTCACTTAGGAGAGTACTATATATGGTGTTACTCCTGAAGTGGTGATCCACTTTTAGGGAGAAAGAGAAAAACCAGAATTAATCTCAGAAGATAAGTAGTTTGGAGAGATTTATGCTGAATTGCAAATTAGCAATTGTAAACTCATATACATGGATAACCCTTCCAGGGGTAGGAGGGGGGCCATTCCATGCTGCATATTGTTCTGTTTTGTACTCCATTTTCCCTGGTCCTGGTTCCTCCAGTAGTATACTTGCAAAATTGTAGAGCGCAATGCAATTGCATGCAACATGATCAATATTGAATTGCAACAGTGACATGTAACACTACCAGAGCCTTAAAACACTGCAGGGGGGGAAGGGGTTTGTGCAGGAAAGGGGATGGAGAGAGGCAAGCAGGAAAGGGGGAGTGGGTAACCTAACGTAACATGTATGTATTTATGTTTGCATGTAAATATATGAATGGTTGTCTGTTTGCATGTAAGTATATGAATGTTTGTGTGTTTGCATGTAAGTATATGAATGTTTGCGTGTTTGCATGTATATGTATGTTTAATTTACGTGTGTTTGTATGTATTTAAAGGACAATAAAGCAACAAGTACAAAGGTAATTCAATAAGTATCCACACTTTTTATTTTCACAATTTTATTTTCACATCTGATAGATTATAAACACATCACTTCTCAACATAGTCTCCCTATTTCTCAATACACTTAGTCCAGCGATCTACAAGCTTCCTAATGCAATCACAAAAGAATGTTTTTGGCTGTGTGCGTAGCCAGTCATGCACCGCCTCCTTCGGGTCATCATCGCCTTGAAATCGCTGACCTCTCAAAGCGTCTTTTAGTGGTCGAAACAGGTAAAAATCCGAAGGTGCCAGGTCTGGACTGTAAGCTGGATGGTCGAAAAGTTCAAATTTAAGTTCTTGAAGGCATTTTCTAGTCTGTGCAGCGGTATGAGGGAAGCATCCAACATCCCCCGTTGCAAGGAAGTTCAAAGCGCAACCGTCAGCAGGTAAAGTTATGCTAACACTGTTTTGGGATACACCAGGCCCTATCCTTGAATATTATCTAGAGCGTGGAACTACAGTAACAAGTGCATCGTATTCTGACATGCTTCCGAATGAGTTAAAGCAAGCAATTCGCACAAAACGGAGAGGGAGATTGTCGGAAGGTGTTATTCTGTTACATGACAATGCGCGCCTTCATACCGCTGCACAGACTAGAAAATGCCTTCAAGAACTTAAATTTGAAGTTCTCGACCATCCAGCCTACAGTCCAGACCTGGCATCTTCGGATTTTTACCTGTTTAGACCACTAAAAGACGCTTTGAGAGGTCAGCGATTCCAAGGCGATGATGACCTGAAGGAGGCGGTGCATGACTGGGTACGCACACAGCCAAAACCATTCTTTTGTGATGGCATTAGGAAGCTTATAGATCGCTGGACTAAGTGTATTGAGAAACAGGGGGACTATGTTGAGAAGTGATGTGAAAATAAAAAGTGCGGATACTTATTGAATTACCATCGTATTTATTGAAGGCATAACTTGAGAGAAGCATTTCTTATCACTGGAACGTCTTGGAGCATGATGACGCCTTCCCTAACCTTCCTAGACGGCTTCGAAGCTCAGCCAGTCGTATGGCGTGAGTGACTGATATATATATATATATATATATATATATATATATATATGATGAATAAAACCACGAAGTGAAAAGAAACACAAAGTGGTGCTCAAGCGCTTTCGTCTAATGACATCCTCAGGAACACTGAATTAAAAGGAGAGTTCAAGACAATATATAGGTTACAAAAATACAGTATATATATATATATATATATATATATATATATGATGAATAAAACCACGAAGTGAAAAGAAACACAAAGTGGTGCTCAAGCGCTTTCGTCTAATGACATCCTCAGGAACACTGAATTAAAAGGAGAGTTCAAGACAATATATAGGTTACAAAAATACAGTATATATATATATATATATATATATATATATATATATATATAGTAAGTATAGAAATAAAATTGTGGGAGGAGCAAATACATTTGTACGGAAAACTGACAATTTTAGCACTTTCCCCGAAATTCAACATAAATTCAAATGGCTTGTTTACAACCAATTTTTTTTATAGTTATTGTCTGAATGATACATAGGTCATAAAAGAATAAAGAAATGAAAATAAATATAAATTGGAAGCGAGAATAGATAAAAAAAAAAATTACAAACTGATGCCTAAATGATATATAGGTCACAACCGAAATACATAAAGACATAAACCTGCGGATAAAAACAAAAACTGTAAGCGGAGGATACAAATTCAAGTTCAATTGGAAGGTTTACAATTAATTTAATAGATGATGCCAAAATGATATATATGTCACAAAGAAATAAAATAAAGAAATAAACCTATAAAATAAATTGAAACATAAATTGTAAGAGATACAAATTTATAAAGGAAAAAATTACCAATGGTTTTTATAGTTATTGTCTGAATCATATATCGGTCACAAAAGAATAAAAAAGTACAAATAAATATGAAATGGAAAACAAAATGATGCCTAAATGATATATAAAGAACTATAAGAATATATACGACACATATAGGATATGTATACGACATACGTATATAAGCCATACATAAGGAATATATATATATACATAAGGGAAAAAATTTTCAAAGGTTTTTATAGTTATTGTCTGAATGACACAGAGGTCATAAAAAAATAAAGAAATAAAAATAAATATAAATTGGAAAAAATTACAACTGATGCCTCAATAAAAAAAACGTATGTCGTATATATTCTTAGTTCTTTATATATCATTTAGGCATCATTTTGTTTACCAGTTCATATTTATTTGTACTTTTTTATTTTGTGACCTATGTATGATTCAGACAATAACTGTAAAAACCTTTGGTAATTTTTCCCGTAAATTTGTGTGTTTCTCTTACAATTTATGTTTCAATTTATTTTATAGGTTTATTTCTTTAGTTTATTTCTTTGTGACATATATATCATTTTGGCATCATCTATTAAATTGATTGTAAACTCTCCAATTGAACTTGAATTTGTATCCTCTGCTTACAGTTTTTGTTTTTATCCGCAGGTTTATGTCTTTATGTATTTCGGTTGTGACCTACATATCATTTAGGCATCAGTTTGTAATTTTTTTTTTTTATCTATTCTCGCTCCCAATTTATATTTATTTTCATTTCTTTATTCTTTTGTGACCTATGTATCATTCAGACAATAACTATAAAAAAAATTGGTTGTAAACAAGCCACTTGAATTTATGTTGAATTTCGGGCAAAGTGCTAAAATTGTCAGTTTTCCGTACAAATGTATTTGCTCCTCCCACAATTTTATTTCTATACTTACTATATATATATATATATATATATATATATATATTATATATACCGGTATATATATATATATATATATATATACCGGTATATATATATATATATATATATATATATACCGATATATATATATATATATATATACTGTAGTTTTGTAACCTATATATTGTCTTGAACACTCCTTTTACTTCAGTGTTCCTGAGGATGTCATTAGACGAAAGCGCTTGGACAACACTTTGTGTTTCTTTTCCCTTCGTGGTTTTATTCATCAGAAATATTTTTCACGTGTCACTTTCGTGAAATAATTTTCACATATATATATATATATATATATATATATATATATATATATATATATATATATATATATACAGGGGTTAGACAAAATAATATGAACACCCGCCGATTTCACCGGTTATCTTTACGGACTGCTCAGACACAAAGTAAACGGTCAAATGACTGGCAAACCTATTTAAATGCGTAACAGAGAGTGTATACGTCATGTTATAACCCTCACGTTGTTTTTACAGATCTGAGTGAATTATGAATTAGCAGTTATGAAAGACCTGTCAGACTTCCAAAGAGGGCAAATTGTCGGAGCGCGGATGGCTGGTGCATCGGTGACGAAAACCGCTCAGATGTTCAATGTATCCAGAGGAACTGTCTCTATGGTCATGTCTGCATACCAAAACCATGGAAAGACAAGCACCGACAAATGCAATAGTGGACGCAAGAGGAAGCTGTGTGATCGAGACCGCCGGGTGCTAAAGCGCATTGTGACAAACAACCATAAGACCACAGCTCCAAAAGTGACTGCAGAGCTTAACCAGCATCTTGCAAGCCCGGTATCAACCAGAACTGTACGTCGCGAGCTCCTTGGAGCTGGATACCATGGGAGGGCTGCAATTGCCAAACCCTTCCTTTCGCACATCAACATTGAGCGGCGCAGAAAATGGTGTAATGACCATAAGAATTGGTCAATGGACCGGTGGAAGAATGTAGTCTACTCCGACGAATCTTCCTTTACTCTATTTCCATGTTCCGGTCGAGTTTACGTCTGGAGACAGCCTAAAGATTGCTTATGACCCCGACTGCCTGACCCCAACCGTTAAGCATGGAGGCGGATCTGTGATGGTTTGGGCAGCAATATCGTGGAATACTCTTGGCTCAGCTGTAGTACTGCATGGTAGGGATAACGCCCAGGTCCATATGTCAATATTTGCTGACCAGGTCCATCCAATGGTCCAAACGCTGTTTCCCAATGGCGGCGCCGTCTTCCAGGATGATAATGCACCAATTCACACCGCTGGGGTCCTTAAAAACTGGTTTGAAGAGCATGTTAGTGAAGTAGAACGCTTGGATTGGCCTCCACAATCCCCGGATCTTAACATTATCGAGCATCTGTGGTGTCAGTTGGAGCAGCAGGTCAGAAGGCGATTCCCACCGCCGGCGTCTTTAGAGGAACTGGAGCAGGGTTTGCTCGAAGAATGGCTCAGGATTCCTCTAGTCACTGTCCAAAAGCTGTATGAATCAATTCCCCGACGCATTGCAGCTGTTATTGCCGCTAAAGGAGGACCAACTCCATATTAAGAATAAAAACCGCCATTTATCCTGGTATATATATATATATATATATATATAATATATATATATATATTATATATATATATATGTATATATACATATATATATATGTGTGTATATATATATATATATATATATATATATATATATATATATATATATATATATATATATATATATATATATATATAAGCAAAGAAACTGTGGTTCATTGCTTATTAAAAAGATCACGTGTTGTTCTGTGATTTTATTGCATATACTGGGTGATCCAGATAAATGGGACCCATAAAAAAAAGCCAAATATTCTTAATATTTAATTCCTTTCATAAAAACTATATATCATTCGAAAGAGTAGAGTTACAAGTTTATTATGAAATATTAATTTTTTTAAAATGACTCCTTTCAAATGTCTCCATTAGTTGCCAAGCATTCCAGTGTTCTCGCTTGTAAGTTCTGCATCACTTTTGCAAGAGCGTGCGGTGGTATGGCTTGTATCTCATTTGTGATGGCGGCCTTCAATTCTTGCAAGGTCGTTGGGTTATTTCTGTAGACCCTACTCTTTAAATATCCCAAGAGATAATAATCTAAGGGAGAAAAATCCGGAGACCTTGCGGGCCATTCAACGTCTCCAAATCTTGAGATTAACTCGCCTGAAAACGTTTGACGCAAAACTGCCATGCAGTTCCTCGTGGTATGGCAGGTAGCTCCGTCTTGTTGGAACCAGTGGTTTTCTAGACAAAGATCTCTTAATTTAGGAATAAGGAAATCGGTCAACATTTTTTCGTAGCGATCACCATTTACAGTGACCGTGTTTCCGGTGGAATCCTCGAAAAAGTACGGCCCTATGATCTGAGTGCAGTAAGACCACACCAAACAGTTACACGCTGACTATGCAACGGGACTTCGGTAATATTCAATGGATTTTCTGTTGCCCAGAAACGACAATTTTGTTTGTTTACAGTTCCATTCAAGTGAAAATGGGCTTCGTCTGACATAATCAAAGTTGCTAGAAAATTGGTGGTGTCATTTACCTTCTGTTGGATCCATTGACGGAATTGTCGTCTTCGTGCGAAATCTCCATCGTTTAGTTGTTGCACTGTTTGAATTTTATATGGAAAGAGCATTAAATTTTGCTTGAATATACGGTGTGTTGTTCCATATCCAACTCCTAACAGCTGACAAGCACGTCTGATGCTTATGTTAGGATTATCCTGTACAATTTCATGAGTTATGTTAATGATCTCGTCTATCCTTGCTGTGCGCACTCTTCCAGTTGGTTTTCTTTTTCCAATGCTGCCAGTTAGGGAAAAATTTCTGACACGCCGACGGATTACTTTCTTAGAAGGTGATTTTGACATCTGAAAATTTGTCTTGAAAGATCTTTGAGCTGAAACTACACTTCTTCCATGCTCATAATATTGCTCAGTTATGAAACGCAGCTGTTCCACAGTCCATGCAGTCATCTTGAAGGGTTAGTTTTAACTAACACTTTTATTTTGTTTTGTATCTTATCTTGTCTTGTATTGTCAAAACCTATACAATCCTGTACAAACTTGTAACTATCCTCTTTCGAATGATGCGTATGATTTTATAAAAGGACTTATACTTTAAGAGTTACAGGGGTTTCTTTTGGGTCCCATTTCTCTGGATCACCCTTTATATATATATATATATATATTAGTGGTGGACCGAATGTCAGTTTTTCAACATCTGCGGATGCGGATCGTTAATTTCAATATCCGCGGATGCGGATATTTAGTTAATCTCTCAATATAATATAGAATTATGAATATATGACATAATTTTTGTAAATTTCGTGATATTACTATTATGGCAGGCAATTCATAATGTCGTGAATACCTTTATTCACGACAATAAGAATTGAAATTAATATTAATGTTTTCATTATGATAAAAATAATAACTTTCTCAAGAGCTTCAGCAACAGAAAATTCGATGAAACAAGTTTCATTCAATTTTCTGTTACCGGGTATTTATATTTTGAGGTTTAATAATTTGTTTGTTCATTAATAATTAATACTTTACATGAAATGTGTGACTGTGCCTTATAAGCTACTTTATAAGCTAATTTAATTGTAAATTGCATAATTTATTAGAGGTAATATCCGCAGTCAGAACTGCGGATGCGGATGTTAAAAATGATGCGGATATCCGGTCCACCACTATATATATATATATATATATATATATATATATGGGATAAATTTCACAATTAAACACGTGAAATGAATGAATGACGTAAACCCACAAGGAAAAAGAAAAATGATTCCAAGGCCATTCGTTATTCAGAATTCGTGTGTTCAGAATTCGTGCTTTCATGGTAGACCCAGATTAGGACCAGTATACATGAATATGTGTAGAAGTCGGGGCCAGTATAAGGCGGCCATAAGGCGATGTAAACAGGAAGAAGAGTCTATTCGAGCACCAAAAGCCTGTGAAGCTCACATAAATAACGACAATAACAAATTTTGGAAATTTGTTAAGAATCAAACGGGTGTCAAAAATGTCCTCCCTCCGACAATCGATGGGGTGTCGGGGGAGGATGAAATTGCAAAGCTGTGGAAAAACCACTACTCTAACATTCTTAACAGTGTGAGTAGGGATAATCTTAAGATAGATTGCAGCGAAACGATTGTGGGAGGGACAAGGGAAAATACTTTGATATCATTTTCTGAAGTAAAGAGGTTAATTAAAGAGTTAAAGACTGGTTCTGCGTCAGGGGTAGATGACTTATCGAATGAGCACTTAAAATATGCAAATGACGTAGTATGTCTGCATATATCATTGCTCCTATCAGCCATACTTGCTCATAGCTATATCCCTGCAGAGTTCATGAGGGTATATATCTTGCCCCTGGTAAAAAATAAGTACGGAGACATTCTGTCCAGCAATAATTGCAGGCCTATTGCTGTCGCTTCCTGCTTCTCGAAACTACTAGAAAAACTCTTGTTACTCCGATTAAATGATTTCCTATGGACATCTAATCAGTTTGGCTTTAAAAGGTCCCACTCAACTGATCTGTGTATCTATGTACTTAAAGAAACAATATCTAAATACATTGACAGTAATTCAACTATTTATAGCTGTTTCCTTGATATAAGTAAGGTATATGATAGGGTGAACCGATATTTTATTTAAAAAACTAGAAGACAGGAAGGTTCCCATGTACATATTAAATTTATTGAAATTTTGGTATTCCCACCAATCTTTCACTGTTAGGTGGGGGCAATGTACTATCTGAGTGCTTTGGCTCCTCTTGCGGGGTGAGACAAGGCTTCTTGCTCTCCCCTATGCTGTTTAATGTGTATATTGACGGATTAATTGCTTCACTTAATGAGGCAACAGTGGGATGTTGTATAGATAACACAAGGATAAATAACTTAGTTTATGCCGATGATATGGTGTTAATAAGTCCCTCTGTTAAAGGTCTGGATCGGCTACTAAAAGTCTGCGAAGTGTATTCGCAGAAACATGATATTCTTTTTAATGTTAGAAAAACTAAGTTATGCAATTTCATCCTGAGAGCTGTAATTAGACAGCTGATATAAGGTTTAAAGTGAATGGTGAAGTAATTGAGGAAGTACAAGAGTTTAAGTATTTGGGTCAAACTATTACCAGCTCCTTGAGTGATGACTCGGATATAAGAAAACAATCTCGAAGCCTGTGTGCTAAAGCGAATATGACCATAAGGAACTTTCGATTCTGTACAAGTGAAGCTAAAGACACACTCTTTCGTACTTTCTGCAGTAATATATACAGACAGCAACTGTGGGTGAATTATAAAAAAGGTTCTGGCAGAACCCTAAATTTGCTGTACAACAGGTCTTTTAGACTCTTACATAAATTACCCCCGACATGCTCAGCTTCGCAAATGTTTGCTACCCGCAATGTCCCGAGCTTCCCGGAGGTAACAAGACGTGCTCAACACAGTCTAATGCAAAGAATTAAAAAATCAACCAACCCGATCATCCAAGCTATCCATGAGTCCTGCCATTTATACTCTAAGCTATGGACTTCTTGGTACGAAAACGTCTGTCTGTAGCTCCACTTAACTTCGACAGTGCCGTGTTATTTCTAATCAATTGTGTATATTTTTATCCTTAGTATATGAACTGTCATTGTATTAATAATACTAGTACAGTTCCCGTCGCTTCGCTGACGGTTAGACAGGCTAAACTACAGAAAAGAACGCAGCCGTGAAAATTTTGAGCTTCACATTGTGTCAACATTTCTGAATCTGGTATCTCCCAAAACCTCCTCACCCCCATTCATGCAACTTGGGGGCTAACCCCCTCCCCCATTACCCCCACCCCTCCCCATTACCCCACCCATCCCCCATTACTCCCACCCCCACCCTTCCCCCATTACTGCCCGGGATAAATTTCACAAACAGACAAACAGACAGGCTAAACTACAGAAAAGAACACAGTCATGAAAATCTTGAGCTTCACATTGCCGCCCGTAATACAATTTCTGAATTTTTTTCTCACAATTTCTGAAAGTGTGAAGGACGGACAGACAGACAGACGGACAGCTCTCTTATTATACTATAGATTTGTCATGCCAATTGTCATGCCAATTGTCTGCCAATAAACCTTTTCATTTTCAGAAGTACACCTCGTCAGGGAATGAAGGGGGCAGGCGAGAAGCCCAAAATATATATAGAGCAGGGCGGAAACAAAAAGATTAGCACATAATTAGCAAGACTTAATGAGAGGCAGAAGGAATTTAAACACGATATTGACAATTTTATACATTCCCGTACTGTTACTAAAATTTGTAGTCACATTGTAAAGAGCATGGATCTTATTGACAAAGTGAAGTTTCCTAATGACCCTAATTACAAACTGGTTAGTTTTGATGTATGCTCGTTATTCACAAAAATTCCCTGTTGATGACCTCTTGATTTTTTAGAAGATAAGATCTATGAATATTCTTTCAATGTTCAACATAACACTCTTATTGAGTTAATTATGCTTTGCATCAAAGATTGTAAATTTCATTTAGAAAATAAGTTTTATACTATGTCGTTTGGATTGGCGATGGGAAATCCCTTTCACCTGTATTGGCTAACTGATATATAGAATTTTTTTAAAGCAGAATTTTGCCTACGATTGTTAATTTTAACCTTGTTTGGTACAGGTATATAGATTATATTTTATGCCTTTGGCCTAATAATTTGGATGTTGACTTATTTCTTGGTAGGCTCAACAATTTAGTCCCATCTATTAAGTTCACGGTTGAAAAAGAAAATGAGAGAAACTTATCTTTTCTGGATCTAAAAATTCGGAGATGCTCTAATCAGTTCAAATTTGAAGTTTGTCGTAAACCTACTAATAATAACTCTTATGTGCATTTTTATTCTGACCATTATCACTCGATTAATTCTTCTATTTTCTCTTCTATGTTTCTTAGAGCATTGAGAGTTGTTAGTCCTGAATTTTTAGATTTCGAGTTATGCAATATGAAGAATATCCCGGATAATGTGGTTGGTTGTGTATTCGATCGGATGCACAAAATGTAACTCAGTATATATAGGCCAAACGGGTAAAATGTTAGGTATTAGGGTAAAACAGCATAAATATGCGTGTACAACAACAAATAATTCTAATGCATTGTTTAACCATAGGTATATATGTAATCATAGCATTAAATGGGATAGTTCTAAAGCGCTCGTTAAAAACAGAGATATGATTGAAAGAAATATTCTAGAACATGCATTTATCCATTTTAACAAAAAATTCAATAACAGTGCCGTAATATATAAAATTGACAATATCCTGTTTAAATTCCTTCTGCCTCTCATTAAGTCTTGTTCATTATGTGCCTGCCCCCTTCATTCCCTCACGAAGTGTACTTCTGAACACACAAAAGGCCTTGGAATCATTTTTCTTTTTCCTTGTGGGTTTATATATATATATATATATATATATATATATATATATATATATATATAACATAAAGAACGACGCTTGAATAGGAGAATATTCCGCGCAAGATGAGGAGGGAGAACGAAACAAATGAAAAAATGAGGTAACCACCGGGAATCGAACCCGGGATCTTCCGATTGCCGGTCAGATATGATAACCATTACACCATGGGCCTCACTCCATCAAATGCCGTAATTCTCCTACATACGCGCAGAAACCAATGCCCCAAGGGGGCACCTCCCGCATGCCGTACATTATATACATTTTAACTGCAAACACGCAGTATAATTAATGTAAAGAACGACGCTTGTATAGGAGAATATTCCGCTGAAGATGAGGAGGGAGAACGAAACAAATGAAAAAAATGAGGTAACCACCCGGGAAACGAACCCGGGATCTTTCGATGGTTGCTTATGAGGCACCATTAAATATTAATTGATTTTAATAAAATTTTTGGTATACGTTTTATATTAATAGGAAAAATATGCGGGGGTGAGACCCCCAAATTTTGGTTGATTGGGTGGTTCTTATATGTCCAGTAAAAATTAAACATATAAAATTTCGGGTTTCACCCCCCACATTTTTTTCCTATTAATATAAAACGTATACCAAACAAGTTTTATTAAAATCAATTAATATTTAAGGGTGCCTCATAAGCAACCATCCCTACTAGACCAAATCTCCTATGCTTTCAGTCCTAAAATGTTTAGTACAATTCAGTATGTAATTAATCAGTAGTCAATGTCTACTTTAGTTTATGCTGTTCTTTAACTGCTGTTATTTGCCCTCATAGTGAAACGTTAATAAAAAATTCGTATATTTATGTTTCAATAATTGACTAAATTTGAGTCCTTGTGCGGCACCAATAAGAATATTTCTAATTACTTGACATTTTGCATATTTTGTTTTTTGTCAAATGGAATATATTGAGGGGGTGAGACGGTGAAATTTGCAAATTCGAAAAATAAGAACCACCCTAAATATATATATATATATATATATATATATATATATAATGTATATATATATATATATATATATATATATAATGTGTATATATACATATACATATAATGTATATATATATATACACACACATATATATATATACAGTATATATATATATATATATATATATATATATATATATATATATATATATATATATATATGTTATAATGTTCCAGACCAACAAAGACTCAAGGATCCACTCATGGGTGGTCTACCTGTGTTCTTAATTGTGTATTGTGCATGTCCTCCGCGGTCGCGGAGAGGAACTACAATTTTACGTGGGTTCCGAACCACAAAGCCTTAATTTTACTACCTTAAACTATACCCAATCTATCAACATATGCGTCTAATCGATTTTTAAATATGTTTATAGAAGTGCTACTAATTACTTCGACCGGCAAACTATTCCAGCTATTTAGTATTCTGTGCGTAAAAAAGTTTTTGGCAACTGCTGTCTCGAACCTTCTACTTGTCAACGTACACCCGTTATTTCTAGTCCTATTATATTGAGATATTTCGAAAAAGTTAACTCTATCTACGTTATCGAACCCATTCATAATTTTAAAAACTTGGATTAGATCACTCTTAAGCCTCCTAGTCTCGAGTGTTGTCAATTTTAACTCCTTAAGCCTATCCTCGTACGATTTCGACCTAAGCGACGGAATCATTTTAGTTGCTCGTCTTTGAACTCTTTCGATTTTGTCTATATCTTTTCGTATATGCAGATTCCAAAATTAGATTGCATACTCCAAATGGGGTCTAACTAATGATTTATAAAGAGGAACAATAATATCGCGCGATTTGTACTCAAAATTCCGAGCTATAAAACCTAACACTTTGTTCGCTTTTTTGACCGTTGCTGTACTTTGTTAGGCTACTTTTAAATCACCAGTGACTATAACTCCTAAGTCTTCTTCCTGCTCTACGCTTGCTAACTCCTTCTCTGACATACTATACGCAAAATTACCGTTACGCGAACCTATATGTAAAAATTGCACTTATCGACGTTAAATCTCATTTGCCATTTGACTGACCAATCAACAGTTTTATTCAGATCTTCCTGGATTTTACCTCTATCTTCGTCATTAATCGCCCTTCCACCCAACTTCGTGTCATCCGCAAACTTTGAAACTGTACTGATTATGCCAACATATAAATCGTTAATATATATAAGAAAAAGCAAGGGGCCCAATATAGAACCCTGAGGAACGCAGCTCGCTACATTAGCCCAAGACGGCTCCGCGCTATCAACGACAACCCTCTGTTTCCTACCTCGCAACCACTATTCTATCCAATTTATTACGACACCCCTGATTCCATGAGCCTTAGTTTTTTCAATGAATCTTTTGTGCGGTACAGTGTCAAACGCTTTTTGAAAATCTAAATACACTACATCAACCGCCGGATGACTATCGTAAACTTCAACGAGCTTTGAAAAATTCTAAAAGACTAGTTAAGGAAGATTTGTTTCGCCTAAAACCGTGCTGAGTATTTCTAACCAATTTATGCAATTCTCAGTGTTTGACTATACGATCTCTAATTATTGATTCCAGTAGCTTACCTACAACAGACGTTAAACTGATTGGCCTATAATTTCCTGCCGCACCTTTATCGCCTTTCTTAAACATAGGTGTTACATTTGCTAACTTGAAATTGTCTGGTACGCACCTCAGAAATAGACACATTAAAAATCTTTGCTAGCGGCACAACAATGCTTTCTTTTAATTCTTTTAGTTGTATGGGATATATGGAATCCGGCCCCGGTGATTTACGCATTTTCATTTTATCAATATAGCGCATTACCTCCCTTGCACTAACCACACTATTATCCAAAGTATTACTATTGTCAAAAGGTCGATAGAATAGATAGATAGAATAACCTTTATTAATAATAATAAAATAAATAATTTTTTTCAATTTATAATAACATGAATAATTGTGAAGCTCGACTATTTATTTTATTTAATTTAGCCCTTAAGCTTTAGGCTTGACTGGGCTCTTATTAAAAATAAGCAGATAGTTGTTATTAATTAATAATAATAAATAAATAAATAAATAAGCAAAGAAGTATTATTAATAGTTAAAACATGTATTACAATATTAAACAATATTAATGGACAATATTAAACAATATTAGTGGACAATATTAAACAATATTAGTGGACATTAATCCTAGATTTTTGTTCGTATGCCATTATTAATCGGGATTTCAACTTGGTTTTAAACAAATTTACATTCACAATATTTTTTATATCGGCATGCGAGTCATTCCATAGTTTCAATCCAATGAAAATGGGTAGTTTTTGAGATGAAGACAATCTAAATTGAAGTATAACAAGCTTTGATCTATTTCTGGTCTGATACGAGTGGATTTCTTAATGAGTTTTACAAAATATCTATTTACCCATTGCAAATTAATGATTTTGTTCTTACACTTGTAAATAAAAATAAAATGTGCCAGTGTGGTTATATCGTTAAGCTTTAGTAGGTTTAGCTCTTTAAATAATGCACTAGAGTGATCAAAGAAATCAGCATCAGATAATAACTTTATTGCTCGTTTTTGGATGACAAAGATACCATTTAATGCGTTGTTAGCGGAGTTTCCCCAAACAAGGGTGCAGTATGTTATATAAGGAAGAACAAGGGTATGATAAAGAGTAACTAAAACTTGTTTAGAGACTACATTTCTAAGTTTAAACATTATAGCAACGCTCCTTGAAATCTTTTTCGCGATATAATTTACGTGATCACTCCATTGCAAATTCTTACCTAGCATTACACCAAGAAATTTTGTTACAGTACACTCCTTTATGGCGATTTCATTAACATTAAGTTCATCAAGATATACATTTCTTTTATGAGTAAAAATCATGAAATTTGTTTTACTGGTATTTAGGAAGAGTTTATTGGTGGTCAACCATTTCATTACACTGATGAATTCTGAATGAAATATATTCTTAGCTGTATTAACATCTTTGCAAGAAAGAGAGACAGTTGTATCATCTGCAAACATTATGAAGTTCAGTATATCAGATGAACGTGGCAGGTCATTTATATATAATAAAAATAACAGTGGACCCAGAACTGAGCCCTGTGGCACACCATGTTTGACAAGCGCTTTAGTTGAGCAAACCTTATTTACTGATACAAAATGATATCTATTGGACAAATCACTTTTAAACCAATCACTGATTGCTCCTCTAAAGCCGTAACAATATAATTTATTAAGTAGAATATTATGGTCTATTGCATCAAACGCCTTACTTAAATCCATAAATATTGATATCATTATTTCTTTGTTCTCCTTAGCTATATTTACATTTTCCATAAGATTTAAAATAGCCATTTCCGTTGTTTTATTATTACAGAAGCCATATTGATTTGGAGATACTGTAGGATTCTAAATATCGCTGCATTCTACTTTTTACAATTTTTTCAAAAACTTTGCTGAACACAGATAATGAACACACCGGCCTGTAATTTGTTGCTAATGTAGGATCACCCCCTTTTAAAAAGGGGTGCTATACAACCATTTTTTAGCATTGATGGGAATATTCCTTTGGAAATACTTTGATTGATAATTTTAGCCAAAGTTACAGATACTGTATCTTATCTTTAACAAGTTTCAATATAGGTACAGGAATTATGGTATTATGTCTATGACCGTAGGGATATTCGTTACATCTTCTATAGTAAAAACTGACGTAAAAAATACGTTTAGCAAAGTAGCCATTTGCTTGTTTTCAGTAACTAGCTCTCCGTTAAAATTTTTCAACGGCCCCAAGACACTTTTTACTGAATTCCTATTGTTGACGTATTGAAAGAATCGCTTAGGGTTTTCTTTGCCGTCACGAGCTATGGAGATTTCAAATTCGCGCTTGGACTTTTTTATTGCATTTTCGCTTCACGCCTTAGAGATATGTAGTTGTTTCGTAACCACAAATTGTCTTTGTCCCACTTATGTAGCCTATAAGCCCTATCTCTACTCTTTACAATATCTCCTACTCTGCAAGTAAACCACAAGGGCTTCTTGTTTACTTTCGCACGCTTAATTTTGTACGGTACACATTCCTCATTTATAGTCATAAATACTGTTTCAAACGATTCCCACATTAGTTTTGCATTGGAGATCCCATTACGTTTTCCCAATTGACGTGTGACAATTCATTTCAAAATTTACAAAAGTCTGCGAGCTGGAAGTTAGGAATTTTTGTCGAGTTAGCTGGTTTCGAGTGACTTACTGAGAGGACAAACTCTAGCATATTGTGATCGCTATTGCTTAACTGTTCTATTACTTGAAGATCCGTGATTAGCCTATCATCCGTAGTTATTACTAAATCTAAACTACTCTCCTACCTCGTAGGTTCCCTAACCTTTTGAAAAAGAAAGCTATCGTCGAGAAAATTAACTAAACGATTCCCTTTCGCGTCTCCCTGCATTGCATCGTAATTCACATTGGCGCAATTAAAGTCACCCATAACTAAGGCCTGCAATGATTGCTGATCAATTGAAGGTGAGAGGGGGTTATACAAAGAGGGAGAGGGAGGGAGTTGTGCAAAGGGGAAGTAGTTTATGGGGCTGTTTTCCCAAAGCAAAGGGGAAGTGGTTTATGTGGCTGTTTTCCCAAAGGAAAGGCCCCAAAGGGGGTGGGGGTAGTTCCTCAAAGCCAAGGCCACAAAGAGAGATAGAGGATAGTACCCAGGAAAATAGGGGTAGTAGAAGAAGAAGGAAGAAATATCCCCCTCAAAGAAAGAGAGAGAGAGAGAGAGAGAGAGAGAGAGAAGAGAGAACCTAACATGAATGTATATATATATTTTTGTGTATATATTTAAATGGTAATAAAGACAAGTATTTATTGAGAGGAGAGAAGAGAGAGAGAGGTCTTAAGAGATTCGAGCGCTGGCATATCTTGTAGCTTAGTGGATTCTTCTCTAATCACCGTGGAAGGCTTTTGGCTCACTGGCAGTTGGCTTAGAGTGGCTGAACGGCTGGGCATCTCAGTGCGAAGGGCTGTATTCTAAAAACATATATACATATATACAGTATATATTTATTACTGATGCACCGATACCTCAATTTTGCCGATACCTATTAAACGGCCGATACCAATTTGCCGATACCGATTAATCGGCATCAATTTAGAAAAATTATAAGTATAACCCAATGTAATGTATATTAATTAATATTATATTATTTATTATTTACTTTTATTTACTATAATAAAAACTTATTGCTTAATTAGCGATGTGAGCTTGTTTTTTGTTTTTTAATGAAAGTTTTTTATTGATACTCCAAAATATTATTCACTGAGAATATTCGAGAATTTTCTTTTTTCTTAGTTTTAAGAGAGTTTTAGATTGTTTTACAGCTTTTTATAGAATTCTAGAATATTTCAGAACCTTATGGAACTTTCTAGAATGTCTTAGAATATTCTAGGCGATTCCAGAACATTCTGGAATACTCTGGATTTGGGAGAAAATAGTACCTATATAAAGGATGGCAAATTATTTCCTTGGTTAGTTGTGGTTGTGTATAGCAAAAGCAAGTATCTACATGTGATTGTGATATTGTCTGTTGAGCCTTTTATGGTAGGCCAGGTAGTTCTTCTTGAAGTATTTTTTTTTGCCATTTTGGATAATAATTTGAATAAAAATTGAAAGTGTTGTTAAACTGGTTTTCTTAAGCTTAGCATTATTTATAACTGCTTGATCAGCTTGAATCATTCAAAATTATTTCAAATTTGTTTTTAAATTTATACATTTAAGATTGAATATTAGTATTGTTTTTTTAATATTATTTGGTTATTTACAACAAAAATAGGATCAAGTAAAGATAAGCACCCCAACCTTTTTTAGTTAGCTTTATAAGGCTAACCTACGAAAATATCACGACTTAACCTAACCAATCGTTAGGTCAACTGTACGCCCTTGACGATTGATTAGGTTAGGTCGTGATATTTTCGTTAGTTAGCCTTATAAAGCTAACTAAAAAAGGTTGGGGGTGCTTATCTTTACTTGATCCCAAAAATATAGTTGGTTATTTACAACAAAAATATAGTACCCTATTTTATAACATTATAGCAAATAGAGCAAGCATCTACACATGATTTTCTTTTTCCTTAATTAAGGGAACAGGGAAACCTTGATAAGGTAGGGGAAATTTACGTTAGGTATAATAAAAAGTCCATACATAGCCTACATACATACAAATCCATACATACATACTGGTATAGATACTAAAATACATACTATTGCAGTTACTTAAATAATTACTAATATAGTTACTAAAATACATACTATTGCAGTTACTTAAATAATTACTAATATAGTTACTAAAATACATAATATTGCAGTTACTTAAATAATTACTAATATAGTTACTAAAATACATACTGATGTAGTTACTAAAATATATTTTGATATACCGTAGTTACTAAAATACCGTACATACTGATATAGCTGTGTGAGTTAGTAATATGTGTTATGTGGAATTAGCAATCTAGTTCTTATAATGGCAGTTGTGATTGTGGTATGATATAATTGTGTGTTTTTCGGTTTATCTTTTATATTTCAATATACATATCGCTACGGTTTTACCTGTAACTGTATAACAATAGCTAATAAATACGTTCTGATATATAGTTACTAAAATACAGTACTAATATAAATTAGTTAGTTTATTTCTTCACTCATCCTATCATTCACTTCTGACTTAGAATTTCTCCATTTTGACAGGAACTGAAGTTAAGTTGTATCACAATAGTTGAAAACCCCCTCAAATATTCTATAAAAGAAAATTATAAAAAATTCTCGGTTCAGAGAATATTCTCCTAAAGATTATTCCCGAGAATTTTACAACACTAATATGAGCTATGTCTAAATCTTCCAAAACCACCCCAATTTGGGATTTTTTTGCCATCTGTTCAGAAGATAGTAATAGCAAAGCAAAGTGTAAAGTATGTGGTGCGCTTATATCCAGAGGAGGAAAGGAAACACATAAAATGACGACATCAAACCTCAGAAGCCATCTTAAGTCTCAGCACAAAGCTCTTTTTAACAAACTTGAAGCTCTCAACAAGCAACAGCATCCAGTAAAAAAAACATCACTAACAAGTCAAAGCATACTCATGTCCACTTTTCTGTCAAAGAAAGTTACTGACTCTCCAAGTGACAAATCATCAAATAAAGATAGAAAAACTGAGATAGTTTCGTTGGAAAAACCAGGCCCCTCCAATAGGAAATCATTAGAAGAAACTATATCTGAATTTGAACATGTATAACCAGAAGTACATGAACTACAATCATCAGACAGCAAGTTAACAAGTCAAGATAAAACTCTGTTACGACCATCATTGGAGAATCTACTGGAAAAGAAAAAGAAATGGGCAATCAATGATAATAGAGCTAGAGTTATTACTTTGAAGATTGGAGAAATGATCTGCTACGATCTGCAACCCTACTCAGTTGTAGAAGACATTGGCTTTAAAAATTTGATAAGCCATCTTGAGCCTAGATACACTATACCTTCGAGAAAACATTTTGCAGAAAGTGTCATCCCCTTCATTTACCAAAAATTGGAAACTACTCTACGTACCAAGCTTGATAATGTGTCATATCATCATATGTCAGCATTACTACAGATGGATGGACGGCTAGTCATAGTCTGCATTCGTTTTATAGCTTAACAGCCCACTGGATAAATGAGGAGTTTGGACCTGAGCAAGCTGTTCTACAAATGTCCCATTTTGAAGGCTCACATACTGGAGTTAAAATAGCAAAGTTTTTAACAGACACCCTCAGAAAATGGAACATCAATAAGGAAAAGATACAGATGATCGTAACCGATAATGCGGCAAATATGAAAGTTGCTATTAGAGAGAGTGGCCTAGAAGACTCCTCATTTTGTTGTGTTATACATACACTTCAATTATGCATACAAGATAAAGTTATTAAAGAACAAAGAAGCGTAAAGGACATGTTTGCGGTTGTACGAAATTTGGCAACTCATTTCCATCACTCTAGTTCAGCACGAGATGCTTTAAAGGAAATACAAAATGAAATTAAATTACCGCAGCATGCTATCATCCAAGACGTATCAACTAGCTGGAATAGCACCTATTATATGCTAGCACGCATTGTTGAGCAAAAGAAAGCAATAATCCTATATTGTATAGGGAAAAAGCATACTTGCTTAACAGATGACCAATGGGAGCTTGCCGAAACACTTGTCATGGTTCTCAAACAGTTTGAAGTAGCGACCAAAGAGATGAGTTTTGCAGATGCATTAATTTCTCAAGTCATTCCTTTCATTGTATCAATGGAAAAATATCTGGATTTTGCTGTGACAAATGTCAAAGGTATTCAAACCATTCTTGAGGAAGTCAGAGGTAGTTTTAAAGAAAGATTTAACAAGTATAAAGAAGAATCTAAACTAATCCTAGCAACAGTACTCGATCCACGGTTCAAAATGAAATATTTTGTTACATCAGAAGACAAGGAGAGAGCCCTAACAGGCTAACAGAACTATATAATGCTTCAGACAAATTTGCAAAACCAAAAACTGATGGTAAGTCAAATAACATTTATATTTTATTCTTATTTTCCCAGATTACAATTTTATTTTCATAATTTTTTTTAAAAAATTGATTCTAGGGTTTAAGATATTAACTTTTTAACTCAGTCAGTAGTTATTTTCATTAGCCAAAATACCTATTCATTGTTATTTAAAATAAATAGATCTAATGTTCCTTCAAAATTAGTTCATCTATTTCCTTATTTTTTAAATTACAAAGTAAATTGGTGCACTAAAGTGATTTATTCTTATTGGCAAAGTTGATTTTTTTCAGATTTAAACTAAAATCTCAAAAAAAAAAATCATTAGGTTTTATGACATACAGTTACCAGTGTTGTATGAACTTTAATAGCTATACTTAAATTACAGAATACAGCACAAGTTTAACTGACTCAGAGTTTTCAGACTCTGGTTCTACTGCTTCTGGATCAGATGCTGAGTCGACAACCTCAGGTTCACCCTTAAAAAAGCTAAGAAGGCAAGATGATATATATAAATTTTTTGAAGGGGAAAGCAACTTGGAACAGTCAAAAAGGGTTACAAAAAAGTCGAAATCAATCCACAAACAACTTATTAAAGACAAAAAATAAAATGGTTAGCAACATTATTTTTTTAGGTGACTTTATATTTGAATTATTTATGTAATGTAACGTAACACTGCATGATTGTATGTATTTTCTATTTATTTCAGGAAAGAAGTTGATTTCTACCAATCACTTCCTGCAATAGCAAAGAAAGAATGTCCATTTCATTGGTGGAACAATTATGATATGGGCAAACATGGAAAGAAATCAACAGAAAATGAACAACAGCTAACTACATTCTGCAAAATGGTCAAAAAATATCTGTGCGCTCCTCCCTCTTCAGTTTATAGTGAAAGATTGTTCAGCACAGGAGGAAATATCTACGAATTCAAGAGAAACAAATTAACGCCCGAACATGGGGAACAATTGGCATTAATTCATTGTACTGTACAGTAACATGAAATTTTTAAAATAAAAATAAAAAATTTTCAAACACTTCAAGCAGCTGTAAGGAATATATTGAATAAATATACCATTTTTTAAAAAGTTAATTTTTAGTTATTTTAAGGAAAATAATTTTATATGAAGATAGTACCATAGCTAGCTACTTTGAAGAATTTGATTGTTTTTTACCAGGATGTGTGTTTTCAATAAAGCTTCATTTCGGTGTTGTCTTAATCATTTATGTTTGGTTAATGAAGTTTATTTCGGTTGAAATAAGGTAGTTTTTTGCTAAAAATTTTGTCTTCTATACATGCGACTCAGTGTAAAATGATTTTGATGTTCCTAACTGCTGGATTTAAAAAAAGAGACACAAAAGGTTAAAGTTTGGTGATTTAGTGGTAAAAACTAGAAACAATTTTAATTATAGTTTTAAGAAAGTCGCATCAGCAAAAAAAATCATTTCCCATTTGGTGACCCAATTCGCCCCAGTCGACGCTACCTATGCCAAGCTTGCCGATACCGATTAATCGGCCGATATTAGGAAAATAATCGGCATGCCAGGTGCCGATACCGATTAATCGGTGCACCCCTAATATTTATATATATTCAATAAGTAGATAAATTCAACATGACATCCTACCACCAGAGCTTCTTGAAGTAAACTGGGGGATGGCTGTGACTGCCAGCCAGCTACCACAGCCGATCGTACTGGCTTAGAGCAAGCTGATTATAATATACAGGGTGGCGCAAAAGTCGCGCATCATAGGAATTTTCAGTGTTGACTATAAGATATCATTTTTTCTTTTAGGTAGGGGATGGCTGCGAAATTAGCAATAGACGAGAGGGTGAGCTTGGTTTTAATGTATGGAATACCAGGTACAACAAATCGATGAATCGGTACAGAATTTAAATTCTGCACTCATAATTGTGAGTGAAACTGTCGCGCTCTTACGCGCTCTTATGCTCAAAGATGACATCCCTCACTACATCATCATCATTAAATTGAAGTTTGTAACAGAAAAATTCTTTATATACCTTAATTTATATTAAAAGGAAAAGAAAATCTCTCTGTCTCTCTACAATAAATAGGGAATTAGTCAAAATTAATATCAAGAATAAGTGTTGCCCCATCATTGTACATGTTGATGGCAATGACGTTTTCAGGGAGGGATAGGAGGACAGACAGAGACCATTGTAAAAGAGTTAATCATATTTCCTCAACTGTTAAACCTACTTCCCAGCAGTCAGTCCTCCTCTCCCAGCAGTTAGTTCCACACAGCAGTTAGTCCTCCTCCCACTGCAGTTAATCCTCCTCCCCAGCAGTTAGTCCTCTTTTCACAGCAGTCGGCCATCTTTCAACAGTAGTTCATCCTACTCCCCCAATATTAGCACTCAGTCCTCCTCCTCCCCCAGCAGATAGTCCTGTCGCCCCAGCAGTTAGTCCTCCACCAGTAGCTCATCCTACTCCCCCAGTAGTTGATTCAACTTCTTCGGGAAACGACTCAGGCCAGTTTGGAAAAATAACAACTTAAATCTCTCAAAACTGTGCTCTTCAATGCTAGGTCAATTAGAAACAAACTAATGGAATTTATAGCGCTAGTCAAAACTGAGAACTTTGATATCATAGGAATAACGGAATCCTGGATTCATTCTGAATCAAGGGATTTTGTAGGAGAATTTAAAATGGTAGGTTACAAAATGTTTTACTAAGAGAGGAACAGAAGGGAAGGCGGGGTGTACTTTTGTATGCTCGTGACTTTCTGCACCCAGTAAACAGTTATATCGTATCTGCACATGAAATGTTGGGAATTGATCTAAACCTAAATAATGAAGTAGTACATCTACTTCTAGTATATAGGCCACCTCACTACCCCGTTGATAAGGATATAAACTTGTATAACCAACTAAGCAGAATAGTGAATAATAAGATCAGTGTGATTTTTGGTGATTTTAATTGTGGTAATATAAATTGGGAAAACAAAACAGCTGATGCTGAGGGCTCAAGACTGTTGGAATTCGCCGATGATAATTTATTAAGTCAATGGGTTGACGGTCCTACAAGGGGTAATAGTAGCATGGCTGCAAAAGGGTAGAGTGCAATTGCAATTTTGATCGACGTTCCAAAAGGGGGTGGAAAAAATGCTGCAAAGGGGGCAGGGGTAATGTTGCAAAGGGGAAGGGGTTATGAAACAAGGGGGAGGGGTGTTATGCAACAAAGGGTGGGGGTAACCCCCAAGTTGCATGAAGGGGGAACTTTGGGTAAGAAGGGAGGATGACCCCCCCCCCAAAGGGGTGACCCTGACCTCTTTGGGGGATAAAGTGGGACGTCCTCACCCCCAAAGGGGTATACCTAACCTAAGAGAGAGAGAGAGAAAGGAGAGAGAGAGAGAGAGAGAGAGCACGTTTCGTCTGGTTCCGCCAGAAACATAATAAAGCTCTCGGCTTCAGTATCTCATAAGGTGTAAACCAGCCAGTTGGCTGAATCAGCCATTTGGCTTAATCTGGCTTAGATGGCGTAATTGGCTTGTTTAGATGTATATTAATAACCGAGCGAATTAAAAGCGCACACACAAGCGCACATACACTCCCCTATTATTAGAAACACACACACACACACACATATACACATATTGGCTTAATCAGCCATTTGAAGAGAAGGCTGAATCTGGCTTAGAAGTCTTAATTGGCTTGTTTAGGTATATATTAGTAACGTTCTAGCGAATTAAAAGCGCACACACAAGCACATACACCCCCCAGACTATATACACGCTTATAGATCCCCTATTATTGCACACACACACACACACACACACACACATTGGCTTAAGCAGCCATTTGGCTTAATCAGCCATTTGTTTTAGAAGGCTTAATCAGCCATTTGGTTTAGAAGGCTTAATCTGGCTTAGAAGGCGTAAATGGCTTGTTCAGGTGTACATTATTACTTTTGGGTTACCAGATTACAGTATTTATTTAATCAAATCAGATATACTTCAGAGTTAGCTTAGAAGTCCGCCAGTCAGCTGAGAAAGCGTAACCTGCCATTTGGTAGACACATATACTGTATATATTTATTTAATTAAATAATATCGTGTGTATATATACAACCAAAAGAATGAAATAAAACACCATTACATCATTTTGTTTATTTAGACGAATTATTGGAAATAATTTCATGAAATACATAGAAAATAAATATACAATCAAAATAGTTCATGCTATACTCAGTTTAAATGAGGAATATATATATATATATATACACAATGAAAGTAATAATAGTATAAGAAATACACAAGTTGAACGGGGAATATATCATATGCAATAAAAAAATAATAATAATAGTATAAGAAATACACAAATTGAACGAGGAATATATATATATATATATATATATATACACAAAATAAAAAATAATAATAGTATAAGAAATACACAAGTTGAACGAAGAATATATATATAATCAAAAAATAATAATAGCACAAGAAATACACAATTTAAACGAGGAATATATATATATATATATATATATATATATATATATATATATAATAAAAAAATAATAACAGTATAAGAAATACACAAGTTGAGCGAAGAATATATATATATATATATATATATATATATATACTCAGAAAATAATATATAAATATTAAAATAATAGTATAGGAGAAATCTCTATACACATTATTTTCTACTACTATTAACTAAAATACCAAACTCGCAAGTGATCGAGTCTACAGTTAAATCGTTGTTGCTTTGCTCTATGCAATAAGTACGATTTAACATTATTTCACCGCTCAAGTTATAGGGAGGCCTATACTCGATGTAAAGGGCCTTCAATTCGTCCAATACTCTTTTTGTGCCCACTTTACATTCGGTTGGCAAGTTATCTTCATTATTAAATTGAAGTTTATAAACAATGCTTTCCAATCGAGGGTTTATTCTTACCGATCCGAGCTTTTCAACCGTGAACTCTTCTTCACAATGCATACCGGCAGTTGAAATAATCTTCTAAGTCGTAACGACAGCTGCTCATTATATAAAGAAATAATTCTTCAGGGTGAACGGTGTAGGTGAGCTCAGCCCTGTACCGCTCAAGTCCTTTGTACCAAAGTTCATGATATTTTGAGGAGTCCGCACTTTTTATTTTCACAATTTTATTTTCACATCTGATAGATTATAAACACGTCACTTCTGAACATGGTCTCCCTATTTCTCAATACACTAACTCAAGCGATCTACAAGCTTCCTAATGCCTTCACAAAAGAATGTTTTTGGCTGTGCGCGTAGCCAGTCATGCACCGCCTCCTTCGGGTCATTATCGTCTTGGAATCGCTGACCTCTCAAAGCGTCTTTTAGTGGTCCAAACAGGTAAAAATCCGAAGGTGCCAGGTCTGGACTGTAGGCTGGATGGTCGATAACTTCAAATTTAAGTTCTTGAAGGCACTGGAGATGAAACCTGGATCCATCACCATGAACCAGAAAACAAACGACAGAGCATGCAATGGAAGCATCCAACATCTCCCGTGGCAAGGAAGTTCAAAGCGCAGCCGTCAGCAGGTAAAGTTATGCTAACACTGTTTTGGAATACACAAGGCCCTATCCTTGAACATTATCTAGAGCGTGGCACTACAGTAACAAGTGCATCGGCGTGGCACTACAGTAACAAGTGCATCGTATTCTGACATACTTCCGAATGAGTTAAAGCAA
The DNA here is from genome assembly GCA_023014485.1 of Bathynomus jamesi. Lineage (NCBI taxonomy): Eukaryota > Metazoa > Arthropoda > Malacostraca > Isopoda > Cirolanidae > Bathynomus > Bathynomus jamesi. The sequence goes on along the minus strand of JAJOZX010000136.1, from coordinate 444,900 downwards.
GCAATTCGCGCAAAACGGAGAGGGAGAGTGTCGGAAGGTGTTATTCTGTTACACGAGAATGCGCGCCCTCATACCGCTGCAAAGACTAGAAAATGCCTCAAAAGAACTTAAATTTGAAGTTCTCGACCATCCAGCCTACAGTCCAGATCTGGCATCTTCGGATTTTTACCTGTTTGGACCACTAAAAGACGCTTTGAGAGGTCAGCGATTCCAAATCGATGATGACCTGAAGGAGACGGTGCATGACTGGCTACGCACACAGCCAAAACCATTCGTTTATGATGACTTTAGGAAGCTTGTAGATCGCTGGACTTAGTGTATTGAGAAACAGGGAGACTATGTTGGAAGTGATGTATTTGTAATCTATCAGGTGTGAAAATAAAATTGTGAAAATAAAAAGTGCGGATACTTATTGAATTTCCCTCGTATATACAAATACGAGTAATAAATAAAATAAACATATCGTTACTAAGTAAATAGACATATGTGTATATATAAGAATCAAGGATTATGGTAGCCAAAGGGTACGGTATCATAGGTACTAAGCACCTGGTAACGTTTCCTATAGGTGTTATGGCACACCTTCGTACCCAGTGGTGTAGTGCTAAATAAAGAAGCGGGGGAACGCATTTTGAAAGTGTTACTCAGATGCGGGGGGGACAATGGCAAGCGCTGCGAGCCCATACAGCTGGGGGTCCGGGGGCACTGTAAGCCCCCCGGGAAATCTTTTGAAATCTGACCAAGTTCAGGGATATTTTGAGGTCATATGCACTGGATATTAGGATATATTCCAAGGTTGAAGATGCAGTATTTCCAGTGTCATTAGATATACGACATCCAGTACGATCAATAAAAATAGCTAACAACTGGAATGATTAACTAAAAAAAAGTTAACAATTGGTACGCCGTGGTGACTGTTTCATCAGATCTTTATAGGCTAGCATTGCCTCAGTAGAAGCTAAAAGAAATGAAACAGTTAATGATTCTTTCTCATATTTCTTCTGGGGGTGGGAATTAAAATTTCATGACGTTAGAGATCTGTAAGTTCGGATTTATTTGAAATAGTGAGGGAACGCCGTTCCGTCTACAAAAAAAAGTAAGGGAACGCCGTTCCCACGCGTTCCCACAGCACTACACCACTGTTCGTACCCCTAAGTTCCTTCACGGCCCCCAGCTTCCGCGTCCGAAAATTGTGTCCCTACAGTTAGTTGGGGCGGTTGGTCACCCTCATCTTCCAAGCACACTAGGTCCTTTAGCAAATCAAAGTTAACGACCCGTCGGTTGGCCTGGTTAAGCGTTATATCCTTAGCCTTCACGATATATTTCATATCCTCCCCCACCCTCACCCGTACCCCATAAGTTTTTGGACTTGTTCAGACAAAAGAGTCGGCGTATGCGATGTCTCCATACTCATCCATCATCTCATCAGTCACCTCTTCAAGGAATTCACCAATAGGCTGCATGTATTCACCCTCCCTCGCTGTGAATATCACACTATCTGTGTCGGCGGACAGAACCTCCGCCCAAGAGAATGCAATAGACCCCAAAGTTTGATGCGTGCGTATGCCGTTGTGAAGCTGGCTACAGGTATGTTTGTAACACGCGATGTGTCTGTGGCCAATTTGGTAATGTACTTTATTACGTACATATAATCCCACACCTCGCTATAACTTTGGGCTAGATGAACGTTCCACTTCCCGTATTCTGTGCAACTTTTCCCCAAGGACTATTTAGAACAATTTTGCACTAAAGCGCTTGCCTGGGTTCTTTACAATTTGGGAACGGTCAAGTTGTATCCCTTTACGGTCCCGGTAACGTTGAATATAAGCCGATTTTTCATCTTCGGTATCAACGCCTTCCGGATACCCTGATGCTTCTACCTTATCCTTCAAAAAAGTGTTTATATATGGCGTGAAGAGGTTGGGGAGCTTCTGAAACTTCTACACCTCATATATCTTCAATATTCTGGAGCAATGGCCAACCGCTAGGTACAGCTCAGGGCTTGTATATACCCCTCTGATCTTACGCTCGTTCGTTGTGTGATTACAAGTCCCATTGTTCTCCTCTGCGCACTTCACGCACAGGGGAAACATGAGCTCGTGGTCTATAACGATGGGCAAGATCGACATCCATAAATCGCGAGGGTGAGAAAACATCTACGAAAGAAAGACCGAAATAGTTCTTGTTCCAATTTGCTGAGAACACCTCGATGGTGGGCAGGGTGGTCCTACCAGTTTTTCAGGTGCACCTACGAGGTACGGATTGTTCTTCATCACGTAGTGGTATAAAGAGCAGAAGCAGTAGTAATGGAGTTTCACGCCCTCCGTACGCGGAAAGTATAGCTTGAAGGGATTTATACAGCCTCCGAACAAGCTATCACCGCATTTGAGAGGATCCAGCACCATTGAACGCTTGATCGTGTTTATCTCTTCACGGTACTGTCCATCTGTTTCCATCCGTTCATCATACTCATGCTCTCACAAGATCTTGTAAGTGAACTGGGAGCCTATAAGCTGATCGCGGGTGCGGGTCCATGCAATTCTATCGGCAGGAGATCTACCGTGGATAAATCCTACGATTTACTCAGGACCGGGGCATCTGTGCCACTAACAGCGTTAAAGGAGTAGAGAGTCTTCTCATCAGTGGCACTGTTTTCGCTTAGGCCATCCACCCAAAAAACAAGACCATCAACCTTAATGGGTACTTCCCCCATGTTGCGGGCATGCTTTACGTATACACCTGTCAGCTGCTGTATGTGGATGAGCCAGTAAATAGCCTTTTGTCCATAACTGCGGGGATTGTTTCTGTGAATGACTGCTAAGGTGTCTTTAGGCAGGAAATTGTTCTTGAACACCGTAAAGCACAATGAGGCGATCGTGGTTGACTTGCAACGGATCGCATCTGAAACGGTCTATGTACATCCTTCTGAAGGGTTGGAAACATACTCTAAGCACGCGCACATCATTCATGCAATATCGCTCATATTCATCATCTATATTGTAAGGATTACATTCATTAAAACTGTTGTAGTAGCGGTCAAAATCTTCACGTTCGCCTGTGCTCATACAATCATAGTTAGAGTAATGTTTGGGCGGGGTACTCCTCCGTACTTTAAAGTCTCACTAGTGCGGCGGCTACACCCACTACCTTGGGTAGCTTGGCTAATTTACGAGGTGTGAATACTAAAGTGTCTTTAAACTGTAAATTACCTCTTATTTGCATTTGTATAAGTTTGTTTCCTCTTTCCAAGGGATCGCCTGTAAATATCTCAGGTGACTCGTGTTCAAGTAGTTCCTTATGAAGGAACTGTGTGTCAAATTTAGCCCCTTTATGGGCAAGAGTATACGCAGACATTTTTTGAACTTGTCCGCTTTGAAAATATAGGACACAAAGATTTTCACAGGACTGTCGTGTATAATCGTTTTAAAAACGTTAGTCCGTTTACCACATTTGTAACACTCATCACACTCGACTTCCATGCACTCAACGCAGATCGTCTGGCTTACAAGTAGATGTGGGATAACCTCTTTGGTTTCAGCAACCGTGTACAGTATGTTTCTATATCGTAATACACAGTTATACAAGGTCTATTTTTAGGTTTAGCGTCTTTCATATAGCATACATGCTTTATACCATCCGCCTTATATTTCTCATGGCATGTAGAACAGTGAATTTCATCACATTTATGCTTGAATTTCTCCCAATTATCCATCATATGAAACATACCACATTCACAGATACTCAATTTCCTGCACTTGCCAATTGACTTATGGAACCCAAAACAGTTATTATTGAAAAATGTACGTCTACACACATTACAATCTCTCTTCTCAGCTTGAACTACACGACTTTCACATTTGGTGCTTTTACACTGCTCACATTCCATGTGGCAATCCTTACAATGTTTCACTATATCTTCCAAAAACACGAGACACCCCTTACACAAACCATGATGTCTTCCATATTTTCGACTTTTATCATAACTAGCGTAAAGAGCCCTTATATTACGGATGGTAAGATACGTTGTCATGACAGTCCTAAAATAAGTAGGGATGTTGCACGATCTCTCAAACTGCTTTTAAAAACATACATAGTCTTACGACGATTATCCATTCCAAATAGAACTATACGAATATTTATTTCCTGCTCTACCCTTCTCAGTTCTTCAGGACCCATTACAGCCAGACTCAAGCTTGTAATCTGAAGCTAGTTTACGGGCATGCTGCACAGCGGTAGGCAACCAAATTTTTTGGCCCCCTCTATTTACGACAGTAAACATATGAGTTAAGACTATTTCTATAATGCCGCAACCACGCTCGGTGTCTATATGCTGCCTGTAAATAACCGGAGAATTGAATTTAAGAGTATAAGGTGTGGCACTATGACCCGCAACACGGAATACACGGTCAATATCTACCTTGAAGTTGTCCATATTGAAGGCTGTACTACTTTGAGAGGCCTGCATTATACAGCCCAAGGTATCCTCTATGTGTAGAGCGTCCAAGAATCTGAATGGTATTACTACCCAAAAATCATCTACATCTCCGTCATCTGACCCGAACCCGAAGGACAACCTCATCCTGACTTCATGTTCGTCGCGGTTCTGAAAGGCAAACTCCACAATACCTTCGACTACGCGCCATAGTCCGTGTTCAACACCATTGCTGTACATGGGTCCAGGGTCAACCCTGACTACGTACCGATTTCTAGTCAGGGCCGGGGTAGGGGTGGCGGTGCGCACCAACTCGAATGTTATACCTTCCTCTACGCCACGAGAAGCTGCTGCTGTTGTTGTGGAGGATGTGTCCGGAATTGAACAGGAATAAGGTTAAGTATTTTTATTTGAGGAAGGAACTAGTGTGGGGGTTGTGTCGTAAGACGTAGAGGGTTGGGGCTCTATTACTGAGGTCTAACAACCGGCGCTTTCCTGATACGCTTTATATCTGACGTGGAAGACTTCATCATCGTGCCTCCGCTTTGAACTTCCACGTGGTGATGCTGCAGGTGTCGCTGGTGGGGGCTCGTCAGCGGGCATAGAGTCTTAACCACAACTACACCGTTATCGTGATCGCATGTAATATCGATGAAGGTGAAATGATGCTCTATCTCATCGTCATTCATGGTTCTGTGGAAGAAGAGGAAAAATAAAACTGTAGAATATAGGGAACACCACTTAAATTTTGATTATATTTTGTAACTGTTCCACTTAGGGGTGTGACGTGTTAGAGATGGATTCTGTAGAAAAATTCAGGTTCAAGAGCTCGTCAACGTGTATTATATCTAGCTCTACAGGATGTGCTAAAACTGTGTTTATCCTTAAAATCATTAAAGATAAGGGGGAGATTTTCTCAAAATTTGTGCATAAAGTTATATGGTACTATTCGACGTACTAGTCAATATTAAACGAGTAACAAGATGATATTTTGTTCCACAGAGGCGTAAATGACGTTAATTCACTAAAGGGAAATGAACATACAGTCATTGTAATTGACGATCTCATGTTAGAAATGGATAAAATATTTGCCGAGACATTTACAGTGTTCTCCCACAATCTTAACACAAGCGTATTCTTCATCAATCAGAATCTAATTTTCAAAAATAGATAAATGCGTAATGTGTTGTTAAATACAATATCTAGTCTTATTCGCGCAACGTAGAGGTGTGTCACAAATTGGGGTATTAGCCAATCAAATGTTCCCAAATGAGCGTAAGGAAATTTTTGAAAGCTTATAAAGAAGCTACAAGTCAACGTTACGGATATTTGGTTTGTGACCTTCACCCGCGAAACCCATTTAGGGTGCTTCTAAGAACGAATATATTCCCAAACGAACCTGAAACGGTGTATATTCCAGAATGAAAAAGAGGTTAAAGAAATACTGTGAATTAATAAAAATCTACCATCTACTGCCCTGGCCAATGCAACAGATGTTTGCTAAAAATATCGACTGGGACATTTTAAAATACACCTGTGAAATCGGTCTTAACGTTATAAATTACAATATATCAATGAAACCCCCTCAGATGGCTCGCCTACGCCGTTACAAGAACATAATACGTACACTTGCTCGTAAAAGTCAAACTGCTGGGAAGAAAAAACGAATTACTGTACAAAGAGGGGGTTCATTCCTCCCCATCTTATTTTCAGTTTTGGGGCCTTTACTGACTAGATTAATATAATGAAGAAAGTTGTAGTGATTTCACACGAGGTGTATGCTTCACTGCAAAGATCAATGAGTTTAGACACGATTCTAGAATCCCGTAAATTCAGTCTTAAAAGAATGGAGAGCGAATTGTTATCCTATTAAACAGTGAAAAGTCACCTGATAAGAAAAGAATCTTATACGAAGAAGCTCTGCAGAAATTTCTTCATGAGTACGAAAATTATAAGAATCCGACAGAGATCCCCGTGGTTATTAGGCGCAGCACGAACAACGATGAGCATGGCAACAGAGGACCTCAGCCCGACGTTAGAGCTGACCAGTCAAAGAATAACGGGCCGGCTCCACAACATATCGAACATGTATTAAAAAGCAGCCTCCCACATACATTGAGGAATAAAGGTTTAATTCTTTATAATCTATTGAATGAAGACCCCAACATACATTGGACCGATAGAGCTGAGATCATTGTCGAAGGAACAGAGGTACAGGGCTAGAAAATCGTTGACATCGTCCATGATCTGGTGAGAAAGTGGGATAGGCCCTCACCATCAGGATGGAAGCATATTAAAACAAGACTACAACAAATAAAAGTCCCCAAAACAATGAAAAGAAATCTGAACTGGTTAAAAGACTTCGAGCATGCCTCACATGTGCCACAACTGAGAACGCCATCACCCCCAGCGGTAGCATGTCTGAAGAAGAGAAAGAAGAGAACAAACAACAACGACCAACCCTCTCCACGTGCCTCTAAAATATGCAAATGGCTAACATATTAAGAAAATGCTATTATGACATTTCTAGCCCAGCCTCCTACGGAGGCGTTGATAGACTGTACAGAGGTGTTTATAATGATGGAGTAGGGAAAAAGATGTTGAGAGGTTTTTGCCGTGGCAGGATGCTTATACACTTCATACGCCGGTGAGAAAAAGTTTAAAACAGCCAAGACAACAGCGGCCTCGATTGACTCTATTTGGGAAGCGGATTTAACAGACATGCAGATATTCACTGTATAATGATGGCTACCGCTACATCCTATTATTAATAGATGTATTCTCTAGATATCTTTGGCTAATTCCTCTGTAACAGTTGCTAAAGCCACCAAAACGTTGATGTTAAAAGAAAACAGGATTGCTGGTTATTTTTGTACGGATATGGGGAATGAATTTATAGGCCGAGCTTTTCAGAACATGTTGCCAGAGTTTAATATTAGTTACTACACAGCACATCTTTCGATAAGGCCTCTTTAGCTGAAAGAATTCAACGCACCACCATAAAGGAACGCATGCATCGCTGTTTTACACTGGCCTATTTTACATCGCTATTTTACACGCCTCATCATACAACAGATCACACCACGGGAGAGTGGGACAACATCTAACGAGATTTTAGAAAGTGGTACGCACGCAGAGCGTGATTTGCGAAGAGATATTCGTAGAACACCGCCACACTCTACAGGTTTCAAAATCAATGATTATATAAGGCTATCGCGTTCAAGAAATTGATTCGCGAAGGGATTTGAGCAAGGTTGGACACGTGAGATTTTTAAAGTTAGGGCTATGAGACCTAAAGACGAGATAATGCTGTACAGTATTACGTTGAAGATTTGAATGGGGAAGAAATTGCAGGTGGCTTTTACGGCAAGGTGCTCCAGAAAGTGGCATTTAATTTAGGAAAAAACGTGTTTAAAATTTTAAAAAATTTAGGCAGCAAAGGTTCAGGAAAGAGAAATATATACCTGGAGAAGTGGTTTGGGTACCCAGAAAGCTTCAACACATTTAAAAGCTGATGCAGGAATGAAGCTTAAATAGTAAGCAACATGGCGCCTAACCATTTCTACGTCACACTCCCGTCCTCTTCTTCTCTCTCTGTACTTCATAACAACACCCTGGCCAACTTTGTAACAGAACTCCATGGATCCAGTGAATTGGGTCGTGTTACTTATGAGGTTGGAATATGTGAAATTCAGTTGGATACAACTTTTTTAAGTAATGACTATAAAGAAACCGTTTTTACGGTTCTTAGAGACTGTAATGAGTGTGAAAAGGCCGGGGTAACTCGGGATGAAACCATGCGTACCGTCCTGAGTTGCATTGTATTACACTACAGTAGTAACACTAGGCCGGGACGCTATGGTGCGGCCGAGGATGATGTGAGAGACTTAAACGGATGTTTAAAAAGCTCAAATCTTACCGCTGATTTAGTATACGAAATCGTAAACAAAGATCCCCATGCATATACTCTGACCCTAAAATCACAGGCTAAAAGAAATATTAAAGACAAAGGAGTGTTAAAAATTATAACCGATTGCCGATATGGAGCTGCCATCCAAAGAGATACCTTTCAGGAGACAAAACATGACTTGTCCAGTCTAATGTATCAGCTGAAATTGGGGAAATTGAGTGATGGCTATACACTTCCAGAGATGTGCTATATTTACAGCAATATAGCGAAGGACCCGTTTTGGGGGATACCCATGCACGCCTGCCGCGCTTTGCTCACATCCCCAACCATAGAGGGAAGAGCTTTAGCATTACGTATGACAAACCTCATTATGTCAATTTCGCGACAAATCTATTAAACAATATCTCAATATATATAAGAATGATTGAGGGAAAAAGTTTCCCATTCGGTGATAGGAGCTTAACAGTGAAGCTGCACTTTCGTCGCACTGAGTTATAATGGAACGAAAGCCTATCACAGTCTTTCGAGGTGTGAGATACCATCGTGGGAGTGGGCTTGGGTCCATTTTTTCAACAATACTACGCACGGCTGTCTCCTTGTTGAAGAGGGGGCGCCAGTTGCCTCGGGAGGAAAGCGCTACAATCAGGTCTTAACAAGGCAGAAGACATAATGGCGGGGGCTAAACCTAAAGAAGCTCTAAAAAACAACTTAAAGTGTACACGGGACGAAATTATCAAAGATACAAAGAGAAAAATGCGTGGTGGTGGGAAGAAGACGAGACCTGTACGGAGGAAGGGATTACCAGCACTTAGCGTTAAACGTAAAATGACATCAAAAAAGAAGAATTGTTCTAACCATTTTTTTGACTGATATAAGCTAAGGACATTGCTCGCAGGATTCATAGGCTGTTTACTACTTCTCGAGAGAGGTGGCACTATTTCTGGCCCGTCATGAAACGCTTCATCCATCCGTGTAGTTCACAATGTTGTAAATCGGAGCTGTCCCTCTTTGATATGCCCCCAACTCAAGTTTCTATTGAGCACAGTGATTTATTACAATTAATCCGTTAAACACAATTAGTTCCCCGAGTGCTCCTATAGAATTCGTGATACCCAGCTCAGGCCCTTACTTTTTTGATCCAAGGTGCGTGCACATGTACGCTAAACTACGTATAGCCCATTCTGATGGAACGGACTAAAATCACAAATATGCTGTATACCCTGAAACAAACTTTCTGCACTCCATATTCAACCAGTGTGACGTATATTTAAATCAGGTCAACATCTCGGCAGGGAAGGAGTACTATCACCTACGAGCCTATCTGGTAAATGTTCTGAACTTTTCAAAAGAAGCGAAGGATACCTTTTTAACTGCCGAGGACTATTATTAGAATAAAGACGAAAGTAGTATAAAGAACAAATTTACAAATTTTAAAAAGAAGATATATGAGTGTTTTGGACGCCTGCATACAGACTTTACATTCCAGGAGAAGTTGCGTGTGAATGGGGTCGATATGAAAATAAAGCTCACCCGCACGAATCCTGAGATCTGTTTAAATTTGGGGGTTGATCAAGAAGAGGGTGCAAATTCCGTTGTTATTCATATTATGGAAACATACCTTCGCGTACGCCGTGTGAAATGAAGTTCACCAAAACAAATAGAAATTGAGAAAAATTTAATCCATGCCACAGTAAAATACCCATTTAACAGAGTACATATCAAACTATCCATGGTGCCAGCAGGGTTGGCCTCGAAACAGATAGAAAACGTGGCCCTGGGAGTTCTACCTAAAAGGATATTAATTGGAATGCAGAAACACGCTTCGGTGAATGGAAAATATAATAAAAAGAACGCCTTTAAATTCGAGAATTTTGCCCTTCAAAATATAACTCTATACGTCAATGGCGTTGAGCTGGGCGGGGTATTGGATACGGATTATTCATCAGACGCTGTTTCCTCTTTGCGCGAGAGCATATAGTAATCTGGCTCATACTGCCCGTGGTTGTGATGAGCTTGGGATTGGGGTAACGCAGAAAGAATTCATCGATCAATTTAACCTTTATCCGTTTGACATCACACCTGACTTATCTGCTAATGTAAATACACACTCAAGTCCACATTAGATTGGAAACATCTCAGTCAGACTCGAATTCGCAAAGCCGATAGACGCGCCTGTTAGTTTACTAGTATACCTCGAATCACAAGACCTAATAGAAATTGAAAGATTTAAGGACGTTGTCACTGACTTTTAAAATGGACGCGAATACACTTCAGAGAGTAATGAATAGTGAACGAATCACGCGTTCCTAATTTATCGGTGTGTTTGCGAAGAATTAAATATTGAAATTGCCAAGTACGTGAAAATGCGGCGGTCTTATTTCAAACACGGATATTATTGGTGGTGAAGGGATTCATTGGATAGCTATCTACTTGAAAAATAAGGACCGCCTGTGCTATTTTAATTCACTCGGGACTCATCCATGGAATGACGTTATTATTGTAAGATTTCTCGAACAGCTACACATTCCCGAAATTGCCTCGAATCTTTACAGATTCCAGGGATACTTTAGTAACGTATGTGGCATATATTGCCTTTCATTTCTCTGGCACATGTCACGTGGAAGTGAATTTACAAATGTTTTAAAAGTATTCGACTCGTGTCACACTGAGCGGAATGATCGAATAGTATGCAGATATATAAAAAAAAGGTTCCCATTTGTGCGCACTCGATGTATTGTGTAAAGTTTTACGTGTATATAAATTGTAACTTGAGTAATTGTATCAATATTGTCTCCGATAATATTAGTTTGTGCGTTCTGTAGCTTATTTAAAATGTAACGGAAACTAGTTCTGTAACTAATTTAAGATGGATATAAAAATTTTTACTATTTTATAAGACATGATTTCTATCATTTAATAAATTGATGAAAATGTCTTCTTCTTACACGAAACATATCAAAAAGAAAAAGAAGCTCTTAGGTGAAAAGAAAAACCTTACATTATTTCGTTGATGATGTGGCAATCGCTGGGTTGACTGCGCGGCAAAACTTCCACCTCCATATACAGGTCCACGACATGCGTTTCTTCAAAACCATCACGAAAAGTAGCTATAACACGAGTCAGTTCTTTATCGGACCTTTAAGGAGAAACTATAATTTAAAATTAGTTTGATTAGTTCATACATTTTCCTGAATCTTTTTTAATAAAAACTTACTTGTTTTTCATCAAAAACACATGCAGGGAAAAACACTCCAGGGAAATGGTTCAACTATGGTTGACTCTACTTTGGCTCTAGTCAAACCACAGTTTAACCATCTGTTTTCTATTACCCAGGTTGGACCAGAAGCCAACCAGGAGCCTCTTTTGGTACTGCGGAAAATAAGTTAAATTTATGTTAAGTTGTGCGCTTTTATTTTTAAGAGTATTATATGGAAACTATAACCCCATGTTCAATTCTTTATAGTTCATAACACTGGGGAACAAATTTCAACTTTTTGTCTATTGAATTAGATTTGACAGTTACTTCTAGGTAATTTGGGTGCGCTGAGCACGAATTTTTAATCGGTTTTGCTCTATCAGGTCCTGATTTTGCTCAACACCCCTCCTCTTTCGTCGTATTCATAAAAAGGTTTTTTTCTCAATACTCGCTGTCTTTTTGCAGTTACACATTATGCAACTAGGTTTTTATCTAGGTATTTGTACCTATTGTTATGGTATTGTTGTATTATGTATATTTTTATATGTAACACCCTAAAAATATTTTTAATTTTGTCATTTTTAACCCCTTTTAATATTAGTAAATTAAGCTAAAAATATCATAGAATTCTAAATTTTTCTCGAGCGTTCCTGTTCTCTGTAGAGTATTCTAGAGGGACAACTAAAATATATAAAAGCGACTCGTTTCCAGAGTTAATCAGTCAATTCAATCAGTCAGTCAGTCAGTCAGTCAGTCAGTTGAGTTAGTTAATTAAGTTTGGGCATTAACATAATTTTGAACTGGCATATGATTTAGTGAGTAATTTTGTCATCGTGATTTAATATAGTTGATTTAATTAGACGTAATTTATATTGTACCTACTCATCCGTGTTTCTAGTTTAATTTCATAGATTGTAAGTACCTATTTCATAATAAGTACCTATTTAAACTAATTTTTGTGTTTATATTTCAGATTTTCTTAAATTTATATGAATTAAGGGCTTTAAATACCTTTACAAATTGGCAGAACAATCAAGCAATATGTCATCAAGCACTAGAAAGTTCAAATGCAAAAACAACCCTGATTCCTTCTGTTATATATGTGGAAATTTTACACTTCCACATCAACGAGCAAATATAACTGACTTCGTAAAAAGAGCTTACTTTGCTTATTTTGGCATAAAACTGGGGGACCAAGATAAATCGTTGGCTCCACATAAAGCCTGCACTATATGCATTGAAAGACTGCGACATTGGACGAAGGGTTCGGATTCAAAAATACCTTTTGGAGTTCCGATGGTAAGTTTATGATTTCATAAAACTACGTAATTTAATCACTAGTATACTGTAACTTACCTAAATGTAATTGTAACTTAGGTACATAAACAAAAATTTACAGAAAATGTTTATAAGAATCTCAAATATTGCATAAGGTTGAAACACATAGAAATGTTAAATGTTTGGGTGATAACTTTTGATAAAATTCATAAAAACAAGTCTCTCGTCGCTTTTGTTAACGCTTTACAATTTTTTTTCCATATCAGGTGTGGCGAGAGCCTACTAACCACGAGACCGATTGCTACCTTTGCTTTGTCAAGACTTCGGGCTTCACTAAGAAAAATAAACATTGTATCGAGTACCCAAATTTCGACACCGCGATACGACCTGTGCTACATTCAAATGAGATCCCCATTCCAAAATTTAAGGGTCTGCCAACTCAAGAATTAGTTGAAGATGTTCCTGAAAATATTGTTATGCACTTTGAGGAGTCAGACACCGATTTTGACCCCAAGCGTATTTGAAAGTCAAAACGATCCGCAAAAGTTTAACCAGGCCGAGTTGAATGATCTTGTAAGGGATCTAAATTTGCCAAAAAAGGCTGCGGAAATTTTAGCTTCAAGACTTAAAGAGAAAAACTTGCTTACTTCAAACACATACATTTCATTTTACAGAAAAAGAGAAGAAGAACTTGTTAAATATTTTAGAACAGAGGATAGTTTAGTATATTGCTGCGACATAGTTGGTTTGTTAAAGAAGATGGGGGTTGAGTCTTACGATGCAAATGATTGGCGCTTGATTTTAGACAGTTCGAAAAGAAGTCTTAAGTGTGTGTTGTTGCATAATGGCAATCTATACGGCTCGATACCGATTGGGCACTCAACAAAATTAAAAGAAAAGTATGAACATATAGAAAAGGTTTTAAATCTTATCAAATATAGGGAGCACGAGTGGATCATATGTGTTGACTTAAAAATGGTTAATTTTCTGCTAGGACAACAAGGAGGGTATACTAAATATCCCTGCTTCCTTTGCTTATGGGACAGCAGAGCCAAGGAAGAACATTATTTCAAACAAATCTGGCCAGCACGAACATCACTTACTGTCGGAGAAAAAACGTAATTAATCCACCTTTAGTGAGCAGAGATAAAATCATATTTCCTCCTCTGCATATAAAACTAGGCCTCATTAAACAATATGTAAAAGCTTTAGATACGAACGGCGAGTGTTTCAAATACATAACTTCAAAATTTCCAAGTTTAAGTTATGAAAAAATCATGGCCGGAATTTTCGACGGTCCACAAATAAGAACAATGATTAAAGACAGCAATTTTCCTAATGTCATGAATGAACGCGAAAAAAATGGCTGGTTCTCATTCGTGGACTTGATAGAAAACTTTTTAGGCAATTATAGGGCAGATAACTACGAAGAAATCGTAAAAAAACTTTTAAGGGACTACAAAGAGTTAGGTTGCAATATGAGCATAAAAATGCATTTTTTGAATAGCCATCTTGACCAATTTCCAAGTAATTTAGGTGATGTAAGTGACGAACAAGGGGAGAAATTCCACCAAGATATCAAAATTATGGAGGAACGGTACCAAGGCCGCTGGGATTCCCACATGATGGCTGATTACTGCTGGTGCTTGAAAAGAGACCTGCCATCAACAAGCAAATACGCTACAAACTCTTACAAAAGAAAATTTTTGCCACAGTGAAAGCTTCATATCTGTTTGTTTTTTATTTTAAGTCATTTCTATCGTTATAATGTAATTTTACTGTAGTTTGAACTGCTTGTATTCATGAAACTTGAAAAAAAAATTTAACACATGACTTAATTTTTTAGTCCTAATTTGAAAAATCTGGAAAATGGCACATAGGCTGTCGACAATAATCAGGACCTGATAGAGCCAAACCGAGTTGAAATTCGTATTCAGCGCACCAAAATTACCTAGAATCAAGTGTCAGATATCATTCAATAAAATACGTGTTGCCCAGTGTTGAAAATAGAAATCAATTATATAATTGATTTCTATTTTCAATTTTTATTTTTTTCATTCGAATAATCTTGAGTAATTGTCGTAAAATTATTATACCATCTGTTAAGTTAAGGTACCAAACGAAATTATAGCCAATTTTACACTATACCAGAACGCCATTTTTACCCTTCTAATAATTTTGTTACACCATTCTAATATCACTGCCCAATCAAATCGTCAAATGAAAATCGTTAGAGAATTTATTATAATTAATTATGGTTGTCTTGCATCTAACCCTCATCCCTAAATTTTATTAGATTATGCATACATATTGCATGTGGCATGATTTGAACCCTTGTTTGTACTTTATTCATTACTGTATTTCTCTAATTCATCTTTTCTAAATTCTCCCAATAATGACTTATACTGTACGTATGAAGTAAATAACTATGACGTCATAAAGTAACTTAATTCCCTTCACGTTTTCCTTACCTTGAATACTGAATCACGTATTTAGTATATGGATATCTTTCGTATTCAATGTTTGGTAAGTTCTCTAACCTGTTATTATTTATATGTTGTTCAATCATACGTCCATTTCCTTTCTTGACCCTTATCTTTTGTTAATTTTATAAATTATTCATTCAGCTACCTATTGTCTACCTATTGTCCACCTATTGTATGACTTCCAATGTGTGTACAAAACTTTATGCATTTGTACATGTCCACTGAGGACGTACATAGTTACGTACATGTAAATACGTCCGCATATATTCTTTTTACTTTTCTTTTAATTATTTCACTTCTGGCAAGATATTCCTAAATGCTTATACGAGTGTTCGAATTCCGCTGACAGCAGCAAAGGCGAGATCTTCTAAGGTGAAAATCTTCTCTCTTGTTGCTTCTAATTTATAAAAATTATGTGTGTTATGCTATACATACATATATATATTATATATATATATATACATATATATATATATGATACACACAGACAGTGCATGGAACAAGGAACTCTTATGGGATAATTAAATCCACTATAGTCCGAATAAGTAATGGTAAATGACAAATACCATAGTTTTTCTTTTTCATGATGCTAGCCCGACGTGGGCAACGGGTCACTCGCAAAGAGGTCGCATAAATATAGCTTCCCTCACCAGCTGTCTGTGTGTATCATAAAAAACTCAGGGGACCATTCTGAGTTCATTCCCATATATATATATATATATATATATATATATATACCGTACGTGCCCATGTACTTTGTGTTATATTCCTAACATATTAATTGTCTATAAATATGAAACACTGTAAAAACAAAACAAAGCTATAGTGAGCTGTTTAATTATAATTAACTGTAATATTTTAATATAATGTAATAGATGTACTTCAATGAAACTATAATTAACTGTAATAATTTAATATGATGTAATTAATATACTTTAATGAAACTGTAATTGACGATAATAAGTGAATGTGAATTAATTTGTAATTATAATCATAGTTGTAATAAACCAAAATTACAATGTACTCAGTGATGTACTTGAGATTGTACTCAATGTACTACTCAGACATTATGTCGCAATTTAGTAATATACTAGCAAAAGATCGGCGCAACGCGCCGATTTTGCTAGATCTGCGATGATTGGACCTCCGACCCAAACCGAATTGTGGGCCTACGGCGTATTTTATTTTGAACATCAATAGCCCTTTATCTGGATATCGTTCCCATTCCTCTCACCCTGGGCCTCAGTAATTGGGGTGCCTGTGGCCCTCCAATTACTGGCGAACCAATTATTCGTTCAAAAAAACTACAGAAAAGAACGCAGCCATGAAAATCTAAAACTTCACAAATCTTGATACGATGAACTCGGATGTGAAGCTCAAGATCTTCATGACTGCGTTCTTTTCTAGTTTTATTGACCAAATAATTGAACCGACAGTAATTGGGGGGGTCGCAGGCCCATAATTACTGGGGGTTCAATAATTTCGTCAATAAAACTATAGTCATGAAACTCTTAAGCTTCACAAATATTGACACAATGTGAAGCTCAAGATTTTCATTGCTGCGTTCTTTTCTATAGTTTTATCGCGGTGCTGGGGGCCCTCGGGCCCAGTAATTGGTGGTGGGGAGGGGGGCTGGTCACACATATATTTTCGTTCATTACTCATCACCCCCATCCACCATACGAAGTTTGGTCGAAATCGGTTCAGAAACGTAAACGTTTTTTCTGCGGACAGACAGGCAGACACATTTTTGCTAAATTATAATAGTAATGATGCCCGATTAGGTTAATTAAATGGCCGGTTAGGTCAACTGAATGCCCGATTAGATTAATTGAATACCCGGGCACGTTAATTGAATGCCCGGTTAGGTTAATTGTACATCCTTGACGATTGGTTAGGCTAAGTCATGATATTTTCGTTAAAGCCAACGAAAATATCACGACTTAACCTAACCAATCGTCAAGGGCGTACAGATGACCTAACGTGGCATTCAATGAACCTAACCGGGTATTCAATAATAGCGGAGCGACCCGGCGTTGCCGGGGTGGATGTTGAACGCTATATATATATATATGTGCCCGGTTAGGTAAACTGAATGCCCGGTTAGGTTAATTGAATGCCCAGTTAGGTCAACTGAATGCCCGATTAGGTTAATTAAATGGCCGGTTAGGTCAACTGAATGCCCGATTAGATTAATTGAATGCCCGGGTACGTTAATTGAATGCCAGGTTAGGTTAATTGTAAACACTTGACGATTGGTTAAGTTAAGTCATGATATTTTCGTTAAAGCCAACGAAAATATCACGACTTAACCTAACCAATCGTCAAGGGCGTACAGATGACCTAACCTGGCATTCAATGAACCTAACCGGGTATTCAATAATTTTACCATAGGTTTCGTAATGATCTTGATGACTTCATTTAATGTTTTAAAATTAATTATTTAATTGCTATTTTCTTACTTACAGCGACAGGCATAATGATATTAGGATACCTAATAGAAATTTTGTAATATTTTAAAGTGGGGAAAATAAATAATTTTCTAAAAATAATCTTCAACTATAAAAGCGCATCTAATCAGATAACTTAATTAACGTATTTCTATGACAACTAAAAAATAGAATGATAAATCAATATCCTATCAAATTGTCTGTGTATACGTAAAATTATTTGTACAAAAGCCACAGTAATAAAACGCACAAAGGTCACGGTAAATAATTTCGAGTGAGGCTCCTTTAACTTTAAACTCGTGTTTATTTAAAACTCGTGTTTATTTAAATTGCCCGTTTTAATTATGTAATTTTTTGTTTTGAATCGATAAAGAAATCTTTTGTGAATCGAAAAATGTTAAAATTATTACAAATATCAAAATATTTTGTATAAAAATCATTGAATTTTAAAAATGCATGTTTGTTTTTAGTTTTTGCAAAAGGTTCTTTATGAATTTTAAAAATATATACTTTTTTTAAATTGAATCGATAAATAAATCTTTTGTGAATCGAATGATATTAAATGTTTAGTAAATATTGACTTATTTTGTGCCAAAATTATGATTAAAAATGAAAAATTAAAAAAATGCGTGTACAGGCATGGGAAGAACTGTACACCTAAAAAGGGGGAAGGATTTATGTTAGGGAACTTTTTTTGGGATGGGCACTGCACAATAAAAAGACGCATCGAATGGTGAAAACCGCATTGTTCTACACCAATTGTAGCGATCTGTAGATGTGCGCAAAAAAAATGTTACATATATATATATATATATATATATATATAATATATATATATATATATATATAATATATATATAAGGCTTCATTTCTGAAATAGTATATTAGATACTCAGCGATATTATTATTATTTTTTTGTTATTTATTTTTCGTTTTATTTTGGAATCTCAAAATTCTGATTTGTGTTAAAATTATGCTTAACGTCCAAGAAGTGTTTAGATCTCCATTTAAAGGGGGGAACTTAACCTTCAACTGCACTCCCCCAACATTTAGATTTATGTGATTCTTGTATTTGTAAAATAAGAGATACTCCCTTGTTAGCAGCCTTTCAGCGAGGAGGTTGGAGCCCTCCTCACTTTTAAATTCCGACCTGAGCCATGGTCGAAAGAGGTCGAACCTCTCCCCCTGTAAAAGTCTAATCTAACTTAGAGGCTGAGTATTACCTGTACATTTTAGCAGTAAATTACAGTAAAAGTCAGTTTTTTGTCTTTTCCTTCGAGCCGTGCTCTCGTCCGAGAACTCAGTCAATAATGTAGAGAAAAATAATTTCCCGATACGTTATAAGAACAATCGGTGAACCGTCAGATAATTTAGTAAGTTTTCACAGAATCCTCCGATCTACTATAAGAAGAAATCGGAGCGTAGTATAGAAGAAACTATTGTGAGTAACAAATCCGTTACTGCCTCCAAACCAGAACCCCCGTCGACTTCGAACCAACTAAGGCCATAGAAGAGGGGGTTAACAATTGTGACGACCCTGCATCAGGATTCTTCCAGTCTTCCAGACCCTGGAAATCGAAACAACCCAAGACTATAGAAAGAGAAGAATTAACAATTGGCGACCCTGCCCCAGGATTCTTCCAGTCTTCCAAACCCTAGAAATAGAACAACTGGCGACTGCATCCAGGATTCTTCCAGTCTTCCAGACCCTGGAAATATAAGAAACCGGCGACTCTGCAATTAGGATTCTTCCAGTCTTCCAGACCCTGGAAATAGAACAACTGGCGATGCTCATTCTTCATCCAGGAGCAAGTAGCCAGCAAGACATGTCTTCAGTACACGTCTTCAAGGATTTCGCCGTAGGAATCTTGTTAAGTACAGAGCTGTTTTTTTGTAAAAAGTAATCTCTAAACATTTGAAAAGTCAGTATTATTAATAGTTAATAATGAGTATCAAGCAAGAATTTACAAGAAACGCAGTGAACAT
Source organism: Bathynomus jamesi (assembly GCA_023014485.1). NCBI lineage: Eukaryota > Metazoa > Arthropoda > Malacostraca > Isopoda > Cirolanidae > Bathynomus > Bathynomus jamesi. The sequence continues at coordinate 425,162 of JAJOZX010000136.1, read as the reverse complement.
TCACTACACCAGTGATACATTTCTTTTTATTGAAACAGAGTTATTTTCACTAGTATAGTTAGTATACTTTAATTTTATTTTATGCATCAAACATAATATTAACGTAACTTCGCGTACATTCGCGTGAAATGTTGTTTACTTTTTTATTTTTGTTTACAATTGTTTCAAATAATTGAATTGAATTGATTTGAAATTATTGTGCATTTATCGTGCATTATTATAATAGAAAAAGAGATAGTTTATAGAGATAGCTTATAGTTTATAGAGACACTTAATAGCAGTTCAAGTCAGTAGGTTGCATACAGAGGGACAACCGCCCCAGAGATTTTAAAAATACTTGATCGCAGTTCAAGTCAGTAGGTTGCATCCAGAGGGACAACCGACCCAGAGATTTGTAGAAATACTTGATAGCAGTTCAAGTCAGTCGGTTGCATCCAGAGAAACAACCACCCCAGAGATTTGTAGAAATACTTGAGAGCAGATCAAGTCAGTAAGTCAGTTCAAGTCAGTTCAAGTCAGTTTAAGTCAGTTTAAGTCAGTTTAAGTCAGTTTAAGTCAGTTTAAGTCAGTCAGTTCAAGTCAGTCAGTTCAAGTTAGTTTAAGTCAGTCAGTCAGTTAGTTTCAAGTCAGTCAGTCAGTTACAAGTCAGTCAGTCAGTTTTAAGTCAGTCAGTTAGTTTCAAGTCAGTAAGTTAGTTTTCAGTCAGTCAGTCAGTTTCAAGTCAGTTATAGTCAGTCCCCAGTCAGTTGTAGTCAGTTGCAAGTCAGTTGTAGTCAGTTCCAAATCAGTTGTAGTCAGTTTCAAGGGTGTGCGGACAAAGTGTCGACGGACAAAGTGTCGACGGACAAAGTGTCGACGGACAAAGTGTCGACGGACAAAATGTCGAATGGACAAAATGATAAAAATAATACGATAATATTAAAATACGATAATAATTTTATTGCTAAAAATAATACGATAAACTACAAATTTTATCAACGTTTGTTCGTCACTTGAATTCTCAATTCTCAATAAGAAAAATAAAGGGGTGGGGCGTGGTTGACTCCAAATTAGGAGGCGGAGCCACACAAAATGAGTCAACTACGTGTTAGTAGTTTACAATCTGTTTACTGTTCGAAGAATAATCAAAGTTATTCTGTAAATCGTACGAGCTGCCTGTGAGAGTTACCGCCTGTGAGAGTTGTGCACCACTACTTCATAATATTCACAATTTTTGGTCTAATTGTTCCTACATATATATATATAAGGCTTCATTTCTGAAATAGTATATTAGATACTCAGCGATATTATTATTATTTTTTTGTTATTTATTTTTCGTTTTATTTTGGAATCTCAAAATTCTGATTTGTGTTAAAATTATGCTTAACGTCCAAGAAGTGTTTAGATCTCCATTTAAAGGGGGGAACTTAACCTTCAACTGCACTCCCCCAACAAACATTTAGATTTATGTGATTCTTGTATTTGTAAAATAAGAGATACTCCCTTGTTAGCAGCCTTTCAGCGAGGAGGTTGGAGCCCTCCTCACTTTTAAATTCCGACCTGAGCCATGGTCGAAAGAGGTCGAACCTCTCCCCCTGTAAAAGTCTAATCTAACTTAGAGGCTGAGTATTACCTGTACATTTTAGCAGTAAATTACAGTAAAAGTCAGTTTTTTGTCTTTTCCTTCGAGCCGTGCTCTCGTCCGAGAACTCAGTCAATAATGTAGAGAAAAATAATTTCCCGATACGTTATAAGAACAATCGGTGAACCGTCAGATAATTTAGTAAGTTTTCACAGAATCCTCCGATCTACTATAAGAAGAAATCGGAGCGTAGTATAGAAGAAACTATTGTGAGTAACAAATCCGTTACTGCCTCCAAACCAGAACCCCCGTCGACTTCGAACCAACTAAGGCCATAGAAGAGGGGGTTAACAATTGTGACGACCCTGCATCAATAAATTGTTTAACCTAATCGCTTTTGTCTATTCGCCCCTTTGTATGTTGTATGTTCTATTCGACATTTTGTCCGTCGACACTTTGTCCATTCGACATTTTGTCCGTCGACACTTTGTCCGTCGACACTTTGTCCGTCGACACTTTGTCCGTCGACACTTTGTCCGTCGACACTTTGTCCTAGAACCAGTTTCAAGACAGTTGTAGTCAGTTTCAAGACAGTTGTAGTCAGTCCCAAGACAGTTGCAGTCAGTTTAATTCAGTTTGAAGTTTAAGTCAGTTTGAAGTTTAAGTCAGTTTGAAGTTCAAGTCATTTCAGTACAGTCAATTTAATTCAACCTTTTTTTGTGGTAAAAGAGAAATTAATTCAACCTGAATTGACAGGTTTCTCTCTTTAATTCAACCTTCTGTGTCTCTTTTTGCATTCAGTAATTGCGTATGTAAATATATAGGTGAAATTATATATTTTATTGTTTGTAACCAGAACAGTTTTTGCAAATGTTTGTAACGATTTTTAATAATTATTGTGATGTATATGATGACAGTAAGAGTGTAGTAACTAATCGATCATGTCCCAATGACTTTTTAAATTAATATGGGGAGGAACATGCCGTCCCTCCGTTTTGTTTGAACTCCTTTAATTTGTGTTCTGAACATTGTGGCAATCAATGTTTTCCTAAAGAGCAAAGTGCTCACGAAAAGACATATTGTTAATTTCAGACATCATATCTCCCCGATTGGTCACTCTCAATTCCTCCGAATGCAATATTCCAAATTTTAATTTTTTTCCAATACTCCCAGCCCCAGTTGAACCCAGTGTCAACCAGGAAAATGGTTCAACTATGGTTGACTCTAGTTTGACTCTATTCAAACCACAGTTTAACCATCTGTTTTCTTTCACCCAGGTTGGTCCAGAAGCCAACCAGGAGCCTCTTCTGGTACCGCGGAACATAATCTCAATTTATGTTAAGTTGTGTATTTCATTTTTAAAAGTATTATATGGAACCTATAACCCCAAGTTCAATTCATTATAGTTCATAATTGATTTCTATTTTCAATTTTTATTTTTTTTATTCGATTAATCTTGAGTAATTGTCGTTAAATTGTCATTATACCATCTGTTAAGGTACCAAACGAAATTATAGCCAATTTTTACACAATACCAGAACGCCATTTTTCCCCTTCTAATAATTTTGTTACACCATTCTAATATCACTGCCCCGTCAAATCGTCAAATGAAAATTCAATTGTCGTATTGATACTTCTGGTTAATATTAATGGTCATATACTGTTCATACACGGATATAAATGTTACTAGTCGAATTTAATTCTGTGTCGAAATTCAATTTTAATATCGCGAGATTTACTTTCATTAAATGTAAGTTCTTCTAAGTGCGTTTTTGTATTACCTTAATATGCGTGCAACTGATTTAATTTCGTAAAATCTATAATCCTAATTGAATTTTATTACTTTTGACTCATATTCGAATTCATTTTCCTTCCGTACCTCAAGTCACTTTTACATTAATACTCTTACGCATACATCATCCTTAATACTACCTGTATTAGAATTGAATAATAATTCACTTAAACTTAAAGTATTTTATAACCCTACTCCCATTTTAAATTATTATACACTATATTTAAACTTTGTTAATTCGAAAACTTTCCGAATCCCTTCAGATACACACGCATGTATGCACACTATATATACTATATATATACGAACCTTATTCTAAAATCATTGGATATCACGATAAACTTTATTACTTGCGTGTAAGTGCTAACTATGATATTTACTCTAGATTATTTAAATTTATTTAATCGTAATAATTGTTGCTTAATATATATAAATTTTGCTCATGCTTTTATTCAATTACTTTAACCAACCACTTACACTCTGTGTCTAATACACATAAATACACACTTGACTAAAGGTCTATAAATCATCCATTGCATAATTCAATTTTTACCTACAGTACACTAGTCCAACAAATTAGTTTACTAAATGTACAATCATGGTAACTTTGGAAATTCCTGAACTTTAAAATTTAATTTTTTCCGTTCGACCTACTATTCATTATGTATGTAATCTTTTTTTCACAGGAGAATAAATTTTTGTTAAAAATTTAACACTATCATTGATTGTCTAAATCAATTGGTTTATTGTATTATAAAACCCATTAGTCATCATCTACTTTGAATTAATTAGGATATTATATTATTTTGTTAATATCATTCTAGAGGAAACTGCCCTGTAAAAATGAACAATGAATAATTCCTATATAATCATTATATAATCCTTATATATATGGATACTTATATTCATTGTCTTCATACAGTACTTATGTATGTATGGTTTTTATGTTCGAATGTTCATTTTTACATGAGGAACCAAAGTCGCCTGATGCGAGTTTGGATTGAATTTCGATTTTTGCTTTCTATTTTTTTTTAGTGTCAGAACCATGCGACCTACCATTTCTATGGTTTAGTCGTATCCATATTTCCATTTTTCATTTGTTAGAGAATTTATTATAATTAATTATGGTTGTCTTGCATCTAACCCTCATCCCTAAATTTTATTAGATTATGCATACATATTGCATGTGGCATGATTTGAACCCTTGTTTGTACTTCTTTATTCATTACTGTATTTCTCTAATTCATCTTTTCTAAATTCTCCCAATAATGACTTATACTGTACGTATGAAGTAAATAACTATGACGTCATAAAGTAACTTAATTCCCTTCACGTTTTCTTCACCTTGAATAGTGAATCACGTATTTAGTATGTGGATATCTTTCGTATTCAATGTATGGTAAATTCTTTAACCAACCTATTATTATTTATATGTTGTTCATTCATACGTCCATTTCCTTTCTTGCCCTCTATCTTTTGTTAATTTTATTAATTATTCATTCAGCTACCTATTTTCTACCTATTGTCAACCTATTGTGTTACTACCAATGTATGTACAAAACTTTATGCATTCGTACATGTCCACTGAGGACGTACATAGTTACGTACATGTAAATACGTCCACATGTATTCTTTTTACTTTTTCTTTTAATTATTTCATTCTCTCAAGATATTCATAAATGCTTATACGAGTGTTCGAATTCCGCTGACAGCAGCAAAAGCGAGTTCTTTTGAGGTGAAAATCTCTCTTGTTGCTTCTAATTTACAAAACATTATTATGTGTGTTATGTTATATACATATATATATACCGTATGTGCCCATGTACTTTGTGTTATATTCCTAACATCTTAATTGTCTATAAATATGAAACACTGTAAAAACAAAACAAAGCTATAGTGAACTGTTTAATTGTAATTAATTGTAATATTTTAATATAATGTAATAGATGTACCTTAATGAAACTATAATTAACTGTAATAATTTAATATGATGTAATTAATGTACTTTAATGAAACTGTAATTGACGATGATAAGTGAATGTGAATTAATTCGTAATTATAATCATAGTTGTAATAAACCAAAATTACAATGTACTCAGTGATGTACTTGGGATTGTACTCAATGTACTACTCAGACATTTTGTCGCAATTTAGGAATATTTACTCAGCAATATTATTATTATTATTTTGTTATTTTTTTCGTTTTATTTTGGAATCTTTGAAAATTCTGATATGTGATAAAATTGTGCTTAACGTCCAAGAAATGTTTAGATCTCCATTTAAAGGGGGGAACTTAACCTTCAACTGCACTCCCCCAACATTTAGACTTATATGATGCTTGTATTTGTAAAATAAGAGATACTCCCTTGTTAGCAGCCATTCAGCGAGGAGGTTGGAGCACTTTTAAATTCCGGCCTGAGCCATGGTCAAAAGAGGTCGAACTTCTCCCCCTGTAAAAGTCTAATCTAACTTAGAGGCTGAGTATTACCTGTACATTTTAGCAGTAAATTACAGTAAAAGTAAGTTTTTTATCTTTTCCTTCTAGCCGTGCTCTCGTCCGAGAACTCAGTCAATAAGATAGAGAAAAATAATTTCCCGATACGTTATAAGAAGAATCGGTGAACTGTCAGATAATTTAGTAAGTTTTCACAGAATCCTCCGATCTACTATAAGAAGAAATCGAAGCGTAATATAGAAGAAACTATTGTGAGTAACAAATCCGTTGCTGCCTTCTAACCAGCCTTCTTGTTAGGAGGTAGCAACGGATTTGTTACTCACAGTTGTTTCTTCTATACTACTCCCCAAGTTCTTCTATAGTGGCTCGAAGGATTCTAAGTGGTTCATTAAATTCTTTGAGGTTTCTCCCATTCTTCTTGTAACGTATCGGGAGATTTTAATGACTAAGTTCTCTGAAGAGAGCAAGGCTGGAAGGAGAAGATAAAGACTTTTTCTCGCTGTAATTCACTTCTAAAAAGTTACAGGTAATTCTTAGCCTAGTAGTCTAAATCAGAATGAACATGGAAGAACTTTTGTGGGTTTATATACCCATAAATAGCTAACATCATTATTATTAAATGTTGAAAAGGCTGCATTATTTTTGCACAATAGTTGAAAATAAAGTAAACTTTTTGCTGTGACAATATTTAAACAGGTAAACAGGATACAGGAAGAGGAAGCCATATTTTTATCTTAAAGAGCGTATTTTCAGATCTGATGTTTTCCGGGTCTGCCAAGTTAATTAGAAATGGAAATTGAACTATGCATATGAGCAAAAATTAAAGGTTTAAGATTTACAATTAAATGCTTAGGCAAGACATGACTTCATCTTTTATAACGAAGAGTGAAAGTATACAAAACATGAACATTGCAAAAGTTACTCAGGATTCATTATTAAGCTAAATCTAAAAATGATCAAGAAATTTTTAAAAAGAACAAGTCATCAATTATTTGGCAAAGTAGAAAGCACATCAAAAATTTATCCCAACGAAAAAAAGTAATTAAAAAAAATAATAATATCGCCGAGTATACTATACATTCCTAAATGGCGACAAAATGTCGGGTCGTACATTGAGTACAATCCCAAGTACATTACTGAGTACATTGTAATTTTGGTTTATTGCAACTATGATTATAATTACCAATTAATTCACATTCGCTTCTTATCGGTAATTACAGTTCCATTAAGGTACATTAATTACAATATATTAAATTAATATCGTTGATTATAGTTTCATTAAAATACATTATTTATATTATATTTAATTATTATCGTTAATTATAGTTTCAGTAAAGTACATTAATTACATTATATTAAATTATTATCATTAATTATCGGTCGCGCTAAAAAGACTAATTGTAGCCACGGCGGCAGTGTCGCCATCTTCAATTAAGGCCAGTAAATTGTAAAGTTGTTGTGACTGGCTCATGATGCGTGTGTTTATTCATTAGTGAAAATAACTGCTATGAGTTCCAGCTGAAAATACTCCCTTTTATATGCATGAATCCCAATTGTAACCAACACCCCCAGAAAACTAATAGGCGATTCGTAAGTTTGTTGATTAGTTGTCAGTATAACTGGGAGGACTATGTTTTATGTGTGTGCCAATCAGCTGTCGTAACACTGATGTAACGGACCCACGCTTTGGGTATTGAAGTCCTGATTGGTCACCTTCACGAATAAAGAAAGTGTGTCTTTATCAAATTTGGCTTATTCTCTCCACAAATTTATTTTTATTCCGGTAAAACATCGACATAGAGTATTGTAATTTAAAATAAATAAAGAGGTTTATATTGTTGGTCTCTTTGCACCTCACACGACTACCAGATTCCTCCTCTCAGAGAGTGTTGTGGGGTCTGGTGTCTTTGCACCTCATACGACTACCAGCTTCATCCTCTCTCTCTCTCTCTCTATACATTACCTTACATTACAAAGGTTCCGCGTGATGATTTCTCACTTCGCGAAGGTCATCCTTGTCGCCCCTCCTCTCGAGTTGGCCTGAAGTAGTGAGTTGGATTCTTGCGCTCTCCACCTCACATAGCCAGGTACGCCCGGCTCATCGGGAATTGTTCACAGCCAAGCGTCTAGTCTTCTTTTGAAGATTTCCACTGCAACTCCCGTTGTTTCTTAGGTCTTTGGGCAACTGATTAAACAGTTTTGGTCCTCTCACTACAAAACTATTTTCTTTCAGGGTTAAGGATGTTCCCTGTCTCGCCCTCAATTTGGGAATACGACACAGTCTACCGCTTCTACTTTCCACCGTTGTTTGGGGAGTTATGGGATTCAGAGTAAGATTACGGACTAGTTTCTCCATTATTTTCCAAGTGTAAATAATGGTGTATCTCTCTCTTCTCCTTTCCAGTGAATATAGGTCTACTCCTCGTAACCTTTCCCAGTAATTTAGTTCTTTGTACCCATTGATCTTGGCTGTGAAGCTTCTTTGGATCCCCTCCAGCTGTCTAACGTCTTCTTTTTTATATTGGGATGTTAGGACCGAGCAGTATTCCAATTTGGGTATTATCAGGGTTTTCAGTAGAGGAATCATTACATTCCTATCCCTTCGTTTAAAGGTTCTCAATATCTGACCCGTTATTCTCTTTGCTCTGTTTACTGCTATCTTATTTTGTGTTTCAAATTTCGCATCATCTGTCATTACCGCCCCTAAATCTTTTGCTCTGGAATTTCTCTGAATGTCCTGTCCATTTGGGGTATAATATTCCATGCACTTTAGGTCTTCTCTTTTTCCGTACCATAATAGCTGAAATTTCTCGGTGTTAAACTTCATATTGTTGTCTTCCGTCCACTTGTAGATTTTGTTTATGTCGGTTTGTAGAGATCCTATGTCTTCTGGGTTTCTTATTTTTCTACTGATCTTTGTGTCATCCGCAAAGGATGTTACTGTGCTGTCTCTTGTAACGTCCTCATCTATGTCAGTTAGCATGATTATGAAGAGTAGTGGAGCTAATACTTTTCTCTGTGGTACCGAGCTGAGGACTTCTGATTCTGATGAAGATACTCCTTGTACTGTAACGACTTGCCTCCGCTCACTAAGGGAATTATATATCCATTTCCCTACTTTTCCTGTTATTCCCATATATTTCAGTTTATGTATTGATTCCGTGGTCACACTTGTCGAACGCTTTAGCAAAGTCTGTGTATAGTACATCATAGTTTTCATTACTTTCAAGTGAATCAATAATGTTGTTGTAGTGTTCCATTAGTTGTGATAGGCATGATCTGCCTGACCGAAACCCGTGTTGGTTATCATTGAATTTTTTCTGAGTTTCTAAAAAGTCATAGATTTTCTGTCTAACTATTCTTTCAAATATTTTAGTGAGATGAGATGTAAGCGACACTGGCCTATAGTTTTTGGCTCGGATCGATCTCCTCCTTTATATATTGGACTATGTTCGCGCTCTTCAGGATGCCCGGTATTTCTCCCGTGTTTCTCCCGTGTCTACACCTCTCCAGTATAGGGGCTCAGCGATTGCATTCTTGCAGTTTTTGATCAGTGTGGCATTCCATTTATCCGGTCTTGCCGCTGAGTGTGTTTTTAGTTTCCCTATGGCTTATGTAATGTCATCCGTCATAAAGTCGAAATCCGTTATACTTTCCCCTTGTGGTTCTTCTTCAAAGAACGCGTTTCTATCGCATATCAATTTGTCAGTTTTTGGGATACTGAAAGATGATTCATACTGAGCTTTTAATATTTCAGATACTTCTGTTAGATCATCAGCTAAATCACTGTTCTCATATTTCAAAGGTCCGATAGTCGCATGGTTTTTCGACTTTCTTTTTGCGAAATTATAGAAGTACTGTTATAGAATTAATTATAGAAGTACTATATATATATATATATGATCCTTTGGTTAACCTTTGGTTAGTTTCCGAGCGAATTGTTCATTCTGACGAAGTTCAAGCTTTTCACTCCACCTTAGACCTACAGTTTGACATTGAATCCGAACCACGTCCCATATTTCCTCCAAACAAGATTGCAGAAGTACAGGTTGAATTTTTATTCGAGAACCCTTAATAATTTGAAATTTTTTTTAATTATTAACAGTAGAATCTGTCATGGATGTTTATATTGTTGCCTGGACAGCGAGAGAGAGAGAGAGAGAGAGAGAGAGAGAGAGAGAGAGAGAGAGAGAGAGAGAGAGAGAGAGAGAGAGAGAGAGAGAGAGAGTTTTTATTTGAAAGAAATCGACAACGCAAATATTCTGTACAATGTTATAAGACAGATTAAGGATTTTATTTAATCTGTGTCTGCACAACATATCCCAATGATGTAAGTGAAAGAGGTAAAACTACTAAAGATAACAGTGAGACATTTTATTTACGATTACTTTTTGTCGGGCAAATTATTAATACCCCCATTTATTTTATATAATTCTTAAACCAAACAGGCCTGAGACTCGAACGGAATGTATCTGAACCATGGTCGCTACATCATCTGTACACCGAGGACGGTCTCCCATCCAGCTACTACCCAGACCTAACGACGCTTAACATCGCTGATCCAACGGGGAGCTGAGTTAGAACGTGGCTACGAACCATGCGAAATACATAGACTATATACCGTACAGTACATTACGCTGTAAAAAATAGCCTAGAAACCCGAAATTTATAAAAAGTATAAAAATTACGAATTATTAACGAATGAAATTTTGTTCTGAAACCCTCTGAAAAAGTTATAAATAAGTTACTGTTCGTTTGGAAAGATTTAACAAATAAAATAAATTAATTTAACTCCAACATATAATGAAAAACATCAAAGAATTTAAGGAAAATATAAAAACTAATCTGCAAATGATTTTGTACATTTACTTACAAAATTATTTAATACTTTGCTTCCCCCACCTTAGCCTAAGAGAAAGGCTAAGGTTGAGAGAAGGGTGAAGGGGAGTGAGAAGCTATACAAATACATGTTTTTCCTTTTAAATGAATACAAAACTTCGAAAGAGAAATGGATGTTAGTTTGAGTACAGCATAAGAAAGCATCTTGTGCACCGCGGTTCGAATAGTTTTTTTTGGCAACTCAAAAAGTAATAATGTACACCTGAACAAGCCATTTACGCTTTCTAAGCCACATTAAGCCTTCTAAGCCAAATGGCTGCATAAGCCAATGTGTGTGTGTGTGTGTGTGTGTGTGTGTGTGTTTGTATGTGTTTGTAACAATAGGGGATCTATGAGCGTGTATATAGTCGGTGGGTGTATGTGCGTGTGTGGGTGTGCTTTTAATTCGCTAGAAGGTTATTAATATATACCTAAACAAGCCAATTACGCCTTCTAAGCCAGATTAAGACTTCTAAACCAAATGGCTGCTAAAACCAGTGTGTGTGTGTGTGTGTGTGTGTGTGTGTGTGTGTGTGTGTGTTGTAATAATAGGAGATCTATGAGCATGTATATAGTCAGGGAGTGTATGTGCGTGTTTGTGTGCGCTTTTAATTCGCTCGAATGTTATTAATATACACCTAAACAAGCCAATTACACCAAATGGCTGATTAAGCCAACTGGCTGATTTACACCTCATAAACCAGGTCCTGAAGTCGAGAGCTTTATTATGCGTCCAGCACTGCCAGGCGAAACATGCTCATTCTCACTCTCCTTTCTCTCTCTCTCCTCTCTCCCTCTTAAGTTAGGTATATCTTTTTGCGGGGTGAGGGGGTCCCACTTTCTCCACCAAAGACTCTCCTCCTTTCTCTTTCTCTTAGGGTAGGTATACCCATTTGGGGAGTGAGGCCGTCTCACCTTCTCCCCAAAGAGGTCAGGGCCACCCTTTTGGGGGGAAGTCATCCTCCCTTCTCCTCCCAAAGCTCCCCTTCATGCAACTTGGGGGGTTATTCCGACCCCCTTCTGCATAACCCCTTCCCCATTTGCAACATTACCCATACCACCATTTGCAACATTACTCCCCTTTTCCAACATTAGTCAACATTGCATTTGCAATTGCACTCTCCCATTTTTCGGCCACACTACTGTAATAATAAACTAGACCTCATATTCACGGACGAAGTTGACATACTGTTGTCTCTAACCTGACTATTGGTGAAAATTTGAGTAGCAGCGATCATAATTTGATTAGGTTTGACCTCAGGGTTCCAGTTAATACACGCGATAAGACTCGTGAAAGACTGGATTTCTCCAGAGCAAAAATTTTGAAAGCTTCCGAAGTAGTTTACACACACTTGAAGTTCTAATAAGTGAGGATGTTAATGTCACCTAGAGCTCGTATAGGGATCAGTTTAGAATATTACAGAACACTTTTATACCCACTAAAATATTTTCCTTGTCAACAAAGTCGCCGAAATGGTTTAACAACGAAATTAGCAATGCTATTACAGAACGAAATAGAGCATACAAACTACTGAAGTCACATATCAACCTGACTAATTCAGAAAAATATATAGCCCTACGTCGGAGGATTAAGTCCTTAATTAGATCAGCCAAACGTGAAGAAGAAGCTAGAGTTGTCTCACTCTGTAAAGTTAACCCTAAAGAATTTTTTGCCAATGTTAATAGCAGAAATTCTGTAGGTTCCCTAAAAGATAGAAATGGCGTATAGAAATTTGTTGATAAAAATATCGCTAATACATTAAACGATTTCTTCGTTACAGTCTTCGCGAAGGAAGACTCAATTAAAGTGCCAAGTCCTCGGATTATGTACGACGGTGACCATCTCGTAGTGACCATAAGTTTTACGAGAGATGAGGTACAGCAATTAATTGACAAGATGAATAAATGCAAATCACCTGGTCCCGACTATTTCTTCCAGGGGTATTAAAAGAGATTAGTAATGGGGAGAAGGGATAACGGGGGAGGGGGTAGTGCAGCAAGTGGGGTGGGGTTAGCCCCAAAGTTACATAAATGGGGGTGAGGGGTGTTTGGGGGGAAAGTGAGAATGACCCGCTCAAAGGGGTAATCCTTACGTGCCCTCGCCTAGGCGAGTTTGCGAAGCACAAGCCCCGCCCGTAGGGCAAGGAGCCGAAGGCCCTACTTGTATATATAGAGTATATATATACAGTATATATATATATATATATATATATATATATATATATATGCAGTATACAGTATATTATCAAAATTAAGATTCTGTTAGGGGAAAATTATAATATATATATATTGTATATATATACCTAGAGCTAGTACTTTTATTACATTATAAGCCTTTTTTCTTTTTTAGAAACACAAACTACTTAAAATTATTAAAAATTTACCCTCAGTTAGACAATAAGGAAGTATATTTGATATTCAATATGAAAATTCTTTATATACCTTAACTGAAATTAAAAGGAAAAGTAAATTGAAATCTCTCTCTCTCTCTCTCTCTCTAGCTCTCTCTCTAGCTCTCTCTCTAGCTCTCTCTCTAGCTCTCACATCACATGCTGTCAAATTGTAACATATATTTGTTTGTGATACGGATCTTCGACAATGAATTCGAGATAACACCACCCATCTGATGTGCATTTAAAATAGGATATTTCGTAGAATTTTTTCAGTTCCGATTAAAAGTAATAGCAGACTTCACGCATGCTATTAAGTTGTAAACATATTTGTTTATAACAAGAATCTGCGACAAATAATTTATTTCTAAATTGACTGCAGGGAATTCGGGGATTTTTTTCAGTTCAGTTAAAATGCACATCTACTTAGACATTGGTGCCGCTTCTTTACGCGACCAGCTCTCATCTTTAACATCATGCGAATTTCATGAATATTGTACTCTGTATGTATTTAAACTCTGATTGTAGGACCTTCCTCACAAGATATTTGGCGCCACACACACATACACACAAACACACACACACACACACACACGCAGAGGTTCTTCCATGGGCAGGGTATGTACACACACACACAACACACACACACACACATATATATATATGATGCAAACCCACAAGGAAAAAGAAAAATGATTCGAAGGCCTTTCGTGTATTCAGAAGTACACCATGTCAGGGTGTATTTCCTGACGAGGTGTACTTCTGGATACACGAAAACCCTTGGAATAATTTTTCTTTTTCCTCGTGGTTTGCATCATTCATTCATTTCACGGGTTTAATTGTGAAATTTATCCCATATATTATATATATATATATATTATAATATATATATATATATATATATATATACAGGGTGGGCCGAAAGTCTGGATCCATAGGAAAACATTTATTTTAATACATAAATTACAACAAATGGTAAATACTTAAAATGAATATCAACTTTAACTCGTAAATGCGTATCCGTGATACTGTACAGTGGTTCGTACTCCAGTATAAACAACAAATTTTAACAAATGCTCAAATTGGCGGCCTCTGACATCGAGACACTTAGGGATGGAATTTATGATTTTTAATAATTTTTCGAATTGACGTTCTCGAGATGCGTGTTTCATTTGATAATCTTCTTGTTGACTTTACTGGACTATTCGTTAAAGTTTCACATGCCATTGCAGAGGTATTTTCATCAGTCGCAGTTTTTGGACGACCAGAACGCCGTCGATCATGTACACTTCCTGTTTCTTTGAAACGTTTAAACAACTTGCCAACAGTCGCATGTGTTACTGGATGCTTATCAGGATGATTTCCTCGAATTCGGGCAAAGTCAGGATGTTACTCGAGAGAGGGTATTAGTTAAGCACTCCTGGATGCAGAAATAGTTCACTCTTCTTATTCCCACAATCGCGGAGTACTGTGTGGGCCCGTGATTTTCTTTTTCCCAGTTATCAAAGTCCAAAGAGTAGAAAATAAACACAATGGCTTACACGATTTTTAATTTGAATTTAGGCGGGATAAAGTTTAATCTGTTGAAGTGAATCAAATGTTTCTTTTACACAGAACAGAGAGTTAATAATAATAATAATAATAAAAGTTTCATAAATATAATATAAGTTACTTCTTCATTGTAAGATATTAAATAAGCCAGAGACCCCTCTAAGACAACCTTGTCCGTGCTGAGTCTCCAAGCTTGTATGAGTCAATTGCTAAGCTACTGCCTTTTTCTCTATACAGTCAGACTCCAATTGAAAACCCATTAATCTTCCACCTTCCAAAAGCAACTCCCGTTAACGGACTGAAAACTCGCCATTTCAGCCCGGAGACCCATCTCGAAATCTGCCTTAAGGATGCTGATCCCCTTCTTATATAGTCAAAGGAACGGAACCTGGCTACACTACCATGAGAGCGGTTGACGTCACCTTAGAACGTTGGAGAGCCGAGTGTCTCACAATCTGTTTCCCAAATGAAATCAAAGAAACCGTCTGCGTCACTGAGTGTGAATTCCGTTCGGAAGGAAATGAGTTATACATAGTTTTGGAATTATTGAATGAATGAAATTACATAAAATAATTGTGTCATCAGGGCGCAGCTTTACTTCGATTATAAATTAAATTATAACATGTATAACATATACTCACACACACACCACACACCACACACACACAATATATATATATATATAATATATATATATATATATATATATATCATTAGTTATACAGTACATCTATTAAATTATAAACCTTTTTCTTTTTTAGAACACACAAACTACTTAAAAATAGTAAACAGTTACTCGCTAAACTCATTCAAAATAATTGTATAATTCTTCCACGCACATTAAGTATGAAAAACACAATTGCAACGCAGTCGCAATCTTACCAGTTAAATGTGGCCAGATATTATTTTTGAAACTAATTAATAAATAATTTTGAGCATATGTATCAAGTCATCCCATAAGTAATGTCGTTTTTTACGATATATTAAGTTTAAACTAGTCCTACTCGGTTTAAGCATAAATTTTCCGAAGGTTATATCTAAGAGGAGATCTATCGTGTTTCGCTACATACTTTACAGACCTTGACCAGTGAAGACGTGTGTTTTGCTTCATGAAAACCCCTCATAAACATGGCGGTATCAGAAGAGCATATCAGGCATTTAATGCTTTACGAGTTCAAAAAAGGAATAGTGCTACTGAAGCAACGCAAAACATTCAGGACGTTTATGGCAACTATATTCTGCATGTGAGGAAATGTCAAAGATGGTTTCGAAAGTTTAGGAATGGTGACTGCTGTTTGGCAGATGCAGCACGCTCTGGACGCCCTGCTGAGTTTGATGATGACCTGCTGTTAGCCGCACTTGAAGAAGACTGTTCAACAACTGTCAAAGAATTGGCCCAGAAACTCAATTCATCCCCGTCCACCATCCATCGACATTTGCAACAACTCGGGAAAGTGCCTAAGTTAGGAAAATGGGTGCCACATGAATTGTCGGTCGACAATCTGAGGGTCCGGGTAAACATTAGCACAGCTCTTCATTCCCGTGAACTCCAAGATCCGTTTTTGCGCCGTTTAGTGACTGGTGATGAAAAGTGGATACTGTACCAGAATGTTAAGCGGCGTCGACAGTGGGTTTGTGCCGGAGAACTAGCGACACCACAGCCAAAACCAAATCTTCACCCTCGGAAGGTGTTGCTTAGTGTTTGATGGGATAAAGGTGGTGTAATACACTTTGAAACCTTGCCACACAACCAAACAATCACCGCTGAAGTCTACTTTCAACAACTGGATCGATTGAACACTGCCCTAAAAGAAAAGAGACCTTCTTTGGTTCATCGGAAAGGAATCGTGTTCCACCGTGACAACGCACGTCCTCATACCGCTCGGATCACTTCTGCAAAAATTGAGGAGCTTGGGTGGGAAAAACTTCCACATCCTCCATATTCTGCAGACCTTGCGCCTTCAGATTATCATCTCTTCAGGAGTCTGCAAAACTATCTTGACGAGAAACAGTATACTTCTTTAGATGACCTGCACACCAGTCTTTGTACGTTTTTTGCCTCAAAACCGCCTGAATTTTATAAACATGGCATTGAAAAGCTTGTAGGACGTTGGCAGAGTGTCAATGATTCCGATGGAAAATATATACTAGATTAAAAAGTTTCAGTTGAGTTTTTTTTGTCCTTCAAATTCCGATCTGAAAAACGACATTACTTATGGGATAACCTGATAATTTTCTCAACCGCATTATCTGTAACTAGAAATAGGGAGCAAGTGTAATTTACGTCCCCCTGACACAAAACGGGGCACAAACCACACTAGAACAAAGTTGGGGAACGCAAATTACACTAGGATCTTTAGGAGACATCTTTTAAATGAATCCATCAAATAAAACGTTAAATTTTACAAAAATATTACGACTTAAGTAATATTTTCGTTAGTTTTATCGTTTACAAATTTACGATTGGTCAGGTTAAGTCGTAATATTTTCGTTAGTTTTAACATTTTATGTGATTAGGTATATACGGACAAATTTGGGGAACGCAAACTACACTAGGATAATAGAAGGGAACGTAAACTACACTGGGCACCACAGTGGGACGTAAACTACACTTGCTCGAGAAATAGTTATTATTATTATTGTTACCATAATTAATCATTGATTTTAAATCATCTACATAGCTATTATTATTATTAGCATTATTATATACTCATATTCAGAGCTCGTACGCATCAAACGTAAAAATTCATTTAAAAAACTGTAATAATGAAGGATATATTTGTAAATAAATATTTTTACTTAAACTTTAGAAAACACAAACTACGTAAAATTATCAAAAATTTACTCTCAGTTAGATAATAAGGAAGTGCATTTGATATTAATATGAAAATTCTTTATATATACACATCTTGATTTATATTAAAAGGAAAAGAAAATTGAAATATCTCTCTCTCTCTCTCTCTCTCTCTCTCTCTCTCTCTCTCTGTGTGGCGAAAGTGCGCGCGCTGGGTATCGGTGGGGAAATAGGTAGGTGGATTGAAAACTGGCTGAGGAATAGGCGGCAGAGGGTGGTAATTAAAGGGGCTAGTTCGGGTTGGGCCTCGGTCACTAGTGGGGTTCCTCAGGGTTCCGTTTTGGGGCCACTGTTGTTTACCATTTACATAAATGATATCGACGGTGGCATCGTCAGTCGGATCGCCAAATTCGCTGATGACACCAAGCTTTGGGCCAATGTTGGGACGCCCGAAGCGATCGAGGAACTGCGTGCGGACCTAGGTAGGATAGGAGAGTGGTCCGAAAAATGGCAAATGCCGTTTAACTTGGGTAAATGCAAAGTGATGCACATTGGCCACGCCAATCCCAAGTCGGACTACTCGATGTTGGGCAGTAATATCGAGGTGACTGATTTAGAAAAGGACTTGGGTGTGCTAATTAGCAGCGACCTTAAGTTTACGAAACAGTGTGTAGAGGTGGAAAAGAAAGCCCAGAAACTATTGGGTTATATCAGAAGGCAATTTCAGTTTCGGAACAAGGAGATTGTGCTCTCACTGTACAATTCCCTTGTTCGGCCGTACCTGGAGTATGCTGTGCAGTTCTGGTCGCCCACCCTCAGGAAAGATATTGAGAGGCTGGAGCGAGTGCAGGCGAGGGCCACAAAGTTGATCCCTTCCGTTAGGCATATGGGCTACAATCGACGGTTACGCGCCCTGAACTTGTTTTCGCTTGAAACTCGGAGGCTGCGCGGTCAACTGATCGAGGTTTTCAAGCTCTTACGAGGGTTCAACGATGTCGATTTTAGAAGTATGTTTAGTTTAAATGATAACCCAACTCGCAACAATGGTTGGAAGTTGGATTTGAAACGGTTTAGGACTAGTGTGTGCGGGAATTACGTTACGTATAAGATCTGTGACACATGGAACAGGTTACCTTCGGAAGTTGTGAACAGTTCCTCTGTGGATCAGTTCAAGAAAAGGTTAGACGAAATCTTGCACACTATTTGAGTGTGTAAAGACATTTAGGACCTCAGTCTGCGGAAATTTCTTTTCCTATAAAATAGTTAATATCTGGAACCAACTGCAGGAGTTCGCTTGCTCGGTCTCTGTGAGCAAGCTAAATATAGAGCTATTTATATATTCTCCACTTTCCTGTAAAATTTCCTTGGCTACTTTTCCAGGGTCAAGGTATTTTCTTCAACCTTTTTCCGTACCTGCCTCTGGCAGGGAGGGAGCGGAGGGTGGGGAGAGAGCCTTCTACTTTTCTATCCAGTTTTCTACTACTGCTAGCATAGTTGAAAGACAAAATTTTCCCTGGCACCCGTTGCCATTGGTACCTCCTCGGTATGGGCCGCAAGGCCTTTTGAGGTACTTCTTTTCCTTGTAACTCCTTGTAACTCTAACATGGGTTTAGACGGCATAGGTCGTGTCTCACCATCATGCTCGAGTTTTTTCTACGTCATGTTGAGTGAGTATGATAAGAGTAGGGCGATTGATTAGAAGGCCTTTGATAAGGTACCTCACCGCCGGCTAATGGCCGAATTGCGCGCGCTGGGTATTGGTGGGGAAGTAGGTAGGTGGATTGGAAACTGGCGAAAAATGCCACAAAGTTAATCCCTTTCGTTAGGCATATGGGCTACAATCGACGATTACGTGACGCGGGTTCAAAGATGTCGATTTTAGAAGCATGTTTAGTTCAAATGATAACCCAACTCGCAACAATGGTTAGAAGTTGGATTTGAAACGATTTAGGACTAGTATATGTGGGAATTACTTTAACACGTTGATAGTTTAAGATTAAAACAAGAAAACTCTGCAGGAGTTCGCTTGCACGATGCCTCTGTGAGCAAGGTAAATATCGAGCTATTTATATATTCTCCACTTTCCTGTAAAATTTCCTTGGCTACTTTTCCAGGGGTCAAGGTATTTTCTTCAACCTTTTTCCGTACCTGCCTCTGGCAGGGAGGGAGCGGAGGGTGGGGAGAGAGCCTTCTACTTTTCTATCCAGTTTTCTACTACTGCT
Source organism: Bathynomus jamesi (assembly GCA_023014485.1). Taxonomy (NCBI): domain Eukaryota; kingdom Metazoa; phylum Arthropoda; class Malacostraca; order Isopoda; family Cirolanidae; genus Bathynomus; species Bathynomus jamesi. Next base: position 405,519 of record JAJOZX010000136.1, on the reverse strand, counting down.
AGGATAGTTGAAAGAAAAATAAACTTTTAATAATAGGAACAGTTCCTCGGTGGATCAGTTCAAGAAAAGGTTAGACCAAATCTTGCACACTATTTGAGTGTGTAGAAAATTTTCCCTGGCACCCGTTGCCATTGGTACCTCCTCGGTATGGGCCGCAAGGCCTTTTGAGGTCCTTCTTTTCCTTGTAACTCTCTCTCTCTCTCTCTCTCTCTCTCTCTCTCTCCAACTGAAGGTTGCGTCCATATACAGGTGGGTGACCCTCCTTCCTGCGGAAGTTGCCCCCTCTTTGGTGAAGGGCTCTTCAACTCCCGACAGCCCTGGTTGTTCGGGAAACGGTCAGGATCAATGAAAGAAAGCCACCGCCAGACTTCTTTAGTTAGCTTTATAAGGCTAACTAACGAAAATATAACGACCTAACCCAACCAATCGTCAAGGGCTTACAGTTGACATAACGATTGGTTAGGTTAGGTCGTGATATTTTCGTTAGTTAGTTTAAAGCTAACTAAAGACGGCTGGGGGTGGCTTTATTTCATTGATCCACGGGTCGTGATAAGGGGCGGTCAAAATAGGGAAGGCTCCCTCGGTGCAGTGCTTTTTAACGCTAGGTCGATTAGGAATAAGTTATGCGAGCTACGGGCGCTCTTACCATCAGAATACCAGGATATCGTTCATATCTCCGAGTCCTGGATTTATACTGATCGTAGGGACTACGTTGGGGAGTTCGACATTCCTGGGTAGAGAATGTTTCACAAGGACCGCACCCGTGGGGAGGGAGGAGGGGTACTAATGTACGTGAGGGACACGTTGAGTCTGGTTGACTGCCAGTTCCGATTGGAACGGGAGATGCTTGGAGTCGATCTGAACGTGGGAGGGACGAAATATAGGTTAATCTTCGTGTACAGACCTCCGCATCTCCTCCTCGAGGAGGATACAGCCCTGTACACCGAACTCCGTAGCCTGCTAGGGGACAGAGTATGTGCAGTTTTAGGAGACTTCAAATGTCGCGGCATAAACTGGGAAGACAGAAATGCTGATGCCGAAGGGAGGAGGCTGCTGACTTTGCTGATGAGAACTTCATGACTCAGTGGGTCAGTGGGCCTACACGAGGCGAAAGCGTTCTAGACTTAGTATTCACGACCGAAGACAACCTCGTCACTGGAATCACCGTTGACGAATCGTTGGGCGGGAGTGATCACGGTCTGATTAGGTTCTGTGTCTGCGTCCCTCGGGTGAAGCGTAGTAACTCGAGAAACAGTAAGCTCGATCTACGGCGGGCGGACTTTGTTAGCTTCCGGTATAGCGTAGGTGAGATGAGGTTAGAGGTCGGCGGCGATGTTGACGGAGTGTGGAATGCATTCCCGGACCAGTTTATGGTGCTGCAGTCTGCTGCCATACCCTCAAAACCGGTCACCCCTCGCTTCAACGCAGCCTAAGTGGTTCAGTCTGGACATCGCTTCGGCTATCCGAAATAGGAAAGCTGCGTATAGGAGGGCGAAGGCCAATCGTTCCCATGAGAACACTGACGCGTATGTCCGCCTGTGTAGGGAAGTGAAGGCGAAGGTTAGGCTAGCGAAACGTAACGAAGAACTACGGGTGGCAAGCCTATACAAGGTGAACCCTAAGGAATTCTTCATTTATGTTAATAGTTGAAAGTCCATTAGAAGCATGATAAGTCCGTTAAAGGACCCCAGCGGCCCGCTGCTGACCTCCGACGCGGACCTCGCTAATGTGCAGAATGAGTACTTTGCGGGAGTGTTCACCAAGGAGGACACTCGTGTCAACCCCAAGCCAGGCGACATGCACGACGGTGCTCGCCTGGATAGTGTTCGGTGTACTGCGACAGACGTTGCTAAGAGAATAGACAAACTGAAAGCGTTTAAGGCTCCTGGGCCAGACCAATTCCTCCCTAGAGTCCTGCGGGAAGTGCGCGACCAGGTGGTTCCCCACCTGGCTACAGTCTTCAACAAATAGTTGGAGACGGGCCAGGTGCCTGGTGACTGGAGGGAAGCCAACGTGAGCTCTACCTTTAAGAATGGGGATCGCGAAAGTCCAGGGAACTATCGTCCCATTAGTCTCACTTCGGTTGTTGTTAAATAATTAGAGGGGATAATAGCGGATAGGATCGTTGACCATTTGGATTCCTACAAGATGCTTGGGGACTCCGAACATGGGTTTAGGCGGCATAGGTCGTGTCTCACCAACTTGCTAAATTTTACCACTTCATGTGGAGTGAGTACGATAAAAGTAGGGTGATTGATATACTTTATCTCGACTTTCAGAAAGCCTTTGATAAGGTACCTCACCGCCGGCTAACGGCCAAAGTTCGCGCGCTGGTATCGATGGGAAAGTAGATAGCTGGATTGAAAACTGACAGAAGAATAGGCGGCAGAAGGTTATAAATAAACGGGCTACCTCGGGTTAGGCCTCAGTCACTACGGAGTTCCTCAGGTTCCATTTTGAGGCCACTGTTGTTTATCATTTACATAAATAATATCGACGCTGGCATCGTCAGAAGGATCGCCAAATTCGCTGATGACACCAAGCTTGGGGGCAATGTTGGGACGCCCGAAGCGATCGAACAGCTGCGTGCGGACCTACGTTGGATAGGAGAGTGGTCCGAAAAATGGCAAATGCCGTATAACTTGGGTAAATGCAATGTCATGCACATTGGCTACACAAATCCAAGTTGGACTACTCCATGTTGGGAAGTAATATCGAGGCCACTGATTTGGAAAAGGACTTGGGTGTGCTAATTGGCAGCGACTTTAAGTTTACCAAACAGTGGGTAGAGGTGGAAAAGAAAGCCCAGAAGCTGTTGGGTTATATCAGGAGACAATTTCGATTTCGGTACAAGGAGATTGTGCTCTCCTTCTATACAATTCCCTGGTTCGGCCGCACCTGGAGTATGCTGTGCAGTTCTAGTCGCCCACCCTCAGGAAAGATATTGAGAGGCTTGAGCGAGTGCAGGCGAGGGCCACAAAGTTAATCCCTTCCGTTAGGCATATGGGCTACAATCGACGCTTACGCGATCTGAATTTCTTTTCGCTGGAAACTCGGAGGCTGCGCGGTCAACTCATCGAGGTTTTCAAGGTCTTACATGGGTTCAACGATGTCGATTTTAGAAGCATGTTTAGTTTAAATAATAACTCAACTCGCAACAATGATTGGAAGTTGGATTTAAAACGGTTTGGCACTAGTGTGTGTGAGTGTGGGAATTACTTTACGTATAAGATATGTGACACTTGGAACAGGCTAACTTCAGAAGTTGTGAACAGTTTCTCTGTGGATCAGATCAAGAAAAGGTTAGACTGAATCTTGCACACTATTTGAGGGTGTAGTAATTTTTCTCTGGCACCCGTTGCCATTGGTACCTCCTCGGTATGGACCGCAAGGACTTTTGAGGTACTTCTTGTTCTTGTAACTCCTTGTAACTCTCTCTCTCTCTCTCTCTCTCTCTCTCGAATTGGTAAAAACTTAAACACCGCCCACTAAAATTCGTTCAATTACTGGCCACTAAAATTTGTTCAACCAATGAATATTTTGCTTCCTGAAATTGCCAGAGAGGAGGAAGTCTTTTTTTCAGCACGTCCCACTCTAGGGGTGTCTTCTCCCTGCCCTATAAAACCAGTAGCAGAGAAATACTGTAAATGAATTATTTTACTGGAGGAGAAACTCTTCAGTTGTTGCATAGAAACCTATAGCCAGGATGAACTCGGAGCAATGCCCCGAACTCTTACTGCAAGTAATTTTACTTCGTTCATATAATTTTTATATTATATATATATATATATATCAGGGTGGGCGGAAAGTAGCTCCCTATTTTGGATTGGTAAAAAATACGTATATTATTCATTTATTTCAGAAAAATAATATGAAAAGGTAGGCATACATGGTAGGTTTTCTCTAAAATTCAATGTGGGCTCCAACTCTTTCCACCAGCTTCTGGAGCCGCCCAGGAATGGCGTCCACTGACTTTAGCAGGAACTCCGGCGGGATGGAGGACATGACTTCCCGAATTCGGTCCTCCAGTTCTTCCAATGTCCTCGGTTTGGTGCGGTAGGTAGACTTCTTCCTTTACCACCCCCAAAGAAAGAAGTCGCACGGTTACCGCTGAAAAACGGCAAAATCGGTTCAGTGTAACGGTGTGGTGTGGTATGACCTCAGATCAGGTTGTGGGCCCGTTCCTTCTGCGCAACACCATGAATGCTGAGCGGTACCTTGCTATGTTGCGAAACGAGGTCTGGCCGGTTGTCAGCACATGGGAGAACATCGACGATCTGATATTTATGCAAGATGGCGCCCCTCCGCACTTCGCTCTTGTTGTCCGTGAGTGGCTGGATGCCCACTTCCCTGGGCGTTGGATGGGTCGTCGTGGTCCACATCAATGGCCAGCCAGGAGCCCCGACTTGACACCATGCGACTTCTTTCTTTGGGGGTGGGTAAAGGAAGAAGTCTACCGCACCAAACCGAGGACATTGGAAGAACTGGAGGACCGAATTCGGGAAGTCATGTCCTCCATCCCGCCGGAGTTCCTGCTAAAGTCAGTGGACGCCATTCCTGGGCGGCTCCAGAAGCTGGTGGAAAGAGTTGGAGCCCACATTGAATTTTAGAGAAAACCTACCATGTATGCCTACCTTTTCATATTATTTCTTCTGAAATAAATGGATAATATACGTATTTTTTTACCAATCCAAAATAGGGAGCTACTTTCCGCCCACCCTGTATATATATATATTATATATATATAAACATATATACATATATATAGTTAATATCTCTGTTCTAAATATACAGAAGTAGTCTTATTCAATAGTGTTCTGGGCAAAGTATGTAGAAGCTAGTTCTCTTGTAGTGGCGCAGAATGTAGAAGTGTGTTTTCCGTGAAGTTTTTGTAATTATTGACTCCGGATTGTGCCCAATTCTATTCTTGTATAATTTTTATCTGAAAGGACTGAATTATCCATACACAATTGCCTTGCCGACTTTGCTTCGCCGCATGTATACCTCTGTAGTTATACGATATGAGCACTGTTATTTTATCTATATACATCTAGAACCGAGATTCATGCATATATATATATATACAGGGTGGGCCGAAAGTCTGGATCCATAGGAAAACATTTATTTTAATACATAAATTACAACAAATGGTAAATACTTAAAATGAATATCAACTTTAACTCGTAAATGCGTATCCGTGATACTGTACAGTGGTTCGTACTCCAGTATAAACAACAAATTTTAACAAATGCTCAAATTGGCGGCCTCTGACATCGAGACACTTAGGGATGGAATTTATGATTTTTAATAATTTTTCGAATTGACGTTCTCGAGATGCGTGTTTCATTTGATAATCTTCTTGTTGACTTTACTGGACTATTCGTTAAAGTTTCACATGCCATTGCAGAGGTATTTTCATCAGTCGCAGTTTTTGGACGACCAGAACGCCGTCGATCATGTACACTTCCTGTTTCTTTGAAACGTTTAAACAACTTGCCAACAGTCGCATGTGTTACTGGATGCTTATCAGGATGATTTCTATTGAATTCGGTAGCAACTTCTCTGTGTGTAGCGCCCTGTCTTGCGTACATGAGCACAAGTTCAACCCGGTCTTCTGTTGTTAGATTCGAAGCCATTTCTGGGCTGAAATAAAAAAAGTATTTGAGTATTTATACTGGAGTACGAACTACTGTACAGTATCACGGATACGCATTTACGAGTTAAAGTTGATATTCATTTTAAGTATTTACCATTTGTTGTAATTTATGTATTAAAATAAATGTTTTCCTATGGATCCAGACTTTCGGCCCACCCTGTATATATGTATGAGAAAATAATACAGAATGGACCAGTCGGGTCATATGGACCACCCTTGATATCTCGGTTTGCAGCTGCTGCCACCTTGCAGCCGGGATAAGTCATTATACCTCTGTGCATGGCGAGGTAGGAAGCTAGCTTTTGTTTACTTGCAAAATAGTCCCAAATTTTACAACACCAGCTGATCTATCGGTAAGCCTCTGAAAAAAACATGTGTGTGTAGTGATTCTTGGGTATGAGTGTGTGACTAAAACTAAAGGGTTAAATATTCTTCTTCGTTTGTAAGATTTCCAATGAGGTGTTCTTTTCATTCAGATTGCTCTTGGGGAAAAACGGCCCATTTTTGCAAGGGACAAAATGTCCTAGAGTGCCATTTTACCCTCAGGTGTTCCATTTTACCGTATGCTCTATCATAATATTGCCACTCTTTTCTTAGCTATGTTTTTCTTATATTAAAAGTTTTGGCCTACTTACAAGAGTATACAAACAATTATAGTGTGGACCCTCTTTTGTTTGCAGGTGAAGATGCCCTAGAACTATGTTAGGAAAACAACTAGGCAGTCTTAGACCGTCGATGCAATGGAGTCTGCCCTTCGAGTGCTTGAAAATGGCAAAATGGTATACAAAAAAGCAGCAAATCAATTTGGTGTCCCCAAAACAACATTAAAACGCAGACACAAGGATGATAACAAGAACGTTAAGGGCTCATCAAAATCACTTGATCGATACAAGATGGCTTTCTCAAGAGATATGGAAGCAGAACTTGTGAATTATGTCTTGAGTATGGAGCAGATGACGTTTGGTGTGACCAAGGTGGAATCCGTCGACTGCCATTCCAGATGGCTGAACAAAACCATCTCCTGCATATCAGAAACATGTTTTCAGGATATTATCGTGTATTTTCTTCTGAGGACCATTATATCCCATATGTGAGGGCCATCCTGCCCTACCCATTGTACAAAATGGCCTACCTGCCACTTTTTTCTTTTATTCTCAGGAGCAAATGATTCAACTTGGTTCTGCCATTGGAAGTTTATTTTGTTTAATGATAAATAAAGATTGCAAAACCACTGACTGTCTTTAGATATACCCCATCAATTTTGAGAAAACTGGATTGAAAGTTTAAGGGTGCCTTTCTGGCCCACCTTCCCCTATATATATATATATATATATATATATAAATGTGTGTCCAAATCTCTATGTATACATTATTATTTTACAGAGCTAATGCGTGTGTTCATTTGATGGGGTGCGTGGAGTGCAACAGCGTATATTCAAGCCAGACTCTACAGGATCTGGCACCACAAAGTCCTTAATCCGATTCCGATGCTCTCCCGAGAATCACAAACGGTTCGATCGGCACCGACTACATTATGTAAGCAAAATCAAAGTCTGCATTATGAACGGTCTATTGTTTAAAGCTTTGTCTTAGTATCACCTTTGATTAATTCCTGTTAGCCCGATATTTAGGGTGCTTATAAGAACGAATATATTTCCGAACGATGCTGAAACAGTGTATATCCGAGAATGACGAAGAGGTTAAAGAAATACCGTGAATTAATACAAATCTATCAACGACTACTGCGCACTCTCCAGCGGCTGTTTATGAAAAATATTGACCCAGACATTTTAAAATGCATCTGTGAAATCTGCCTTAACGTTGTAAAATGCAATGTACCAATGAAGGCCACTCAAAAGTCGCGCTTACGTCGTTACCAGAACATAATACGTGCACTCGCTCGTAAAAAGCAGTGTGGGAAAGAAAAAGCGAATTATTGTGCAAAGAATCGGATCGTTCCTTTCTATCTTATTTTCAGTTTTGGGGCCTTTATTGTCTAGTACAGTATAATGAAGAAAGTGGTCGTGATTCCACACGAAGTGTATGCTTTGCTACAAAATACAAAGACTCAGGAATCACTTCTAGAATCCACTAAAAACAGGCTTAAAAGAATGGAGCTTTAATTGGTGAATCTACTAAACAGCGAAAAGCCCCCTGACGAGAGAAAGAATCTTATATCAAAAAGCTCTACAGAAATTTCTTCAAGAGCTAGAAGATTATAAAATGCCAGCCGAGGTACCCATAGTTATCAGACATAGCTTTGATGATGTTGAACGTAGCGGCACAGGATCTGTGGCCGAGAGCTGAGACGATCAACCAAACAACAACGGGGTGATCCCGCAACGCCTCGAACATGTATTAAAAAATAGCCTACCTCATACATTGAGGTATAAAGAGTAAAGTCTTTGTAACGTATTGATCGAAGAACCTATTATACAATGGTCCGATGCTGGCGAGATTGTTGTTGAAGAGGCAAAGGTGCATGGTCAGAATATTATTGATGTTGTACATGATTTGGTGAGAAAGTGGGATATTAAGTGGGATATTAAATCGAGACTACAACAGGTAATCATTCCAAAAATGCTGACAGGCAACCAGAACAGATTAAAAGACTTGGGGCAAGCAATGCATGTATCACAGCAGAGCACTCCTTCGTCTACGGTGGTAACATCTCTGAAGAGGTAAAAGAAGAGGCCATCCAGCAACGTACAACCCTACTCTCGCGCTTCTAAAATACGAAAATGGCTAACATATTAAGAAAACATTATGATGACATTTCTAATCCAACCTCCTACGGGGGAATTAATAGACTGTACAGAGGTGTTTATAATGAAGGAATGGAGAAAAAGGATGTTGAGAGGTTTTTGCGTAAGCAGGACGCTTATACACTTCATAGACCGTTGAGAAGAAGATTTAAAACTGCCAAGACAGTAGCCGCTTCGATTGATTCAATTTGGCAGGCTGACTTAACTGAGATGCAAAGGTATTTGGTTTATAGTGACGGCTACATACCGCTACATACTATTTATAATAGATGTATTATCTAGATAATTGTGGCTAATTTCTCTGAAAAATAAATCGCCTGAAACAGTCGCTAAAGCTACAAAGACAATGATGTTAAAAGAGAATAGGATCCCCGGATATTTTTGTACAGATTTGGGCAAAGAATTTATTGGTCGAGCTTTTCAGAACATGTTGGGGCGTATAATATTAGTTATTAAACATCCAATTCTATGCATAAGGTATCTTTATCCGAAAGAGTGCAGCGTACCATAAAGGAACGTACTGTATGTATCGTTATTTTACTTATAAAAGCACATACAGGTACATAAACATTCTGGAACAGTTGGTTTCATCTTTGAACTGCTCACGCCATCGTATGATTGGTACATCCCCTAACGAGCTTTAAAAAAGAGGCCCGCATACAGAGCTTGAGACGAGAAAAGATAGTCGCAGAACAGCCCCACACACTGAGTTTTCAAATCAATGATTATGTCAGGCTGTCATGAGCGGGGAATAAATTTGCGAAAGAATTTATGCAAGGGTTGACTCAGGAGATTTTTAAAGTTAGGGCTGTCAAGCCAAAAGAAAGCAGGGTCGTTTTGTAGAGTGTCGAGGATTTGAGTGGTGGAGAAATTAGTGGGGTGGCCTTTACGGTGAGGAGATGCAGAAAGTAACGTTTAATTCAGGAAAAAAGTGTTTAAAATTGAAAAACTTTTAGGAAGGAAAGGTACAGTAGGGTGTTATTTTTGGACTTTTTTTAAAAAAAGTTATGGTGCTTACCTCTTATATTGTGAAAAAGTGACCAAAAACCATGAATAAACAAAATAAAAGACAATCAGGTAATATTTAGGGGCCCCGCCCCCCATTTGAAAAATAAACCCCCTATTCACACACAAAAAAAATAGTGATTTTTGGAGATATTTTTGGTCATAGTTTCCTTACTAATCATCGTATTTCAAAAATTTTGCTAACTAACAAAATGTAGAGAATAATAATGCGCTTCAATCTGAATAGGTTTAATTAACCTTTGAGTTAAATTTATTAAATTTTGTATATCTCTTTGGTCATTTTGATGCATTTTCCAAAAGAAAAATGCTGCTGTTTTATATCTTTGGAAGATCTGAACTGCAATAAAATATTATCTTATATACTTTGGATGTCACCGCCATCCATAGAGTATCATCCCTATGCAGCTCTGCGGCGATGGGCTTTGAAAATATAAATAAAAAAACAGATGGGCTTAAATGAGCAACACTTTTTTGATTTAGAGATTCAAAGTGGCAACAACTTTGCACATAAATGCAAAAATCTTCACTTTTCTACGTAATGGTCAAAATATGATAATAAAAACCCACTCTAATAGACAGAGTGGGTTTTTATTATCAAACTTTGCACATGTTTAGTAGATTAAAATTAGTAAATTTTGGACAAAAAAAATGACAACTGTAGACTTAAATTTTTATTAATCTAAAAAAATATGCAAAGCCCCATCGTTTTTTTTTCTTTATTAGGAAATACAAACACAAAACAATTTTAATTAAATAGAAACAGTGTTATTGTTGAAATTATAATGAAAAATTGTAAATGAAATGAAATTATAAATGGACAGAAATTTGTAAAACTTTGGGAAAACACGCCTGTTTTCCTCTACAACTTGAAGCAATGCCTGAAATTCACCTTCATCCCTACATGAGCCATGAAAATCCTGCAAAAGTTTGATACCCCTTTCTGCAGTGTCATTAATAACCTTAGTTGAAGAGAGTATTCTCTTCATCCGTTGAAAATCATTGTTGCTGTCCCACGTTACAGCTGGAGTCCTTATCCAATCTCCCGTTGAACCAAGGACTTTGAATACAAACCATGAGTTTGGACCAACTAATTGCTGAATTTTAATTCGTTCTTTTAGGATGGGAAATATCGGCTTACCCTGTTTGAATTCTGGTGGTTGATTGAAAGAGGAAAGTTTTTTGGCCACCTTGTCCTTTTCACTATGAGGTAAATCTCCAACGAGAGAAAGGGTTACAAGTTCTTCAGATAGGTACCAGTAATGACCTTTAAGAGTGTTGAGGGCAGCTTCCGCTACTTCCATGTCATTCTTTTTGTACTGAACTAATTCGTTGTATAGAAGGAGGTCATTTTCAGGAGCCTCAAGTGGGTTGGTGACTGATAGCCAGTACTTAGAGTGGATCAGCGATGTAAACAAGCATACTCTTTCCAGCTTTTTTATTGTAACATTATGATATCCAGCTTGGTTTGAAAATGCTAACATTTTATTCGTATACAATATGACAGCCATCCATCTGGCATGATGGAGAGCTCCTGGCTTGATCCAGTGTATTTCTCTGGCAGGAATTTCTCCGAAAACGAGCATAGTTGTTTCAGCTACCTCTTTGTAATCATCCCTGGGAAGGCTCTGGTTTTCTTTGAGCAAATCTGTCATAAAATCTATAACGCATTTTTTCAGGTCCCTGAGATGTCTGTCATTGATAGATAGCTGTTTGAAGGGTTGCTTAGTATCTAGCTTCTCCCATATAACATCTGTGAAGGTCTTGAATGATTCGTTTTCGGGTGAAGTAGATTTTCCAAATACCTTTAGATATACTGCAGACAAAACTCGTTCTGCCATATGGTGGCGACAAGCGAGCCATAATAATTTTTTTCCAAAGAGGTCTTCCAGTACTTTACAAGCTCCTTTTATCCAGCCAGTATTGGATGAAGTAGTATCGAATACCATTCCGTAAACCTTGTCCAAAAATTTCCATTCTTGGATTGTGCTAAAAACAGTACAAGCTTGTGTCGATCCAGTTGAGACACCGATATCGGGTATCGAGAGAAGTTTCTCAACATTCTCTCCCGACATAAGTATTGCCAATCGATCCTGCTTTCCTCCTGAAACATTCAGTATCATTTTGCTGTCCCAGTGGACTACACAATATTGAGGTGGGTTGAACTACTCTTTAATAGTGTCAGCAGTAGCTTTCCTCGACTTCTTCGCAGCTCGCGCAGAAGTACTTTTCGATAATGACATCTCTTTTAAATCTAGCCCACATTCAGCTGCTACCACAGATGCAAATGTCGAGCGTTGTCCGAATAATATTCCTAAACGATCAGCTGTATTAGATATTAATGTTGACTGTAGTAACTTAGGACGTTTTGATGGGCCGGGGCTCGGAGTAAAATCATCTTCACCATTACTTGAGTCCACTAACTCGCCTTCAGATGATTAAAGTTTGTGTGTCTCTTCTTCTAATGCCTTTCGCTCTTTTTTCTTTCAATTTTCTTCATTCTTCACCTTCTATTCTAGCAGTCTTTGTGATCAGTTTGGCGACATAAGCTTTATCGATCGGACCCAGAGAATGTATTCTAGCACTTCGCTGATCTTCGAAAAAGCGAAGATCCTCATTCTTCTGTTGTATTGTTCTCAATGTATCATTTTGGATCTCATTACATACATTTCCAGTTGATATATCAAATAAGTTATTAAACGAGACAGAAAAGATGTTTTGGGGTTTCATAACATGTCTTCTTTATATTTTTACCCAACTTCTCATGCTCTTTTATCAAATCCCACAACATTTTTTTGGGTCCTTTCTGCTTTCTAACGAATTTTTATGGTATGCCAGCCATAATCCCCACCTTTGCTACCTTATCTAATACTATCAAAATATTTTTTTCCTTTGACACATTGTCGCTTTTCATTTGATCCCTTCTCAAGAAGAAAAAGTGACTGAGAACTTCACTATTCGTTGGAAGCATGCTTCCTTCTCTTGCGCATATGTCTTCCACTAACTTTCCCAATAAAGAATCATATTTTCTTGGGTCTGTTCTTAATATTGGCTTACTGTTAGCCATGACTATTGACTAATTTTAATAAACTATGAAATTAAGCAAATCTATAATAGAATTCTGAAAGTAAAGCAAATTTATCATACATTTGGTTATACTTGCATACTTTTTGTAGTTAAAACCTGGAAATACTGTAAATAAATGTTATAGAAATGAAAACAGAGGGAAAAATTTCATAAGGTCTACTCAAATATCAGCACCGTATACAACCAAAATAGTTTTAAAACGTTCACAATAAGAGGATACCGTTATTCTCTACATTTTGGTAGCAAAAGTTTTGAAATACGATGATTAGTAAGGAAACTATGACCAAAATTATCTCCAAAAATCATCAATTTTTTGTGTGAATATGGGGCTTATTTTTCAAATGGGGGGGCGGGGACCCTAAATATTACCAGAATGTCTTTTGTTTTATTTATTCATGGTTTTTGGTCAATTTGTCACAATATAGGAGGTAAGTACCATAACTTTTCAAAAAAGTCCAAAAATGACACCCTAAGGTACAGTATCCGCAAAAAAAATCCGGTGGTTCCCCTTTATTTCAATGCTTATGCGCGTCGAATTTTATTTGCGTTGAAAACCATTATAATTTTTACCAGTCAAATGAGTCTTGTATAACATGCGAGTGAACGAAAGCCTCAGTTACCCATTAGTGACTGGAGTGGAAGGACGTCATTTTTGTGCTTCTGGGTGGTGAATTTTGTTATTTTCGTGTCCTGAGGGAAAGTGCTCATAATTTTTATATCAACAATTCATTATGGGCCTTCTGAAGCTTACCAGGGAGGAGAAAGCACGTATTCTTGTGTGGAAACAAGAAAATGTGCCTACATGTGAAATATCTAGACGAACAGGTCGTGCACAGTCCGCCATCCGTTCACTTGTTGCTGCAGTCCAAGGTCTCCCTCCTACTGTTTTTCCTCCTAGAAAAGCTGGCTCTGGCCGACCAAAGAAGACATCTAGGGCTATTGACAAATTATTAATACGTGAAGTATTAAAGAAACCATCTATTTCTGCTGCACAAATTAAGAAAAATCACCCCCAAATCCTTGCAAATGTCTGAACGAAGTGCAGCACAGGCTGCAGAAAGAGCTGGACCTCCCCTCACGAGTAGCTGCTCGGAAACCTCTGCTCACGAACCAAATGCGTGCCGAACGGTTAGCATTTGCAAAGAAATATAAGAACTGGACATCAGAGCAATGGAGGAAGGTAATGTTTAGTGACGAAAGTTAATTTAAATGCATTACAACACGTAATGCATTACAACTCCCCGCAGTTCATTGTAAAAACAGTAACACATTTAGATTCAGTAATGGTGTGGAGATGTTTTAGTGAACAGGTTGGTGGTGGAGGTCTGTATTTCTTCCCTAAGAATACTGCAATGAATGCTGACCGGCAAAAAGAGGTTTTAGACCATTTATTGGGTTTCTATGAGATCCATGAATGCAACATTTTTATGCAGGACAATGCATCGTGTCACACTGCAAAAAACTTAAAAAATGGTTTGCTGACAAAATTATTGAACTTCCTCAATGGCCTGGTAACCGACGCGAATTAATTAAATCCAATAGAGAAATGTTGGGATTATATTAAGAACAAGCTTGCCAAATGTGATACAATAACTATTCCGAAACTCAGTAATGAAACACTGAAAATGTGGATATCAGACATGGACTTGGAATACTTTCAGAAACTTGCCGGTTCTATGCCCAGAAGGTTGCAAATGGTCATCAAGGCTCGAGGCAACATGACAAAATTTTAATATGTAAGTATCAAAGCCCTATTTTTTATTTTATTTATGATAATGATAATGTTAAAACAATGTATCATGTAAATAATATTGTAAATAGGGTGGCGTCGGATTTTTTTGGCTGATACTGTACAGGGAAGAGAAAGATGTATCAGGTGAAGTGGTTAGGGTACTCTGAAAGCTTCAACTCCCCTATAGAAGCTGAAGCAATAATGAAACTTAAATAGTATACAACATGTTGCCTAACCACTTTTACGTCACACTGCCCGTTTCTGCCTCTTTGGAGACGCATCCGGACAATACTCTGGCCAACTTTATAACAGAACTCCATTGGCCCATCGAAGTGGGGCTTGAATTATAATAGGTCGGATTTGTGTGAATTTCAAGTGACCAGCAAACTCTTAAGTATTAAGAAGAAAGGTCGTTTTTATGATTCTCAGAGAGCGTGATGAATTTGAAAAATTAGGTATAACTTTAGATGATACTAAGCGTTCGGCACGGAACGGGAGCTCACAGTACTATACTACAGAAATAACACTAGGTCCGGCGCATTATGACAAAACCGAAGATATTTTAAGTGCTTTGAACGATGGAGTGAAAAGGTGAAACCTCACGTCTGATTTACTTTTTGAAGTCGTAAACAAAGACACACCGGCTCATACTTTGTTGTTAAAATCAAGGGCTAGTAGAAATATTAAAGACAAAGAACTGTTCAAAATTTTATAAACACGGCTTGGCCTTCCAGAGAGATACTTTTCATGAATTACCATATGACTTAGTCAGTTATTATACTAACTAAAATTGGAGAATTTGAACAATAGCGGCCCTTCCCCCGCCCCCCTATGTGTTATATTTACAGTGACATTGTGGAACACCAATTTGTTGGGAACAGTCAGGTACGTCTGTTACGCATTTTGCACATTCCCAATCATAGAGGAAAGAGTTTGAGCATTACACATGATAAGCCCCATTAGGTCAGAGTCGCACCTAACCTAATAAGAAGTATTTCAATATATAAAAGAACAATTGAAGGGAAAATTTTCCATTCGGTAACGGGAGCTTAGCCGTGAAGCTTCAGTTCCGGAGTGTTGCGACAGAATGACACAGAGGCCATTTTCCGTCTACCGAGGGGCGAGGTATCAATGTGGAAGTGGTATCGGATCAAATTTTTCGGCTATACTGCGCACTGATGTACCCTTACTGAAAAGTGGGGCCAAATATCTTGGGAGGAAAGCCCTACAATCAGAAAAAAATATATAAATAATCAGACAATTCGTGGTGTAAAGCGGAAAAGGGGCTCAAAAGGAAAAAACAATGTTTTTTCTAACGTATAGAACCAGTGTTGGACTTATTTTTTAAAAAATTTAATATAAGGTAAATCTAATATAACTGTCTCTCATAGGTGGTTGTACAACTGAAGTGGAAGGCTGAATTAAAGATTGCTATCGCACATTTTATACACCCATACAGCTCGGAGTTCTGCAAATGAGGATTAACACTCTTTGATGTGCCGCCAACGCAGGCAAGTACTGTGGAGTCCGAATTCGTTACAATTCATCCTCTCAACGCTATTCGGTCATCGACTGCTCCTACAGAGTTTGTGAGTTCATCGTCAAGGAGCTATTTTTTGGATCCTTTAAAAGTATTTATTTACACTAAATTAAGAATCGCACATTCGGACGGCACAGATTGTGAAGAAGGTGTCGTGATTTTTTTTTTAAATCCTCTTTTCCTTCTAGTCTTCGGTTTCTTTTCATTAATTTTCCTTCTCATACTATTATCACTCGTTTCCTCTGTATCTTTATACGGACGCGGGTAGACTGCTTAAGGTGGTGAGCGCCATTAACCTTTCGAATAACACAAAGGGACCGGGATAATTACACACTTTTATTTACTATTTACTTACTTTTATTTATACCGAAACATTTGAACAACTCGGGTAACGCGAGGCCGGAATTAGCGTTAACATTTAATCGCAGAAAGACAATTAATATTCTAAATAACAATAACATTCTAATACAAAAAAACACCTAACCAGGTCACATCCGGCCAAAAGACTGAATTGGGCATTTCACTGTTTCCGTCGGCCCATTTCAGGTGTTGCCAACTAGCACTTTATATTCTTAATTTCAAACAAACCATTATTAATTTCTTATTGAACATTATTTTCTTTATTAAATAAAACATCATTAAATTCTTATAAACAAAACATTAATTTGTTATTAGACATTATTATCTTTATTTAAAAAAAAAAAATACACGACAAGGGTTACAAGTATACCCTGAAAACAACGTCTTACATACGCTAATAAGTCCGTGTGGTGTGTACCTAAATTAGACAAACGTCTTGCCATGGGCTAGCTACCATCATTATAGAGCCTATTTAGAAACTGTTTTAAACTTTACGAGAGATGCAAAAGAGACACATTTGGCTGCTCAGGGAAATGATACTGCCCAATTGATGGACAGTGTAAAAAATAAATTTCAAATTTCTAAAAAGAAAATTTACGACTGCTACGGAACATTACATTCTGATCATTTGTCACAAGACAAACTGCTTTTGAACGTTGTTGAAATGAGAATCAAAATTACAAGCACAACCCCCGAGATAGGCTTAAATCTGGACGAGGATAGCGAACAATCTATTAAGCCACCGGTTGTATACATTTTGGACTCGTATCTTAGAGTTCACCGCGTGAAGCTGTCCGCCACCAAACAGATGGATATTGAGAAACGATTGATAAAAGACAGCTAAATATTCAACGAGACGCGTGTATTTAAAAATGCATACTGTCACGCCCGGTATAACTAGCAAGGAGATAGAAAATGTGACATTGGGAATTCTCCCTCAGCGCGTCCTTATTGTCATGCTTGATCATAAAGCCATGGTTGGCAACTATAAGGATGCGGCTTTCAAATTCCAAAATTTTGGTGTAAAAAATATAAGTTTGCATGTTAATGGCCCATCTGTTGGCGGACCTTTGGAAGTGAGTGGTCACGCGCATACCACAGTCTGTCCCGAAGTATTAATGATGTGATGTATGTGGTACAGGCGTGAATATAGACGTTTTTATAAAAGATCACAACCTGCACGCTTTAGATCTTTCGCCCAATCAATGTGGTAGCGTAAGCACACATCTAAACCGCCAGCTACAGGGCAGCTTAAGGGTAAGATTTGAATTTGGTGAAGCATTATTCAGCCCGATAAGTGTACTGTTTTACTTGGAAAGCCAGAGCATCATCGAGATTGACCGTTTCAGAAGTGTCTGGTGATTTTTAAAAATAGTGGACGAAATAACGATACGCAAAGTAATAATGCAGGATTATTTCACGTGAGACATATTCGTTGGGACTTGTGTAAATGAAAAAATAAAGCATCCAATTCGAAAAAATGCTGCATTTATAGTAAACATCCATTCACTTGGTACCCACTGGTTCGGGAAATTTGTTAGAAGTAGAGAATATGCCAATTATGACTCTTTAGCACTACAATTATGGCTGGACCCGCAATTATGAGCTTTATAAAACAGCTACGTATACCTCGAATCGTGTGGGACCCACAACGTTATCAAAGTTTATTCTCAAATGTATGTGGGCATCATTGTCTCTGCTTTATTTAATTTCAGGCTTTCTTAAAAAAACTTTTATTTAGTGAGGTAGTCAACAGATTCCCACTTGTAAATGAAGCAAACACACGTATTGTATAAAATGAGGACGCCCTCATATATATATATATATTATATACACGCAATAAACGAGAACTCTGTATTAATAGCTAAAATTGTAATACAGTTATTTATATAAATTTATATATATATTTATTTATATATATATATATATATATATATATATATATATATATACATACACACACACGAGGGTACTTCAATAAGTATCCGCATTTTTTATTTTAGTGATAATATAGTATATATAATATATACTCATAATAACGAGCCAAACTGAGATCTATACGCTTAATTAGGCTACCAACAGTATAGTTTATTTAGGCTAGCAACACTATAGGCTTATTTAGGCTAGCAACAGTATAGGCATATTTAGGCTAGCAACAGTATAGGCTTACTTAGGCTACTCGTAGCTGTCATATATCGTACGAGTAGTGAGCATGGCTGCACCGCTTTCAATTTATACTCAGGAAGAACAGAGATCAGTGGTTCGTTTTTTGTGGGCAGAACGTGTGAAAGGAGCTGAAATTCATACGCGTTTATGTGCTCAGTATGGGAATAATGCGTTACCACGGCGAAGTGTGTCCGAGTGGATTCAAATGTTCAAGGAAGGTCGGACATGTGTGACAGATGCTCAGCGCTCAGGACGACCATCAACATCAACCAGTGGTGACAAGCAGGAGGAAGCCAGAGCCATGATTTTCGATGACAGAAGATTAGCAATAAAAGAAATTGCAGCTTCATTAGACATCATTCAAAGGTCAGCCTATTTGATAGTTCATGACATTCTTGCCTTTCACAAGGTTTGTGCAAGATGGGTGCCCAAACGGGTCTGTATCGAAGGAGTGACATTTCAAAGGAGTGACATAACAAAAGAGTGACAAATACCGTAACGAAGGAGTGACAGAATTGTTAAAATTAAGATTTTATTTAAAAAACTAGAAACCTAACCTAACCTAACCTAACAGTTGCAAGCCTCTCTTTCCTCTGGATTTGTTCTTTCTTCTTCTTTGTTGGTATTTTCGTGTCACTCCTTCGTTATGTCACTCCTTCGTTATGTCACTCCTTCGTTATGTCACTCCTTCGTTATGTCACTCCTTCGTTATGTCACTCCTTCGTTATGTCACTCCTTCGTTATGTCACTCCTTCGTTATGTCACTCCTTCGTTATGTCACTCCTTCGTTATGTCACTCCTTCGTTATGTCACTCCTTCGTTATGTCACTCCTTCCTTATGTCACTCCTTCCTTATGTCACTCCTTCCTTATGTCACTCCTTCCTTATGTCACTCCTTCCTTATGTCACTCCTTCCTTATGTCACTCCTTCCTTATGTCACTCCTTCGTTATGTCACTCCTTTGAATAGGACCGGCCCAAACAGTTGACAGAAGAGCACAAGCGTAATCATATGGACGTCTGCTCTCGTTTTTTGGCGCGGTATCATAAAGAAGGTGAAAACTTTTTGGAGTGCATTATCACTGGAGATGAAACCTGGATCCATCACCATGAACCAGAAAGCAAACGACAGAGCATGCAATTCAAGCATCCAACATCTCCCGTTGCAAAGAAGTTCAAAGCGCAGTCATCAGCGGGTAAAGTTATGCTATTTGGGATACACGAGGCCTTATCCTTGAACATTATTTAGAGCGTGGAACTACAGTAACAAGTGCATCGTATTCTGACATGCTTCGGAATGAGTTAAAGCAAGCAATTCGCACAAAACGGAGAGGAAGATTGTCGGTAGGTGTTATTCTGTTACACGACAATGCGCGTCCTCATACCGCTGCAGAGACTAGAAAATGTCTTCACAAGAACTTATATTTGAAGTTCTCGACCATCCAGCCTACAGTTCAGACCTAGCACCTTTTGATTTTTACCTGTTTCGATGATGACCTGAAGGAGGCTGTGCAGTGACTGGCTACGCACACAGCCAAAAAGATTCTTTTGTGATGGCATTAGGAAGCTTGTAGATCGCTGGACTAATTGTATTCAGAAACATGGAGACTATGTGGAGAAGTGATGTGTTTATAATCTATCAGATGTGAAAATAAAATTGTGAAAATAAAGAGTGCGGATACTCATTGAATTACCCTCATATATATATATATATTATATTAAACACAGCCCGTGCATGGAACAAGGAACTCTTCTGGGAAATTACATCCACTATAGTTCGAATAAGTAATGATAAATGACAAATACTATAGTTTTTTTTTTCATGATGGAAAGCCCAACGTGGGCACCGGGTTACTCGCAAAGAGGCCACAAAATATAGCTTCCCTCACCAGCTATCTGAGTTTGTGTATATTAAACGGACGTGTTATGTGCCTTGAAAAGTGAGCACTCAATGTCCCTGTTGAGGTTTAAGTTTTGTTTTTTGGCTGAAAATACAATAGTTACCCCTTTTCTTTGATGTATTCAATCCGACGTGAATGCAACGAGTTTCTTGCGTATATTGAGGTTCTGAATGTAGTAGGCTAGGTGTAATGTGTAAACCCTAGATCCTGTCCCAAAGCTGGATCCTATCTGCTTTGCAGATAGTATTTGTCATTTATAGTATTTGTCATTTATCATTACTTATTCAAACTATAGTGGATGTAATTTCCCAGAAGAGTTCCTTGTTCCATGGACGGTCTATGTTTAACATAAGTTTCTCAGGGGACCATTCTGAATTTGTATATATATATATATATATATATATATTTATATATATATATATATATATATATAACGAATAAAACCACGAAGGAAAGGAAACACAGAATGGTGCTCAAGCGCTTTCGTCTAATGACATCCTCAGGAGCACTGAAGTACATAAAGAGTTACAGCCTATATATAGGTTACAGAAAAAAAAAATATATATATACAATAAACGGAGAGATAAAAATAAAAATTAAACATTAAAGGATTGTGGGAGGAGCATACAAATTTGTAAGGAAAAACTACCGACTTTTAGCACAAGATCAAATGAATTGTTTCCAACCAATGTTATAGATAAAAAAAAATAAAATAAAATACAAATTTATACTGGAAATCTGCCCGGGGTTTAGCACTCTGCCCTTCTTGTTTAGGTTCGATGTATACAAAAATAAATTGAAAAATACAAGTTATTCAAGTAGCATACAAATTTACCAAAGATTTAGCGTTCTACTCCGCCACATACCCCTCCACATACAGCAAACTTAGGAAGAACCCGCAGGATGACGTCATCAAATCATTTAATAGTGGCTTGAAACGCATTCTTAAAGATCATAAGGACTTAATTCCGCTTTCAATGTCCACTTCACCTTCTCTGCCCTACTTTTATGGTCTTATTAACCCTTTCAGTCACTGGGTACCCAATTTGGTAGCTGAAAAATAAACCATATTGGTTCTTATATACCCACACATAAAGGCAAATTTCTTTTTTACCCTATGTCATAATTCATGATCGAAAGGGTTAAAACCCACAAACCTGGCAATCCTATGCGCCCTATTATTAGCTCGGTGGGCTCTATTACTTATAAACTCTACAAATGGCTTGTCAAAGTCTTGTCCATCATTCTCGGAACTATCTCTGATTCACATGTAAAAAATTCCATGGATCTAACTGAAAAAATGAATAATGCACGTACTGAAACCAACGATAGATTGATCAGTTTTGACGTTTGTTCATTGTTTACAAAAGTGCCAATTGACGATATGCTTGACTTTCTCTCCCGAGAATTACATCGGTATGACCTGCCACTACCTTCACACATTGTTTTGGAACTTATTAAGCTTTGCATCAAAGACTGTAAATTCACTTTCAATAACGAGTATTATCAACAAGTTTTTGGGATGGCCATGGGCAACCCCTTGTCGCCCCTCCTCTCCAATATTTATATGGAGTTTTTCGAAATTACTTACATTCCGAGAATTCTGGGGGTTGACATCCCTTGGTTGCGGTACGTCGACGATATTATGTGTATCTGGCCCATGATTCGTGACCTGGATGACTTCCTCCTTCAGTTAAATGATCAAGTCCCCTCCATTAAGTTTACTTTAGAAGTAGAACAAGACAACTCAATCCCGTTTTTGGATGTGCGTGTACATAGGGAAAGCCCAGGTTTTAAGTTTAGTATCTATCGGAAAAAACAGACAATTTGTCCTACGTACACTTTTACTCGGGACATGACACCCCCACTAAGAAGGCCATTTTCTTCAATGTTTCTCCGCGCCCTTAGGACCGCCAGCCCGGAATACATCGATACCGAATTGGAAAAAATCAACGGTATTGGAAGTGATCTGTGTTATCCATCTGCGTTTATGGAATCTTGTCTCAACAAGGCAAAACGAACTTCCTATCGTGTGAATAATAACAGTCGTACTTTGTTAAAAATTATTTTAGTACTTCCATTTTTCCCGGGCTTTTTAAGCATTGCTAATGTACTTAAACTTTTGGATATTAATGTAGTATTTCCATATAACAACATTGTGAAAATTATCGTAGTGAAAAATAGCCCTACCAATAATTCAGGCATTATCTATAAGACTGGTTGTAAACAATGTGATTCCTTTTACATAGGTCAGACGGGAAAGGATTTGCACACACGTATAAAGCAGCATCAATATTCCGTTAGAACAGGACAGTCGTCCAGTGCCATTTTTGTCCATTTGTCAGAGTTATCCCACTGTATTGATTGGAATAATGCTTCAGTCCTATTTCACTCTAACAACATTGTTAATAGAAATATTCTTGAGTCTGCCATTATCCAATTTACAAATAACTTCAACATAAGCAAAGGTCTTTTTCAACTCGATCCTCTTGTTTTGAATTCCTTCAGAACAGATTTAGATAAGAAGGGTAGAACGCTAAATCTTTGGTAAACTTGTATGCTACTCTAATAACTTGTATTTTTCAATTTATTTTTATATACATCGAACCTAAACAAGAAGGGCAGAGTGCTAAAACCCGGGCAGATTTCTAGTATAAATTTGTATTTTTTTAAATTTTCTATAACATTGGTTGGAAACAATTCATTTGATCTTGTGCTAAAAATCGGTAGTTTTTCCTTACAAATTTGTATGCTCTTCCCACAATCCTTTAATGTTTAATTTTTATTTTTATCTCTCCGTTTATTGTATATATATATATATATATTTTTTTTTTCTGTAACATATATATAGGCTGTATCTCTTTATATACTTCAGTTTCTGAGGATGTCATTAGACGAAAGCGCTTGAGCACCATTCTGTGTTTCCTTTCCTTCGTGGTTTTATTCATCATAAATATTTTTCACGTGTTACTTTCGTGAAATAATTTATTTATATATATATATATATATAAATATATATATATATATATATATATATATAAAATTGTAACAGCTATAGAATTTAAGTTATATATAATGCGTAAAAACGAAATTTTGTATTAATGCCTAGAATTGCGCCACTCCTTTCCTTTTTGTATGTGTGTGATTAGACATGGGGTCTATTACTGGGTTTCTATTACTATTTCTATTACTGCTACTTTTGATTTCTTTTATTACTATTACTTTATTTTCATCTTTTACTACTGTATTACTGTTACTATTACTTGGTCATCTATTACTATTATTATTACCTTTGTATGTGGGGTACTTCATTCATTTGAAAAAGATCTTTATGTCTATTTAAATGCAATTAGAAGCAGTGTTTTAACAAATATTTGTTTCACCCAAATCATTACAATTTCAGACTGAAGGTCTTGATAAATTTTACTTTATTGAAGGAACAATTTGCCACAATATTAGTTTTTGGTGTGTAATAAACAAACATGATGTGGTTGGTTTTTGTTATTCACTTGTCAAAGAAAACAGTTGAATGACAGCAGTAACTATGAGAAAATTTTCGACAACCCAAAGTTAATGAAGTGCCACTGTAATAGAAAAGTAATAGACTAATATCTGTTACTTTGCTTTCTATTACTATTACAGCCAAAAAATTATGATCTATTACTATTACTATTACTTGAAAAATCCTGTAATAATCTATTACTATTACCTATTACTTTTACCCCATGTCTATGTGTGATAAAACATTGAACCTATATTATGTAAAAATATGATATATACAATAAGCGAAATTATGTATTAATTTATGAATGTATTAGCTATACCTTTTAAATACACTTAAAAAGTTACACTTGACTATTATTATTATGTAATAAAATGTTGAAAATACTTGGTTTATTCTTATCTCGTCATCGCGCACAAACACACACACACACAAGAAAAAAGTAAAACTTGCATTGTTTCTTCGATTATCACAGAATCCGTATTTCGGAGGCTCTATTCGTATAAAAGAACTGGCTCGTCCCGAAAAGAAAAAGAAAAAATATTAGAATAAACCGCGCTTTATTATTATTATTATTATTATTATTACCCTTATAATTATTTTCAAGGGATAATGCTAGAGAACTAATTGTATGGTGAATGTTTTAAATAAAATCGGTTTACAGTGAAGTAAACCTCTTCAGGGATTTAAAATAAAAAATAAAAAATAAAGACTACTACACCAATCATTTCAAAAGAGCTTTTATATAACAGGAATTAGTTAGTCACCTGGGATGCTGAGACAAAGCTTTAAAGAAGAGTCCTTTCATAATGCAGATTTTGATATTGCTCACATAATGAAGACGGTGCCGATCGAACCGTTTGTGATTCTCGGAAGAACATCGGAATCGGATTAAGGACCTTGTGGTGCCAGATCCTGTACAGTGTGGCTTGAAAATACGCTGTTGCTGTCCACGCACCCCATCAAACCATCAAATGAACACACGCATTAGGTCTGTAAAATCATAATGTATACATAGAGATTGGGACACGCACATATATATATATATATATATATATATATATCGGCTATTGATTGGTGGCGCGGAAAACGCAGCTTAATAATAAACAGGAACACCAGAGAAAATACAAACATCCTTCAAGGTTTAATAGTACCAACGTTTCGGAATGCACTAATTCCATCTTCAGGGCTAAAACAATAAAATTCCAAATCACATACAATATACAAATTGCTTAATAACAATTTAAAATAAACTTAAAAAATTATAAAAAGTAGCTAAGAAAATGTAAAACATTAAAACTAAAAGGTAAATAAATGTGAAGTTAAAAAGTTAAAATTATAAAAAAGTAAAAGTATTAAAACTGAAATGTAAATAAAATAAACTAGTACCTTAACCAAAACATAGCAGATCTATCGATGATTCGTCAGAATTTAGGTCTGGTTTTAGTTTATAAATAAACAAAGACTCCATAATTTTAAGCTTAAGGTCAGAGCTTCCGGCAACAAGTACGGTGAAATTAGACTGTGAAATTGGGTGGTTATTGTTGTGCGAGTGATTACGTATGAGAGAATTAGGTGGTTTGCCAAGGGGTAAATTTGTACGGACCGATTTACCGAGATGTTCGTAAATACGAGATTTTAAATGTCTTTTAGTTTTACCTATATATGACCCCATACAGTGGTCACACTTGTATTGATAAACTATAGATGACTTAAGAAGTGTAGGAATAACATCCTTGTATTTAAATAAATGGTAAATCGATTTAGACGGGGTGAATATAATTTTTATACACAGTTGTGGGTAGAATTCCTTGAGCAATTTTAAAAGTTTGTTTCTAATGTTAAAACTTGAGGTTCCCATATAGGGCAAAGTGAAATACAGGATATCTTTGGGGACTGTAATTAAGTCTCTAGTTGTAGGGCTTATTAGTCTATTTAAGGTTCTGCCTATTGTAGTCTCCACCAGTCTAGAAGGGAAATTATTCTTGGCAAGGAGTTTTCGGATGAAATCTAGTTCATCGTGTAGTTTGAAGTAATCTGAACAGATATTGAAAGCTCTATTGGTCAGAGTCGAGATTAAATTTCGTTTGAAACCTAAAGGGATAAAGGAAGAAAAGTTCGTAGTAAGATTGGTGAATGTCGGCTTTCGGTAAACGGAAGTTTCAAAAGAGGAATTAGTTTTTATTATCTTAATGTCCAAAAAGGACAGAGAGCTATTAGATTCAACTTCTGAAGTAAATTGAATGTTAGGGTGCTTAGAATTAAGGTAATTACGAAACAAAGGGATATGGTCTGGTGATTTAAACAGGAGAAAAGTGTCATCAATATATCTTCTATAAAAAACCGGTTTAAAGTTGGAAGGACACTCATTCAACCATTTGACTTCATGATGACACAGAAACGCGTTAGCTAAGGTGGGACCAAGAGGCAGACCCATTTGAACACCTTCAGTCTGTTTAAAATATTCACCGTTGAATATACAGTGCCCGCGAAAAGTATCCGATCACCCTTGAAATTTGTATTTTTTACATAAAAAACAATGTTTAAATGTATACTAACCTTATATTAGTATTTTGTCATCTGTCCTTTGGTTTGGATGACTTGTTCTAGACGTTTTGGCATGGATTTAATCAAGTTTTGACAAACTTCCACTGATATTTCCTTGCACCATACCTTTTTGATGGCCTCTTGTAATTTTTCGACTGAGCCAGTGTCGTGGCATTCAACCTTATTTTTTATTATTAGCCACAGATTTTCTATCGGATTGAGATCTGGACTATTACCAGGCCAATCCAAAATATCAAATTTATTGTCAGTAATCCATTTTGTCACTATTTTGGCCCTGTGACATGGTGCACCATCATGCATGTATGTTTTTGTCCTTTGGATTGCCATTGCCATTGGAAGTTTATCCTGTAGCATTGCTAAATACCGTGCACCATTCATAGTTGTGTTCTTCGGAAGAAAATATAAGTTTCCACGCCCATAGTAACCGAAACAACCCCAAACCATCACACTTGGAGGGTGTTTCATTGTCTTTAGGGTGTATTTAGGGTCCATCCTATTTGAGCCAATAGGCCGGCGAACCTTTTTTGGACAACTTCTGAATGTCAAAAATGTCGACTCATCGCTAAATAAAACCTTCTTCCAGTCATCAACAGTCCAATGAATGTATTTTTTACAAAATGCGACACGTTTTTTACGCATTTTTTCATTAATGAACGGTTTCTTAGCAGCATGGCGAGATGGTAATCCGAGTTCTTTTTGGAGCCGCTCCTGGATAGTTCGTTCAGAAACACCAGATAACAAATTATTCATATTAAATTTTATTTCTTTCGCAGTTATTGTTGGGTTTTTCAATACTAAACGTTTCATAAGTTTGTCTGTTCGCGAATTTGTTTTTCTCGGTCTGCCAGATCGTTTTTTAGGGACTGGCGTGGTTAGGCCACCATTGTTCTTAGCCCGTGAAACCCATAAATTAACGGTACTTTGGGATATGTTTAATTCCTTAGCTATCTGTCTCTTTGATTTCCCACATGCATGCAAAGCAACAATAGCACCTCGACAATCACTCTTAAGTTGTTTTTTAGCACACATTATATATAAATTTTATTTACACCACTTTCTGTAAAAAAAAAAAAATATCAAGAAATTTACACAAACAGTGAAATCTGACAAATTTGAGACACAGCCACCCGCAACGAAGGCTACCAGAACACTAATTTGAGAATGCGTTGGATAGCTCTCATATCAGCGAGCAACCTCAAAGTTACCAGATGTCGCTAGAACAAATAGAAAGTGAATTACGTGTCTCTGAATATCAAGGGAAAATATTGTATTTTCTTGAGTGATCGGATACTTTTCGCGGGCACTGTAAATATATGGTCTTCCACGGAAAATTTTAGTAGTTCTTTCATTTGGCCTCTATTAAAACCCTGCACAGTATCAGTATTATTAAAAAGATTGTCAATACATATATCAATAGTTTCTGCAACAGGCACATTGGTAAATAAAGATTTTACATCGAAGCTAGCCATTGTGTAAGAATTATTATTTAATGAGGTAATTTCTCGAACGAAAGAAAAAGAATCCCGTGCTGTATACAAATTATAAGTTATAGGTGATAGTATGGGAACCAAGAATTTTGAAAGGTTATAACTAAAAGTTCCTAGAGCCGATAAAATTGGCCTAAGCGGACAATTAGGTTTGTGTATTTTAGGGAGTCCATACATAATGCCTGGGCTGGATCCAGAAACAAATAATTTAGCAAAAACCGTGTCTGAGATTATATTATTAGATTTAAGTTTTCTAAGATACCTATTAATTTTATCTTCCTGTTTTAAAATTAAAGCAAAAATGTCACCAGTTACTTTAGTAAATCTAGTTGCATCATTTAAAATATCTAACATTTTATCGACATAAACATTCCTGTCCAAAAGAACAACGCCATTGCCTTTGTCTGGTCTTGTAACCACCAATGACTTGTCCAAAGACAGATTTCTTAGACTTTGAAACTCTTCCACCTCCATATTAGATCTATTGCCATAAGGGTTAAAAGCATAAAATGAAGTAAAAGCTAAATTACGTAAATTATTAGATAAAAAGTTAAAACCTTTACTATGTGGGTCAAAGAATGAATGTTTAAAAAGGTCCTTAAAAAATAACTCAAAGTTGAGGAAATAATTGTAAAAATTAAGTTTCTTTGGAGTAAGAGAGAATTTCAGGCCTTTACAAAGGGCAGATTTTTGAATATCACTGAGAACTTTGGAAGAATAATTAAAGATGAGATCATTAGCTGCTAGATTATTACTCGTATTATATCCTAATTTTTGGAGTTTCCTGTTCTGAACAAAATTCACCCTTGCAATACATTTCAAATTGCCCGTCTGAATGACGTTCAAAAGATGTGTTGAATCTATACCAGACACCAGAGACTTAAAATCACAAGTAGACCGATTAAGATCCCGATTACATTCATTACTGAGCATTTTCTTAAATTTAATTTCTGCATCTAGTAATTGTTTTTGACAGTTCCTATAGGTTTCACTTTTTTGTAAATGAAAGTTACTAAGTTTGAACCTCAAAAACTATGTAAGTTTGCCCTTGGCAAACCACCTAATTCTCTCATACGTAATCACTCGCACAACAATAACCACCCAATTTCACAGTCTAATTTCACCGTACTTGCTGCCGGAAGCTCTGACCTTAAGCTTAAAATTATGGAGTCTTTGTTTATTTATAAACTAAAACCAGACCTAAATTCTGACGAATCATCGATAGATCTGCTATGTTTTGGTTAAGGTACTAGTTTATTTTATTTACATTTCAGTTTTAATACTTTTACTTTTTTATAATTTTAACTTTTTAACTTCACATTTATTTACCTTTTAGTTTTAATGTTTTACATTTTCTTAGCTACTTTTTATAATTTTTTAAGTTTGTTTTACATTGTTATTAAGCAATTTGTATTTTGTATGTGATTTGGAATTTTATTGTTTTAGCCCTGAAGATGGAATTAGTGCATTCCGAAACGTTGGTACTATTAAACCTTGAAGGATGTTTGTATTTTCTCTGGTGTTCCTGTTTATTATATATATATATATATATATATATATATATATATATATATATATATATATATATGGGAAGGTGGGACAGAGAGGCACCATTAATCTTTCAATCCAGTTTTCTCTAAAGTGATGCGGTATGTCTAAAGACAGTCAGTGTTTTGCAATTGTTATTTATCATTAAACAAAATAAACTTCCAATGGCACAAACAAGTTGAATCATTTACTCCTGAGAATTAAAAGAAAAAAATTGGCAGGTGGGCCATTTTCTACAATGGGTAGGGCAGAATGGCCCTCACATATGGGGTATAATGGTCCTCACAAGAAAATATATGATAATATCCTAAAAACATATTTCTGACATGCTGGAGACGATTTTGTTCAGCCATCTGGTATGCCATTCGACGGACTTCCACCTTGGTCACACCAAACATCATTTGCTCCATACTCAAGACATAATTCACAAGTTCTGCTTCCATATCTCTTGAGAAAGCCATCTTGTAACGACCAAGTGACTTTGATGAGCCTTTAGCGTTCTTGCTTCCATCCTTGTGTCTGCGTTTTAATGTTGTTTTGGGGACACCAAATTGATTTGCTGCTTTTTTGTATCCCATTTCGCCATTGTCAAGCACTCGAAGGGCAGACTCCATTGCTTCGACAGTCCAAGACTGCCTAGTTGTTTTCCTTACATAGTTCTAGGGCATCTTCACCTGCAAACAAAAGAGGGTCCACACTATAATTCTTTGATATTCTTGTAATTAGACCAAAACTTTTAATATAAGAAAAACATAGCTAAGAAAAGAGTGGCAATATTATGGTAGAGCATACTGTAAAATGGAACGCCTGAGGGTAAAATAGAACCCTAGGCCATTTCGTCGCTTGCAAAAATGGACCGTTTTGCCCCAAGAGCAATCTGAATGAAAAGAACAGCTCATTGGAAATCTTACAAACGAAGAAGAATATTTAACCCTTTAGTTTTAGTCACACACTCCTACCCAAGAATCATGCAATAATACTTGAAATTATAAGTCGCGGTATCACTATTCACTATGCACATGTTTTTATCAGAGGCTTAACGATAGATCAGCTGGTGATGTAAAATTTTGGACTATTTTGCACGTAAACAAAAGCTAACTACCAACCTCGCCATGTTGTTACGTTCGACTGATGCACAGAGGTATAATGATTTATCCCACCTGCAACGTGGCAGCAGCTGCAAACCGAGATATCAAGGTGGTCCATTCTGTACTACTTTCTCATGTGTATATACTGTATATATATATAATATATATATATATATATATATATATATATATATATATACATATAAACATACTCACATATATATACTGTATATATAACTGAAATATGTGCATGAATCTCGGTTCTAGATGTATATAGATGAAATAACAGTGCTCACATCGTATCACTGCAGAGGTATACATTCGGCGAAGCAAAGTCGGCAAGGCAATTGTGTATGGATAATTCGGTCCTTTCAGATAAAAACGATACAAGAATAGAATTGGGCACAATCCGGAGTCACTAATACAAAAACTTCACAGAAAACACACTTCTACATTCTGCCCCACTACAAGAGAACTAGCTTCTATATACTTTGCATAGAACACTATTGAATAAGACTACTTCTGTATGTTTAGAACAAAGATATTAACTAATATATATATACAGGGTGTCCCAAAAAAACTATATACTCTTTATAGCATCATATATTTTATAATTTAAAAAAAACCCAAACAATATATTGTTATAGCAATTGCCAATGAAAGGTAAATTAGTAATCTAAGTGATCAAAATGTTATAGCGAGTTGTTTGCATATAAAATTTAATTAACTACGCCAAGTGCTCAAAATGTTCTCCGGCGGCAGGAATGCACGTTTGAATGCGTCGACTAACTGATTCGCAGACATGGACTAATGTGGATGCTGTGATGGTCCCGCACTTTTCCCTAATTGCATCCTTAAGGTGTTCGAGTGTTGCAGGTCTTGTACCATAAACTGCATCCTTCAGGTAGCCCCACAAGTAAAAATCAAGTGGAGTCAAGTCCGGTGAACGTGGAGGATACTCAACGCTTCTTCTTCGTCCTATCCAACGGTTAGGCAACGTTTCATCGAGGTACCTTCTGACATCACAATGAAAATGAGGGGGGGGGCTCCATCTTGTTGAAAGTAAAAGTCGTCGTTTCCAAACAACTTCCGAACTGCAGGTATAATTTCTGTCCGCAGCATGTCGAGATATGCGGCACCGGTAACTGTCCCATTAAAGAAAAATGGTCCAACCAAACCCCTGGATGATAAACCACACCATGCTGTTAATCCTGGTAAATTAACATGTTTATTTATATATATATATATATATATATATAATATATAAATTATATAATGGTATATTATGGTGTGTGTGTATTATGGTGTATATATATTACTTAACCTAACCAATCGTCAAGGGTGGACACTTGACCTAACCGGGCATTCAATTAACCTATATTAAATATCTTATTTTCAACAAAATCGGAAACAGTACAGGAAACGGAAAAGATCCAAATGGTGTAAGCGATGATAGGCTTAGTAACATCTTCATAGTGTCATAACTTTGTTATTTTCTAATATTTTCAAAATGATACATAGCTGCTTGCACCATTTTTTCTGCTATATCGACTGATGTATGTTTCGTTACTGTAGCATGTTTCATGGCAATACGGGTGTCTTGTAAAGTTTTACCCTTTTTACTAATGATAGGTTACATAGGATTGGTGGCGGCGTTTTGTTGTACATTCGTAATTCCCTTACGGCTATCGAGGTTAAGATAGATTTTCCGGCAGCAATTAATGCGATATGCATTGAAGTTAGGGCGTGTAGTATTAGCTTTAATTTCGATACTGATACTACATTTTACTCATTTATTAGTAACTTTATTAATAATCGGGATAGTATAATTGTCGGAGACTTTAACTGCCCCAACGTTAATTACGAGACTTTTACTGGTAATGATGAGGGTTTGAGACTGATTGAGTTTATGGAAGATAATTTTTTACGACAGATGGTTATGAACCAACGCGCGGTGACAATATTTTAGACGTGGTGATGACGAACGACGAAAATATGGTTATTACTAAATGTTTCACCAACAGTTTCATAACTATGTTTCGGCTCATTTGCGCAAGATATGAAGGTCATATTTGAACAGAACACACGAAAATACATTAGAAAAATGTATTTTAGATATTATTTTCAGTGTTGGTGAAACATTCAATAATTACGAGATCTGTTAGGAATGCTGAGCGTAATTTAGAGATAATTGTAGCTGTGGATAGTAAACATAATCCGAAAAAGTTTTTTGACGGTTAATATGTTTTAAATGACATGGGCTGGACCTGGAAATCAAAATAACTTTTTATGAGGTAGTTTTAGTCGCTTTATTCAAATTTGTCACTCATTTTTTGTGCAAATGCATATTAATGGTGAAAATTATGATACTAATAATAATATATATACAGGGTGGGCGGAAAGTAGCTCCCTATTTTGGATTGGTAAAAAAATACGTATATTATCCATTTATTTCAGAAGAAATAATATGAAAAGGTAGGCATACATGGTAGGTTTTCTCTAAAATTCAATGTGGGCTCCAACTCTTTCCACCAGCTTCTGGAGCCGCCCAGGAATGGCGTCCACTGACTTTAGCAGGAACTCCGGCGGGATGGAGGACATGACTTCCCGAATTCGGTCCTCCAGTTCTTCCAATGTCCTCGGTTTGGTGCGGTAGACTTCTTCCTTTACCCACCCCCAAAGAAAGAAGTCGCACGGTGTCAAGTCGGGGCTCCTGGCTGGCCATTGATGTGGACCACGACGACCCATCCAACGCCCAGGGAAGTGGGCATCCAGCCACTCACGGACAACAAGAAGTGCGGAGGGGCGCCATCTTGCATAAATATCAGATCGTCGATGTTCTCCCATGTGCTGACAACCGGCCAGACCTCGTTTCGCAACATAGCAAGGTACCGCTCAGCATTCATGGTGTTGCGCAGAAGGAACGGGCCCACAACCTGATCTGAGGTCATACCACACCACACCGTTACACTGAACCGATTCTGCCGTTTTTCAGCGGTAACCGTGCGACTTCTTTCTTTGGGGGTGGGTAAAGGAAGAAGTCTACCGCACCAAACCGAGGACATTGGAAGAACTGGAGGACCGAATTCGGGAAGTCATGTCCTCCATCCCGCCGGAGTTCCTGCTAAAGTCAGTGGACGCCATTCCTGGGCGGCTCCAGAAGCTGGTGGAAAGAGTTGGAGCCCACATTGAATTTTAGAGAAAACCTACCATGTATGCCTACCTTTTCATATTATTTCTTCTGAAATAAATGGATAATATACGTATTTTTTTACCAATCCAAAGTAGGGAGCTACTTTCCGCCCACCCTGTATATATATATATATATATATATATATAAATACCCTCATTTTTGGTCCGACGAGTATAATTTTGGGCTATTGTTTCGCTCCTCTGCCACTGAATTAGTTGGTTTCCCTTCTGGCTATTTTTTTTCCTAATTGGATTCAGTTTGGTGGTGTTTGTGATAGAATTATGACTTGCCGTTCGTGTGGTTTCGACTTTGAGAACTTGATTCATCATGTGCCCTAGATGAAGACAAAGCATTGGATGTTTTTATCAATTACGGCGTTATTCATTCATCCTTAACTTGCCAGAAATGTGACAGTGAGTACCTAATACGAAAAGATCAGAAGAAATTTAGGTGAAATAACCAATATTAACCTGTTAGGTTAATTGAATGCCCGGTTAGGTTAATTGAATGCCCGGTTAGGTTAATTGAATGCCCGGTTAGTTCAACTGAATGCCCGGTTAGGTCAACTGAATGCCCTTGATGATTGGCTAGGTTAAGTCGTGATATTTTCGTTAGTTTAAACGAAAATGACGAGAGCAAACTTTTCTGGTTATTTTTGAGGTGTTTTGCACGTTTTCTGTGGTAATGCGTCGATTACGAGATGTATAAAATGTAGTTAAAAATACATTTTTCAAGTGTATTTTGGTGTGCTTTGTTCGAATATGACCTTCATTTCTTGTGCAAATGAACAGAAATACAGTTGTCATTGCATGGCCCAAACACGTATTTTTGTTCATTTGCACAAGAAATGAAGGTTATATTTGAACAGAGCACACCAAAATACACTAGAAAAATGTATTTTTTTATTTCAACTTCAGGCCATGTCATTTGCGACATAATTACCTTTATGACTACGTCAATAATCGTAAGGCAATAAAAGATAACATAGGCCCTCTAGTGGACGCTAACGGCTCTCTGGCTTCCGATGCTCAGGCGATGGATATTTTTAAATTTTTTGCGACAGTTTTTACCATAGGAGACGTAAATAATGTCCCCAACGTGGACGATATCGTTCCATTTAGTAGTGAGACTATTTTGAATGAAATAACTGTTTACGAGGGTGAGATTGCGCATTATATCGATAAGCTAAAAGTTAGCAAGGCTCCAGGCCCTAACGCGCTTTATTCTAGACATTTAAAAGATTTGAAAGACGTTATTTTAGTCCCATTAGCAAACATTTTGGAGCAAGTGTAGTTTTCGTCCCCCTGACGCAAAAGGGGAACAAACTACACTAGGTCAAAGTTGGGGAACGTAAACTACACTAGGATCTTTAGGAGACATTTTTTAAATGAATCCATCAAATAAAACGTCAAAACTAACGAAAATATTACGACTTAACCAAACCAATCGTCAATTATATATATATATATATATATATATATATATATATATATATATATATATATATATATATATTAGGGTGGCCATTTAAAAAGGAGGACACTGCGTACGTGGCCATACGTTAACATATATATATATATATATATATATATATATATGTTGACGTACGGCCACATACGCAGTGTCCTCCTTTTTGGAAATTTGGAAATGGCCACCCTAAGGTCAGAGTGCTCAAAAGACGGACTGTCCGCCTAAAGCCGGACGTCTGGCCACCCTAATATATATATACAGGGTGGGCCGAAAGTCTGGATCCATAGGAAAATATTTATTTTAATACATAAATTACAACAAATGGTAAATACTTAAAATGAATATCAACTTTAACTCGTAAATGCGTATCCGTGATACTGTACAGTAGTTCGTACTCCAGTATAAATACTCAAATACTTTTTATTTCAGCCCAGAAATGGCTTCGAATCTAACAACAGAAGACCGGGTAGAACTTGTGCTCATGTACGCAAGACAGGGCGCTACACACAGAGAAGTTGCTACCGAATTCAATAGAAATCATCCTGATAAGCATCCAGTAACACATGCGACTGTTGGCAAGTTTTTAAACGTTTCAAAGAAACAGGAAGTGTACATGATCGACGGCGTTCTGGTCGTCCAAAAACTGCAACTGATGAAAATACCTCTGCAATGGTATGTGAAACTTTAACGAATAGTCCAGTAAAGTCAACAAGAAGATTATCAAATGAAACACGCATCTCGAGAACGTCAATTCGAAGAATTATTAAAAATCATAAATTCCATCCCTAAGTGTCTCGATGTCAGAGGCCGCCAATTTGAGCATTTGTTATAATTTGTTGTTTATACTGGAGTACGAACCACTGTACAGTATCACGGATACGCATTTACGAGTTAAAGTTGATATTCATTTTAAGTATTTACCATTTGTTGTAATTTATGTATTAAAATAAATATTTTCCTATGGATCCAGACTTTCGGCCCACCCTGTATATATATATATATATATATATATATATATATATATATATATATATATATATCAAAGCTATTGACTTCTCCTTAGGGAACCGGAGCTTACAGATGAAAAGAAGGATCAACACAACGGCAAACATTTTCATTTATTTGTACATCAGACGTTTCGACAAATCTTTTGTCATCATCAGTGAGTTAAGTCTTAAAACCTTAAAACAAAATTGAAAAGTGAAAGTTACATCAATACAATATTAAGACCATTAAAATTAAAACCTTAAAGCAAAATGAAAATTGCATCAATACAAAATTAAAACATTTAAATTTCATCACTATAAAAACTAAAATTAAATTAAATTTCATCACTATAAAAACTAAAATTAAATTACCTCAATAGGTAAATACACAATGTTTACATCCACCTCCATACTTGGCAAAGTCTAAGAGACCACTAGGTGGTCAGGGGATTAGAAAGGGTATATCTGTGAAACACGGTTGGTTGTCAAAAGAGTCGTAATTTGTAGGATGAGCTATTATTATTAAGGGAGGGTTTGTTTCTATAGATGTACAAAGATTCTAAAATTCGGAGTTCTGTAAGGTTATTGGATCTAGTTAAAATTTCAAACTGAGTTTTGTGAAGGGGATGGTTAGGTTGTCGTAATATTTTTGTTAGTTTTAACGTTTTTTTGATTAGGTATACGCGGACAAATTTGGGGAACGTAAACTACACTAGGATAATGTAGGGGAACGTAAACTACACTGGGCACCACAGGAGGACGCAAACTACACTTGCTCCAAAATTTTTAGTAAGTCGTTGGAAGCTGGGATTATTCCTGAAGACTTCAAATTAGCTAAGGTTACGCCCATTTTTAAAAAAGGCGACCGCACAGTAGCTACCAATTATATGCCTATTAGCTTAACGCCAATTGTCGGTAAACTTTTGGAATCCCTAGTTAGGGATCGTATCTTCGATCACTTTGAAAGTTGTGATTTGATTAATAGTAGTCAGCATGGGTTTCGACGCCATAAATCTTGTTTAACTAATTTGCTAGAGTTTTATAACGAATACGATAGGCATAGAGCGGCTGACGTCATTTATTTGGACTTTAAAAGAGCGTTCGATACAGTTCCGCAGAGAAGATTAATTGCGAAGGTTAAAGCGCACGGTATACGCTGTCAGGTAGCTAACTGGTTAGAGGAATGGCTTCGTTCCAGGAAACAGAGGGTCGTTGTTAATGGTAGAGAATCGGGGTGGTTGGATGTAGGTAGCGGTGTCCATCAGGGTTCAGTATTAGGCCCGTTGCTATTCGTAATCTACACTGACATAGATGTAGGCTTCACCAGTAACGTGTCAAAATTCGCGGTCGATACTAAAATAGGCGGTGAAGTTCTTAACGTGGACGATAGAAATAGGCTCCAAGACGATGTAAATAGGATTACGGAATGGACGGATAAGTGGCAGATGCAATTTAATGTAGACGAATGTAAAGTTTTGCATATAGGTTCTTATAACAATAATTACACATACACGATCTACGACAGACAGTTAGCGAGCGTTGACGAGGAAATAGATTTAGGCGTACGCGTATCTAAGGATTTGAAAAGTAGGAACCAGTGCCTGGAGTCTAGCGCAAAAGCTAATAGGATGTTAGGCTTCATAGCGCGTAATTTCGAATTTAAATCGAAGAATATTATGGTGCCTCTTTACAAGTCCCTAGTCAGGTCTCGCTTAGAATATGCCGTTCAATTTTGGTGCTTGTATTTGATTGGTTGGAAAGGTTTCAGCGACGCGCCACGAAACTAATTTCGTCACTCCGCAACAAGTCTTACGAAGATAGGATTAAAGAGTTAGACTTGCATTCACTCGAGACTAGGAGATTAAGGGGGAGCTTATTGGAGTTTTCAAAATCGTTCATAAAATCGATAACGTAAATTTCGATACATTGTTCATTTTCGATAATAGCAATACTCGTAATAATGGATTTAAATTACGTGGTAGACGTTTCATTACTAACATCGCTAAAAACTTTACGTTTAAAGTAATTGATGAATGGAATGGTCTTCCCGCGTCCGTCGTGAACTCTACCAGCGTTAATATGTTTAAGAACCGTTTAGATAGGCATTTTAAAAACATTAATGTCGTTTACAATAATAAAACAATTAGCAACAGGAGCTCTCGGGGTGATAGTCGAGGTTTGAATCTGTTGATGATTGATGCCAGCTTGTGACATGCTAGCGTTAAATTTATATTAAAAAAAAATGATAAAAATTTAGACTAACACGAATTTAGATGTAGCTCGTAGCGTAAACTTACCCACTTTTTGTTATAATCTTCATACTTTTTTTCCCTCTTTTCTCATCCGCTCTTTACTTGCATGTCTGTAGTTTGAATGGTATGACAGTGTTTCTTTGAGTTAAGACTGTTTGCATGGTTTGTAAGCATTCTTATGTTACTTCTTTTCATCTTTCACCCCTTTCCTATTCTCTTCGACTATTTTTCCGACTTGTCGGCAGTGGCCGGCGGATGATGATGGCGGCGAGTCTTTTTCTCTTTTTCTGAATGAATGTTAACCAACGAATGACAGGTTCTGCTACTTGTTTAACCCCATACTCTTAGAGTGGATCTTAGGGTCTTTAATAGTCCTGGCTTCTGTAGATCTTGCATATTACATAATCTTTGTAAAATAAAAGAAAAAAAGGCATCAGCTTCAAGAGCCTTGGAGTCCCCTGTGGAGTGTGTCATAAATGTCCTGGCTTCACCCCTGCCTATAGCGGGAACGCAGAACCGGACAGCGTGGCTAGATCTGCTACCGCCCATTCGAAATGTTCTGGACCTCTGTCTGTTCATTTTTCTTAGTCTTGCAACATTCGTGGCCTTTTCTCAAATTTTCAATCTGTTGAACACCACCTCTCCTCCTCTAAACCTCATCTTCTTTGCCTCATTGAAACTCGTGTGTCTGGGACTGACAGCATCCACTTTTCTGTGCCCTATTACTTTCTT
Organism: Bathynomus jamesi; assembly: GCA_023014485.1. Lineage (NCBI taxonomy): Eukaryota > Metazoa > Arthropoda > Malacostraca > Isopoda > Cirolanidae > Bathynomus > Bathynomus jamesi. The sequence continues at coordinate 366,464 of JAJOZX010000136.1, read as the reverse complement.
TATACTCACTTTCACTCGAAAGGTGGATGTTGCGTATATGTACACAATGACCTAAATTGTTCTCGTATTCCCGAACTCGAATCTTCCGAATTGTATACCCTCTGGCTACGGCTTACATGCCAATCTCAAACTGAAGACATCTGCGATCTTTAACTTTCTCCTAATTCTATTGACTATCCAAAATTCTTTGACTACCTCACTTCCAATGTGGAATACATTCTTTCTCGTGCTCCCTTTGCTGAAATCTCCATTTTAGGAGATTTCAAATGTTCACCACCACCTTTAGCTTTCCTCCAATTTCACTGACGTCTCTGGTGAACTAATAGCTTACAACTTTTCTATCCTAAATGATCTAGAGCGATTGTACAGCACCCTACTCGTATCCCTGATCGCCTTGGAGATAGGCCCAACATTCTGGATTTATTTCTTACCAGTCATCCGTCTTCTTACTCTGTGAAACTTTTCTCTCCGTTGGGCTCCTCCAATCACAATTTTATATCTGTTTCCTGTCCTATCGCTCCAATTCGGCCTTTGGATCCTCCCAAGAGGAGCCGCCTTTGACACTTCGGCGCCGCTGATTCGGGGGCTCTTAGGCAGTACTTCTGTGATTTCCCATGGAATGATTACTGCTTCCGTGGCCAGGGCCCTTTTGGGTATGCTGAGCGCATCAGAGAAGTGATTCTCTCGGGCATGGAGACGTACATTCCGTATTCTATTCCTACTACGAATGCAAAAAAACCTTAGTTTAACTTTACTTGTTCTAATACTATCTGCAACAGAGAGGAGGCTTTCAGAAGATACCGTCGCCATCCAACTTCTGATTCTCACTCAACTTTTATTTCTGCCCGGAATCGTGCAAAATCTGTTCTTCGACTCTACAAATATTCCTTCATCCGAAAAAATGTGAAAATCTATCCAATTCTAATTATTCTTGTTCTTTCTGGTATCTAGCTAAGAACCTCCTCAACAACTTTACCTCCTCTTCTTTCCCTCCTCTCTTCCATTCCCTTGGCACAGTTGCCGTCTCTTCTCCTGCCTAGGCTGAACTCTTCGCTCAAACTTTCGCTTACAATTCAACCCTGGACGATTCCGGTGCTGTCCCTCCATCTCCTCCCCCCTCTAACTATTATGTCTGAAATTAGAATGTTTCTAAAGATGTTTTTTCTCCCCTATCTGGACTCAACTCTAGGATGGCATATGGTCCTGATGGCGTTCCTCCTGTTGTTCTGAAGAACTGTGCTTCTGTGCTGACACCCTGCCTAGGCAAACTCTTTCGTCTTTGTCTCTCATCTGGTACTTTTCCATCCTGCTGAAGTTCACTTTCATTCAGCCTGTCCTAAAGAAGGGTGACGCTCTCAACCCTCCAACTATCGTCCAATTGCTTTGATTTCTTGCCTTTCCAAAGTTTTTTTGAATTTATCCTTAATAGGAAGATTCTTAAACACCTTTCTTCTCACAATCTTCTTTCAGATCGTCAGTATGGATTCCGGAAGGGACGCTCTACTGGCAATCTTCTTGCATATCTCTGACTCTTGAGCATCCTCCTTTCGGGATTTCGGTGAAACTTTTGCTATTGCGCTACACATATCAAAAGCTTTTGATAGAGTCTGACAAGTATTGAATTTCCAAACTACCCTCCTTCGGTTTCTATTCTTCTATCTGTTCTTTCATCTTTAATTTCCTTTCTCGCCGATCTATAGCTGCGGTTGTAGATGGCCACTGTAGATGGCCACTGTTCTTCTCTTAAAGCTATTAACAGTGGTGTACCTCAGGGTTCTGTCCTGTCACCTACTCTTTTCCTTTTATTTATTTATGATCTTTTAATTCGCACTTCCTGTCCTATTCACTCCTATGCCGATAATTCTACTCTTCACTTCTCCACCCGCTTTCCAAAGGGTCCCTCTCAATAGTAACTCCATGATTCGTGAAGTACGGCTATGGAGCACTTGACCTCTGATCTTTCTGCTATCTCTGATTGGGGCAGAGAAAACCTTGTCTTTCAATGTCTCAAAAACTCAGTTCCTCCATCTGTCTACTCGTCACAATCTTCCACACGACTATCCCCTTACCTTCAACAACACACAACTCAATCCTTCCTCTTCTCTTAACATTCTTGGCGTTTCCTTTTCTCTTGCTCTTTCCTGGATAGATCACATATAGTCTCTTTCTAAAACAGCTTCTGAGAGGTTAGGTGTGCTGTACCGGCTCCGCAGTTTCTTCACCCCACCCCCACTCATTTGCTGTCTCTGTACAGGGATCTTATTCGCCCCTGTATGGAGTATGCTTCTCGTATGTCGGGTGGTTCAACCCACACAGCCGTACTTGACCGGGTGGAATCAAAGGCTTTTCGTCTCATCAATTCCCAGCCTCTTACTGATTGTCTTCAATCTCTCTCTGTTCGCCGCAGTGTTGCTTCACTTTCTCTTTGCTATCGCTATCATAACGGACATTGCTCTTCTGAACTCTCTAAATGCATGTCTCCTCCTTTGAAGAGAGGACGCAGTACCAGACTTTCTACACTTTCTTATTCCTTTTCTATCCAACTATCTAATGCAAAGGTTAATCGGTATTCTCAATCTTTCATGTACTCAACCGGTGAACTCTGGAACAATCTTCATCAATCCATCTTTCCTCCTGTCTATAAGCTACCATCTTTCAAACGCAGAGTGTCTAGGCATCTCTAAAACCCCGGACCTTGATTTTCGCTCTCTTCTTCTTCTATGGGAGGTGCGCTTTTGTGGGCATTTGCCCTTGGCCCCCCCTTCCTGAAAAAAAAGATGTTACCCTATATGTACTGTGAATTATACTAGACTGTGACAGCGCCCGAAATATCAGAAGTGCGAGGTCAAAACTGCGCATACAAATATTCGAGCAGCTTCCTTCGTTTTCAGTTAGTATGTGATGTGTGTGTGTGTGTGTGTGTGAGAGAGAGAGAGAGAGAGAGAGAGAGAGAGACAAGGAGTTACAAGGAGACAAGGAGTTACAAGGAGACAAGGAGTTACAAGGAGACAAGGAGTTACAAGGAGTTACAAAGACTAGAGGAAGCCTCAAAGACCTTTCGATCTAATCTGGGAAGTTTCTGTTATTAAACAAGTTTATTTTACTTTCAACTATTCTAGCAGTAGTAGAAAACAGATAGAAAAGTATAAAGCTCTCTCCCCACCCTCCGTTACCTCCCTGCCAGAGGCAGGTACAGAAAAAGGTTGAAGAAAATACCTTGACCCTGGAAACATAGCCAAGGAAATTTTAGAGGAAAGTGGAGAATAAAAAGAAGGCTCTTTACTTAGCATGGCCACATGGACACCGCGCAGGCGGACTTATGCACAGTTACGTTATGTTTCAGTCTTAAAGCATGAGAATATTCAGTACTTCGTTTAGCCTATTTTTAAACATTTTTACACTTTGGCTTGCAACAACCTCTGAGGGAAGTTGGTTCCAGATATTAACTATTTTATAAGAAAATAAATTTCCTCAGACAGAGGTCCTAAATGTCTTTTGTTCCAGTTTAAACCCATTATTTCCTGTCGAAGTGGCATTAAGTGAGAATAAGTTTCTGTAATCTACCCTGTCTATTCCATTGAGCATCTTCAAGACTTGAATAAGCTGACCGCGGAACCTCCTCGTCTCTAAGATAAACAGATTTAGGCGCTCCAATCTCCGTTGGTAGTTTTCCATTCTCATTGAAGGGATCAATTTTGTAGTCCTTGCTAACCTTTCTATATCCTTCCTAAGGGACGGAGACCAAAACTGCGCACAGTATTCAAGTTGAGGTCTGAATAGTGAATTATAAAAGAGACATTACAGTCTCCTCGTTTCGAAACTGGAACTGTCTTTTAATATAACCTAGGATTTTTAAGGCCCTCTTTTCGACTTCTGCCCAGAGCTTCGACGGTTTCAGATCGTTACTGATATAAACTCCTAAGTCTTTCTCCAGATCGGTCTCAGTGAAGTTCCTTCCCAAGAGAGAGTAATCGGTCTCCGGGTTTTATAACCTATGTGCATTACCTTACATTTGTCCAAGTTGAATGACATCTGCCAAGAAGCGGACCATTCGCCCAACCTGTCCTTAAGATCATTTTGAAGCGTTCTTATGCCCTCCTCAGTACTTACACTACTTCCTAATTTCGTATAATCTGCAAATTTTGAGATTGTACTTAGAAGCCCGACGTCTATATCGTTAATATAGGTGATAAAAAGTAAAGGACCCAGAACGGAACCCTGTGGGACACCACTGGTGACGGGCGCCCACTCCGAAGCCACTCCATTTATTACCACTCTCTGCTTTCTATCTTTTAACCAATCCTCAATCCAGTTGGAAACGAGCCCGGTGATTCCTAGTCCTCTGACTTTAGTCATCAATCTCGCGTGAGGGACTTTGTCAAAGGCTTTTTGAAAGTCGAGATACACTCTATCTATTGCCATACTTGCATCGTATAGTGTATGCATATTATGAAAATACTATAACAGGCTTGTCAGACAGGATCTATGTCTCCTAAATTCATGTTGAGAATAAAAAATTAGATTGTTAAATTCAAGGTGATACACAATACGTTCTGTAATGATTCCAACAGTTTGCCGACAATTGATGTTAAACTGATCGGGCGCTAATTAAAAGGATTTTCCCTATCACCCTTTTAAAGATTGGTGTTACATTTGCTAACTTCCAGTCGGTTGGAATTTTCCCTAACTCGATTGATTGTTTGAATATGGTGACTAAGTTGTCAAGAACATTGTGGCTAACCTCTTTTAATACCCCTGGAAGAAATAAGACGGGACCAGGTGATTTGCATTTATTCATCTTGTCATTAATTGCTGTACCTCATCTCGTAAAACTTGTGGTCTCTACGGGATGGTCACCGTCATACGTAATCACTTTACAGAGTGAGTCAACTCTAGCTTATTCATCGTTTGGCTGATCTAATTAAGGACTTAATCTTACGACGTAGGGTTATATATTTTTCTGAATTAGTCTGGTTGAAATGTGACTGGAGTAGTTTGTAGACTCTATTTCTTTCTGTAATAGCATTGCTAATTTCGTTGTTAAACCATTTCGGCGACTTTGTTGACAAGGAAAATATTTTAATGGGTATAAAAGTGTTCTGTAATATTCTAAACTGATCCCTATACGAGCTCTAGGTGACATTAACATCCTCACTTATTAGAACTTCAATTGTGTGTAAACTACTTCGGAAACTTTCAGAATTTTTGCTCTGGAGAAATCCAGTCTTTCACGAGTCTTTTCGCGTGTATTAACTGGAACCCTGAGGTCAAACCTAATCAAATTGTGATCGCTGCTACTCAAATTTTCACCAATAGTCAGGTTAGAGACTAGGTCATCTTCGTTCGTGAATATGAGGTCTAGTTTATTATTACCCCTTGTAGGACCATCAACCCATTGACTTAATAAATTATCATCGGCGAATTCCAACAGTCTTGAACCCTCAGCATCAGCTGTTTTGTTTTCCCAATTTATATTACCACAATTAAAATCACTGGGGGAGTAGGATGAGCTACTGGTAGAGGACTAACTGCTTGGGGGACAGGACTATCTGCTGGGGGAGGACTGACTGCTAATATTGGGGGAGTAGGATGAACTACTGTTGGAGGAAGACCGACTGCTGGGGGAGGAGGATTAACTGCGGTGGGAGGAGGATTAACTGCGGTGGGAGGAGGATTAACTGCGGTGGGAGGAGGGCTAACTGTTGTGGGAGGAGGGCTAACTGTTGTGGGAGGAGGACTAACTATTGTGGGAGGAGGGCTAACTGTTGTGGGAGGAGGGCTAACTGTTGTGGGAGGAGGACTAACTGTTGTGGGAGGAGGACTAACTACTGGGAGAGGAGGACCGACTGCTGGGGGAGTAGGCTTAACAGTTGGGGGAGCAGGATCAATTGCTGGTTTGGGGGGTCCTAGTTTAAAAAGATTATACAAATTTGTGTTCAGTAAATCACCAAACTTTTTCCCCTTCTGATTAAAGTGTATCCCATCCGAACCAAAGTATTCCCCATTTCCGAAGAATGTAGGCCAAAAATCAACAAACTTTAGGCCTCTTTCCTCACACATACATTTAACTCTCTCTTATTTATTCTAATGGCTTTACTTAAAGTGTAGTCACTAACACGCATTCGTGGGTGAATCCCTCAACCATACCCATTTTTGTTTTTTTCCGAACCTTGCCGGTTTGGATCTTTTACTATTTCACAATGGACTCTGTCCGTTCTCCTGTCCCTACCTGAAAAACGTCATTGCCACCAACATGTACAATGATGGATGGGGGCAGCAATTATTCTTAATATTAATTTTGACTAATTCCCTTTTTATGAGAGAGAGAGAGAGAGAGAGTTACGAGAGAGAGAGTTACGAGAGAGAGAGTTACGAGAGAGAGAGTTACGAGAGAGAGAGTTACGAGAGAGTGAGTTACGAGAGAGTGAGTTACGAGAGAGTGAGTTACGAGGAAAAGTAGTACCTCAAAAGGCCTTGTGGCCCATACCGAGGAGGTACCAATGGCAACGGGTGCCAGGGAAAATTTCATACACCCTCAAATAGTGTGAAAGATTCGGTCTAACCTTTTCTTGAACAGATCCACAGAAGAACTGTTCACAACTTCTGAAGGTAGCCTGTTCCACGTGTCACAGATCTTATACGTAAAGAAATTCCCCCACACAATAGTTCTAAATCGTTTCAAATCCAACTTCCAACCATTGTTGCGAGTTGGGTTATCATTTAAACTAAACATGCTTCTAAAATCGATATCGTTGAACCCGCGTAAGAACTTGAAAACCTCGATGAGTTGACCGCGCAGCCTCCGAGTTTCCAGCGAAAAGAAATTCAGGGCGCGTAAGCGTCGATTGTAGTCCATATGCCTAACGGAAGGGATTAACTTTGTGGCCCTCGCCTGCACTCGCTCCAGCCTCTTAATATCTTTCCTGAAGGTGGGCGACCAGAACTGCACAGCATACTCGAGGTGTGGTTGAACTAGGGAATTGTACAGAGAGAGCACAATCTCGTTCCGAAATTGAAATTGCCTCCTGATATAACCCAACAGCTTCTGGGCTTTCTTTTCCACCTCTACGCACTGTTTCATAAACTTAAGGTCGCTGCTAATTAGCACACCCAAGTCCTTTTCCAAATCAGTGGCCTCGATATTACTCCCCAACATCGAGTAGTCCGACTTGGGATTGGCGTAGCCAATGTGCATCACCTTGCATTTACCTAAGTTAAACGGCATTTGCCATTTTTCGGACCACTCTCCTATCCTACCTAGGTCCGCAGCCAGTTGCTCGAGCGCTTCGGGCGTCCCAACATTGGCTCCAAGCTTGGTGTCATCAGCGAATTTTGCGATCCTACTGACGATGCCAGCGTCGATATCATATATGTAAATGATAAACAACAGTGTCCCCAAAACGGAACCCTGAGGAACCCCACTAGTGACCGAGGCCAACCCGAACTAACCCATTTAATTACAACCCTCTGCCACCTATTCTTCAGCCAGTTTTCAATCCACCTACCTACTTCCCCACCGATACCCAATGCGCGGACTTTCACCATTAGCCGGCGGTGAGGTACCTTATCAAAGGCTTTCTGAAAATCGAGATACAGTATATCAATCGTCCTACTCTTATCATACTGACTCCACATGCCGTGGAAAAACTCAAGGTAGTTGGTGAAACACGATCTATGCCGTCTAAAGCCATGTTGGGAGTCCCCAAGCAGCTTGTAGGAATCCAAATGGTCACCGATCCTATCCGCTATTATCCCCTCTACTAATTTAGCTACAACCGAAGTGAGACTAATGGGACGATAGTTCCCTGAACTTCCGTGATCCCCTTTCTTAAAGATAAGGGTCACGTTGGCTTCCCTCCAGTCACCAGGCACCTGGCCCGTCTCCAACGATTTGTTGAAGACTGTAGCCAGGTAGGGAGCAACCTGGTCGCGCACGTCCCGCAACACTCTGGGGAAGAACTCGTCTGGCCCAGGAGCCTTAAACGATTTCAGTTTGTCTATTCTATCGGCAACGACTGTCGCGGTACACCGAACACTATCCACGCCAGCACCTTCGTGCCTGACACCTGGCTCGGGGATGATGCGGGTGTCCTCCCTGGTGAACACTCCCGCAAAGTACTCATTCAGCACATCAGCAATGTCCGCGTCGGAGGTCCGCAGAACGCCGCTGGGGTTCTTTAACGGCCCTATCATGCTTATAATGGGCTTTCTACTATTAACATAGCTGAAGAACTTCTTAGGGTTCACCTTGCAGAGGCTTGCCACCCGTAGTTCTTCGTTACGTTTCGCTAGCCTAACCTTCGCCTTCACTTCCGTACACAGGCGGACATACGCCTCAGTGTTCTCATGGGAACGATTGGCCTTCGCCCTCCTATACGCGGCTTTCCTATTTCGGATAGCCGAAGCGATGTCCCGACTGAACCACTTAGGCTGCGTTGAAGCGGGGGTGACCAGTTTTGAGGGTATGGCAGCAGACTGCAGCACCATAAACTGGTCTGGGAATGTATTCCATACTCCCTCAACATCGCCGCCGACCTCTAACCCCATCTCACCTACGCTATCCCGGAGGCTAACAAAGTCCGCCCGCTGTAGATCGAGTTTACTGGCTCTCGAGGCACGGAACCTAATCAGACCGTGATCACTCCCGCCCAACGATTCGTCAACGGTGAGACCAGTGACGAGGTTGTCTTCGGTCGTGAATACTAAATCTAGAACGCTTTCGCCTCGTTTAGGCTCATTGACCCACTGAGTGAGGAAGTTCTCATCAGCAAAGTCAACTAGCCTCCTCCTTTCAGCATCAACAGTCCTGTCTTCCCATTTTATGCCGCGACAGTTGAAGTCTCCTAAAACTACACACACCCTATCCCCTAGCAGGCTACGGAGTTCTGTCTACAGGGCTGTATCCTCCTCGAGGAGGAGATGCTGAGGTCTGTACACCAAGTTTAACCTATAGTTCGTCCCTCCCACGTTCAGATCGACTCCAAGCAGCTCCCGTTCCGATCGGAACTGGCAGTCAACCGGACTCAACGTGTCCCTCACGTATATTAGTACCCCTCCCCCCTCCCCACGGGTGCGGTCTTTGCAAAACATTCTATACCCGGGAATTTCGAACTCCCCAACGTAGTCCCTATGATCACTATGAATCCAGGACTCGGTGATTGCAACGATATCCTGGTATTCTGATGCTAAGAGCGCTCGTAGCTTGCAAAACTTATTCCTTATCGATCTAGCATTAAAAAGCAGTGCACGGAGGGAGCCTTCCATATTCTGACCGCCCCCTAGCATGACCCGTTTCCCGAACAGCCAGGGCTGTCGGGAGTTGAAGAGCCCCTCACCAACGAGGGGGCAACTTCCGCAGGAGCCTCAGCCCCCTCCAACCGGGCAGGAGGGTCACCCACCTGTACCTGGACGCACCCTTCAGTTGAAGGTACGTCCGCCACCGGCTTAACATCATCTCTCCCCGGTGGGGGCCTGTCATCTCTCCTCGGGCTCGACCTCACCATTCTGTATAGGTGCCGGTCGAGCAGCGCGCCTAGCACACCTTTACCCTTGTCATTGAGGTGGACACCATCCCTCTGGTAAAGGTCCCACCTACCCGAAAATGCGTCGAATGGGTCAATAAACCTCACGCCCAGTGGGACGCACAAGTCATGCACCCTCTCGTTGATGCCAATGACCTTACTGAGCGCGTGGTCACTGGCATTCATCCGCGGTAAAATACCCATCAACATTCCCCTGTCTTCAGTTTTAGATCATCCACAAGAGACATGATCTCGGTGATGATCCCTTCTGTAAAACCTACCCTACCGCCTTTGAGGAATAGGTCGTTGCCACCAGCGTGGACACCAATCGTAGTCCTCCGACTAGCCACGCGTGTTTCTCTAGCTCCTTCCTTAAGTGCGCCGTTCCCCGCCGAGGTAAGCACCTTACCTTCCTCCTGTCCCGGTTTGCAGAAGCAAAGTACTTCTCCTGGCCCCTGATCTGCAAGTCCCCAATCAAAACGGTGTCTTCCTCCTGACAGGGGCAACCGGGATCTCAGGCTTCGACTTCGCAGCCTTCTTGCCCGAGAGAGAGAGAGATAGAGGGATAGATAGATAGATAGATTTATTGAGTGATTGATTTATTCATTTTCCTCTTTATAAATTTCAATTTAATGATGATGTTGTAGTGAACGATGTCATCTTTGAGCGTGTTTTTGATTGTATTTTATCCGTTTTTAAAGATCGCGACAGTTTCACTCACAATTGTTAGTGCAGAATTTAATTTCTGTACCGATTCATCGATTTGTTGTACTTGGTATTCCATATATTAAAACCAAGCTCACCCTCTCGTATATTGTTAATTTCGCAGCCATCCCCTCCCTAAAAGAAAAAATAATGCATTGTAGTCGACACTGAAAATTCCTATGATGCGCGACTTTTGCGCCACCCTGTATATTATAATCAGCTTGCCCTGAGCCAGCACGGTCGGCTGTGGTAGCTGGCTGGCAGTTACAGCCATCCCCCAGTTTACTTCAAGAAGCTCTGGTGGTAGGATGTCATGTTGCATTTATCCAGTTATTCAATATACACGGTGAACCAAAAGTAGGTGGACAGTAGGTTGAATACGGTTTGTGTTATATTATATTATAACTATGGTGTTCATTATAACTATGGTGTTTGTGTTATATTATATTAAATATTATAACTAAATTTATTTAAATTTTATTTTGTATTATAGTATACAAAAAAATTAAATATGTATTCTCAAAATAAACGTTATCATTTACTGTCCACCTACATTTGGTTCACCCTATATATAAATATATAGGTTAATATTCGTTTTAATGCTCCCTTCGTTTTCGATAGAAAGAGACATTCTATGACAATTTAACATATAAATTCATATTCAGGACACCTTGAAACCTCAGGGAAACTGATAAAAATCAAGGAAATGTAATAATTTTTTACGGAAAAAAAAAAAATCTAGACGTCTGGTCTGGCAACAAAACCCCATCCTATCCAAAATATCCTGCATGGTACTTGTTTAACCGTGAATATCCCTCTCAACAAGGTCTCCACAAATTCATGTTGGTCGCCGCTGATATGTACAAACAACCCAACGCTGCTATTTAAGGTAAGAAATTGCGAAAAACGAGGGTTAGGTGAGGTTAGGTTAGGTGAAGTTAGGTTAGGTTAAGTAAAACACTTTTTTCTGGTGTTTTTTTTTTTTTTTTTTAGTCTTCATTTTTTTGGAATATGAGCATTTTTGATAAATTTTAAAATTGAAAATTTCTCAAAAACGGCTCATTTCTCAAAGAAACGAAGTTCAGACTTGAACAAATCAAACCAAAACACACCAGAAAAATGTGTTTTGGTCCAGAAAGGAGAGGGAGCACTAAAACGAATAATTACAGAGATATATATATATATATATATATTAGTGATGTAGGTCACATCCGCATCCGCATCCGCGGAACATCCGCACATTTTCCCGCGTCCGCATCCGCACTTTGGACTGCGGATGTCGTGCGGATGTGGACCGTTGAGATAAAACGTCATTAATAAGCGGAAATTATCAAATTCTACTATATTAATAGAACTAGTTCATTGTGCGCAAAAGTGATGCAAGCGACAAGACGAGAGGCTGTTCTTGTATGAAGTTACTCTCTTGCAACCTACTTAGATCCACGTTACAAAGCTAAGTTTTTCACCTAGTACATTAGAACGAGTTAAATCATCACTTGGCAAAGCAGTTGAAGAGCTTCAATCTCTTGAATCTGTCGCTTCGCCACCCACCAAAAGAATAAAAGTTTCAGTGACAGAACCAACTCCTTCAACAAGCAAATCTATCACAGAATCTGTCTCTCAGTTTCTTGAGTCAAGCAGCAATGACGAGACCTACGCGATGTCAAAAGATGTAGTAAAAATGATCGAGAGCTATCACCAAGAAAAACGCCTGGCTGCATGTGACAATCCTATTAGTTGGTGGAAAATACGCAGAATATCTATCCATACTTGAGTAAACTTGCAAGGAAACATTTAGCCTGTCCTCCAACAAACGTACCAAGCGAGAGATTATTTAGCAGTGCTGGATTAATATATGATGAAAAGAGAAACAGACTGGCAGCAGAAAAGGCAGAAAAGTTAATGTTCCTTAAGCATAACCTTCCTATAATTAAGTTTGAACATTAAACGATGAACATCTTAGTTTACTTTATTTTAATTACTCATTTATAAATATGCCTAATAAAACTTTAAACTTAATATAAATAGTTATCAAGCTAATTAAAGATCTCTTTCTATAAGGGTGGAGGTTGGGGAAAGAGGTCGGTGGGGTGCATTTGAGTTGGGTTCACGTCCCGCATCCTGGTAACACAATTATGGTTTCTAATTGTGGCTGAAACTCAACAAAATATAACGAATTTATTTGCAGACGAATTCACTAATTGATTTCTATATTAGTTAGATGCTTGATATTATTTTATATGTTCAGAGAAAAGTACAGCAATTATTGTACAATTAATCAATTATACTACATTATAGCTACAGCTCTCTCTATATAATAACTTATTATATACGTTAAACACAACAAATCTCGAATATATCCTAAAAAATAACGAAAATGTAGACATCCGCAACGCATCCGTGGATGTTGAAATCAAACATCTGCATCCGCATCCGCGGATGTGTAAAAAATGACATCCGCTACATCACTAATATATATATATACAGTATATACAGGGTCTGTCAAAAAAAACTAAGCCAAATTCAAACTTTTATTAAAACAAAACCATTTATCTAATTAAGTTGAATTTTTTACACAATAAAGTATAGTTAATCACCTATTATCCTTTAAATTTTTATAACGATATCTTCAGAATTGTTAATTTTATTAATAATTAACTAGAAAGTGAGATTCTCCTACTTAACATGAAAAAAAAAAATTTACGATATACTGTACATAATTTTTAGTTTAATAAAACTAAAAGAACTGTTCAATATGATTCCCTTGCATTCCTATCACTTTTTTTAATGTTGGTCTGAATTCGTCTATTGCTCGATTTATTTGCTCTTGGGGAAGCTCTGCCCATTTTGCGATAATCAACTCACGCAAATGATTGACATCCCTTATTCTGTTCCTATACACTCTCTCTGCCAAGTTTTCCCATATTCCGTAGTCTACAGGGTTTAGGTCAGGGCTGTTAGGTGGCCAATTATTCGGTTCCAGAAATTCAGGCACATTCTTTTTCAAATATTCGATGGTTGTTTTAGCAGTATGTGATGTTGCACCATCTTGTTGAAAAATAAAGTAACCTTGACTAGCCAAGTTTCTCATTTCTGGAAGCATTTTCTCAAGCAGGGTATTTGAATAATATTGAGCATTAATTTTCACTCCTGGCTCAATAAAAAATATTGAAGTTTTTCCCAACTTGGACACTCCAACAGAAACCATGACGCTAGAAGAAAAGTGACTCTTTGTTGCGTACAGTCTTTCATCTTGGATTTCATTTTTCTTCGCAGCATCAGAATAAACCCAGTCATTCTGTGAGTTTCTTGGTGGCTCTACCGTAAAACGTTTTTCATCCGTAAAAAATGTCTTGGAAAGTTTATCTTCAGTTATTATACGTAAAATACGTTTGGATTTCTCAACTCTTTTCTGACAGTTTACTTCTGACAGTCTTTGTCCATGCACTCTTTTAAATGGTTTAAATTGCAGATCAGATTTAATAATCCTTCTTACGCTTGATTCTGATATTTCTAGTTCTTTTGATATTTGAGCAGGTGTCATGTGGTTACCAGGTCGATCCTCTTGACTAAGGATACGTTCCTCCACTTTCTGAATATTTTCATCTACTCTAACTGATTTTGGTCGCCCACTACCAACCTTCCTTTCAATGCTTCCTGTTTCATCGATAGTTCTCAATAAGTAATCTAAACCTGATCTAGTCCATCCTTTATAATCGAATTCAGAAAGTAATTTCCTTGCACTATAACCTTTTTCAACTCTATAATGCTTTATAATTATTTTATCTTCACGTGAGAATGGCATATTTAGAGGTATTCACGAAAATTTTTAAATCTAAACAAATTCTGAAAAAGAGAAAAAAGAAGATATTACATAATGAGAAAAACTGAAATTTTCGCAATCTGTAGAAATAACCGCATAACTCCTAAAATATTTAAAATAAAATTATAAAATTATGACAGATTATTTATGAGCCTTTTATTTATTTAGTGTAAAAAAAATATTTGAAATCTCTCTCAAATTGTGCATTTTATAGAGATTTCAAATTGGCTTAGTTTTTTTTGACAGACCCTGTATATATGCATATATGTCTTTGGAATACAGCCCTTCGCACTTAGATGCCCAGCCGTTCAGCCACTCTAAGCCAATTGCCAGTGAGCCAAAAGCCTTCGAGGGTGATTAGAGAAGAATCCACTATGCTACAAGATATGCCAGCGTCCGGATCTCTTAAGACCTCTCTCTCCCTCTCTCTCTCTTCTCTCCTCTCAATAAATATTTGTGCTTTATTCCCTTTTGAATACATACAAAAAAAAAAAATATATATATATATATATATATATTTTAGGTTCTCTTCTCTTCTCCCTCTCTCTCTCTCTCGCTTCCTTTGAGGGGATATTTCTTCCTTCTTCTACTACCCCTCTTTTCCCGGATACTATCCTCTATCCCTCTTTGTGGCCTTGGTTTTGGGAAACCACCCCCACTCCCTTTGTGGCCTTTGCTTTGGGAAAACAGCCCCATAAACCCCTCCCCCTTTGTATAACCCCCTCTTCCCTTCAATTGATCAGCAATCATTGCTATTGATTTGCACTCGACATTTTTGTCATACAACTGAACTTTTTACGCGAGTTACAATAAAAGTCGTCAGTATGGCAAGCACCATGATTTGTGTAAGAGATGTCTCGAGTTTACGAATGATCTTGTGAAACATTGTAAAGACTGTCACATGATTTGCGACCAGTGTAAAAGCCACAAATGCGAAAGCCGGGTGGTTAAAGGTAAGAGGAGGGATTGTAATGTATGTAGACATGCCTTTCAATAATACTTGTTTTGATTTCCATAAATTAAATGGGATGTGCAAGAAAATAAGAATTTGTGAGTGTGGTATGCTTCATACGATGGATAGCTGGGGAAAATTCGAGCATGAGTGCGATGAAATTCACTGTGCTACATGTCATGAGAAATATAAGGCGGATAGTGTAAAACATGTATGTTATATGAAAGATGCCAAGCATAAAAATAAACGTTGTATAACCGTGTATTATGACAGAGAGAGTTACACAAATCCAGAGACGAGTGAGGTTATTCTCAACTTACTTGCAAGCCAGACTATCTGTGACGAGTGCATGAACGTTGAGTGTGATGAATGCTGTAAATGTGGCAAACGAACAAACATTTTTAAGACGAGTGTAAGAGACACGCCGGTGAAACTCTTTGTAAACTATATTGTCAAGCTGTCTAATTAATTAAAAAAACGGCTGTGTACATTCTTGCGCATAACGCCTCAAAATTTGACACACAGTTTCTTTATAAGGAGCTGCTTGAAAATGAGTCCTCAGAAATATTCACGGGCGACCTTTTGAAAAGAGGTAACAAGCTTATACAAATGCAGATGAGGAATAATGTTCAGTTTAAAGACACTCTGTTATTCACGCCTTGTAAATTAGCTAAGTTACCCAAAGTAATGGGCGTGGATGCCGAAGTTTCAAAAGGTATTTCCCTTACACTTTCCTCACTGGTAACACTTTAGATAACGTAGGACCACAACCCACCCAAACATTACTTAAACTATAACAGTATGAGTGCTAGTGAGCAAGGAGATTTTGAGAGGTACTACAATATTTTTAATGACTCCAATCCTTACAATATAGCGGATGAGTGCGAGCATTATTGTGTGAATGATGTGCGCGTGCTTAGAATGTGTTTCCAGGCCTTCAGAAGGATGTACATAACCCGATTCAATTGTGATCCGCTACAAGCCACAACCATGATCGCGTCGTTGTGCTTCACTCTATTCAAGAATAACTTTACGCCTAAAGACAGCCTAGCTGTCATCCCCCGTAACGTTCCGCGTAGCTATGGGTATATGGCTATTTACTATCTAACACACCTACAACAGCAAACGGGAGTGTTCATAAAACATGCTCGCAACACGGGTGAAGTGGCAATTAAGATTAACGGCCGCGTTTATTGGGTACACGGGCTAAGTGAGGACACACTAATGTAAAAACAGTATACTCTTTTAACGGCTGTTGGTGGCATGGATGCCCACGTGTTGAGTGCTGAGTCACAGGAAATATCCATGGGAGATCCCCTGCTGATAGTCTTGCGTGGACCCGTACCCGTGGCTAACTTATAAGCTTCCAGTTCATTCACAAGGTTATATGGGAACAACGAATATGATGCACGGATGAAAGGTGATGACCAGTTTCGCGAAGAAATAAGGGACATCAAGCGTACAATGGTAGTGGTCCCTCTAAAATGTGGAGATAGTTTGTTCGGTGAACACACAAACCCCTTCAAGCTATACTTTCCACCTACGGAGGGTGTGAAACTCCATTACTACAGTATGATTTCTGTACTTTATACACTTACGTTATGAAGAACAACCCATACCCCGTAGGAGCACCTGAAAAACTGGTGCGTCCCGCACTACCGACCATCGAAGACTTTCAACTAATTTGAACGACAACTACTTTGGACTTTACTTTGTTGATATACTTTCCCCCTGCCCTGTCATAGACCATAGGTTTATGTTCCCTCTGTGTGATTTTGCTTAGTTTATTTACTCACAATATTCTGTGTTCCCCACTGACTTCTTCACAAAGAGGGTGAGATTCTTCACCGCTGGCCTCGCCGCGAAGACAGGTTTCTGTTCCCTCTGTGTGTAAAGTGTGCAGAGATGAATGGGGACTAACCATACATACAATCAGAGGAAGATCAGAGGCGTTTATACAAGTCCTGAGCTAGCCCTAGCCATTCGTCAAGGCTATAGAATACTGAAGATTAATGAAATGAAAATAAAAATGAAAAGGTTTATTGGCAGACTATAGTCCATACGACAAATATTATTAATACAATAACAGTTCACATACTAAGGATAGAAATATATACAGTTGATTAGAAATGATACAGTAATGGCGTAGTTAAGTGGAGCTACAGACATACGTTTTCGTACCCAATAATTCCATAGCTTAGAGGATAAATGGCAGGATTCATGGATAGCTTGGATAATCTGGTTGGTTGATTTTTTAATTCTTTGCATCAGACTGTATTAAGCACGTCTTGTTACCTCCGGGAAGCTCGGGACATTGCGGGTAGCAAACATTTGCGAAGCTGAGCATCTCGGGGGTAATTTATGTAAGAGTCTAAAAGACCTGTTGTACAGCAAATTTAGGGTTCTGCAAGAACCCTTTTTATAGTTCACCCAGAGTTGCTGTCCGTAAATATTATGGTCATATTCGCTTTAGCACAAAGGCTTCGAGATTATTTTCTAATATCAGAGTCATCACTCAATGAGCTGGTAATAGTTTGACCCAAATAATTAAACTCTTGCACTTCCTCAATTACTTTACCTTTCATTTTAAACCTAATATCAGCTGGCTGCTGACAGCTTTTAGGATGAAATTGCATAACCTTAGTTTTTGTAACATTAAAAAGAATATCATGTTTCTGCGAATACACTTTGCAGACGTTTAGTAGCCGATCCAGAACTTTAACAGAGGGACTTATTAACACCATATCATCGGCATAAACTAAGTTATTTATCCTTGTGTTATGTATACAACATCCCACTGTTGCCTCATTAAGTGAAGCAATTAATCCGTCAATATACACATTAAACAGCATAGGGGAGAGCAAGGAGCATTGTCTCATCCCGCAGGAGGAGCCAAAACATTCGGATAGTACATTGCCCTACCTAACGGTAAAAGATCGGTGGGAATACCAAAATTTCAATAAATTTAATATCTAAATGAGAACCTTCCTGTCTTCTAGTTTTTTAAATAAAATAATGTGGTTCACCCTATCATATGCCTTACTTATATCTAAGAAACGGCTATAAATAGTTGAATTACTGTCAATGTATTTAGATATTGTTTCTTTAAGTACATAGTTACACAGGTCAGTTGAGTGGAACCTTTTAAAACCAAACTGATAAGGAGATGTCCATAGGTAATCATTTAATCGGAGTAACAAGAGTTTTTCTAGTAGTTTCGAAAAGCAGGAAGCGACAGCAATAGGCCTGCAATTATTGCTGGACAGAATGTCTCCATACTTATTTTTTACCAGGGGCAAGATATATACCCTCATGAACTCTGCAGAGATATGGCTATGAGCAAGCATGGCTGATAGGAGCAATGATATATGCAGACATACTACGTCGTTGGCATATTTTAAGTGCTCAGGAACTGATATCAAAGTATTTTCCCTTGTCCTTCCGACAGTCGTTTCGGTGCAATATATCTTAAAATTATCCCTACTCACACTATTAAGAATGTTAGAGTTGTGGTTTTTCCACAGCTTTGCAATTTCATCCCCCGACACCCCATCGATTGTCGGAGGGAGGACACTTTTGACACACGTTTGATTCTTAAAAAAATTCCAACATTTGTTGTTATCGTTATTTATGCGCGCTTCATAGGCTTTTGATGCTCGAATAAACTCTTCTTCCTGTTTACATCGCCTTATGGTCGCCTTATACTGACGCCTACTTCTTCACATATTCATGTACACTGGTCCAAATCTGGATCTACCATGAAAGCACCACAAATCGTAAGCGTCTTTCGGTTTCCTTTTCAGGGCAATAAAATCATTCCATCCAGGAATAATCTTAGTATGATACTTGTAAGATTTAATCAGGGGGCTTCCTGCTTCTCTTAACAAGGATACTATCTTACTATAATACCTATCTATGAGTTTACAGTGAGAATCATTTGAGCAAGGATTACTACAGGCAAGATGCAAAATTTCTAAATTATTAAAGAGGTGACCTGTTGTCTTTGTATTCTATTCTCTGTTACATATTAACATCAGACCAATCGACGCGATTATTCTTGCCTATTGAGTTCTTGTTATGTCGTGTTGCGCATAAATTGATAAAATTAATTAATAGTTCTAATGCTTTATGATCAGAAAGAAGGAAATCTTGCAGGATATGAACTCTAATAATTCGATCTTTTAGATTATTATTAGTGAGACAATGATCAATCCACCTGATTGTACCACTCATATCACTAACGTATGTAAAATTACCACTGGTTACCCCTAATACATCCACATCACTTATACTTAATTTGGCCGACTCGCACATATTACCCAATTGTACAAAGAATTTCGAGTTCACATGCGTATTAAAGTCCCCCATTATTACACAGTGAGAATATTTGGGGTTATTTGATAATGACTTAATTTTGTACAGCAAATCAATGTATTCATCTAGATTACTGCCGTTGTTGTATGGTAAATAGCAGTTTACAATTAATATGCAATTATTGTTCACTTGTAATACAATGCCTAACAACCTTACATTATCGCTTGTTAAAAATGTTATATGTTTTGACAAATTTTTCCTTATTAATAAAGCAACACCACCAAAAGGCCAACCATACATTAATTCATCTGACAAGTCTACTGCTGATGACGCATGGTACATAAAGTCATCATGGATGGTAGAGAGGAATTTTAGCTCTTGCTTAGGTAGCCAGTGCTCTTGCAGGAGTATCAAATCTGCACTGTCACAGATTTTATGAACATCTACAATTGAATTCCTCACTGACCTTACATTATATGAGACTGTTTTCAACAATTTATCCGCCATGACTGATATTAAAAATAAATTTTCTATGATTATTATTATACACAGTGCAAATTTCAGGCATTACCGTTAGGGCGCCTATTATTATTATTATTCTTATTCTTATTATTATTATTATTTTGCCTGTTATCAAACCTCCTAGAAAAGTGAATAAACTCCTTAACAATAATACCGTCTGGCCACTGATTCGTATTGTACAGGTTTAAATGCGAATTTACACCTTTGATTATTACTTTAAATGAGTTATAATAGGGAGATTTTGTGTTTAGTTTATTAACTAACAATATACTGTACTCTCCACTGACTTCTTCCATCATGTGTTGAATATCGCTCTCCTCGTTCGAGAGCTGAATTCACGACACAAAGAGGGTGAGATTCCTTACCGGTGGCCTTGCCGCGAAGACAGGCTTATGTTACTCTGTATGTAAAATGTGCAGAGGAGAACAATGGGGACTAACCATATATTCAATCAGAAGAAGATCAGAGGCGTTTATACAAGTCTTGAGGTAGCCCTAGCCATTCGTCAAAGCTACAGAATACTGAAGATTAATGGAGTGTGGAGGTTCCACAAGCTCCCAACCTCTTCCCCACTTACACTAACACCTTCTTGAAAGATAAAGTTGAAGCATCACGATACCCTCGCGGTGTTGAGACCGAAGACGAAAAAACAGCGTATATCCATCGTTACCATGATCGTGAAGGTATACAGCTTGAACGGAGTCAGATTGTGCGAAACCCTGGCAAGCGCTTTAGTGCAAAGTTGTGTTTAAATAGCCTTTTGGCAAAATTTTCACAGAATACAGACAAGGGAAACGTCCATCTATCTGAAAGTTATAACGAAGTGTGGGACTACGCCAACTCAGTCGATAAAGAGGTCATGGAAATCACGAATGTTGGTAACACTTACATAATGAGGTACAACAGAACAGATGTCTACGGATACGATACAGATAGTGTGATATTCACGGAGAAAGAAGGCAAATATATACCTCCTATTGGCGAATTCTTCGAAGAGTTGACTGACGAGATCAAGGAAGAGTATGGAGACAGCGCCTCCGCCGATTCCTTTGTCTCCATTGTATCAAACACTTACGGGGTACGGGATTTGGGATGAGTTCAAATATATCGTAAAGGCTAAAGGCATCACTCTTAACCATGCAAACCGTCAGATCATTAACTTTAATTCGCTCAAAGATTTAGTGAGCTTAGCAGATGATGTAAATGAGGGTGCCACCCACCCCACCTCGTTGTAGTAACTCATAACTTCCGTGCACAGAAATTAGGTGATGTGAAGGAATTTAGGGGAACAAAGGTGTGTCGTAACACCTACAGGAAACGGTACCAGGTGTCGGGCATCTACGATACTGTACCCTTTGGATACCGTGGGGCATCAACAGTTTTATATATATATATACACATTTTAACTGCAAACAACACATAGTATAATTAATGTAAAGAAAGACGGTTGTAAGAGAGCGTTCCGCACAAGAGGAGGGAGAACGAACAAATGAAAAATGAGGTACCACCCGGGAATCGAACCCGGGATCATCCGATTGCCGATCAGATATGCTATCTACTACTCCGTGGATCTCGATCAATCAGAAGTCGTAATTCTCCTACATACGAGCAGAAACCAATGCCCTGAGGGGGCATCTTCGCATGCCGTACATATATACATTTTGATCGAGGTCCATGGTGTAGTGGATAGCATATCTGACCGGCAATCGGATGATCCCGGGTTCGATTCCCGGGTGGTACCTCATTTTTCATTTGTTCGTTCTCCCTCCTCATCTTGTGCGGAATGCTCTTCTACAAGCGTCGTTCTTTACAGTAATTATACTGTGTATTGTTTGCAGTTAAAATGTATATATGTACGGCATGCGAAGGTGCCCCATCAGGGCATTGGTTTCTGCTCGTATGTAGGAGAATTACGACTTCTGATTGATCGAGGTCCTTCGTGTAGTGGATAGCATATCTGACCGGCAATCGGATGATCCCCGGTTCGATTCCCGGGTGGTACCTCATTTTTCATTTGTTCGTTCTCCCTCTCATCTTGTACGGAACGCTCTTCTACAAGCGTCATTCTTTACATTATATATATATATATATATATATATATATATATATATATAACATATATATTATGTTTTTCTTTTGTGACCTATATATAATTCAGGCATTACCTATAAAATTGGTTGTAAACAATCCGCTTGATCCTGTTGGTTTGAATTCGTTCAGAATGGATTTAGACAAGAAAGGCAAAGTGCTAAAATTGGTAGTTTTTCGTTACAAATTTGTATGCTCCTCCCACAATTTTTTTATATATACATGTATATTGTAACCTATATATACTCTCCAACTTTTTATTTACTTCAGTGTTCCTCAGGATGTCATTAGACGAAAGCGCTTGAGCACCATTCTGTGTTTCCTTTCCTTCGTGGTTCTTTTCATCACACATATATATATATATATATATATATATATAATATATATATAGAGTTTGTTTTAGAGTTTAATTGCTTGTTGACAACATTTTACAGCTTATTTCTTATTTATTTATTACGTGTGGTTTAAATAAATTTATATTTCAGTTAAATTAATTTTCACCTTTGTGTGTGTGTGTGTGTGTGTGTGTGTGTGTGTGTGTGTGTGTGTGTAAAAGAAATCTAAGATCATCCCTTTGTATGATGCACGCTTTTAATAAAAACACGTCACGTGCAGGCACGTCGCCAGGTCTATAATCATAGGGGGCAATTCATAGATGTAGGGGGGCAACACACACACACAGAAAAACAGTTTTGTTACCTTTCGCTATGGCTACACACAATTATTCAGAATAAATTAAACAACTGCTAGTAGTAGTCATAATAATGGTAGTCATAATAGTAGTAGCTCTCACTAAAAAACTTCCTTAATTTCATTTACTTCATTACTAGCATCACAGAACCCTTTTCTACTTGTACTGATACAATGGGCTCCATAACTCACCTATTTTAGACGATACAAATGAAACGGCACAGGACAATGGCACGAGTTTAAATTTCGAACTCGCTACTCAGAATGTCGAGCACGTTATGTACAATAACTATCGATACCGCCACGAGGTTGCAGCACCAATGCAGCGGCAGATTCAAAATGTTTATGCCAACTTCTCGTGAGACCCTGAGACCGTATTTTTCCCTCAACGTTAGGTACAAGTGTAGATCGATATTCAAGGAGAGAGAGAATGTAAGTAAATTTGAATTAGACGAATTGTAAACCACAACCATAAACCATTCAGCTTTAGTTTTGATGATAGTTATTTGACTTGGGGGGGGGGGGCAGTAAATGAATTTTGTGAGGCAGTGCCCCCCATTGCCCCCCGTGGCGACGGGCCTGGTTACGTGACTCCGCCTACTAGTCCCTTTGGAAGGACACACTTTCTCCCCGCCATGTTCAGTTGACTGCAGCAGACGTTGGTGCTCAGACGTATCTTTTGCCTGTTGAAAATTTCTTACGTTGCCGAATAAATAACGATGGCTGCAGCTGATATTGCATATTCTACATTCCTGAAGTGGTACTCCACAAAGTCTACAGATGTGGTGAACACTCAAAGAACTTCTAGTCAGCCGTCTTTTAAGTCATTTAAGTCCAGTCTAAATCGAGTGAAACTGTGCGAGCAGGATGCTGAAATGCTTTATGGATTTTCTGATGAAAACATTGCAAGTTTTCGCAATGCAAAATACATGATGGAATATGTTGTGAGCTTGAAATGCGTAAAAGTGTACGTCAAAAAGTCCTTGGTCCGCATCCCTGGCAACGGGTATAATAAAAATTTTAAACCTGTATTGCTTCTTACATCGCAGATGGAAAATTTCTCTAATCATTTAGCAAGTATAATGGGAACCGGTTTCAAACATTCATTTATGCAACCTAGGCATGTCGAAGTTTTCAGGCTGCAACATTACCGTACACGAATTCGTCGCCGCATAGCAACATTCGCAATACATGTTGCCCCCCCCCCCCCGCCCCAACGACTTGTTAGCTGAATCAACTCGCGCGCCGCCCGTCTCACAACCGCCTCAGAGATTGAACCGATTCGACGTGCTCTCCTTGCAGACTCGATAGGAAACTATTAAAAGATGGAGCTTCCGTTAAGCAGTATCCTCAATGCAGTATATGATGTATTCGTATTGAAGTCTGTGCGTGTATTCAAACGTAACATTGGTGCTATTAATTATGTACTTGAAACGAAAGGTAGACTATCAAGCTGTTATAAACGCAATGCTAATTATTTAAGTGTTGATGAGATGGACAAAATCTTCATGGTGGTTGAGAAGTGGAGAAGTATAAAATACCTGTATGTAAGAGTTTAAAAAGAGAGCAGATTAGTGATACCTCCTCATACGCCATTATTTGCATGCTGTGCGTAATTCGTGATACATACAGCCCTGCGTTGATATGCGTTTGATGTGGAGGAATTCTCCCGACAATAACGCTCTTATCCCTCCTCGAAACCGTTTAATTCTCGACAGATTGTTTCAAGTCATCTGTTTCTGCAAACTAAAACCTACATTAGATGCCGGTGCCGTCGATATGCGTTATTTTTACACGGTACCTGAATACGCGAACACTAAGCTGATCGATGATTTTACCAAGTGTCGGGACGAACAAGGCGAGAAAGGTTTGGATCTGAAGACGTATTTAGAAGGTACAGACCCCTTGAAATATCATGAGCTTTGGTACAACGGATTAGAACCGTGCAACCCCGGTCTCGCTTTCAGCGTTCACCCTGAAGAATTATATCTTTATATGAGGGTTACTCAATATATTTTGCCGCACCTTTTTTCTTTCTTTCCAAGTTTCCTTGTAAGTTCCAGAAATTTTGTACAAAAGTAGTTACCTTTTTACAAGTTTTTATTTTTCCACATAGTCTCCATCCTTTTCTACGCCTTTCCTCCACCTCGAACCAAGGGCCTTATTCCTTCCTGATAAAAGTCCGCTGGGTTTTGCTGGAGCCACCTCTTAACCTCCTCAACAACCTCATCGTCACTCTGAAACTTTCTTCCACGAATATCATCCTTCATTTGCCCAATGAAATGGAAGTCTGAAGGTGCCAGATCCGAGCTGTATGGAGGCTTGGGTAACACAGTCAAGCGCATTTTTGTGATGGCCTCTCTTGTTTGCAAACTGTTTTGTGGTCTTGCGCTATCGTGCAAAAGGACGACGTCTTCCAGTTTTCTCTCCGGTCGAACTCGCTTTATACGTCTCTGGTGTCTCTGTAGGGTAGCAATATATGCCTCTGAGTTGATTGTTTGTCCTTTCTTCATAATGTCCACCAGAATCACCCCAGAAGATGGTGTCCATAACCTTTCCTGCAGAGGGAGCCATTTTGAACTTTTTCTTGCGTGGGGAGCCTGCGTGATGCCACTCCATGGATTGGCGTTTTGTTTCAGGTTCAGTTACAAGGAGTTACAAGGAAAAGAAGTACCTCAAAAGGCCTTGCGGCCCATACCGAGGAGGTACCAATGGCAACGGGTGCCAGGGAAAATTTTCTACACCCTCAAATAGTGTGCAAGATTTGGTCTAACCTTTTCTTGAAGTGATCCACAGAGAAACTGTTCACAACTTCTGAAGGTAACCTGTTCCACGTGTCACAGATCTTATACGTAAGGTAATTCCCACACACACTAGTCCTAAACGGTTTCAAATCCAACTTCCAACCATTGTTGCGAGTTGGGTTATCATTTAAACTAAACATGCTTCTAAAATCGACATCGTTGAACCCGCGTAAGAGCTTGAAAACCTCGATCAGTTGACCGCGCAGCCTCCGAGTTTCCAGCGAAAACAAGTTCAGGGCGCGTAAGCGTCGATTGTAGCCCATATGCCTAACGGAAGGGATTAACTTTGTGGCCCTCGCCTGCACTTGCTCCAGCCTCTCAATATCTTTCCTGAGGGTGGGCGACCAGAACTGCACAGCATACTCCAGGTGCGGTTGAACCAGGGAATTGTACAGAGAGAGCACAATCTCCTTTTTCCGGAACTGAAATTGCCTCCTGATTTGACCCAACAGCTTCTGGGCTTTCTTTTCCACTTCTACGCACTGTTTCGTAAACTTAAGGTCGCTGCTAATTAGCACACCCAAGTCCTTTTCCAAATCAGTCGCCTCGATATTACTCCCCAACATCGAGTAGTCCGACTTGGGATTGGCGTAGCCAATGTGCATCACCTTGCATTTACCCAAGTTAAATGGCATTTGCCATTTTTCGGACCACTCTCCTATCCTACCTAGGTCCGCACGCAGTTGCTCGATCGCCTCCGGCGTCCCAACATTGGCCCCAAGCTTGGTGTCATCAGCGAGGTTGGCCATCAGACTGACGATGTCACCGTCTATATCATTTATGTAAATGATAAACAACAGCGGCCCCAAAACGGAACCCTGAGGAACCCCGCTAGTGTACCCAAGTCTCATCTCCAGTCACAATTCGTGAAAGGAAGTCATCCCCTTCTGTCTCGTATCGAACCAATGACTGAGAAGCAATTTCTTTTCTTTGGGCTTTGTGATCTTCAATCAGTTCGAGAGGAACAAACCGTGAACACACTTTTGAGTATCCCATTTGCTGAATTATCGTATTCGCACTTCCTCCACTAATTCCTAGCTCCAATGATAGCTCCTTGTATGTGACGCGTCGATTTGATCGAATGATGCTGCTAGTACGTTGCACAGTGTGAGATGTCACAGCCGATGCCGGCGACCGCTGCGTGGCTCATCATCGAGGCTGGCTCTCTCTCTCTCTGATGATCTCACACGTTTAGACTAGCGTCCAACTTTGCTTTGATCAACAAGAGGCACCTCCGTAAACGTTCTGTAGACGTTTGTGAATATTTCCAACTGTTTCCTTCTCTGCGGTTAAGAACTCGATAACAGCTCTCTGTTTACGATGCACATCACTGTCAGACGACATTCTCGAAAGTGCGTTAACCATCGGTTTTATACAAGGAAGGGAGGCTCAAACTTGAAAAAATCCGGTTATGTGAAACGCAGAAAGTTCAAACTTACGGCCTAAAAGACATTTCATCCCCATGGCCTATTATTTAGCTAAGAAAAAAGGGTAAGGCAAAATATATTCACTGCCCCTATTATAAGGCGCAGTTGTCGGCGCGACTTAGAAAAATTCCTCAATTACCAGTATGAGTTGTGAAAAGTTTACAGTTGAAAAGATTAGTGAAAAAAGATTAAGTTCGCGCTTGGAGAGAGTTGTCTATAAACTTGAATTTAGTGATGTTGTAGTAAGCAACGTCATCTTTGAGCGTGCTTTTCATTTTATTCTAACCATGTTTAAAGAGCGTGAAAGTTCTACCCCTAAGTGTAAAGTGAGAACAAAAATAGTCTTAAAGGCTCTTAAAGCCTTTATATTAAATATAGAACCCCGCATACTTTAAGTGGTGAATTAAGGTAAACCTCATTTATTGCGTTGTACAAAGTAACGAACATTTAAATGTAACTATGATTACGTACGAGTTTACTATTTTATTTGAGAATGGTAGAAACTCGGCTGAAGGTTTGTATTATTATTATTATTATTTTTATTTTATGTCTGATGTGTGTGTATATGTATATATATATATATATATATAATATATATATATATATATGTTTGTGTGTGTGTAAAAATAAACAATGAATAATTCATATATTCATATATTAATATATTCATTTTTGCATATAGAGTCCAAACTCGCATAACGCTGACGCAAGTTCGGATGAAATATTTGATTTTCTTCCTATTTTATTTTT
Source organism: Bathynomus jamesi (assembly GCA_023014485.1). Lineage (NCBI taxonomy): Eukaryota > Metazoa > Arthropoda > Malacostraca > Isopoda > Cirolanidae > Bathynomus > Bathynomus jamesi. Next base: position 338,868 of record JAJOZX010000136.1, on the reverse strand, counting down.
GTTGAATAATTAATGAATTATTTCTTTTTAAATTACTTAATCATTTTTTTAGATTCAGCTTCATAATGTAATCTTGTTAAATTCTGCAATGTTCATTTTCTTTATACATTCTCTCTTCGTTGTAAAAGATGAAGTCATGTCTTGCTTAACACTTAATTTTAAATTTTAAGCATTTAATTTTGGCTCATATGCATGTTTAATTGTAATTCATAATAAACTGCATATTTCATTTTCAATTTTTAGTTAATTCGGCAGATCATGACAACATCAAATCTGTCAATATGCGGTTTAAAATAAAAATATGGCTTCATTTTCAAATATCTTGCTTATCTGTCTAGACATTGCTCCAGCTAAAATATTTACTTTATCTTTAAATATTTTGCAAAATAATTCAGCATATTGAGAATAAAAAACAAAACACGTCAGCATTAAATAATAATGATGTCATTAAATTTTAGGTATATAAACATGTAGAATTTCTCCAGTGTTCATTCTGATTCTGATTTTGCCTGATCTGACTTAGAGACTGAGCATTACCTGTAACATTTTAGCAGTAAACTACAGTAAGAGATATCTTTGTCTTCACCTTCGATCCTTGCTATTTTCAGAGAACTTAGTCTTAAAATAGAGAAAAATAATCTCACGATACGCTACAAGAAAAATTGGGGAACCATTAGAGAATTTAGTAAGCTTCACAGAATCCTCGAATCCCCTACAAGAAGAAATCGGAGAGTAGTATAAGAGAAACTACTGCGATTCCCTATACGGTACCAGCTACACCTAACCAGAACCCCCGTCAACTTTGAACCGCCCAAGGCCATAGACAGAGGGATTAACAACTGGCGACCTCTGCAACCAGGATTCTTCCAGTCTTCTAGACCCTGAAACTAGAACCAACATTCAAGTCATTGTGGCTACATCAGTTCACCGGCGTGTTACGACTTCCAGTTCTTCACGTCCATCATTCGACCCGTGTGTCACAACTCCAAGTTCTCTACTCCCATTCTGCTTCCAGGAACAAGTGGCCAGCAAGACACGTCTTCAGGACACGTCTTTAACGATTTCGCAGTATGAATTTTGTTAAGTACAGATCTCTTTTTCAAATTAATTACTAAACATTTGACAAGTCAGTATAATTAACAGTCAGTAATTAGTATCAAGCCAGAATTAACACAAAACACAGTAAACATTTCATACACCAGTGATACACTTCTTTTTAGTGAAAATGAGTTATTTCCACTATTATAGTTAGCATAGAATAATTTTATTTAATGTGCCAATCATAATATTACCGTACATTCACGTACATTCGAGTGAATTTTTGTTTACATTTGTTTACAATTTTCCCAATTTTTTTCCCAGTTAGGCAAATTATTGTGCATTTATTTGTGTATTTCTTAGAGTAGTTAGGAAAGCCACTCAAGTGATCATTCCATAAATTGAGATCGGTTAAGCAGATCAAATTAGAATACTGTACATTAACAGTACCTTCACATATGAGCGATTCAGACGGTGCGCTTTCTGACAGTGAACATTCCCCTAACGATTGAGTCTCTAGAACAGCAGTTCTTGCGCGAAAACATCACAGATGATAACATAAAAATTAGGTTAGCAAAAAGGTTTATTGACCCTAAAGAGGGGAATTCCCATGATACAGTTACATATGTCCTATCCATTAGCGAAGCTACAACCTGGGCCAATTTTAAAAAACACTTATTAGAATTTTTCAAGGAAATAACACTTGAACACCCTTTGGCCGCATTAGAAGCTGTCTTCCAAGCTAAATGGAAGAAAGAAGATTTAAAGATTTAAATAAGATTTAAATAATTTTATTACATGAACACACAAACTCATAGGAGAAGCCCTCCGAGCCGCAGAAAATGCATGCAACATTACATTCACTTCACAGCAAAGAAACCTAATAGTAGCAGCATCCATTTACCAAAACCTACCCGTAGCATCTAAAAAAAAAATTCAAGAGTGTCTAAATATTGACAAACCAGTAAGTGAAGCCATAAATAAAACAAAGGAACATTACCCAAATTAGCGAGCCAGAACTACCGGAAGGGTAGAGAGACTCCCATACACTACATTCAGCAGCAGCAGCAACAACAACAAATCACCAACCCACACATACCACTATCGCCAACTCAACATGGATTCAGACCTCACCACTCAACCACGACATTACTCACTAACTTCACGCAGCACATCATGGATGGCATCAACTCCAGACGACCAGCTCAACATACACTCTTAGCAACAATTGACATTAGTAAAGCATTTGATGCTATCCCACGTTTCCCTCTCATAAACAAAATACTTAACACAAACATGCACAATAACACCAAAAGGTGGCTGAGCAACTATCTTTCAGGAAGATACTCACATGTCACATTTAATGGCAAGTCATCCAAAAACAAGCTTTTTCCGAACGGGGTCCCTCAAGGCTCTGTTCTCTCACCAACACTCTTCAACTTATACATGCATGACATTCCAACACCCATAGATAAGCTTACGTTATCATCATATGCAGATGACATCACTCTAACATCTACCCACAACAACAACGACACCACTACAAATAACCTACAAACACACACAAACAGTATACAAGACTGGCTCACACACAATAGACTTAAAGTAGCGCCCACAAAATCAACCATCAAATGTACAAATGTACGTAAAGACTTAACACGCTTAGGGTACTAACAGGCACAAACTTTGGACACCAGCAGGAAACAACATCACTCATATACAAACAATATATTCGCTCAGTTATGGACTATGCTAGCCCATGCTGGGCACCCATTATCTCAAACACACACACAAACACCTTACAGACAGTACAAAACAACGCACTTCGTATCATTACAGGATGTACTCAAACAACACCAATAGAACACCTGCACACAGAAACAAAAATACTGAAAGTTCGGGAACATTTAAACATGAGGGGAACACAATTCATGGCAGCAGCAACAACTAACCCACAACACCCTTGCCACTACATGTACAATCATGCACCAACACCTCGCACCATTAAGGTAACACCAGAGAGATATTATAACCAAATACTCCATTGCATACCACGTCCCACAGATATAACACAGTACAGAAAACACATACACACACACCTAACCCACAAAGCACTGACACAACTCGGTCCGAATACAGTCCTAGGTGCAAAGCCGCCACCCATTGACAGATCAGAGACTAGCCTGAGCAGATCGGATCGAGTTAACTTAGCACAATTCCCATGTGGACACCACCCCAACTTACAGACATATAAACACAGACTAGACAACTCCACAGACGACACCTGCCACCTGTTCCAGAACACATCACAAACAATTGAACACATTATGACAGACTGTACCGCTCTAGCACAACATAGAACACAACAAAACATCACTAGTGTGCCGAACCTCTGGTCCACTCCGGAGCGGGCGATCGGTTACCTGCGTGCCGCCGGCTTCCTTGATCAGAGAGGGCTGATCGGCTAACCAACACCAACAACAACAACAACCACCTCATAAATCTAGGCCGATGCAGGGAACACCACCTCTGAAACAAGCTCCACAAACCCAGAATGCACGCCCTCCTCCTCAGTGTTTTAATTGTGATAGTTTTGGGCACATGATGAGTCAATGCAATTATCCCCCGTATTGCTTCCACTATCATGAACATGGTCATCGCCGTGACGACCGACAAAAATGTGCTGACAAAGCGCCTGCAGGGTACAGGCCCCACTTCCAGAGATCAAATCACCAACGTTTCCAAAAGCTCTCCAATTCTCAGAAACCAGTTAACTCCCAGCCTCAACAGAACCACCAACCGATCACAACCACAAGGTCAGTCACGCTATTCCCCGATGTCCAGACCCAATATAATCAGCAAGGTCGGATGGTCCGGTACGTAGAAGTACCCGTTGAAGAATCAGTTTCCTCAGAGTACACTTTTCAAGAAGACCCTCCGGTATTTTTTTACTGTTACACCGGTCTCCGATAGAAAGTTTTAAAAGCTGGTTTTCAATGTTTTTCAATGTGCTGAATTAAAAAATGATACTCATTTCCGTCGCAAATGATTTGTTAAGGAGTTATTGAAGCTTAAACTCTCTAAAAGAAAGGGGTAAAAAAATGGCGCTTCCATTGATTTTAATTTGAATCAGTTAGTTTTAGGTTAGGTTAGGTTAGGTTTGTTTAGGTTGTTTTAGGTTCGGTCAATTTTGAAGGTGAAATTTATGTTTTTCAGCACATTGAAAAACATTGAAAACCAGCTTTTAAAACTTACTACCGGAGACCGGTGTAATAGTAAATATTTACCGACCCTCCGTTGTATGGTAATCCCGTAACTAGCATATGACTCACGTGCTCCCATCGAAGTCAGCCTCCTCCCTCCTAAATAGCAGTAACAAACCCACACACACCCATAAACTACCAATCAGGATTATAGGTGCGAATCTACTAGATTTAATAATAAATTGTAGCACAGATAACCGAGATTTAACCGCTCTCCTAGAAACAGGAGTACATGTCACATTAATTAAGAAACAATGTACAGATGAACTACAAGAGAGTACAGATTATAAATATAAAATTAAGGCATCTTCCTGCCAACTCAGAGGAGGTACAGGCACACCCATACGACCATACCTACATATGGAGAAAGCGAATTAGATTTGGAAGTTTGTAACGCGGTATATCTGGCAAAATGTTGTATTGTGGACGCAGTAGCCACCTTTCAGACAGATATCTTACTAGGTATAGATTTCTTCAACCGGAATCAATGGGAAATTTACCCAACCAGAAAATTAGTTAAGTGTAGAAATAGGACGCACCCTCTCCATGAGAATAATAGACAGGTGCCGCACGTTCAGCCTAATGATAACAGAATCAGTTTAGTTCGGATTTCCGAAAGAAATAGGAAACCCACTCCAGTTTATAGCAGTTCAAGTCAGTCGGTTGCATCCAGAGGGACAACAGCCACAGAAATCAGCCCCCAGAGTAATCAGTTCCAGTTGTTGAATCCAGCAGGATCAACACATTCAGTTTCCAGTCAGTCAGTTTCAGTTAACTCAGCAGTTGAGATTCGAAATCCAACCGAAACGATTTTTCAGACAATCAGGCAAATCTTAATCACCGAACCAGAGTCAGATTCACAATTTTCATATTCCCTACGGAGTATATGACAATAGCACCTTATGAGAAGATTTGTTTCCTAGCAAGAGTAGTAAACGACCAAGGAAAACTATTACAGTCAGATCGTACTCTTATTACAGAGAAAAGTAATTTCAAAAGAGAAGTTCTTATAACCTAAGTTCTTAGTCATAGTCAGAATTCAGCTATCCCTGTTGTTTGTTTAAACAAAGGAAAAAGCACTATTGAATTAACTTCAAATCAGAGAATCGGAAGTGTTTCCACGGTAGAAATGAATTCAGATTTCCCGACCAGTACTATAAATCGTGTTTGTAGGTCCTCAGAGTTAAACCCTTCAGCATTAAAAGAAGAATATAATAATTGTCTGGAGCACTCCCTTCAGGAGTCACCAGCCTTACAGGATCCCAAACTACTGGAATCACTTCTCGACTTCCTGATAAGAAATAGAGATGTGATTGCCCTAAAAGGAGAGCCTCTGGGCGGAACTAATTTGGTCCCTTTCGAAATCAACCTGGAACTCAATTCTAAACCCATGTTCATTCCTCCCTATAGAGTTCCACATTCCCAATTAGTAACTATTGAGGAACACATGAACGACATATTGAAGCAGGATGTCGTTCAGCCTTCAGCTAGTCCCTGCTCCGCTCCGATGACTTTTGTTTCCAAAAAGGACGAAACATCTCGCCCTTGTATAGATTTTAGACTCCTAAACCATATTACCATCCCAGACCGTTTCCCTGTTCCAAACATGCAGGAAATAATTCTGAACGTAGGGAGAGCTAACTTCTTTTCATCCCTCGATTTAGCATCCGGTTATTGGCAAATGAAAGTCAGTCCCAAATCTCGGGCATTTACTGCTTTTTCCATGAATCGAGGTCATTACGAATTCCAGGTTTTTCCTTTCGGAGTCCAAAATTGGCATGCTAATTTCTCTAGGTTGATGAATATAGTCCTTTTCGACCTATTAGGTGTCGAAGCTCTGGTCTATCTTGATGATATTATCGTTTATAATTCAGATATAAAAACACACTTTCAACCTTTTCAGAATGTGGTATCAAGTTTGAGAAAAGCACACCTTAAACTGAAACTTGCAAAGTGCAAGTTCTTACAGGAATCCCTGGTATACTTAGGATTTGTACTGTCATCCAGTGGAATTAAACCTGATCCAACCAAACTTGAAGCACTAGAAAGGTACCCTGTGCCTAAAACCATCGACGACGCTCGTGCATTTATTGGATTTGTCGGATTCTATCGAAATTTTATCCCCAAATTTTCGAACATTGCTAAATCCATTACCAATTTGTTCCAGAAAAACGATAAATTTAATTGGAAATCTGATCACCAACATGCTTTTGAAACTTCAATCGGTAAACTAAGTTGTCATCCCATCCTCAAATGTCCCGATTACACTAAACCCTTTGTCATAGCAAACAGATGCTTCCTCCTATGGACTAGGAAACGTCCTATTACAGGACGTAGATGGTGTGGAATTACCCATTGCTTATGCCAGTCAGCTTCTCTCTGCACCTCAACGGAATTATTCTACTACGGACCGAGTGGCCCTAGCGGTATATTGGGCTTTGAAAACATTCTGAAATATCGTCTACGGCTACGATATAACCATCAAAACTGACCATAAGCTACTCGCTTATCCCTTCAAGGACAAGCAACTTGAAGGAAGGTTGAGTAGATGGGCTCTCTTGTTTCAGGACATTGCAGCAAAAATCTTATACAAACCAGGAAAACTTCAAGTTATTTCAGACGGATTGTCGAGACTCAAGTCCGACACCCAAGTGAATAAGATAGAAACTGTTCCTGTGTTCGACCACGAATGTCTGCAATATTCCCAAGAAGAGGACCAACACACCCAGAACCTTCGGGCTCGTCTGAAAGAAAAGGAACCATCTAAGGTAAAAGAACAGTACAACATGAAAGATGGGCTCGTACATTTTTGGGACGAAGATGGAAACGACCTCGTGGAAATAACAAAGGATCTCTCAGACATAGCCATCGGATTTTGTCACGACTCACCTTTGTCTGGCCAAATGGGGCCGAATCGCATCATCAAGCGTCTTTTGGAGCGATACCATTTTCCCGAAATGAACAAAAAAGTACACGAATACATCGCTGAATGCCCGTCTTGTTTAAAACATAAAGGCGACGTACCATTCACACCTCCCATGCATAAATATCCACTATGCCAACGGCCCTGCCAAAGAACTGGAATGGACATAATAGGACCATTCCCCAAAACATCAAAGGGAAAGCAGTACATCATTGTGTTTACGAACCACTTCTCGCGTTACAGCGAAGTAATTGCCATTCCAAACCAGACCTCGGAAAGTGTGGCAAGAGCCCTAGTGGAACGCGTCATCCAAAATCATACTACTCCTTCCATCCTAATTTCTGATAACGCCCTTAGTTTCACTTCCAAACTGTTCGAGTCACTCTGTAACATGTGTAAAATTAAAAACACACACATTGTGGCATACCATCCGCGGGCAAACGGCTTATTGGAAAGACATGGGATGATTCCGTACATGGGATGATTCCCTCCCCATGGTGCAAACACCCATCAACAATGGCTATAACGTGTCCATCGGGGACACCCCTTATTTCGTCCTATATCACGACGACAAACGGCTACCTTTTGATTTGCCTGACCAAATCGACCCGGCAAATGAACAACTACAGTAGTTGAACGATCTTTCAAAATTTTTGATGTAATCCGATGTACTCCAGACCAACAAAACCAACAGATGGAGCAAGAGCAAAATAGGCGTTATCCCCGTCAACGGACTATAATCGTCGGTATGCGATGTTACATAAAGAGCGTGAAACCGACAAGTGTTCATCGCAAATTACTGTATACCCAAAATGGGATGGCCCATATAGGAGCATGAAAATCCTCCGAAAGAACCGTTACGAAATCCTCGACCTCAGAGACCATTCCAAACTAAAGATTATTCACGCTGATAATCTGAAGATAGCTGCCGAACAACACCTTCCAAACAACATCTGCCAGGCGTTCGAGCCGCCTATCCTTCGAAAGACCAAGATATTAACAAATCCAGCAAGGACTACAAAACCGAAGTGGTCACCGAGGAAACCACTACACGTAACGAAGATTGGTACCTCGTAATACCACCAGTACTCGAGCCAATCTCTGAACAAGAAGAGGTTCCAGAACCGAGATTCCAATCTGAACCAGACCCTGGAGAAACCTTTTCTGGAGGATCACTCAGTGGAATGCCTCCATCTCCTCCATCTCCACCATCTCCTCCGTCACCACCCTCACCGATTGATGATCGACGCACAAACCCTACATACCGTTCGCAAATGCATCAATCACGTGAACTAAGGGGTTCCAAAAAATCTTACTGCCCCCCATTTGCAGCTTACATGTTTACTTATATCGAAATAGTTTTTAGTGATTATAAAAATATATAAAATTCTTTATTTATTGCAGGTATTAAAATTACTGTAGCTGATAAAGTGATTATATAATGGCTTCTCAATTAATTGGTGATTCGGAGAGACAACGTGTGATAGATCGCATACGAGCAATAACATTTCGGGAAGCTCGTGATGCTGGAGCCACCTTTATAACACGTTCATGGGTTGCCAAAAAGTTGCGAAGAAGTGAGGACTTCGTCAAAAGAAATTGGAATAAAACTTTGGATGAATGTGAAATGGATACAACCAAATCTGGGCGCCCAAATTTGCCACTCTCTCAGGAAACAAAGGACATCATTGAAAGCGGTACGCGTAAGCGGAAAAACAGCTGTGCTAAACTTTCTAGAGAGATCGAAGTGTTGAGAGGAAAGATCGTTAGTGGTGAGAGCATTCAACTGTACCGTCACAGGCAAGGTTTAAAACCTTGGCATGAACTTCCAAAGCCAAGAAAAACTCAACTTAACATCGATGACAGAATGTGGTTTGCCCATTATCTTGAAGATTGGGATTTGGATGATTTCATGCATTTAGCCGTCTCCGATGAATTTTTTGTTTACGTAACACGTCGGCCTAACTACCAAAATGATCGAGTGTGAGCCACAACACCAGATGAAATCGATGACAATGAACATTATCGCGAATTATTAAAAAGTCCAGACTGTGTTGGTGTGTTTGTTTTGTTCACTGCAAAGAAGCTGATGTGGGTGCTGAAGCCAAATGGTCAGAGTTAGGATGGACAGTATTTTCGTGATATTATTCTATCCCAGCATGTCACTCCTTTTCTAAGAAACCCAAACAATGTTATGGATGTCCATCAGTTCACACTTCTGCACGATAAGGCCCCCTGCTTTAAGGCATTAGCCACTCAACAGTTGTTGCGGAACCATGAGATTGGATCAGTTATAAAGGACAAGGTTGAATGTCTCTTGTTTCAAGAACCTGCAGCAAATCGATTTTCGAAGGATACAATGAAGCAACACATTGAAACTGTTTTAGCAAATTTGCGTAACGATCAAGATCTATTCACGTCACTTTTGGCAAGCTACCCAGAGCGAATTCAGGCTGTCTTGGAAGCTAATGGCGGGAACACCAAGTTTTAATTGTTTCTCATTAAATGCAGGATTAAATTCTCTTTTGTAAGGTATGTTTAGTTTTACTGTACCTCTAATGGTTTAGGCCATGGGCGTGGGGGGGGGGGGGGGCTAAGGTTTATTGGAGCCCCGTAGAACCTTCACAAAAAAAACGAACACACTCAGAATCCGAGCTTAATGTTCGACTCCCACTACCACCTAATCGAGGCGGACCACTCCGCACGACCACCAACAGCTCCGTATAATTTAAGACGTAGATATGAATAAAATTGTTCCCTTTATAATATTGAGATTACAATTAACAACTTTGTACCCCTTTTTGTCTGAAACTAAATTCAAACTGACTATAGAAATCTTGAATTCCGCCATTAAACCGGTGACCATCCTACCTGGACTTCATGCCCCTAAATGGAGTGATCACTTGAGTCGTTTTTAAAATTCGGATAACCAGAATAACCTTTTACAAATACTGCAACCAGCAACAATGATTTTTCACTATCTGCTCTCAGTATTATCAGTGTGTGTGCTATTATCCTCGATATATTTATAGTGAAAAGACTATTCTCGCAATGGCAAAGGAAACATTGTTCTATGTCCGACTATTTATGAACAGCCAATAGTGCGACCTCATACTGCCTGAACTAGACTTAACCACCCTGACTTATGTTGTGTATATAAATGTGTATTATAAAAACCATTAGTTATCATCAAGTTAGAAATAGTTAGGATGTTATATTATTGTATTAATATCATTCTAGAGGGTAGAGCCCTGTAAAAATGAACAATGAATTCTTATATTGATATATTCATATATTCTTATATTAATTTTTGCATATAGAGTCCAAACTCGCATAACGCTGACGCAAGTTCGGATAAAATTTTTGATTTTCTTTATTTTATTTTTGCTGAATAATTAATGAATTATTTCTTTTTAAATTACTTAATAATTTTTTTTAAATTCAGCTTAATAATGTAATCGTGTTAAATTCTGCAATGTTCATTTTCTTTATACATTCTCTCTTCGTTGTAAAAGATGAAGTCATGTCTTGCTTAACACTTAATTTTAAATTTTAAGCATTTAATTATGACTCATATGCATGTTTAATCGTAATTCATAATAAAATGCATATTTCAATTTCCATTTTTAGTTAACTCGACAGATCATGATAACATCAAATCTGTCAATATGCGGTTTAAAATAAAAATAGGGCTTCATCATCAAATATCTTGCTTATCTGTCTAGACATTGCTCCGGCTAAAATATTTAGCTTATCTTTAAATATTTTTCAAAATAATTCAGCTTATTGAGAATAAAAAACAACGTCGCATTAAATAATAATGATGTCATTAAATTTTAGGTATATAAACATGTAGAATTTCTCTAGTGTTCATTCTGATTCTGATTTTGCCTGATCTGACTTAGAGACTGAGCATTACCTTTAACATTTTAGCACTAAACTACTGTAAGAGAATATCTTTGTCTTTTCCTTCGAGCCTAACCAGAACCCCCGTCAACTTCGAACCGCCCATGCCATAGACAGAGGGTTAACATATATATATATATATATATATATATATATATATATATATATATATATATATATATATATATATATATATATATATATATATATACAGGGTGATTCAAAAGTCAGGGTTCATAGGGAAATACTGTATTATGTAATGATACAGGGGAACAGTCACATCACATGTTCGATATGGCTACCGTTAACGGCAATGCACTTGTGCAGCCAGCTAGGAATAACACATCAATGCGCTCCTCCTTCGATAACATCTCATAACTCATTTACCTGCAAAGAAACAGAAAAGCCCTATGTAACCTGGCTTTTGAATCACCCTGTATATATATATATATATATATATATGGGAATGAACTCAGAATGGTCCCCTGAGTTTTTTATGATACACACAGACCGTGCATGGAACAAGGAACTCTTCTGGGATAATTAAATCCACTATAATCCGAATAAGTAATGGTAAATGACAAATACCATAGTTTTTCTTTTTCATGATGCTAGCCCGACGTTTTGGTTAAAATATAATAGTTACCCCTTTTTCTTTGATGTATTCAATCTGACGTGAAGACAGCGAGTCTTTTGCTTATATTGAGGTTCTACATGTAGCAGGGCTAGGCTGCTTTCTAGATCCATGTCCCAAAGCTGGATCCTGTCTGCTTTGCAGATAGCTGGTGAGGGAAGCTATATTTGTGGGACCTCTTTGCGAGTCGCCCGTTGCCCACGTCGGGCTAGCATCATGAAAAAGAAAAACTATGGTATTTGTCATTTACCATTACTTATTCGGACTATAGTGGATTTAATTATCCCAGAAGAGTTCCTTGTTCCATGCACGGTCTGTGTGTATCATATATATATATATATATATAAATGGTGGTGGTGTGGTTAGTGGTGTAGTAGTTATCGTCGCTGACTACGAATTCAACGGCCACGGGTTCGAGACCCGACGGCAGCGGGCGCGCAGCAAAACCCACCTGTTCATCCTTCTACACAATAAAGAAAGTGGTTGGTAGATAAATGGGTACCCTAGGTGGCCTAGTGGTTAAGACGCTGTACTGCTGATGGGACGTGGTTCGGATTCCACGTTAAACTGTAGGTCTAACTAAGGTGGAGTGAAAAGCTTGACCTTCGTCAGAATGAACAATTCGGGCGGAAGCTAACCAAAGGTGAGTGTGTGTGTATATGTATATTAGGATGGTCAAAAAAATAAAATTTTGTAATTTTTTACCTCCACATGCCTGTTACTGTTCCTATATCTATCAAACATCTCCATGCCAAATTTCAACCTAATTGAATGATATTTACTGGTCGCTATGAATTTCATTTTACTACTCATTTTCTAGTGGATTGATCTTCTGGATTAAAAAAATTAAAAAACAATGGCAAATACTAGTTTATTTGTTTGAAAACAGATTAAATCTCAAAGAAAACAGCTTATTTTTTTTTAGAAAACAGAATAACTCTTAAAGAAAACATTAATTTTTAAAGAACAAAAATGATAGGTTTGATGGAAAATTACATTTATCATTCGTTTATAATATACATCATTACTTAGATCAGAGCTTTCTAAACTTTTAACGTTGGCGACAAACTATTTAAGCATAACAATTTTCACGGCACATTAATTAATTTTTGTTATCAAATATCAAATATCAGATAATTTTTCAGTACGTGGTTTATCTTGTAGCCGATTTTGTTGATACAAAAATCAAAATTTTCAAAATACAAAAAACACTAATGTGTCGCGACACACCAGTTTGGAAAGCTCTGACTTAGATTAACGTTTCATCACTGACTCCTTCGAAGACGATGAGTAGTCTTGTCGGTGTTTTACTACTAATCAGAGGATGAATTGTTTTTGCTCTTCATCCTTCGTCAAAGATGTATTATATGCCTTGATAGGGGCGATACCCTTCTCCGCCGAATCATTGACAACTTTTAGGTTGATCGCTATGCGTCGAAACTCTTGAATGCAATCTTCCTCCGTCCAGGAATTGGGATCGGTCCTCAGGAAGGTATCTTCCGCTGCCTTCCTTCCTTCTTTCTTTAACAGATTGAAGATTCCCAGGGTCCTTTTGGTGACCATTTCATACAAATTCAAATCCTCAATGTTTCCTTCAAGCTTCACTCGACGAGTAACAGTGGTATTCTCGTTACGTTGGAGGTTTACGACCATCTTCCGTTTGATCTCGGCATCGACTCTAGGATCGAAGAATGCAAGGGCGATGAGACGCTCTCCAAGATACCACAGGTGCCATTCAAGAGCTGTGGATGCTGCTTTGGAAATGGTCTGATTTTTGTACTTTTGCAAGATTTTAAGAAGCAGAATATCTTTGAAAGGAGCGTTGATTCCGAAGGGGGCCTCGTTCCAAAAATGTGCGTAGACCAAGGTGATCTACAGAGACAACTTGGTGATATTCTCCGTCTCAGTGCTGTCAGCTGTAGTTGATGCTTGAACAGATAAATTTTGAGGACGGAGATGGCCTTGGCCATCCAGCGTGCATGGTGAGTTGGTCCTGGAGCGCGGACCTTGACTTCCTCCTCATCACGGCACCCGAGGAAGGTGAGGCAGAGTCGTAGCAATTCCTTGTAGTCATCATGCGATGTTTAGACTCCAGTGCCTTTGTGAAGTACTGGATCATTTCCGCTCGAAGCTGGAACATCTTTGGATCTCTGAATAGGTTGTTTGAAGCCTTCATGAAGGAATCCTTCTGAAGTGATGGCCATTTTTTCTGAAAACGTTTAAAGAGAGTAATTTCCGGGCCACCTGTAAGTCCAAGAAGTGCGTTGCAGGTGTTTGACAAGACGACTTCAAGGATATGATGTCGACAAGCGATCCAGAAAAGTTCCCTCCCTACTGCTTTTTCAATCATGGTAGAGGCTCCCTTGTGAAGGCCAGTATTAGACGCAGTTGTGTCAAATACGAGACCTTTGATCTCACCGAGAAGATTCCAGTCATCAATCGTCGAAATGCATGCCTTGCCCTGTTCTTCTCCTGTAGCTCGTTGTATTTTTGGCACGGCTAGGAGTCTTTCCATCCCATTTCCTGTAACGATTACCGCGGTTCGTTCGGCTGTTTCCTTTGCGCCGCCGATGTCGGTCGGGAAGTAGTTTCCCATTCCAGTGAAGAAGAAGGGGTCCTTCGAGAGAAAACGAAGCTTGATCCTCTTTGGCTGCTGCCTGCCTTGCTTGCCTTCTTGAACGACGGATGGAGCTGCGTGAAAGAGTCACTGTACAAATATCATAGCCCAGGGTTTGAGCGACTGATGCAGCAACGAAGACTGCTCCTCAATCGGGAAGGTTGACGAATCAAGCGCAGCAACCACATCTAGTGATGTGAAGATATTGTTTCGTTTCGGAAGATGAGAGTGTACATCTGTTCTTCCGGTGGAAGTCGACGGGCGATAATCATCGTCTTCAGCGTTGAATTCTTCAGAGGATGAAGTGGATGTGCTGGATGATGGAAGAGCAGCAGCTCCAGCCTGGAATGCAGCCTCTCTTTCTTTGTGGCTTAGAGCTTTTTCAGCATCTTTCTCCAGTCGACATCTCTTGCGGTATTCCTTGGCAAAACTAATCTTGTCAGGGCCTGCTATACTGCAGGAAAAGACGTCTTCTCGTTGCATCATCAGGAATTGGCGGTCTTCATTTTCTATCATCTTCAAGGCGTCCTTCGAGACAACGTCGAAAAGCTCTGAGAGAGTCTCTTGGAACATGCTCTCTTTCACTCTGCAGCTTTGTAGCTTCAACGCAAGGAACTCTTCGTACAGCTTTGACAACTTCCTAAAGCAGGAATCGACTCTCTGTGTTGGAATCCTTGCTCTCTGCCATACTTGCAGGGCCTCTTTGCAGGCCAAGTTGTAGCTCTCTTTCAAGGTCTTGGACTGTTCATGGTGGTGAAACTGAACCAAACGAAGCACATCACCACATGTGGGTAGCCTTGCAGTTGATAACTCGTTGCTGGGCTTTCCTAGAACCCACGTTTCTGCAGATGAGCGAGTACTTCTAGCCATAACCTGAAAAATGAGAACGAATAATGTATTAACCGTTTAGTACCAAAGCACAATTATATAATTGTTAGTCAAAAATTGCAAAGTCAATATAAATTAAGTAAAAAAAATTGGTTACAGCGGTTAGTGGTTGATGGGTAGGAAGATAACCAATTTTTTAAAAATATATTTAAGAATAAGTAAATAATAAACTTCAAGAGACATAAGATATATAGTATACCTTAAAATTTTAATAATTTAATTTAATAGCAACATCCTTACCGGTTATAAATTTGCATATAAAGAACATAATATATATATATATATATATATATATACAGGGTGTTTGAAAACTTTCTGTACAAATTGTAATGGGGGATAGGCAACACCAAGACAAACCCTTTTCGTCTATAAGTGTATGTCCGCTGACGTCACCATTCGGCGCGAGAGGGCGCCGCTGCAATTGGCTAAAAGGTAGGCTGACCATACGTACCGTTTTGAACGGGACAGTACCGTTTGTTTTATATTTCCTGGCCGTCCTGTCGTTTTAATAAAAATGTCAATTTTGTCCCGGTTTATGTACTTACTTTTTCATGAATACAGAATATTACATAACCCCGTCCCTTTTTTGCCATCCCAATGTCCCGTTTTTGTCTCAAGGAAATATGGTCAGCCTACTAAAAGGTGAAGTGGGCTAGACTCGCGCTTGCCGCGGGCATTCTTAAATCGGACGTAGTACGCGTAACATGGAGCGCTTCACGACTGCTGAGATGGCTGACATGCATATGGTGTATGGGGCTGCCAATGGAAACGGAAGAGCTGCTGTGAGGTTGTACCGACAGCGCTTCCCAAACAGACGTGTGCCAAACCACCAAACGTTTGCGCATTTGCATCGGCGACTGCGAGAAACTGGAACATTCCATGCAAACATGCATGACACTGGTCGGGAGAGAAACGTGCGCACTCCTGACATGGAAGAAGAAATCCTACGGCGATTTGAGGACAATCCAAGCGCAAGCACGCGAGGTGTTGCACGTATCCTCGGTGTGAACCACGACCTGGTCTGGAGAGTGTTGCACGAGCAGCAGTTACATCCGTTTCATCGTCAGAGAGTCCAGGCATTACAACCTCGGGATTACCCTCTTCGTGTGGAATTCGCAGTCTGGTTTCTGCAGCAGACAGCGGTGCAGCCTAATTTTCCGGCTTATGTGCTGTTCTCAGATGAGGCCTGTTTCACACGTGAGGGTGTGTTTAACATGCACAATTCTCACGTGTGGGCGCACGCAAATCCACATGCTACACGGGTGCATGCTCATCAAGAACGGTTCGCCGTCAATGTTTGGGCGGGTATCGTCCATGGCAAGTTGATTGGGCCGTACCTGCTGCCTGCCCGACTCGACGGGCGGGCTTATCGGATATTTCTTGAAGAAACGTTGCCGGAACTGCTGGAAGATGTTCCTGTGGCTATTCGTAGACGAATGTGGTTTCAACACGATGGGGCACCAGCACACTCCAGCAACGATGTGCGGGATTATCTGAACGCCACTTTTGGGGAACGATGGTTAGGCCGGGGTGGGCCCGTAGCCTGGCCACCGAGATCGCCCGATTTAACATGCCTCGATTTCTTTCTGTGGAGACACATGAAGAACCTCGTGTACGAGACTCCCATTTACTCAGAAGAAGACCTCGTAGCAAGAATCGCTGTCGCCGCTGGAACTGTTCCCGAAATGCCGGGAATCTTTCGACGTGTACGTCGGTCAATGCTTCGACGCTGTCGGGCATGCATTGATGCTACCGGTCGCAATTTTCAGCACCTTCTTTAAATAAACATGCCTTCTTTAAATAAACATGTTACGCGTACTACGTCCGATTTAAGAATGCCCGCGGCAAGCGCGAGTCTAGCCCACTTCATCTTTTAGCCAATTGCAGCGGCGCCCTCTCGCGCCGAATGGTGACGTCAGCGGACATACACTTATAGACGAAAAGGGTTTGTCTTGGTGTTGCCTATCCCCCATTACAATTTGTACAGAAAGTTTTCACACACCCTGTATACTGTATACTAAATAAATATAATACATATAAATTAAAACTTAATATATATGAATTAATAATTATATATATATATGAATTAATAATTATATATATATGAATTTATAATTGCATGAGATACTATTCCTCAGCTCTTAAAGTTTGAACGAATTTAAAACCGTCCTCCAAGTTTAAACTTGAAATGATGCATGAGTAAATGATTTGTCTGATTCACAAACAGCATTATACAAGAAATCGAACAATTGCATCATCCTCTGAAAGATGGGCAGAGTCAATGTGGCGTGACTGCCGTGTCCTCTAAAAGTGAAACGGGTAGAAAATGATTAGCTAATTAATTAAAAATGTGAAAATCATAGCGACCTCTTATTTTGTACTGAATCGACAGATATTTTGCACAAAATCACTTCACATCTAAAGGAATAAGAGCAGCCATGTGGAGAGCATTTCCAACTATCTTGAAATTTTAGCCTAAATTTTGGACCACCCTAATGTATATGTATATATTGAATAAATATTATTTCCATTTTTGTTATGCATATATATATATTAACTAAATGAAGTGTGTATTATTTCTGTTTTTACAACTTCACCTTTATTGCTTGTATTATTATTTCTTTTCATGACTGATGCATATAATATAATATATATATATATATATATATATATATTATATATATATAACTCAAACCCACAGGCAAAAAATTATAAAACAGTGCTTAAAAAGGCTAATTAATTTCGGCCGGTCACAACCAAGCCCTTTTCAAAGCCATAAACTAGTTAAAATGTTTAAAAAAGTTATAAAACTTCCGTCCCGCGGAAGAGCTGAAGTTAAAATGACTGTGTTAAGGCATAATCACAGACAGAGAGATGGTGTCTGTCGTACATCTGGTAGTTGGAAAAGGCAAAATATTGCCCAGATTTCAAACATTCAAGATGAGAAATCTTCAAGTAAAAATCAATCCAGGATTCTAAACCTATCATTAAGGTCAGGGACCAGGAACAGAGACAAATATACGAGGCATTTTATATTTTGGCAGAAAACACCATTTCAAATATTAAGCTGTCCTACAGTATGGATAGCTTTAGTTTTAACATTTTAAAATATTTTAGGGCAATTTCGGGTCGTGACCGGCTACCAGATGTAGAGGATTGATTTTTACTTAAAGATTTCTCATATTGAATGTTTGAAATCTGGGCAATATTTTGCCTTTGCCAACTACCAGATGTACGACAGACACCATCTCTCTGTCTGTGATTATGCCTTAACACAGTCATTTTAACTTCAGCTCTTCCGCGGGACGGAAGTTTTATAACTTTTTAAAACATTTTAACTAGTTTATGACTTTGAAAAGGGCTTGGTTGTGACTGGCCAAAATTAATTAGCCTTTTTAAACACTGTTTTATAATTTTTGGCCTGCGGGTTTGAGTGATATCATATTGTTGCGGTAAATGCAATCAAAGTTTATATATATATATATATATATATATATATATATATATATATATAACGGGTGTGCCATAAAAAAGGGTACATTTTAAAAAGGCTATAAAATGAACATTTTTCATTTAATTTTAATAAAACTTCTACACAATAAAACATAAGTATTTATCTATATGCAAACACGTTTTCAGACTAAAATATCAAATAATTCAAATTCTATCAACATTTAACGAGAGTATCATTTTTCTATTTAACATACAAAAATTATTAAACCTTTTAAAAATAAGTTTTGACATAAAATTTACCTAAAATTATTAAAAAAATTGTTCGAAATGCTTTCCCTCCATTTTAATAACTGTTTTTATTCTTGGCCGGAATGTGGGAGAACTTAGCAGAGCGAGTCTACAGGACTAGGATAAAAGATGTCGCTCATTTACGCGAGATCATCATTCAAAAATGGGAAGAGCTTCCACAGGAACAAGTAAATCGAGCCATAGATGAATTCCGGACAAGAATAAAAAAAGTTATTGAAATGGAAGGAAAGCATTTCGAACAATATTTTTAATAATTTCAGGTAAATTTTACGTTAAAAATTATTTTCATAAAAAAATATTAAAAAGGTTTAATAATTTTTGCATGTTAAGTAGAAAACTCATACTCTTTCGTTAAATGTTGATAGAATTTGAATTATTTTATATTTTAGTCAGAAAACTTTTAGCATATAGATAAATACATATGTTTTATTGTGTAGAAGTTTGATTAAAATTAAATGACAAATGTTGATTATATAGCCTTTTCAAATGTACCCCTTTTTTATGGCACACCCGTTATATATATATATATATATATATATATATATATATATATATATATATATATATATAATATCGCTGAGGCCTTAAGTCAACACGGTTGGCTTTATTTAAAAGCCGTCCAGGTTTCGACGCCATAAATCTTGTTTAACTAATTTGTTAGAGTTTTATAACGAAATAGTGCGCGAATACGATAGGCATAGAGTGGCTGACGTTATTTATTTAGACTTTAAAAAAGCGTTCGATACAATTCCGCATAGAAGATTAATTGCGAAGGTTAAAGCGCACGGTTAACGCTGTCAGGTACTAACTGGTTAGAGGAATGGCTTCGTGCCAGGAAACAGAGGGTCGTTGTTAATGGTAGTGAATCGGGGTGGTTGGATGTAGGTCGCGGTGTCCATCTGGGTTCAGTGTTAGGTCCATTGCTGTTTGTAATCTACATTAATGACAAAGATGTAGGCTTGACCAGTAACGTGTCAAAATTCGGGAACGATACTAAAATAGACGGTAAAGTTATTAACGTGTACGATAGAAATAGGCTCCAAGACGATGTAAATAGGATTACGGAGTGGACGGAATAGTGGCAGATGTAATTTAATGTAGACAAATGTAAAGTTTTGCATATATGTTCTCGTAACAACAATTACACATACATGATGGATGAGAGTTAGCGAGCGTTGACGAGGAAGTAGATTTAGGCGTACGCGTATCTAAGGATTTAAAAGTTAGGAACCAGTGCCTGGAGTTTTTTGCAAAAGCTAATAGGATGTTAGGCTTCATAGCGAGTAATTTCGAATTTAAATCGAAGAATATTATAGTGCTCCTTCACAAGTCCCTAGTCAGGCCTCACTTAGAATATGCCGTTCAGTTTTGGTGCCCGTATTTGCGTGTGGATATTGATAGTTAGAAAGGGTTCAGCGACGTGCCACGAAACTAATTCCGCCACTACGCAACAAGTCTTACGAAGGTAGGATTAAAGAGTTAGACTTGCGTTCAATCGAAACTAGGAGGTTAAGTGGGTTGCTTATTGAAGTTTTCAAAATCGTTAATAAAATCGATAACGTAAATTTTGATAAACTGTTCACTTTCGATAATAGCAATACTCGTAATAACGGATTTAAATTATGTGGCGGATGTTTCATTACTAATATCGCTGAAAACCATTTTACGTTTAAAGTAATTGATAAATTAAATAATCTTCCCGCGTCCGTCGTGAACTCTACCAGCGTTAATATGTTTAAAAACCGTTTAGATAGGCATTTTAAAAATATTAACGTTGTTTAAAATAATAAAACAATTAGCAATAGGAGCTCTGGGGTTAATGGTCGAGGATGAATCTGTTGACGATTAATGCCAGCTTGTGACATGCCAGCGTGTGATATGCCAGCAATAAAATTATATTAAAAAAAAATTAGATTGACACGAACTTACATGTAGCTCGTAGCGTAAACTTACCCACCTTTTGTTATAATGTTCATACTTTTTTTTCTCTTTTCTTATCCACTCTTTACCTGCATGTCTGTAGTTTGCGTGGTATGACAATGTTTGAGTTAAGACTGTGTTTGTATGGTTTGTAAGCGTTCATATTTTACTTCTTTTCATCTTTCATCCCCTTCCTATTCTCTTCGACTATTTTTCCGACTTGTGGCAGTGGCCAGCAGATAATGATGGTGAGTCTTTCTCTCTCTTTTTCTGAATGAATATTAACCAACGAATGATAGGTTTTGCTACTTACTTCCCCTTATTCTTTTCTTTTAACCCCCTACTCTCTTCTTTCTCTCGGACTAACCTTAGAGTGGATCTTAGGGTCTTTGTTAGCCTTAGATTCTGTAGATTCTGTTGTTGGGGAAAGCCGGCATTTTGCGCTAAGAACTTGCAGTGGAAGGAAGTGCAGCCCAGTTAAGTCTTAAATAAGCATATTCAAAGGAGATAACTCTCTCTCTCTCTCTCTCTCTCTCTCTATATATATATATATATATATATATTATATATATTATATATATATATATATATATATTATCTGCATTCAAAAGCCAGTCAGTCACTCATCCCATACGACTGGCTTTCCTCCGAAATAAGCCAGAGGGTCAACGGCTGTGGTCATTATGCTCCAAGATGTTCCAGTGGATGGTTCTTCGTCTCTCCAGTTATGCCTTTAATAAAACCTTGTCTTTTATTGTTCTTTAATTACATACATGCATACATACACACAAACATACATACACACAAACATACATATACAAACAAACATATACTTACATACAAATACATACATGTTAGGTTAGGTTACACCACTCCCACTTCCTACTTGCCTCTCTCCACCCCCTTTCCTGCATAAATCCCTCCCCCTTCCTCTCTGCAGAGTTGTACGGCTCTGGCAGTGTTGCATGGCATTGGCACTCTTGCCGTGTTGCATGGCACCGTTGCAAATGAATATTGATCATGTTGCATGGAATTGTATTGCACGCCACATTTTTGCGCGCATACTACTCATCCCTCTTCCCTTCCCTCCCATGAAGGTTGCATAGCAACAAGAAAAAGGGAGACAGAAAAGAACTAGACTACAAGAGGGTGGTCACTCAATTAACTATTGAGCAACCCGAATACCAGTTAACTTCGCTGATCTGGTGTTCCGGTAAGATCATGACGTATCTCTATTAACCCAAGACCTAATACCCACTTCAATTCTGACTGACCTCTTTACTGTAGAATGCATGCACATACACATTCATTACCAGCTAAAAAACACTCACTCACACACAAACACACCACACACACACACACACACACACACATATATATATATATATATATATATATATATATAGAATAATTAAGAAATCCTTGTGAAACTTTAGACTTTAATAAGGTACTATCCTGTTATTTCCTCACCAAATTGAGGAATGCCAGGTTAGGTCATGATTGGTTAGGGGAGTCGTGATATGTTCGTTACTTTTAGCGAAAATATCACGACTTAACCTAAGCAAACCTCAAAGGCATAAAATTAACCTAACCAGGCATTCAATTAACCATATTAAAACTTGGTGAGAAGATAACAGGATAATACTTTTAATAACTTTTCATGTGCGTATAACAGAAACAAGCTACAAATGGCATACGAGAGCATAATTACTATAGTTTTCTTATTTCAAATACTTAGCCTTATGTCAGGTATGGACGTTAAAAGTAAGTGAAAATGGGAACAGTTAAAGAAAGGAATAACTTTGTTTAATGACTAATAGAACTAGTCCATAAGAGTTGTGTGAAGGAAAGTTCACTGGTCATTACAACAAGGATGAAGGGTCCCCTGAAATGGTTCCGCGCCACCCTCTCCGAGATGTGACACCAACGCAGTCCCTCTTTCTCCCCCACCCTCACTCCCTCCGTCTCTCCCAACCTCACTCCCTCCATCTCCTCCTTTTCCTCTCCCTCTCACTATCCTCCCCTCTCATCCTCCCTCTCTCCTTTCGCTATCCCCACCTCATCTCTCTTTCTCTCTGTTCCCTCCTCCTGCCTTCTTGTTATTTTCTTTCCATTTACCTTCATTCTTATTTTTCTTTTTTCTTCCCCTTCGTCTCATACTAATATATGACCCTTCTCTTTCCTCCCTCCTACTCCCCGATTATTACTTCCTCCCATGTCTCTCATTCCTCCCACACTATCAACTATTTCTGTCATTTGTGTTTTTGCTTCTTTCCTTTATACCTTCCTCTCCTAATCCATTCTGTTTCGCATAATAACTGACTCACTCATCCACTCACGCATTTCATTTTTAATAAAACTTCCTCTATAAATACTTAAAAATATATTAACAGCTTCCAAAGATCTTCGTATATATCAATAAGCTTGTTTCTTTTTCAAATAAAACACTAAAAAAGACGATCTTACGAGCTCAAACGGTCTACACGAAATCGCATAATAGCTGAAAATAATAATCATAATGTAGATGAAAAAACATTTATTTGTAAGTGTTAATATCGAATCACGATATGACAAAAAAGTATTCCATGACGAATGATCCCAAAATTTGAAGGACAATGTAATTCGGCGTCAGATTACGATTCGAATAGCATCTCATTTTAAATTGTGATTTGAACCCAGCGAAGAAATGTATTAAATATATATTAATATATATATATATATATATGTAAAAATGAATAATTCTAACATAAATTTTTGCATATAAAGTTCAAACACGCATGAAATTCTAATTGTATATAAAATGCAAGTTTGGAAAAAATTTTAATTTTCTTTCTTTTTTTTTTTTTTTGGGCGAAGTAATTGATGAATTATTTCTTTTTTAAATTACCTAATCATTTTTTAGATTAAGCTTAATCATGAAATCGTGTTAAATTCTGCAATGTTCATTTTTTTATACATTCTCTCTTAGTTGTAAAAGATGGTCATAACTTGCCAAAACTCTTAATTAACATTTAATTTTAAACTTAAACCATTTAATTTTGGCTCAGATGCATGTTTAATTTTAATCCATAATAAAAAGCACATTTCAATTTCCGTATTTAGTTAACTCGGCAAATCATAACATCAGATCTGTCAAAAGAAAAATATGACTTCATCTTCAAATATCTTGCTTATCTGCCAGTATGCTGTTACAGCCAAAATTTGCCTTTGTCGTTCAAATATCTTGCAAAAAAATCAGCATATTGAGAATAAAAAACAAAAAGAGGTCACATTAAATAATAATGATGTCACCAAATTATTAATATATAAACTTGTAATTTTTCAAATTATCATTCTGATTATTCTGATCTGACCTAGAGGCTGAAGCATTACCTGTAATATTTTAGAAGCAGTAAAATTTAGTCAGATGACTCTGTCTTCTCCTTCATTGAGCCCTGCTTTCTCAAGAGAAGTTAGTTTTAAAAAAGAAATAATTTCTCGATACTTTACAAGAAGAATCGGGTAACCTTCAGATAATTTAGTAAGTTTTCACAGAATCCTCCGATCCACTACAAGAAGAAATCGGAGTGTAGAATTAAAGAAACTACTGCGATTCCCTACACCGTACCAGCTACTTCAGAGTGAGAAAGTCCGTAGCTGCTACCTAACCAGAACCCCCGTCAATATCGAACCACCGAAGGCCATACACGGTGTGTTAACATATATATTTCAGGATAACTGTCCTGTTCATACTGCCAAGATCATCAGACGATGGTTTCAGGAATAACGAGATGTCGACTGCTGAACTGGCTCACCAAGTGGTGTGACTTAACCCCATTGAAAATGTGTGGGGAAATGTGGTTAACGCTTGGAAGCCTTGGCAGAAGCGGACATCTCGGCACCTGCTGGAACACACCATGGCAGAGTGGGAACTTTTCCCTTGTGGGAACCCACAAGTCTTCTACAATCACGTGGCATCTGTTCCAAATAGCGTACGAGAGGTCATTAATAATAATGGAGGATGGACCAAGTATTGAGTAATTTTGTATAATAATGTTATGGTTGTGATATAGTAAATATACATTTATTTACTCGAACAATTGTTAGTTCCTTATACTTTGAACATTATGTTTTGTATGCTCTTAAGAAAATTCCTAAATTTATTTGATTCATGTTTAGTTTTGTAATAAAAAATTGAACTCTCTTATCATTATCTCGCCATGGATAGATCCTTTGCTGGATAATCATTTGTTGATGATGCATGGACTTTAAATAGAAATGTTATTGTCGTGAGGAAAAGTCGATGCTACAACTTATCTTGCACTTTAACTATAACATGGCCACATCAAAATCCTATGATTGAAAATTTTTAAAGTATCCCACGTTTGTGAAATAACCTAACTACTGTATTCCATAAATTTAGGAATAATGCATGAATAAAATCCATAGTCGTCCTAGCATTACCACCAAAACAACAATGAACATTATATTTATTGTCATTGGTTTACAAAAAATGAAAGTATTACTCTGAAGTAGGATGGGCGCAAAAGGAGAGAGTGCAATGCAATTGAAAATGTTGATCAATGTTGCAAAGGAAATGCTGCACAAGCTATGCAACAAAGGGGGATGGGGAATGTTGCAAGATGTTGTGCAACAAAGGGGGAGGTGGAATGTTGCAAGAGCAACAATGGTTATGCAACTTGGAGGCGGAGTTATCCCCCAAGAGAAAAAGAGAGGAGAGAGAGGAAGAGAGGTGTTCGCCTGGCAGGAGCCAAGCGCATATTAAGACTTCAGCCGAGCGGCCGTTGTCTTAATATGTTCCTAATCAGCCAGTTCGCTTATCTGGCAGAGCTGCCAGATTGCGCTATTTATTTAATTAAAGCATGTATTCTAGCTTAACAAGCCAGTTGGCTTTTCTGGCTGAGCTGCCAGATTGCGCTAGTTATTTAATCAAAGCATATATTCTGGCTTAACCAGCCAGTTGAATTAGAAGGCGTAAATGGCTTGTTCAGGTGTACATTATTGTGTAGCCAGATTGCGTTTATTTATTTAATTAAAGCACATATTCTGACTTGACCAGCCAGTTGACTAAGAAGGCGTAATTGGCTTGTTCAGGTGTACATTATTAGGGTTGCCAGATTTTGCTCTCCAGATATATTTGGCAGTTGGTTTAGAAATCCGTTTTAGAAGGCATCCATTTGCTGTAATTAAATGTCGTGTACAACCAAAAGAATTAAATAAAACACCATTACATCATTCTGTTTATTTAGACGAATTAATGGATTCAATTTCACGAAATATATATGGAAAATAAATATAGAATAGAATATATATGATTAAAAATAATAATAGCATAAGAAATACGAACGATGAATATATTATCAAAAGAAATATACAATGGAATATATATATGATCAAAAATAATAATAGCATAAGAAATACGAACGAGAAATATATAATCGAAACTATACAAAAACGTTGTACAGGGTGGGCCGTAAGTTTCCATACATAGGAAAATTTAAACGTTTGTTTTTATGTTTCAGATACCCTAAGAATATGCGTTTGTAAGATCTTGTTTACTGATGAAGCAAATTTTTACGTCAATGGAGAGGTTAATCGGCAAAACATACGTTATTGGAGTAATGCTAACCCTAACTGGCTGAGTCCGACGAAGATGCAAGGTGCCGGTAAAGTGATGGTGTGGGCCGGGATATGGGGTGACAGAATTATTGGACCAATTTTTGTCAGTGGAAATCTTAATGCCGAAAGGTATCTTAACATGTTGCAAGAGAGATTTTCCCATCCCTGCTAAACGAGGAAGGTAACTTCCCAGTTTACTTCCAGCAAGATGGAGCTCCACCTCATTATGGTCTTCACGTGCGTCGGTATTTGGATCAGCAGTTTCCGGATGCTTGGATTGGTCGGCGTGGTCCTGTGGAGTGGCCTCCTAGATCCCCAGATCTCACCCCCCTTGATTTCTATCTTTGGGGGCACTTGAAGGCCATGGTGTATCAGGAAAAGATACGAGACATAAATCATCTAAAGGAACGTATCACCAACGCCATTACAAGCATAACGTCAACTGTGCTAATGCGTGTTCATCAACAGTGGGGAACACGTATTGAAATGTGTTTTCAAAACAATTGCAACCATGTAGAGCATATTATATAAATAAATATGGTTGTCCATAAAAAAATGTTTATTTTTCCTATGTATGGAAACTTACGGCCCACCCTGTAGTATAACCATCACTATATTAGTACAGGATATATATATATATATATATACACACACACACACACAGTTATATTATATATTAAATATATTGAGAATAATAATATACAAAACGTATAATCAACTGCATATTAGTACAGGAAATATATATATATATACACAATCAAATAATTAAATAAATAAATATTCATTAAAATACTTTGTTCTCCAGCGCAAAACGCTAAACTCACACATAATCGAGTCTACATTCACATCGTTATTACTTTGCACTACACGGTAAAACCGTCGAAGCAATACTTCACCGCTCAAGTTATACGGATACCTATACTCGACATAAATGGCTTTCATATCGTTCAGTACTATTTTTGTGCCCACTTTCCATTCGTTTGGCAAGTTATCTTTAAACACGGCTTGAATACAATCAAAAGCACGCATAAAGATGTCATCGTTAACCACAACATCATTAATAAATACAAGTTTATAAACTCTCCTTTCCAATCGAGGATTTTTTCTTAACGTCCCGAGCTTTTCAATCGTAAACTCTTCACTCTGCATAGCGGCAATTGAAATAATCTTCCAAGTCTTAACGACAGCTATTCATTATATAGAGGTACAGTTCCTCAGGGTGAAGAGTGTAGGCAAGCTCTACCCTGTACCGCTCAAGTGCTTTGTACCAAAGTTCGGGATATTTTGAAGAATCTAAACATTTTAAATATACATCCAGCTAAATGCAAAAAACTTCACTTTTTTTTTACGTGAAGGTCAAAATATGAGAATAAAAACCCACTCTAATAGACAGAGTTTATTTCCACGACAGTTTCGACGCCCACTGGCATCCTCCTCGGGTGGATACAGAAACACAAATGAAACAAAACAAGAGGGAAAAAACAGTTCAGGGATCGACCGTTAAGAAATTCGCACCTAGGTTGGATTCCATTCTCTCGAGACAGGAGGGGCATTTTCATTAAGTACATTCGCACAAATTTTAAAACTATCTTCCAGTTCTAAACATACAGATTCTATTATTTTTACATAATTATTACATTTATAATTAAATTTATTACATTTAATATTGCATAATTATTAATTACAGAAATTATAAATTTATTATTACATTGGTTATTACATTGTTGTTTATTATACAGAAATAAACCGAAAAACGAATGAAAAAAGAATGAAAAAAGGCGATTAGGAAATAATCCAGAGACCATTGAGAAATTCGCACCTAGGTTAGATATCGTTCTCCCGAAACCAGAAGGGCATTTTATTACAGGGTCAGCTTATAACTACATTTCCACAAATTAAAAATATCTTCTTGTTCTATACATACAGATCCTAATGTTTTGACATAATTACTGCATATATTTATTTCCACATTAATTACTTCCATTATTACATTTACTAAAAGCGAGTAAGGAAACATTCCAATCCAGAGACATTTAAGAAATTCACACTTAGGTTCGAACACGTTCCCACGACTCCGTAAGGGATTTATTGACCAAGAATCTCATTAAAGGGTCTAACTTATAAGTACCTTCGCACAAATTAAAATTATCTACTTTTTCTATACACACAGATTCTATTATTTTTTTTTTCTTTTGACATAATTATTACATTTATAAAGTACCTTACTTGATTCCCAATCTATAGCATGATTATTTTGGCTAGCGTGATAAAAATGGCATTATTAGTATTACAACTTCTGAAGGCATATTTGTGTTCTTTGATACGGGTTTCAATATTCTTCCAGTTTTCTCCCACGTATACTAAATCACAACTTTTACAGGGAATGCTGTAGACACAGGCTTGTTCCTCTTTTGCAACGTTATTCCTAACCAATTTACTTTTCACGGTAGACGAATATTTGAACGCCAAAGCAAACTTAAATTTGGTTTCGTTATGTAGATGATATTTTCTCATTTTGGCCTGACCACTGGAACAACTTTGACACTTTCTTTCAGTCATTAAATAATCTTGTTCCCTCTATTAAATTTAAATATGAATGGGAGAACGACAAACAATTACCTTTTCTAGATGTTTTGGTCATTAACGAAAGCGGAAAGCCCAATTTCACGGTCTATAGAAAACCTACTCATTGTAATTCGTACATTCATTATTTTTCATATCATGATGAAGGGGTTAAAAGCTCAATTATTTCTTCCATGTTTCTAAGAGCACTCAGGATTTGTAGCCCACATTTGCTGGATCCGGAAAATTCAAAGATTTGGAACATTTTTAAGGATTTAAAATATCCTGAGTGGTTTATCAGAAAGGCGTATTTTAAAGCCAGAAAATCTTTTTATGCCCCTCGGGAACCTTCAGTTAACCAAAAACAATATGTGAGTTTGCCTTACATTGCCGGCTTAGAAAGAGTAAAACCGTTGACGAAAGAATTTAAGTTTGCTTTGGCGTTCAAATATTCGTCTACCGTGAAAAGTAAATTGGTTAGGAATAACGTTGCAAAAGAGGAACAAGCCTGTGTCTACAGCATTCCCTGTAAAAGTTGTGATTTAGTATACGTGGGAGAAACTGGAAGAAATATTGAAACCCTTATCAAAGAACACAAATATGCCTTCAGAAGTTGTAATACTAATAATGCCATTTTTTATCACGCTAGCCAAAATAATCATGCTATAGATTGGGAATCAAGTAAGGTACTTTATAAATGTAATAATTATGTCAAAAGAAAAATAATAGAATCTGTGTGTATAGAAAAAGTAGATAATTTTAATTTGTGCGAAGGTACTTATAAGTTAGACCCTTTAATGAGATTCTTGGTCAATAAATCCCTTACGGAGTCGTGGGAACGTGTTCGAACCTAAGTGTGAATTTCTTAAATGTCTCTGGATTGGAATGTTTCCTTACTCGCTTTTAGTAAATGTAATAATGGAAGTAATTAATGTGGAAATAAATATATGCAGTAATTATGTCAAAACATTAGGATCTGTATGTATAGAACAAGAAGATATTTTTAATTTGTGGAAATGTAGTTATAAGCTGACCCTGTAATAAAATGCCCTTCTGGTTTCGGGAGAACGATATCTAACCTAGGTGCGAATTTCTCAATGGTCTCTGGATTATTTCCTAATCGCCTTTTTTCATTCTTTTTTCATTCGTTTTTCGGTTTATAATTTCTGTATAATAAACAACAATGTAATAACCAATGTAATAATAAATTTATAATTTCTGTAATTAATAATTATGCAATATTAAATGTAATAAATTTAATTATAAATGTAATAATTATGTAAAAATAATAGAATCTGTATGTTTAGAACTGGAAGATAGTTTTAAAATTTGTGCGAATGTACTTAATGAAAATGCCCCTCCTGTCTCGAGAGAATGGAATCCAACCTAGGTGCGAATTTCTTAACGGTCGATCCCTGAACTGTTTTTTCCCTCTTGTTTTGTTTCATTTGTGTTTCTGTATCCACCCGAGGAGGATGCCAGTGGGCGTCGAAACTGTCGTGGAAATAAACTCTGTCTATTAGAGTGGGTTTTTATTCTCATACATCCAGCTATTGACAATTCTCGCCTTGTTCATTCCTAAATTCGATAAATCCGTCGATTAGAGCGGTGTATGCGTATTCAAGAACCGTGTAAAAATAAATCATATCCAAAACAACGAGCGTCTAATATAGGCTTCAGCTTGCGGAATCCGACGATTTCAAACATTCTGTCGAGGATGAATCGGTTTCGCGTAGGGACAAGAACGTTATTATCAGATGCATTCTTCCACATCAGTCGTATATTAATGCATGACCGATCGTTATTTATACACAACGTGCAAACAACGACATATTAGGGGTATCACTAATCTGCTCTCTTCTTGTACCTACGCCTGCAGGTATTTTGTAACGGTCCTCTCCCCACTTCTCAACTATCACGAAGATTCTATTCATCTCCTCAACACTTAAATAAATAACATTACGTTTACCAGAGTTTGCTTGCCTACAAGTCGTTTCAAGTACATAGTTAATGGTGCCGGTTTCACGCCTGAACACGCGCAATGACTTCGTCCCGGACACATCGTAGGCGGCGTTGAAAGTGCTTCTCAAAGGAAGTTCCATCGTATTCGCACGTCTAGTCGGTTCAAGCTCTGAGATGACTATGAGCCACAGGTGGGACGGATCGGCTAGACGGGCGGAGTGAGTCACGTTCATGAAACGTGTATGGGTTTGTTCGAACTCGTGTGTTTCGGAGGGGTGAGATACACAGGTGGGCGGCTCGATGTGGGGAGCGAGTTACACCATAAACTGCTGAAGCGTGTACAGGCTTGTTCGAACACTTGTGCCCATTATACTGGACAAACAGATTTTTCCGCTACATGAAGCAATACCGGCTTTAATGTTTTATCACTCACAAGACGTTCATTTCCACAAACTAAACATCTTCAAAATCCGGTGCACTATTTGAGGGAAACATATGCCCATATTTATCCTTTGTGTTTAACAAGCGATACTCGTCTCTAAAGTCTGTTAAAAACTCACACAGGCCATTAGCCATAACCTCACTACAAACCTCGTCATGATATATATTAATATAGTGGTAAAAATGCTTAAGATTCTCCATGATGACAAGATTTACATTTTCAACCGTAGGGTACGAGTAGTCGGTATGGTGTAACATGACAATATCGCTTGTCACTCCACTCATCTCCAAGACACTATCCATAACCGTTGCTTATCTTCTGAACGTGTTGTTTCTTCTACTTCGCGGTATATGTGAGCTTTTATAAAGGTTAGGTCTACAACATACTTCAATACATCGTTTGTACTACGAAATTCTACAATGCCCTCGCCAGAATACCCGTAGAGTATTTGAACATCTTGGTCCTTCGCACGGCTCAATGTAGTCTTAAAAGTATTAGAGGAGGGGGGAATAGGGAGTTTTTCAGTATCCACCACATCTTGGCACTTTGCCGAATACCACTTCATAAACGTTGAACACGCAATATTAAAGGTAGTAATTACTATGTTTAGTCTATGCGAGAGAATACACGTCTGAGCTCAAGGGTATGCAGAGTTCAACTGTGCACGCAGGGATAGAGATATGCTCAGGTAGTGACAGGAGTCACGTGACTGATCTTACAGTGGGCGGAGCTTAGCTTTTTACTCCACACACACACACACACACACACACACACACACACACACACACACACACGCGCAAAGGAGAAAATGAAACCTGAATTGATGCCAATATACGTGATAAATAAACATATCATTATGTAGGTAGCGGTGTCCCACAGGGTTCAGTGTTAGGCCCATTGCTATTCGTAATTTACATTAACGACATAGATGTAGGATTGACTAGTAACGTGTCAAAATTCGCGGACGATACTGAAATAGGCGGTAAGGTTGTTAACGAGGACGATAGAAATAAGCTCCAAGACGATGTAAATAGGATTATGGAGTGGACGGATAAGTGGCTGATGCAATTTAACGTAGACAAATGTAAAGTTTTGCATATAGGTTCTCGTAACGATAATTACACGTACACAATGGATGATAGGGAGTTGGCGAGCGTTGACAAAGAAGTAGATTTAGGGGTACGCGTATCTAAGGATTTAAAGGTTATGAACCAGTGCCTAGAGTCTTGCGCAAAAGCTAATACGATGTTAGGCTTCATAGCGCGTAATTTCGAGTTTAAATCGAAGGATATTATATTGCCCCTTTACAAGTCTCTAGTCAGGCCTCATTTAGAATATGCCGTTCAGTTTTGGTGCCCGTACTTGCGTGAGGATATTGATAGGTTAGAAAGGGTTCAGCGTCGTGCCACGAAACTAATTCCGTCATTGCGCAACAAGCCTTATGAAGATAGGATTAAAGAGTTAGACCTGTATTCACTCGAAACTAGGAGATTAAGGGAGGAGCTTGTTGAAGTTTTCAAAATCGTTAATAACATCGACAATGTAAATTTTGACAAAGTGTTCACTTTCGATAATAGTAATACTCGTAATAACGGATTTAAGTTGCGTGGCAGACGTTTCATTACTAATATCGCTAAAAACTTCTTTACGTTTAAAGTAATTGATAAATGGAATAATCTTCCCGCGCCCGTCGTGAACTCTACCAGCGTTAATGTGTTTAAGAACCGTCGTGACAGACATTTTAAAAATATTAACGTTGTTAAAAAAAAAAAAATTAGCAACAGGAGCTCTGCGGGTGGTGTTCGAGGATGAGTCCGTTGACGATTAATGCCAGCTTGTGACATGCCAGCATTTGATGCCAACAATAAAATTATTAAAAAAAAAAAAATTAGACTAACACGAACGTAGATGTAGCTCGTAGCGTAAACTAACCCACTTTTGTTTAACTTTACCTACTTTTTTTTCTTATCATCTCCTTACTTGCAGTCTGTAACTCTCTTTCTTGCATATTTGTAGTTGCATGGTATGACAGTGAGTTAAGACTGTGTTTGCATGGTTTGTAAGCGTTCTTATTTTACTTCTTTTCATCTTTCACCCCTCTCCTATTCTCTCCGACTATTATTCTGACTTGTCGGCAGTGGCCGGTGGATGATGGTGGTGAGTCTTTTTTCTCTTTTTCTGAATGAATGTTAACCCACGAGTGATAGGTGTTCCTCCCTACTTAACCCCTTATTCTCTTCTCTTCTCTTAACCACCTACTCTTTCCTTTCTCTCGGGCTAACCTTAGAGTGGATCTTAGGGTCTTTGGTAGCCTTAGCATCTGTAGATCTGTAGAATACACATATATAAACACAATCAAGGATTAAGGTAGCCAATGGGTACGGTATCATAGGTACCAGGCACCTGGTAACGCTTCCTATAGGTGTTACGGCATGCCTTCGTGCCCCTAAGTTTCTTCACACACCCCAGTTTCTGCGCCCGAAAATTGTGGGTCCCCACAGTCAGTTTGGGTGGTTGGTCACCCTCATCTTCCAAGCACACTAGGTCCTTCAACAGGTCAAAGTTAACGACTCGACGGTTTGCATGGTTAATCGTGATACCCTTAGCCTTCACGATATACTTCATATCATCCCCTACCCTCACCCGTACCTCATAGGTTTATGGGCCTGTTGACACAAACGAGTCTGCGTAAGCACCATCACCATACTCGTCCTTGATCTCATCAGTTAGCTCTCCGAGGATTTCCCTAATAGCAGGCATGTATTCACCCTCCCTCGCTGTGAATATCACACTATCTGTGTCAGCGTACAGCATCCTTCGTCCCAGAGAGTGCAGTAGACCCCAAAGTTTAATGCGGGTGTAGGCAGTTGTGAAGCTGGCTACAGGTATGTTTGTAACCCGTGAGGTATCTGTGGCCAGTTCGGTGATGTACTTTATTATGTAAGTATTACCTACATTCACGACCTCCATAATATTATCGGGAGCGTTGGCATAATCCCAGTCTTTACTATAACTTTGTGCGAAATGAACGTTCCCTTTGCCGGTATTCTGCGCAAATTTCCCCCAAAGACTGTTTAGACACAACTTTGCACTAAAGCGCTTGCCAGGATTCTTAACAATTTGGGATCGGTCAAATTGTATACCTTCATGGGCACGGTAACGCTGAATATAAGCCGTTTTTTCATCTTCGGTATCAACCCCTCGCGGATATCCTGATGCTTCTACTTTATCCTTCAAAAAAGCGTTTATATATGGTGTGAAAAGATTGGGTAGCTTCTGAAACCTCCACACCTCATGTACCTTCAATATTCTATACCCATGGCGCACGGCTAGGGCCAGCTCAGGGCTTGTATATACACCTCTGATCTTACGCTGGTTGGTTGTATGGTTACAATCACCGCTGTTCTCCTGTGCACACTTTACGCACAGGGGAAACATGAGTTTCTGATCTATAACGACGGGTAAGATCGGCATCCATAAATCGCGAGGGGGGAGCACGTCTACGAAAGAGTCCAAAGTAGCGCTCATTCAAGTTAGCTGAAGACTCCTCGATGGTTGGTATGGTAGGCCCCACCATTTTTTCAGGCGCACCTACGGGGTACAGATAGTTCTTCATCACGTAGGGGAATAAAGAGTAGAAGTCCTAGAAGTGGAGTTTCACGCCCTCCGTTGGCGAAAAGTATAGCTTGAATGGGTTTGTGCGCCCTCCAAACAAGCTGTCACCGCATTTGAGGGGGTCCAACACCAGAGCTGGGCACTTGCGTTTTTTTGCCCGTTTTTTTGCGGTACTGCGGTACTGCGGTACTACTACCGCACTACCAAACCGGTACCGCATAACGCAGTACCGCAAAGGATCGCTGAAAGTACAGCAGTACCGCTACCGCATTCAAATTTCCCGCGGTACTTTCCGCGGTACCGACCAACACGGTAGTACCGCAGTACCGCAGTACCGCAAAAAAAACCGCAAGTGCCCAGCTCTGTCCAACACCATTGAACGTTTGATGGCCCTTATTTCTTCACGGTACTGGGCATCTGTTTCCATCCGTGTATCATACTCATGCTCTCACACGATTTTGTGAGTGAATTAGGAGCCTATAAGTTCATCACGGTTACGGGTCCATGCGAGGCTGTCGGCGGGAGATCTTCCATAAAGGTCTCCTGTGACGGCACATTCAGCGCGCGGGCATCCATGCCACCAGCAGCCGTTAAAAGAATACGCAGTCTTCTCACCAGTGGCTGGATCCTCACTCAGGCCGTCAACCCAAAAAGCACGACCCTTGACCTTAACGGGCACTTCACCCGTGTTGCGGGCATGTTTTATGTATACCCCGTTCTGTTGCTGTAGGTGTATGAGCCAGTAAATAACCTTGTGCCAATAACTGCAGGGGGTTGTTTCTGTGAATGATTGCTAAGGTGTCTTTAGGCATGAAGTTATTCTTGAACACTGTAAAACATGAGGCGATCGTTGTCGCGACTTGCAGTAGATCGCATTTGAAACATGTTATGTACATCTTTCTAAAGGCTTGAAAGCATATTCTAAGTACACGTACGTCATTAACGCAATAACGTTCACATTCATCGACTATATTTTATGGATTAGCTTCATTAAAACTGTTGTATAGCGGTCAAAATCTTCACGCTCACTATCACTCATGTTGGTGTAGTTAAAGTAATGTTTGGGTGGAGGTAGTCCTACGTAATTCAAAGTTTCGTTAGTGAGGAATGTGTAAGGGAAATATCCTTTTGAAACTTCAGCGGCTACGCCCATGACCTTGGGCAGCTTTGGTAATTTACAAGGTGTGAACAGCAGGGTGTCTTTAAACATTACCTCTTATCTGCATCTGTATTAGTTTGTTGCCTCTTTTCAAGGGATCACCTGTAAATATCGCAGACGACTCGTGTTCAAGCAGCTCCTTATAAAGGAACTGTGTCAAATTTCGCCCCGTTATGGGCAAGAATATACACAGTCATTTTTTGAATTTGTCCGCTAATGTGACAATATAGGATACAAAAATTTTCACAGGGCTGCCGTGTGCATTCGTTTTAAAAACGTTTGTCCGTTTTCCACATTTGTGGCACTCATCACACTCGATCTCCATGCACTTATCACAGATAGTCTGACTTACGAGTAAATGTGGAATAACCTCTTTGGTTTCAGCGTTCGTATAAGTTTCTATATCGTAGTACACGGTTATACAAGGGCTATTTTTATGTTTAGCATCTTTCATATAACATACTTGCTTCACTCCATCCGCCTTATATTTTTCATTACATGTAGAACAGTGAATTTCATCGCATTTATGTTTGAAATTCCCCCAATTATCCATCATATGAAACATACCGCCCTTACAAATCCTCATTTTCCTGCAAGTGCCATTTGATTTATGGAGTTCAAAGCATTTATTATTGAAAAATGTACGTCTACATACATTACATTTCCTCTTCTCGGTTTCAACTACACGACTTTCACATTTGGGGCTTTCACACTGCTCACATACAATGTAGCAATCCTTACAATGTTTCATCAAGTCATCAGCAAATTCGAGACATCCCTTACATAAATCATGATGCCTTCCATACTTTCAACTTTTATCATATGTTACGGATGGGAAGACACGATGTTCCTGACGATCCTAAAATAAGTAGAGGTCTTGTACGATCTCTCACGCTGCTTTTAAAAAAGTACACAGTCCTACGGCGATCATCCATTCCAAATACGACTATACGTGCATTCATTTCCTGCTCGACCCTTCTCAGTTCTTCGGGACCCATATTACACTCAAACTCAAGCTTACAATCTGAAGCCAGTTTACGGGCACGCTGCACAACCGTGGGCAGCCAAATTTTTTGCGTCCAAGTATTTAGCACAGTGAACATATGAGCTAAGATTATTGCTATAAAACCACAACCACGATCGACGTTTAAATGCTTTCTGTAAATAACCGGAGAATTGAAATTAAGAGTATAAGGTGTGGCACTATGACCCGCAACCCGGAATACTCTGTCAATATCTACCATGAAGTTGTCCATATTGAAGGATGTACCACTTTGAGAGGCTTGCATTATACGCCCCAAGATATATTCTATATCTACAGCTGCCAAACGTCTGAAAGGTATTACCACCCAAAAATCGTCCCCTCATCTGACCCGAAACTGAAGGATAAACTCGTCCGGACTTCACGTTCGTCACGGTTCTTAAGGGCAAACTCCACAATACGTTCAACTACGCGCCGCAGTCCGTTGGTATACAGGGATCAAGGGTCAACCCTGACCACGTACCGATTTCTAGTCAGGGCAGGAGTGGGGATAACGGTGCGCACCAACTCGAATATTATACCATCTTCCACAGTATGAGAAGCTGCTGTGGAGGAAGTACCCGGAACTGAAGAATGAGGCATATTTGGGAAGGTACGATTGTGGTGGTGGGGGTTGTGTCGTAAGACGTAGAGGGTTTGGGCTCTATTACTGGGGGTCTAACAACCGGAGCAATCCTGGCACGCTTTATACCTGACGTGGAGGGCTCTTCATCACGCTTCCGCTTTGAAGTGTCGCATGCTACAGGAGTCGCTGTAGCTGGGAAGGGTTCTTTAGCTGAACGGTCATCGGGTTCGTCTGTGATATCGATGATGGGGTGCTGTACATCGTCGTCATTCAGGTCCTGTGGAAGAAGAAAACAAAATATAAGGAACAGCACTCAAAATTTGTAATATTTTGTAAATGACCCACTTAGGGTGTGGTGTTAGAGATGGAATCTGTAGAAAAATTCAGGTTCACAAGCCCCTCCACATGTATTATATCTGGCCCTACAGGATGTGGAAAAACTGTATTTATGCTTAAAATCATTAAAGATAAGGGGGAGATGTTCTCAAAATTTGTGCATAAAGTAATATGGTGCTATTCGACGTATCAGTCAGTGTTCAACGAGTACCAAGATGAAATTTTGTTCCACAAGGGTGTATATGACGTTAATTCGTTAAAAGGTAATGAGCATACATATTGTAATTGACGATCTCATGTTGGAAATGGATAAAACGTTTGCCGAGACATTTACAGTGTTCTCCCACCATCTTAACATAAGCGTATTCTTCATCAACCAGAATCTATTTTTCAAAAATAGATACATGCGATGTGTCGCTAAATACACAATATCTAGTCTTATTCGCACAACGTAGAGATGTGTCACAAATTGGGGTATTAGCCAATCAAATGTTCCCGAATCAACGTAAGGAGTTTTTGGAGGTTTATAAAGAAGCCACAAGCCAGCGTTATGGATATTTGCTTTGTGACCTTCACCCGCGAAACACGTTTAGGGTGCTTCTAAGAACGAATATATTCCCAAGCGAACCTGAAACGGTGTATATTCCAGAATGACAAATAGGCTGAAGAAATATCGTGAATTAATAAAAATCTATCAACGATTGCCCCGGGCACTGCAACAGATGTTTGTTAAAAATATCGACTCCGACTTTTTAAAATGCATCTGTGAAATCTGTCTTAATGTTATAAAATGTAATGTGCCAATGAAACCCCTCAGAAGGCTCGCTTACGTCGTTACAAGAACATAATACGAGCGCTCGCTCATAAAAGTCAAACTGTGGGTAAGAAAAAGCGAATTATTGTACAAAGAGGAGGATCATTCCTACCCATCTTATTTTCAGTTTTGGGTCCTTTACTGACTAGATTAATATAATGAAGAAGGTGGTTGTGATTCCGCACGAGGTGTATGCTTCATTGCAAAGTTCAAAGATTCCAGACACGGCTCTAGAACCCCGTAAAAGTAGGCTTAAAAGAATGGAAAGCGAGTTGCTAGCCCTATTAAACAGTGAAAAGTCACCTGATGAGAAAAGGCTCTTGTACCAAGAGGCTTTGCAGAAATTTCTTCATGAGTACGAAGATTATAAGAATCCTACAGAGCTCCCCGTGGTTATTAGGCACAGCGCGAGTAGCGCTGAGCATGGCGACACAGGACCTGGGCCCGACGTTAGAGATGACCAACCAAAGAACAACGGAACACAACACATCGAACATGTGTTAAAAAACAGTCTCCCACATACATTGAGGAATAAAGGCTTAAGTCTTTATAATCTATTGAGTGAGGACCCCATCATACAGTGGGCCGATACAGGCGAGGTCATTGTTGAAGGAACAAGGGTACAAGGATCCAATATCGTTGATATTGTTCATGATCTGGTGAGAAAGTGGGACAGGCCCTCACCAACAGGATGGAAGCATATTAAAGCAAGACTACAACAAATAAATGTCCCCAAAATATTGATAGCTAATCTGAATAGGTTAAAAGGCCTGGATGAAGTCTCGCATGTGTCGCAACTGAGTACGCCATCGCCCCCAGCAGCAGCGTCTCTGAAGAAGAGAAAGAAGAGAACAAATAGCCATATATTAAGTAAACGCTATTATGACATTTCTAACCCCGCCTCCTATGGTGGCGTTAATAGACTGTACAGAGATGTTTACGGAGTAGGGAAAAAAGATGTTGAGCGGTTTTTGCGGGAGCAGGATGCTTATACACTTCATAAGACGGTGAGATAAAGTTTTAAAACGGCCAAGACAACAGCGGATTCGATTGACTCTATTTGGCAAGCGGATTTAACAAATATGCAAAGATATTCAGTGTATAGTGACGGATATCGCTACATCCTATTCATAATAGATGTATTCTCTAGATATCTGTGGCTAATTCCACTGAAAAATAAATCGCCTGAAACAGTTGCGAAAGCGGCCAAAACGTTGATATTTAAAGAAGAAAGGGTTCCTGGCTACTTTTGTACGGATATGGGGAAAGAATTTATAGGTCGCGCTTTTCAGAACATGCTGACAGAGTTTAATATCAGTTACTACACTAGCAGTTTTATACATAAGGCCTCTTTAGCTGAAAGAGTTCAACGCATCATAAAGGAACGCATGCATCGCTATTTTACGCATAAAAACACATAGAGATATATCAACGTTCTCGGGTTATTGGCATCATCATACAACCGTTCACACCACCGTACGATTGGCACACACCTAGCGAAGTTTTAGAAAGAGGTGCGCTGCCAGAGATGAGAAGAGATTGAGCACCGCCACCGCAGTCTACACATTTCAAAATCAATGATTATGTAAGGCTATCACGTTCGGGAAATAAATTCGCGAAGGGATTTGAGCATTCGCATCTCATCAGAATGAAAAGTAGCTATAACACGATCAAGTTCCGCATCGGTCCTATAAAGTTAAGTAAAAATAAAGTTTAATCAAAGAACTACAATAAGAGAAAATACCACGAATTTTAAAAATTGTAAAAGCAAGCAGATATCCTGACAGTTTTCAAAAGTAAGAGTGCTAAGACATCGTATGCCGACACCGGGTCTCGAACCCGCAGGCAATTCTTAAAAGTTTTTAATATTTCTAAAATCCTACTGCGGTACTCTCTTTAAATTATCGAGAAATGTACAAAGGGATTTGAGCATTCCCATCTCATCAAAATGAAAAGTAGCTATAACACGATCAAGTTCCGCATCGGTCCTATAAAGTTAAGTAAAAATAAAGTTTAATCAAAGAACTACAATAAGAGAAAATACCACGAATTTAAAAAATTGTAAGCGCAAGCAGATAT
This sequence comes from Bathynomus jamesi, assembly GCA_023014485.1. Classification (NCBI taxonomy): domain Eukaryota; kingdom Metazoa; phylum Arthropoda; class Malacostraca; order Isopoda; family Cirolanidae; genus Bathynomus; species Bathynomus jamesi. Next base: position 297,722 of record JAJOZX010000136.1, on the reverse strand, counting down.
CCTGACAGTTTTCAAAAGTAAGAGTGCTAAGACATCGTATGCCGACACCGGGTCTCGAACCCGCAGGCAATTCTTAAAAGTTTTTAATATTTCTAAAATCCTACTGCGATACTCTCTTTAAATTATCGAGAAATGTACAAATAAAAAAACATCCTCTCTCTCTCTCTCTCTATATATATATATATGTATATATATGACAAAATAACCACGAAGGAAACCGAGAATGAGACAATAATAACAAATATTTTTCAAAACGCATTTATTGTGGCCTTTTATAAGTTAACACTGAATGAACGGCAATATGTATAATCACAAATTAACTACTTACCTTTTAATATCGTCTTCATTGAACGGTTCTTGCATTTCGTCACAAATTTCTGAAACAACTTGCGTAGATAGAAGATCATTCTGTTCCCCCGCTTTGAAAAGAAAAATTGCAGAGAGTGATGAGGCATCGCCATCTTCAAACGAATCGGGGGAGCTGTACAGCTGACTCATGGTTGGTATTTCAAAAGCACTGTTCCAGAAAAAAACATTGAAATGAGGCTCTGAGATGAAAATGCCCCCTTTCATAAATGAGGCTTGTGATTGTGATCAACCCAGAACACACGAAACGCTAGCTTCCTATTGGCTATCGGTGAATTTTGTGGGGGGCTTGACGCGTAGGCCTACATAGCGGCCAAACAGAGGTCCTGGGCTCCGACCACAGGGCTGTGATTGGCTGCCCCGTGAAATCTGGGGCATGTCAGATATTCCCATTCGTAGAAAGAGAGAAACGCGTTGTTTTTTGGATCTTGTATTCGGCCGAGAGAGAGAGAGAGAGAGAGAGAGAGAGAGAGAGAGAGAGAGAGAGAGAGAGAGAGAGATATTACAATAAATATAATGCAGTAAATCATTTTAAATCCAATTATTGAATTGTAGAAGGTGCAATTACCGTATTTGTCGGCTTATAATACGCACTTTTTTTCCTTATAAATGCCTTAAAAAATCGCCCTGCGTCTTAGAAGCCGAAAGTGGGGAAGGATGAAACGTCCATCAATAGCACAAGTGTGTGAATGGGTGCTGAAGTCATGGCATGATGTTAAGACTGAAATTGTGGTCAAGTCCTTTAAAAAATGTGGTATAAGTAATGCAATGGATGGCACTGAAGATCATTTATTGTATGAGAGTGACAGTGATACAAGTGAAGATGATGATGATTATGATGATGGGGATAATGATGATAATGTCAGTAATGAATCTGAAGTTGATTAATAACAAATAATAAGAGTAATAATCATATTATCTTTCTTTATTGGCTTTTGGGTTTTCTTTTTATTGAATTTTACATATCCATTGTATTAACAATAAAGTGCATCAAAAACTTTTTTTCTTGAATTTACCTTTCCAAAATTAAGGTGCGTCTTTCACGGCGCAGCGTCTTGTAAGCCGTCAAATACTATATGTTTTATGCCATAAATTCCATTTAAAAAAAAATACGTTTAGAAAACGATATTTATTGGGGTAAGCCAGCTAAAACTTAAAATCTAGTTATATTAATGTTTTTTGCATCAAAGTTTAAGATACTTCGAAGAGTCTATACCTTTAAAAATAATTTTGAATCATTATTTCAGGATATCTTTAACCTTAAGATTTAGTATGATCGTGAATGATGGTTTTAATTATATTAAAAAATAATGCAGCTAAAACTTAAAATCTAGTTATATTAATGTTTTTTGCATCAAAGTTTAAGATACTTCGAAGAGTCTATACCTTTTAAAATAATTTTGAATCATTATTTCAGGATATCTTTAACCTTAAGATTTAGTATGATCGTGAATGATGGTTTTAATTATATTAAAAAATAATGCAGCAGTGTCGCGGCAGGGCTGCAAGTAAATGAGGAAAAATGAATAAATTACCCCGAGACAGAATCTATTTTGTTTTTAAAATCATATTAATATTTTTTGTAATAAGGCTTAAAGATATATTGGTGTCTTAAAAATAAATTTATATTGAAACAAAATAATTGACCAAAAGAGGAAAAATTAATAAGTTACCCCGAAATAGAATCTATTTTGTTTTAAAAATCATATTAACATTTTTTTTAATAAGGTTTAAAGATATATTGGTGTCTTAAAGATAAATTGGTACTTACGTATTAACGGGGGCCACCACATATTGATGATTGGTTAGGTTAAGTTGTAATATTTTCGTTAGTTGAAAATTTCTAACACATTATATTTTTTAAATCTTGCTGAATTTTTGTGGCGACAGTTGGTACATGATCACGATCCATTCAATTCCATTCTTAATGCTGTTAAAAATGTTTGGCCTCCAGAAACAAATGTTTTTTCTAATGTGTAACATGTATTAATCATTGTAAATATTTGAAATATAAATCGTTGTAAATATTTAAAAAAATATTGCTATTTAAAAAATATGATGTATTAGAAATTTTCAACTAACGAAAATATTACAACTTAACCTAACCAATCATCAATATGTGGTGGCCCCCCGTTAATATGTAAGTACCGATAAATTTATATTGAAACAATAATTGGCTAAACGAGGAAAAATTAATAAGTTACCCCGAATTTAATTTCTATTTTGTTTTACAAACCATATTAATGCTTTTCATGTTATAGTTTAAGGATAAAATTGCGTATTATGATGAAAATTTGTTTTTGTATTAAACTTAGTTTATCTTATTCGATTTTTTGTTTAAAAGATCGCCCACCAAATGTCAAATTGGTCTCGCTTCACCACGAACAGCTTAATAGAAAAACTATTGGCGTTTCTTTTTTTTTACTTGGTCCCATAAATGTATTTGTTTATGTTTAATAGCTCTGTCTATTGGGTCATATTTAGACACCTTGTCGGTCTACCGAAAGTTGGTAAATAAAGCGGTGGTGGTGGTGGCGCTGTAGAGGTGGTTGGTGGGTTGTTGATGGTGGTTGTGTAATACTGTTTCATCACCAATCGTCTAAGTTTGGACGCTTGGTTGTAGCCCTCATATCGATTACGTGGTGTTGATGGGATGAGCTCCTAAAAACGTCGCCCTCATCTCACCATGTGCTGTTGATGGGATGAGCTCCTAAAAGTCTATACTTAGACGATTGTTGGTGATGTGATGCTTTTTTTGTGTGGAGGTTGTGCTCGTATATATTTTTCTATTGGGGCTTTGCATGCATCAATCAGTTTATATATATATATATATATATATATATATATATATATATATATATATATATATGTATGTGTGTGTGTGTGATAATAGGGGCTTTATGGGCGTACAGTCGGTGAGTGTAGGTGCGTTTGTGTGCACTTTTAATTCGCTCGAAGGTTATTAATATATCCCTTTACTGCCCAAATGGACAAATTTGTAACCTGTCAAATACACGCATTCATAACTTAATCCTACAAAAAATTTGGGTGGTAAAGGGTTAAACAAGCCATTTATGCCTTCTAAGAAGCCTTCGAAGCCAACTGGCGGATTAAGCCAGAATATATACTTTAATTAAATAAATAGCGCAATCTGGCAACTCAGCCAGTTAAGCCAACTGGCTGATTAGGATCTTGTAAGACAGCAGCCGCTCGGCTGAAGTATTAATATGCGCTTTGCTCTTGCCAAGCGAACACCTCTCTTCCTCTCTCTCCTTCTCTCTCTTTCTCTTGGGGGATAACTCCGCCTCCAAGTTGCATAACCCTTGTTGCTCTTGCAACATTCCCCCTACCCCTTTTTGCATAACATCTTGCAACATTCCCCCTCCCCTTGTGTTGCATAACTTGTGCAACATTGATTAACTTTTTAAATTGCATTGCACTCTCTCCTTTTGCGCCCATACTACTCCCTGACAACACTTGAGAGGGGGAGTAGGAGAGGGAGGGAGTGATGGTTGGGGACTGGGGTTTAAGAGAGACTGCGTTGTTACCACATCTCGGAGAGGGTGGAGCGGAACTATTGCAGGGGACTCTATCTACCACATGGGAGCTCATTTCACATTTTGGTGAAAAAGTTTAAAGAAACTGGATCAATGAAGAACAGGCCTCAATTTTTCAGGCCTAAAATCAGTGAGGAGACTTTGACCATCGTACAGGAAGCATTTCAAAGAAGTTCGCAAAAATCGTTGAAACGTTCATCCGATTAACTTATCGTAGAATTAACAATGCGTAAAATTCTCAAAGTGAAATTGCATCAACATGCTAACAAGATTCATATGGTTGAGGTGTTAATTAAAGATGATTATCATGCCAGTTTAGATTTCTGTGAACATTTTCAATCAAAAAATCAGGAATTTCTTTGGTTTTCTGGCCAAATTAGCATTTTTTGACGAGGCAACGTTACAGATTTTTTGTCTCTGAACTAAAACGATTAACTCTTTCTGACAGAACCTTCTTTCAGGAAGACGGTACTCCCTACCACTATGCTTTGAATGTGGAATACATTTTTAATAAAATCTTTCCAGCAATGTGGATCGATAGAGGTGGACCAAATGGTTGGCTACCTCGTTCACCTGTTCTTTCCCCAGTGGAATATGTTTATGGTGGTCATGTTAAAAGCGTTGTTTACTCATCAAAACCACCACATTCTTTGGGTAACTTTAAGGCCAGGATCACAAATGCAATTCATGAAATCACTCGGTAGGAACGGGAGGCTGTTTTCAAGTCTTCGAAAAATCGGATTCAACGATCATGAAATGTGGTGGTTAAGTTGAGGCTTAGATATTTGAACTTTAGTGCAGTGATTCCCAACCTGTGGTACGCCAGAGGGTTATAAATATGCAGCTTCCTAAATGATAATTACTTTTATGATGATGTTGTCGAAAGTAACGGTTGTAGATGAATAACTCACAACTGCGGATTCACATGCTATCCAATTTACTGTCCAGGTAGATTTCAAATTATTTAACGACAACATGCAAGGTCAAAATCAAGATCTTGATTCAGTTCAAATGTTGCTGAATATCATTAGAACAAGTATAACGTTTTAGATAAAGCTGAAAATTCAAGATTGAACACTGACCTGAACTAACATAAAGCAAATAAATAACTGCTGAACAATCTAAAGGATTTTTGGAGGTAGATATTTTTAAGTTATAAAAAACTGATTTACTGTACAACTGTGTACATATCGAACTAATTTTTCTTATAAGGAATGAAGGGAATAGAATATGGTGAATAAAGTAGAGAAAAACGAAGCTAATATCTTTTAACTGAGTGCGAAAATTTCAATGAAACGCTCGCTTTTAAATTTATTTCCAGATTAGGGGTCTCCAACCGTAGCCCGCGGAGTATTTCTATGCTAAGATAGTTTGGGCTTTTGGTCTGTGAAGACATTTTCATTAGTAAACTTTCCTGCAAAATTCAAATATAAATCAATTTGTAACTTTAATATGTTAATCATTACATGCTGTCAAATGAGGGCAGAAACATTTGATGTCATTAAAATTACCCAATAACGTGCGACTTGCCAACTTGTCGTAAACAGTAATTCCTTTGGAAAGCTCTCATTTTGTAGGTAGCTTTTCATCGTAAACTACAGGGGGCATTTCTGCTCCAAATCGGATGAATGTAAGGAATTTTTACTTCATCTACCAAATGTGATATTCTTAAAAATTTGAACATGTTTATGTGGATAAATAGATAAATAGATAGATAGAGTTAGAGAGAGTTTCGAAGGCAAGGCATGTTAGAGGGAAAAGGAATTTTCAGAGGGCTGAGAGGAAAATCTAACTGGCACCTGGCAAAATATAACTAACAACACCGATCACAGACTCGCAGTAGTGATTTTTAAAATCTTCTGATATGTCTTGCTGTGCTTTTTCATTTAAATTTTTTTTAACTTCTTTTTCATGTTTTGCCTGAACATAAGTGAAAAGAGTAAAAAGACAAAAAAAATATCATTTTAACGGCGATTGAAAAGAACAGTACATATTGCTTTATGTATTTCAGTGAAAAGTGTGAATGCTAATTGTGCAAATTTAATATAGCCATTGCCTAGAAGCATAAGGATAAGAAACATTTCCGTACAAAAAGTAAAAACTTTGGTGCTGATTACACACTTAATTCCGCCATTAGAAAAAAGAGACCGAGTGATTTAAAATTTAAACTTATATAACAAAAATAATTTTTCACCGAGGCTGTTCTCGAGTCCCAAAATGCTACGATTGCATCTTTTAAAACCGCCTATCTGCTTTCAAAAAGAAAAAATTTGAAGATGGAGAGTTCGTGTAAGGAGCAATTTTACAGTCTACCTTGTTGAAGGATTTAGCAATAAGTTGGCATTGTGCCTTCAATCAAAGGTTTACAACAGTCCAACACCAAAGTTACAAAGAAGAGTGAGACCGTTTCCGAGAATCTCCATGTTTGACTATTGAGTGTCTTAGAAAAATCCGACTGTTTTTCACTTAAACTAGTGAGTCGTTGAACGTGTATAACACTGCACAGCTGAGCATATTTGTTCGGATGGTATTCAGCAATAATTCAACCAAAGAGCATTAAGCTTCATTTCTTGGAAAGGCAAAAGAACAGTTGAACATTATCTACAAAGCATTTAAAGATTATTCCTAAAAAAAACCACACCTTGAAAAATTTGTCTCTAACTACAGATCGCGTACCTGCGATAGTTGGCTATAATAAGGACTTCATTGGTCTTTGCAAGAAAGATCATGCTTTTCCAGCATTCTTGAATGCTCAAAATTTATTGATTTTTGACATGTGATGAATGTTGTCATAAATATAGTAAGTTCTATTCGCGCTCCTGCACTGCAGCATCGACCTTCCAAAGCTCTTTTAGAAGCAATTAATGCTGAATACAGAAACCTATGGCAAACAAGGTTAGATGGCAAAACAAACGAAAAGTTCCGGCAAAATTTCAAGAGCTCCTTCCAGAGATAAACGAGTTTCTGGAGGAAAGAGATACAATAAGCATTACGATCAACTCAATGACCAGTCTTGTTGATGTATTGTACTTAGTACATTTTTGCCCACTTAATCTTGAAACTAAATGAACTGAATCTAGAACTTAAAGGTCAATGCAAACATGCTTCTGAAGTGATAAGTTTAATAAATGCGTTTAAAAGCAAACTGAATCAATTAAAGTTACGTATGTCAAAAACATCTCTCAATCATTTTTCAAGTTTAAAGAAAATTATTCATACTATCAGCACTAGTACGTTTGACCCTCAACCTTCTTTGAACCACCTCGAGAAAAAACTCGGCAAGAATTCGGTCAGAGGTTTCAAGATTTTTAAAATTTGAATCAGTGATTACATTTTTAGTAAATCCCTTCAATACGGCTGGTATTTCTGAAACTGTAGCTTTGACTGTGGATTTGCTTAACACTCAAGCCGATGAACTTAAACGCAAAGTAATTTAGTTTTAAAATCGGATGCAAAGGATAAAATGTTTTGGAATCTTGTTGATAAAAACAAGATATCCACGTCTAAGAAGTATAGCTCTGTAGATAAATTGGATCACCTGAATATCAGGGCCCCCATGTATTCTTGTTTTTTGCTTTACAGTACCAAATATAATAATAAATTAAATTGAATGCCCGGTTAGGTCCCCTTAACGATTGGTTAGGTTAAGTCGTGATATTTTCGTTAGTTTTAACGAAAATATAATTTGGTAATTGAGGCTGAGGGCCCTGATCTTCAGGTGATCCGATAAATTCTTGTTTTGCATCAACCTGCCTCAGTGATTCTTTATTCTCCAATACGAAATAGGTCAAATCAAAATACCGATACGCATGAACTGATTTACGTCTTGATGCTTGTCTGCGAGTTGCCAACTCTTCACGCAGCTCCGATTACAATATGTTAGCAGAGAAGATGTAGTACAAAGTATCTTACTAATAAGAATTGAGACTTTTCTGCTGTTTAAATTAAATAGAGTTATTGTAAGTTAATTTTACAGTAAAAAACATATCTTTTCTCTTTTACTCTTCTCATAAGCTTTATAGACATTTATTAATAATTACATTTTATTTAATAATGCCTCTTCTTTGCTAGAAGAAATGAATGAACCATAATTTTCGTAGTAGTTCGCCACTCCAATAAAGTTGGGGACCCTGCTCTAGGCTATAGTGGCTTGAGGTTAAGTTAAATCACCCTTACCTACAATACTATACCTTAAGCTCAGACTAAGGTTATTCCAATATTTTAATTTCAGAGTACCTTAGCTGGCTTGAGTTCAAGAATCTAACCTACTTAATTGATTAGGCCCTTCAGGTTAGGGTTACCAGACGTCCAGCAAAAGGAGGACATGTCCTCCCTTTCAATCTCATGTCCTCTGTCCGGCAGGTATTTTAAATATGTTGATATTGTCCGGTTTTTTACTTAGACAGGATCCAGACTTAAAAATGAGCTTCCCAGAAGCTCAAACGACCCAATTAATACCTGTCCTCCTTTTGCCGGACGTCTGGTACTTCAGGTACTACCCTACTCGTATTACTTAATTTTCATCTTTATATAGATTCCTGGAGTTGCTCATTCATACAGGAATCTCATTAGATTTTTTGGATCACGTTAAGAATAGCGAACCCATAGGGTGTTGGGTTCCCTATTCTTGACATGGATAATTTGGGGTTCCCTATTCTTGACATGGAAACTTTTGGGTTTGCTATTCTTAACATGGAGAATTTTGTAAAAACCATTATTTACATAGGATAAAATTTGAATGCCCGGTTAGTTCATCTGTACGCCCTTGACGATTGGTTAGGTTTAGTCGTGATAGATTCGTTAGTTTTAACGAAAATATCACGACTAAACCTAACCAATCTTAGGTTTGCCATTCTTAACTTGTTGAATTTTGGGTTCACTATTCTTAACTTGTTGAATTTTGGGTTCGCTATTCTTAACATGTTTAATTTTGGGTTCGCCATTCTTAACATGAGGTAAATGGGTTCGCTATTCTTAACATGATCCGATTTTTTTGGTACTTACGTATTATCGGGACTACCAAACTGTTTATTATTTATTTTTGCTCTCATCATTTTCGTTTAAACTAACGAAAATATCACAACTTAACCTAACCAATCATCAAGGGCGTACAGTTGACCTAACGGGCATTCAATTATATATATAGGGTGTTTCATATGTCTGGAGACATAGCTTTTACTTTTTTTTTTTTTTTTTTTTAATTTTTTTATTTCGGGTTGAGTATGGCATTTTTGCTGACAACTGAGGAGCGAATTGAAATAATTTTCTTATACGCAAAGCCTGGTAGCATTTATCGCTCAACCACTGATGAATTTAATAGAAGACATCCAGATAGGCAACCCTTTGCCCATGAAACAGTTGGGGAAATTAATGCAACGTTTTGGAGAAACTGACAGTGTTTGTGACCGTTCCAAAAGTGGACACCCCAAAAGTGCAACTAATACTGACACATTGTAAACTGTGATTGAACATTTGGTCAAAAGTTCCAAAAAGTCTTTGCGGAAGTTGAGTTACGAAACTGGTGTAAGTGCTTCATCATTAACTTGCGTATATTAAAGGGAAATAATTTTCATCTTCATAAAGTGCAGTTTGTCCAACAACTTCATAAAGAATTTAATAAGGATCGTCGAGTTGAGTTCTGTGAATGGTTAGCTAACAGGATAAACCTAAAAAAGCGGATAATGTTTAATGATGAAGCCCAGTTTCACTTAAACGGCCTTGTTAACCGGCATAACTCGAGGTACTGGGGCGATGAAAATCCACATTGGTATGAAGAGGGTCATTGTCAAAATGATCCACGAGTTATGGTGTGGGCAGCAAGCTTGGATAACAAGCTCATCGGACCCTACTTCTTCAATGAAAATGTGAGTGGTGAATTTACAAATGCTTCAGTTTTTATTTCTAATAATCAAAGAAATGCCACTTCACGAAAGACGAAATTTGTGGTTCCAACAGGATGAAGCCACTCCCCATTATGCACTAGCTGTTCGCAATTACTTAGATAATCTGTTTCCTAGCAAATGGATCGGTAGACGTGGGCCTGTGGAGTGGCCGCCCAGATCTCTGGACCTTACACCCTTTGACTTTTTCGTGTGGGGACATTTAAAATCTGTTGTCTACCTAGACAAAAAACAATTGAGTATTTGAAGGCTAAGATAAGAGTGGAATTGCAGCGAATTTGTGCTGAAACAATCAGAAGTGACGATTAATGAAGTGTCTTGAAGTTCAGGGTGAACAATTTGGAAATCTTCTGTAATAGTACGTTGAATATAAAATATTGTCATAAAGTTGTATTACTCTTTCTACATATTTCCATTGTCTGCAGACATATGAAACACCCTCTATATACACACTAGTCTAGTTTTCGAAAGTTAAAATGAATATGAATGTAGTAAATGGCGAGATGAAAGCAAGAATGCTAGAGAGAGGAGTAAATCTGAATTTGAAAGAGAATAAGTGATGGCTGTCGCATCTGATATATGCTCATGATATGGTGTTTCTCAGTGAATCAGAGAATGAATGGAGGAGAGCAGTGGCAAGTTTTATTGATGTGTGTGAGAGGAGATTATTGAAGGTGAATGTAAATAAAAGTTCTTGTGGTTGAAATAGGAAGGGTATCAGTATGTAATATTGTGGTAAATAGAGAAAATTTAGAGATTGTGACGGAGATGAAATACCTGGGGTTTATGATTGACGAAAGAGGTACAAGCACATTGGAAATTTGGTTGATAAACTCCGACGCTTAGAAGTGCAATTATGCATGCAGGCACTAAAAAGCTTGTGGAACTTATTCTCTGTTAAGTTGGAATTTAACTTTGACAGGCTTGAGGACTTACGAACTTGTCAGTTGTGATTTAGAATGTTCAAAGCAATGTGAAGAAGATAGCTCGCGGGATTCTATGTTACATTAGGATATAATTGAATCTTAAAAATAAGATTATTATTTTAGCCACTATGACTTGTTAGAGCTGTCGGATCAAGTAAAGATAATCCCTCCCAGGTCACACTAGTAAAGCAAATCCCTCCCAAAAATGACCAAGTAAAGATAATCCCGCCCAGAAAGTAAAGTAAAGTGAAGCAGTCTGACATAAGGATAAAAATTAAGAGAATCTTTTTTTAAAAAATGATTTATTTGAAAACAAAATTTATTAAAATTCATTTATTACAATGGATCAAGTAAAGATAAGCACCCCCAACCTTTTTTAGTTAGCTTTATAAGGCTAACTAACGAAAATATCACGACTTAACCTAACCAATCGTTAGGTCAACTGTACGCCCTTGACGATTGGTTAGGTTAGGTCGTGATATTTTCGTTAGTTAGCCTTATAAAGCTAACTAAAAAAGGTTGGGGTTGCTTAACTTTACTTGATCCAAAGACTTTAATTAAAGCGGTATTGCGGTATTGCGGTAAAGCGGTATTACCAACTTTACCAAGTAAAGATGATCCCTCCCAAAAAATGATCAAGTAAAGATAGTCCCTCCTTTTTCTGTTGGGAGGGATTATCTTTACTTGATCCGAGCTGTCTTACAATACGATCTCCATTTGTTGTCTCTCTACCTGAGAAAGGATATGAAATAATTACAGACGGTTCCGTCGAGGGCTACCAAAATAATCCTCTCAATTCGTCAAAAATCGTAAAAGTGTAATTAAACTTACTTTTCCTTGAGAAACGAAGACTTCAAAGTCATTTAAAATAATAAATAGGATCGATACCGAAGATTATACCAAACTTTTTATGTTGAACACCGACCCTAAGCGAAATAACGGCTGCAAACTAGAACCAAAAAGATCTAGAACAAGTGTCTACACTAATTTCTTCTCATACGAAAGAGTTAACACATGAAATCATCTTCCGCCTGAATAGTAAGTAGTACCTCCATAAATGTATTTTAAAGATAAACTAGACAAGTTCTTAAATACATTGCCTTAATTTTAGTGTTAGTTTTCAGAATTGATTGTACTTTCTTTCTCTGAGCGAGTTTTATTACACTACACATTTTTACTGTATAAATTTCCATTAATTTAGAAACTTCCCCTTATGGGTAAGTGGAGTAGTTGAGAGGTCTTGCTTTTCTAGCTTGTATTTTATCTGCATACGTGCGTGTGTGTATGGTACTGGAATCACTTCGATATGGGTCGTAAGGCCAGTAAGATTCTCTTTGATCCTTGTAATTCCTTGTAACACACACACACACACACACACACACACACACACTACCCCCTCTCTCTCTCTCTTTTCCATGCCTTTTCCATTTTATGCTTCTTCCTAATGTGTATATAACCTTCACGGTGGTAAGAAGTCTAAACTGTACATAATTACTCTTCATTTTCCTTCACCCTTTATTCTTCTTCATTTTCCCTACTTTTCGTTTTTATATAACCACGAATTTGATATAGGGAGGCTAAACTACCCATTAATTGATTCATTCAGTTTACAGAATTAATAAGTCAATGAGTTGTTTAGCCATTTAATGATTTTTGCATGAATTTGCACTAAATAAGAAATTTTCATTTTAAAAAACTTATTTTAAAATTTCTGAATTTCGATGCTAAAATTCGCTCAACACATCAATGAAACAGAATGACAATTCTTCATTGTAAATGCTTAATTTTATAGAAATGGAGAGCGTACCGCAAAATTTTTATTCTACTGTAGATCTTAAAGTTTCCCTTGAATTACCATGAATTCAACCAAATTTTATTGAATTCTTTGCAATTTACGGAAACATTACGTAACTAAAATTGACACTTTTGCCATGCAAAGTTAAACATAATAAGCATTTATAATACAGGGTGATCCAAAACGTGTTAAAAAAATTAATTGAACATTATTTTTTATTTAGAAACATACTTTTCGCTTCCTGAATTTCATATGTGAGAAGAATTTCAAGATTTATATTTTGGCCTGTATATTGTAATCGTTTCGGCAGTTCTTTCCATGAAAGTATTTTTAACTGCAGATAATTTTAAAAAAATGAAAAAAATTACTGAACTGTTCAGTGATTCACTTGATAACTACTCAAGAGGTCGAAGTTCGTGTGTGTGTGTGTGTGTGTGTGTGTGTGTGACTGGAGTCAAGACACGGTAACCTATACAAGTGGATTCGAGACCGGATTTCTTCTGAAGCTATTTTTGTGGAATAAATAAACCTCTTGCATTACAGATTGAGCTTTAATTATTAGCCGGTGTAGTTGATCCACTACTTAAATTTCATTAAATTTAATAAGTGTGAAGGTATAGGTCGTCCTTTTAGAACTATTACTATTGATACCAAGACAATATCCTTAAAGCTACGAGTGAACACCTATTCAGAAGTGAAATGTAAGGGATGTTCATATGATTGTCGAGCCAGTGACCGGTTGTGCTGTAGTTTAAATAAGGTAATTTTCACCAAAACGTAGAAATCAACTTCAAGATGGCAATTCCCAAACGATGATTAATTCTAAATATCGATGCATTTGTTTACTGGTATACGCTGAGTCCCATAATCTGCGGTCAACAAAACAACTGAACTGAATGAAATGAATAAACCACTATATTTGCTCGAAATATCAAGCGAATTTATAAATATTGCCATACACTTATTTCTAATTCACGTACATTCTTCTTTATATTTGTAAGGAGGAGCTTCAAGACACCAATCGACCAGGGAAGTACTACTCCGAGGGGGACGTCAGTCAGGAGACAGGGAGTGCTGGAACTCCCGTTTCTCTTGTTACTGTCCTCCTTAGCTGATCTTTTTCCGTGTTCCCTTTACCCTATGAGCAGTACAGCATGCTCTCAAACACATTTCTCTCACTATTCCTCACTACACATATATGCATCTTACATACTACACAATCTTTTCAAAATTTCCTGGGGAAGAGACCGGAGAACGCACACCGGGTAGCGGGGCTGGTTCTGCTACTGACAGCAACCCTTTTCCTGTACACTCTTACTTTCTCTATGCTGGGGATATTCTGGGCCTCTGCCTGATTTACTTTTCATAAAATTCTGCAACATTCGTGGCCTTTCCTCAAATTTTCAATTTGTTGAACACCACCTCTCCTCCTCTAAACCTCATCTTCTCTTCCTCACTGAAACGCAGGTCTGAGACGACTGACAGTAACCCTTTTCCTGTACCCTCTTACTTTCTCTATGCTCAATTTCATTCCGAAGGTGGGATGTAGGCAACGACCTAACTTGCTCTCGTATTCCGGAATTGAATCTTCCGAATTCTACCTCTGGCTACGGCTTACATGTCAATCTCAAACTAAATACATCTGCGTTGGCTACCTTTCTCCTAATTCTACTAACTATCAAAAACTCTTTGACTACCTCATTTCCAAAGTGGAATACATTTTATCACCCTCTCTTTTGCTGAAATCTCCATTTCACTAACATACCTGGTGAACTAGCTTACAAATTCTCTATCCCGATCGTCTTGGAGATAGGCCCAATATTCAGAATTTAATTTTCACCCCTCATCCTTCTTTTTACTCTGTCAAACTTTTTTCTCCGTTTAGCTCCTTTTCGGATTTAATCTGGTATTTTTATTTTATTTCAAAAGATCACTCTCGAACTAACAATATTTCCGTCTCCCTCTTGGCAAAGTAACGTCTGGTTCAATCACGTTAACGTACCGAAATAAATTGGCCGTGGTTGAATGAGACGAAGTTATATTAAACTCCTTGAATGAGTAGTATCTGATGTTAATGAGTGTATTGCACCTAATAAGTTAACTCAGGAATAATTCACCAGCGACATTAAGTGTCTCCGATGTAGATAGACCACTAATAATAACGTTCCTAGCCACATAAACTGCTAAATGTGTTACGACTCATAGGTTTGTTAAATAGTGACTACAGAATACATCCTGCCTAGGCAAACCCTTTCGTTTTTTGTTTTTCATCTAGTACTTTTCCGTCCGGCTGGAAGTTTGCTTTCATTCAGCATGTTCCAAATGAAGGGTCATCGCTCTCAACCCTCCAACTATTTTCGAAATGCCTTGATTTCTTGCCTTTCTAAACTTTTTAAATTTATCCTTTATAGGAAGATACTTAAACACTTCTCTCCTCATAATCTTTCAGATCTTCTGCATGGGTTCCGGAAGGGACGCTCTATTGGCGATCTGATTACATATCGCTCTGACTCTTGGTCATCCTCCTTTCGGGATTTCGGTGAAACCTTTGCTATGGAGCTCGACATATCGAAAGCTTTTGATAGAGTCTGGCAAAATCCTTAAATTCCAAACTGCCCTCCTTCGGTTTCTATCTGTGCCTTCATCTCTAATTTCCTTTCTGGCTGTCTATAGCTGCGGTTGCTGTGTCGACTGTTCTTCCACTAAAAGTATTAATAGTGGTGTTCCTCAGGGTTCTGTCCTGTCACCCACACTTTTCCTTTTATTTATTAGTGATTTGGTAACTCGCACGTCCTGTCCTATCCACTCCTATGCCGATGATTCCACTCTTCATTTCTGCACCCGCTACCCAAAGCGTCCCTCTCAACAGTCACTCCATGCCTCACGTCCGACCGGTATGATCACCTGACCTCTGATCTTTCTACTATACTGATTGGGGCAGAAAAAAACCTTGTGGCTTTTAATGCCTCGAAAACCCAGTTCCTCTATCTGTCTACTCGCCACAATTTTCCACACAACTATCCCCTTATCCTCAACAATACAGAACTCAATCCTTCCTCTTCTCTTAATATTCTTGGCGTTTCCTTCTCTCATAATCTTTCTTGGAAAGAGCACATATACTCTCTTTCTAAAACAACTTCTAAGAGGGTAGGTGTGCTATACTGCCTCCGCAGTTTCTTCATCCCCACTTAGTTGCCGTCTCTATACGTAGGTCTTCTCCGCCCTTGTATGGAGTATGCTTTTCATGTGTGGGTGGGCTCAACCCACACAGCTCTACTTGACCGGGTGTAATGAAAGGCTTTTTGTTTCATCAGTTCCCCACCTCTTACTGACTGTCTTCAATCCCTCTCTCTTCGTCGCAGTGTTGCCTCACTCTGTCTTTACTATCGCTATTATAATGAACACTGCTCTTTTGAACTATTTAACTGCATGCCTATTCCTTTAAGGAGAGCTCGGAGTACCAAACTTTCGACACAGTCTCTTTCCTTTCTGTTTAACTCTGTAACCCAAGTTTCACTCGGAATTTTTAGTCTTTTATCTATTCAACCGGTGAACCTTGGAACAATCTTCCTCAATCCATCTTTCCCCCTGTGTATGACCTCCAATCTTTCAAGCGCAGAGTGTCCAGGTTTCTCGGAAACCTTGAACCTTGAATTTGGCTATATTCTTCCTCTATGAGGGGTTTGTTTCTGCGAGCGTTCGCCCTTGGCCCCTCCTTCCTGCATTAAAAACTAATTAACTTTGCAGTCAACTCAGAGCTTTAATAATTCGTACTCTTCATATATTCACACAAAATCTTTGGGTGAAACACGAAGGCCATTTTATAATACTGTCCATACTGTACTTACATACGGACACCCACCCACACCCACCCACCCGCCCACACACACACACACACACACACACACACACACACATATATATATATATATATATATATATATATATGATAGGCACATAAAATACAAACTTGACGTAACGTAATAGGATATTAGAAGTGTGTGTGTGTCTTAGAATTCATATTTTGTGTGCACAGAATACAGTAATATGCACAGACACGTAATACAATCTGAAAGTTAAAGTTTTAAGGCTTTCTCTTCCTGAAAAGAAAATGAATTAGGGAAACATGATAGATAAGAAAACGTGGGGAGGATTCAAGAGGTTTGGGGAATGGTTTTTTGCCCGATTTAATTGCAACTAGATTTTTTGGGAAACTTTTATAAAGGATCTTATAAATTAGTAAATATATACAAGGAGAAGGAAAGAGAGCATTAGTGGCATGTCTACCAAGAAAGAGAATGGAGGAGCGAAAATTATCCAAAGATGAATATTCATTTTTACCTACTTTATTAATTTTTTACACTGATTTTCATCCATCTTTGTCCTTCATAAACCGAGGAAAAATACATGTTTATAAATGAAACTTAATTTGGAATATAAAAGCGTCCATTTACTACTTTATCGAATCGAACTCTTTTTTTTTTTAAAGTTTTGAAGTTAATACTTATGATGATTTTTACTGAGAAACGTTGCTCATCCGTCATGAAACCCTCATTATAAGAAAATTTACGACCCTGTTACGCGATCGTGGGACATTTTCAATTTACACACGTAGATAAAGGTGCATTACTGGGATTAGTGTATAGCAAAGTATGTATACATTTAAAAAATTACTAATCGTAAGTGCAGACTTTCCCAAATTTTCTTCTATTGTTAAGTTGTTACATGTTGTCAGATGCTTATGTCGATTTAGATCGATAGGGTCTTATGAATTTGAATACATTGACACATTTATACATTACATTAATATACATACACACAGTCGTGAAAGAGATTTCCTGCACACTCTTCGTAAATATTATTAAAAATATCAGGTTGTAACATAAATTCTGCTCGATTAGATAATGTGAAATAGTTTTAGAAATGTTGCAAGATACACGCGGCGACAGGTTCGCACAGGTTTTATCACGATACAGAATGATACAGAATGACTTAGGCTAGTGTAGGATTAGGTAATGAATATTTTCTCTGGTGTTTTTCATAGAGTTACAATGCCACCCCTACGATATTACAGTAATTGAAAAAACATGGAGCCCACGAAAGAGCATATTCGACATGTGATGCTCTATGAGTTCCATAAAGGATCTAACGCTAGTGAATCCGCAAGAAACATTCAAAGAGTTTATGGAAATGATGTTGTGAGCGAATGGATGTGTAGGAGATGGTTTAAGAAGTTCAGAAATGGAGACTTCAGTCTGAAAGATTATCAACGAACAGGACGACCAAATGAGTTAGATGAAGAGATGCTGAAAGCAACAGTGAAGGAAAACCCAACGGTAACTGTAAGAGAACTTGGCCTGCAACTCGGCGTTAGCCATATGACCATTCATCGTCATTTGAAGCTGTTAGGAAAACTAGTGAAGGTTGGAAAATGAGTTCCGCATGATTTGTCACAAGCGAATCTTCAACATCGAATCGATATTTGCACATCACTGCATTATCGGCAACTGCAGGCACCATTTTTGAATCGGATCGTCACTGGGGATGAAAAATGGGTCCTCTATAACAATATTAAGCATCGACATCAGTGGCTTAGCTGAGAAACAAAGTCTGAACCTCAGCCAAGGAATGGACCCCATCCAAAGAAAATTTGGCTATGCGTTTGATGGGATATGCAAGGAATTATTCATTTTGAGCTTCTGCCAGAAAAACAAACAATCACAGCTGAAGTATACTGCCAACAACTCTAACGATTGAAGATGGCATTACAAGAAAAACGTTCTGCATTAATTAATCGCAGAGGTGTTTTACTCCACCAGGATAACGCGAGCCCTCACACTGCGCTCGAATCACCACTGCCCAATTGGAGGCATTTGGTTAGGAAAAAATGCGTCATCCACCTTATTCTCCAGACATCACACCTTCAGCCTATCATTTATTCAGAAGTCTGCAACACTACCTAGATGGACAAAAGTTGCAATCCAGGGAAGCTATCGAAAACGAAGTGATCGCTTTTTTTAACTCGAAACCAAGGGATTTCTTCGAACGTGGCATAAAACAACTTTTCTACAAGTGGGAGGCAGTTATAGAAAAAGAAGGGAATTATATTGGTGATTAATTTGTCATTATAAGTCATTTAATTTTTGTTGTGAATAAACTAAAAATTCGAGCAAATTTGTCCTTATAAGTCATTTAATTTTTCTTCTAAATGAACTAAAAAATCGAGCAGAATATGTTACAACCTTATACATTAATATAGGTGACATCTCAAATACTATAATTCGTAAGAGTAAATGTTTATGATGAAAATAGTCCAAACGACAGTCCCCTGCAATAATTCTGCTCCACCCTCTTCGAGATGTGGATACAACGCAGTCCCTCTTAAACCCAGTCTCCACCCATCACTCTCTCCCTCAACTATTCCCCCTCTCAGATGTTGTCAAGTAATACATTTATTTTTTGAAAACCAGTGACAGAATAAATATATTGTTCACTGTCGTTTTGGTTGTAATTGTAGGACGACTATGTATTTTATTCATACATTATTCCTAAATTTAGTGAATAGAGTAGTTAGGTTATTTCACAAACATTGGATACTTTAAAAACTTTCAATCATAGGAAATTGATGTGGACATTTTATAGTTAAAATGCAAGGTAAGTTGTAGTATCGACTTTTCCTCACGACAATAACATTTTTGTTTAAAATCCATACATCATCAACAAATGATTATCCAGAAAAAGGTTTATCCACGGGGAGATAATGATAACATCGTTCAATTTTTTATTTAAAAATTAAACATGAGTCAAATAAATTTAGGGATTTTCTTAAGAGCATACAAAATATAATGTTCAAATTATAAGGAACTGACAATTGTTCGAGTAAATGAATGTATATTTACTACATCACAACAATAACATTATTGTACACAATTACTCAATACTTGGTCCATCCTCCATTATTATTAATGACCACACGTAGCCTATTTGGAACAGATGCCACGTGATTGTAGATGACTTGTGAGTTCCTGCGGAAAAGTTCCCATTCTGCCATGGTGTGTTCCAGCAGGTGCCGAGATGTCCGCTCCTGCCAAGGAGTTATATCGGGTGGCCCAAAAAAAAGCCTTGAGATTTGAACATCAATAACTTCAAAAATATGCAGTTCACACTTCCAATATTTACATAACTTTTACCTCAATCTATTGATAATCCATCATAAAAATTTCAGACCTCTACAATCTACATAAAGTACTTTTTCCACAGCTGAGGGAACAATGAGGTATGTATAGTGAAAAAAACGAATATCATGAACTGAAAAAATTTTATTATTCACATCTTATCAACAAATATGATCAATATGTCCACCGTCCTGCTTACAAACTAATCTTAACTTTTTCTTCCACGACATGATACTTTTTCTGATTTCTGCTTGTTATTTTGTCCCAACATTCGAGTATTTTTTTCTTTAATTGCATTTCTGTAAAGTTTTCTGTTCATAAATGTTCTCTGCTAGAGTGTTCCATATGCAATAATCCATGGGATTGCAATCAGGTGATTGCGAGGGTCAGTCGTTTTTTCCAATGAAGTTGACTACATTCAGTTGTTGATAATCCTATGTGAACTTGCTAGTATGAGCTGTAGCACCATCTTGTTGGAGTATGAAATCGTTTCCATAATACAGACGCCGACAATCAGGCAAAAGATTCTCCTCTAAGAGATTTACATAGGTTTTTGAATTAATTTTTTTATTTTCTGAAATGAAATGAATTTTCGTCTTTCCATTCCACGATATACCTGCTAATGCCATGATTTTTTTGGAAAACCGACTTGTCTGGTGGTAAAGTCTCGATGGCGGAATGTCTTTCTTACGCCAACCATAAACAACATCGTTCCGCGAGTTTCGAGCACTCTCGATGGTGAAATCTTTTTCATCTGTAAAAACTATTTTTTAACATCTTTGGACTAAAATTTATCAAGCAAAATTTTCTACAACGAATTTTTTTTTAGCGCTTACATTGCTGTCATGTCTTGAAACACGGATCCTTTTAAATGCTTTAAGTCATACCGATCTCTGCATTCTTTGTATGGAACTTCGACTGATACCTAAATTTCTTGTAATTTTCAGGTCGATCCTCTTGAGATAGGCTCATCATTTCGATCATTGCTATATTGTCTTGAGTGTAAACTGTTTTAGGCCGACCACTTCCACGCTTCCGTGTCGTCGAACCGGTTGCTTTAAGTTTTTTAATTATTCTATTCACAGACGTAACATTACAAGTTATTCCTGGAAATTCCCTCAAAATTCTTGCACCAGTCCATCTTTTTATTCAAGAAACACTTTTCAATCACCGCTTTTTCACCCTTAGTTAGAACCATAATTTGAAGGGTAAGTTTAAAAAACAGTATTTAAGATGGGCGTAGCCTATATCATCTGACGTTTTACAGAGACTAACAGATTATCTATATGCAAAGGAAACTACTACAAGTCTTAGAATAGTTGCCAGGTACAGCTATACACATTTATGATTTAGGATATTCATTTTTTTCACCATACCTCATTGTTCCCTCAGCTGTGGAAAAGTATTTTATGTAGCGGTCTGAAATTTTTATGATGGCTTACGAATAGATTGAGGTAAAAGAATTGTAAATTTTGGAAGTGTGAATTGCATATTTTTGAAGTTATTGAGGTTCAAATCTCAAGGCGTTATTTTTTGGCCACCCGATATATAACAGTTATCCTGTTATGTATATGTTAACCCTCCGTGTATGACCTACAGTGGTTCGAGGTTGACGGAAGTTCTGGTTAGGTGGCCGCAACGAATTTTCTCACTCTTGGGTAGCTGGTACCCTTTAGTGAATCGCAGTAGTTTATTTTATACTACACTCCGATTTCTTCTTGTAGTGGATCGGAGGATTCTGTGAAAACGCATGCGCGTCATGTGATGCATGTTGTAGTGTGGCTCAGTCCGTGTCCAAAGACGGTTACCGTTTGTTGATATCCTATTTTGTTCACTCGATATTTACTGTTTTGTGAAGTCATTTTGGGTGTTTTGTCGCATTTTGTGCATTTGAATAATGGCTACCATTGAAGAACAACGTGTGTGCATTAAATTTTGCGTTCAGCTGGGCAAGACTGCTTCTGAAACCTATGTCATGCTGAACACAGCATTTGGCAATGATGCCTTAAGTCGGACAACCACTTTTCAGTGGCACAAGCAGTTTGAGGATGGCCGAACGTCGACGTAGGTCGATACAAAGGTGGGACGACCTTCCACTTCAAGAACTGATGACACTGTTGCTTGTGTTCGTGAAATGATTCGAGGGAACCGTAGACAGACAGTCAGGGAAGTCGCAGATGAAATGGACATTTCGATAGGATCATGCCACACGATACTCAGAGAGAATTTGGGGATGCGTCGTGTGACAGCCAAATTTGTGCCACGACTCTTGACTGCCGAACAGAAAGAGCAACGTGTTGTTGTGTCTTAAGACCTCCTTCAACGTGTCAATCTTGATGAAAATTTTCTCAGAAAAATCGTTACGGGTGACGAGACGTGGGTGTACGGGTATGACGTTGAAACAAAACAAAGTCATCGCAATGGAAGTGCGCGACGTCCCCGAGACCGAAGAAAGCACGGCAAATCCGATCGAATGTGAAGGCAATGCTGGTCATTTTTTTCGATTACTGCCGACTCGTTCATTACGAATTCGTTCCTAGAGGTCAAACAGTTAGCCAACAGTTTTATTTTGGAAATAGTGAAGCACAACGTCGTGGTCATTCCTTAGCCCCCGTATTCTTCTGATCTGTCCCCGGCAGACGTTTTTCTTTTCCCCAAATTTAAATTTGCATTGAAGGGTCGACGATTTCAAAGTGTAGAAGAAATTATTCAAAATGCAACAAACGAATTGAAGGCGGTCAGGAATACGGCATACCACGAATGCACGATTGCTTTCAAAAGTGGAAACGCCCTTGGAAGCGATGTATAGCTGCACAAGGAGACTACTTTGAAGGGAACAGATCGTAAGTGTTACCAGAAAGTTTTTGTGGGATCAGTCCGGGAACTTTTATATAAAAAATTATTTATATAAAAGTGATTTATATAAAAAATAAGGTAATTTAAAGAAATAATTCATCAACTACTTAGCAAAAATAAAATAGAAAGAAAATTAAATTTTTTTCCGACCTTGCATTTTATATACAGTTAGAATGTCATGCGAGTTTGGACTTTACATGCAAAAATGAATGTTGCAATTATTCATTTTTACATATATATTAATATATATTACGTAATATATTTCGTCGCTAGGTTCAAATCACAGTTTAAAATTAGATGCTATTCGAATCGTAATCTGACACGCTGTATTACAGTGTCCTTCGAATTTTGGGATCATTCGTGATGCAATACTTCTTGTTATATCGTGATTCGATATTAACACTTACAAATAAGTGTTGCATTCCTCTACATTATGATGATTAATTTCAGCTATTGTGTGATTCCATGTAGACGGTTTGATCTCGTAATATCTTCGTTTTTGGTGTAGCGAGAGGAGAGGGGGGGAGGCCGATAGGGGAGATTGCGAGAGGGAGAGTAAGTATCCCACGTTTGTGAAATAACCTAACTACTACAGGGTGTCTCATAAGTCTGGAACCATAGAGTAAAATAAGTAATTCATGTTTTTCCGTTTATGCAAGTGCCCATGATGTCTTTGAGTAAGGAAGACGCATCCAGGTAATTCTGCTCGTAGGAAATCGGAGTCAGAGGGCAGTCGCTGAGGAATTTAACAGATTACATCCGGACAGCGCGCCGATAACACACAGCTGTGTCGGCAAACTTGTAGCAAAGTTCAGGGAAACGGGATCCATAGGAGATAAACCACGCAGTCGACCTCCGAGGACATCCACCGACGACGACACAGCCACTACCATCCTCGCTCATTTCACAAACAGTCCCCAAAAGTCTCTTCGGCGTTTTAGTGCCGTTTTTATCATTTTGCCCTATGGTTCCAGACTTACTGGACACCCTGTATATTCCCTAAATTTAGGAATAATGCATCAATAAAATACATTGTCGTCCAAGCATTACCACCAAAACTACAGTGAACAATATATTTATTCTCTCATTGGTCTTCAAAAAAATAGAAGTATTACTATGACAACACCTGAGAGGTGTTGTCATAGTAATACTTGTCCTCCCCCTCTCCTTTCGCTACCCCCACCTCCTCTCTCTCTCTCTCTCTCTCTCTTTCTCTCTCTCTCTCTCTCTCTCTCTCTCTCTCTCTCTCTCTGTTCCCTCCTGTTGCCTTTTTGTTATTTTCTTTCCATTTACCTTCATTCTTATTTTTCTTTTTTCTTCCTCTTCATCTCATACTAATACATGACCCTTCTCTTTCCTCCCCCACCTACTGCCCGATTATTACTTTTTCCCATGTCTCTCATTCCTCCCACACTATCAACTACTTCTGTCATTTGTGTTTTTGCTTCTTTTCTTTATACCTTCCTTTCCTAATCCATTCTGTTTAACACAATAACTGACTCACTCATCCGCTTACGCACTTCATTTTTCATAAAACTTTCTCCATAAATACTTAAAAATATATCAACAGTTTCCGAAAATGTTTGTATATATCAATAAGCTTGTTTCTTTTTCAAATAAAACACCAGAAATGACGATATTACGAGCTCAAACGGTCTACACGAAATCGCACAATAGCTGAAAATAATCATCATAATGTAGAGGAAAAAACCACTTATTTGTAAGTGTTAATATCAAATCACGATATGACAAAAAGTATTGCATGACGAATGATCCCAAAATTCGAAAGACAATGTAATTCGGCGTGTCAGATTACGATTCGAATAGCATCTCATTTTAAACTGTGATCTGAATCCAGCGAAGAAATATATTAAATATATATTAATAAATATGAAACAATTAATAATTCTAACATTCATGTTTGCACATAAAGTCCAAACTCGCATGACATTCTAACTGTATATAAAATGCAAGTTTGGAAAAATTTTTAATTTTCTTTCTATTTTATTTTTGCTAAGTAACTGATGAATTATTTCTTTTTTAAATTACCTAATCATTTTTTAGATTAAGCTTAATCATGAAATCGTGTTTAATTCTGCAATGTTCAATTTCTTATACATTCTCTCTTAGTTGTAAAGGATGAAGTCATAACTTGCTAAAAGAATAAGTTAACACTTAATTTTAAATTTTAAGCATTTAATTTTGGCTCATATGCATGTTTAATTTTAATCCATAATAAAATGCATATTTCAAAATCTATTTATAATTAACTCGTCAAATCATGATAACATCAGATCTGTCAATATGCTGTTTAAAAGAAAAATGTGACTTCATCTTCAAATATCTTGCTTATCTGCCGTATGCTGTTACAGCCAAAATTTACCTTTATCTTCAAATATTTTGCACAAAAAATCAGCATATTGAGAATAAAAAACAAAACAGGTCAACATTAAATAATAATGATGTCACTAAATTATTTGTATATTAATCTTGTAATTTTTCAAATTATCATTCTGATTATTCTGATCTGATCTAGAGGCTGAAGCATTACCTGCAATATTTTAGAAGCAGTAAAATTTAGTCAGATGATCTCTTTGTCTTCTCCTTTGAGCCATGCTTTCTCCAGAGAACTTAGTTTTAAAATAGAATAAATAATTTCTCGATACGCTACAAGAAGAATCGGGTAACCTTCAGATAATTTAGTAAGTTTTCACAGAATCCTCCGATCCACTACAAGAAGAAATCGGAGAGTAGTATAAAAGAAACTACTGCGATTCACTGTCCGGTACCAGCTACCTCAAAGTGAGAAAATTCGTTGCGGCCACCTAACCAGAACCTCCGTCAACCTCGAACTACCGAAGGCCATTCACGGAAGGTTAACATACTGTATATATTACAGGATAACTGCGCTGTTCATATTCATAATGCCAGGATCATCAGACGGTGGTTTTAGAAACAACGAGATGTCGACTGCTGAACTGGCCCACCAAGGGGTGTGACCTAAACCCCATTGAAAATGTGTTGGGAAATGTGGTTAACGCTTGGGAGCCTTGGCAGACGCGGACATCTCGGCATCTGCTGGAACATACCATGGCAGAGTGGGTATTTTTATGCAGGAACTCACACGTCATATATAGGTTGTTCGAAAAGTCCCGACACCCCCTACAAAATGTACATATTGTAATACCAATTTTATTTTTGTGTGATTAATTGAATTGATATGTGGTTGAAATGAGAATTACCCAAATGAAACTCAATTCAACCTAGGCTAATCTACTAAAACTTCTACTGACATCTACTGAATAACTGCAAAATAACAAACAAAATTACTTAGTACCATTATACTAAACAGAGTCAACTATATGAATTGCTTTAAGATCAAGTTTAACGATAGTTAACTTAGAAAGTTAACTTAGTAATTTAAGGCAAAGATAAGTTACTAATTTATATACACCTCTTTAAATTACAATACGTACCGAGAAGACAACTATTATTAAAGGTTGCTTTTATCCAAGACCATTATCCATGACTGACTCTGATATATTATTTATGTTTTCATTATCATCTTCTATCAATCTTTACATTATAAAGTATTTTATGGAATACCTATACCTGGAGAAAATATAATACTATAGTAACATATAAGGTACACAAAATAATAATGCTTATACAAAAATTATAACATTCTTCCTCCCTAAAAAAAGAAACTAAATTTAAATTTTAAAATTACATAATTAAGAAATTCAATTTTCTTGAGAATAGCCGTAGCGTTCCACAGGCCTTCTTATTCGCGTCGAGCGCCGAGGTACAGGCTCAGGAGAGGGCTCTTGATTTTGAATAGTGCCTTCATTGGATTGCACGGGCGGTTCGATAACAGGGTCCGGGTTCTGCATCGTGTCGTCTTGAGGAGCACGTACATTTTCAGTCTGTGGATCAGATCTCGTCTCGACACTATTAGGGGCGTCTCCAACGGGTGCCAAGTCTCTAATTGCGACGGTATCTTCTCGTCCGCTTGGATAACGAATGTGGGCATATTGCGGGTTTGATTCCAACAGTTCGACCTCCTGCACTAAGGGTTCGTCTTTTTCTCACGTGACGTCTTAAGAAGACTTTACCCGGCGAAGTAAGCCAAGTAGGCATGCTCATCCCAGTGGCTGTTTTTCGTGGAAATGCAAACAACCGTTCATGAGGAGTGGAGTTTGTTGAGGTGCATAATAGTGATCGTACCGAATGAAGAGCGTCTGGCAATGCTAATTCCCAAGCTTGATTAGGTAAACATTTTGATTCCAAGGCCAAAGTCACCGTCTTCCAAACGATTCCAACATAACGCTCACACTGTCCATTTCCCGTAGGGTGATAAGGAGTGGAGAGGCTAGTAGGGACACCCCTTTATGCAAGAATGACTTAAGTTCTGAAGACATAAAAGAGGTGCCTCTATCAGAGTGCACGTAACCAGGTAAGCCGAAGATAGAAAAGAGAGTGGTAAGACACGAAATTACTGTAGACGACGAAATATCCTTGCAGGGGAAGGCAAAGGGAAAGCGAGAGTATTCGTCGACCACTATTAAAAGATATTTATTACTAGAAGAAGATGGCAAAGGGCCTTTAAAGTCAATGCTTATGCGGTCGAATGGACGCATGGAACGAATAAGCTCTTGTTGCGTAGGTCGGTAAAATTGCGGTTTCAGTCTTTGGAGATATGGCACCCAGAAACAATGCGCTTTACATCATCTACGGAATATGGAAGGTTTCGAACGCGAATAAAATGCATCATGCGAGTAACCCTGGATGACAGAGAGACTTATGAAGTTCTATTAGGTCATTTTGGGACGCCGCAGAACAAAATTCTCGAGACAAGGCGTCGGCGGCAGCATTAAGGGCTCCGGGGCGGTGTACTACTTCGTAAGAATACGGCATTAGCTCAAGCCTCCATCTAGCTATCTTTTCGTTTTAATTTTGCTCTTGTGGCGCACATCAAACATGTAGGACACTGATTTTTGGTCAGTAATTAAGGTGAAGCGTTTTCCTATTAGAAAGTGGCGCCATTTTCTGACAGCTTCTACGATAGCGTACGCCTCCTTTTCCACGGCACAATGGCTCTTCTCGGCATGATTTAGTGACCTGGAAAAGAAGGCTACGGTCTACCGTTTTGGTTGAGAGTGGCTCCAATTGCTGCTTCCGATGCGTCAGTTTCCACTGTGAATGGCTGGCTTTCATCCACTTTAGCTTTAACGGAGTTAACAATAGCGGTCTTTAAATCGGCAATAGCGTTCACTGCTTCTTCGGAAAGAGAGAACTGGGCATCAATTAAAGGGCGTATTCTTTGAGAAAATCGAGGCACCCATCGAGAGTAATAAGCGAAAAGACCCGTCAAACGAGAAAGAGACTGTTTAGAATTTGGTATTGGCATTTCTTTTAGCGGAGCGAGTCGAGACGGATCAGGGCGGAGCTCATTATGACTTATCTGGTATCCTAAAATACAAATAGAATTAGTTGAAAAAGTGCATTTCTCTTTATTTAAGGTCATCTTAAATTTTCGGCAACTTCAAGAAATTTAGAGAGATTTTTATCGTGTTCCTCTTTTGTTCGGCCGCAAATCGTGACATCATCAAGATAAGCATATGTTCCTTCGAGCTCATTTTGGCGAATAAAGTTGTCCATGATTCTTTGGAAACAAGCTACGCCGTTCGTAAGCCCAAAACTTAAACGCTTAAATTGGAATAACCGGCCGCCCGCCTCGAAGGCAGTATAAGCCTTATCATCTGGATGCAAGGGAACACAATGATAGGCGCTTCGTAAATCTATCGTACTGAATATCTTGTAAGTAGAGATTTTATTAACTAGGTCATCTAAGTTTGGCAATGGATAGGCATCCAGATACGTGAATTTATTAATGGTTTCTGAATAGTCTACCACTAACCTCCTTTTTGCTTGATTGTTGACAACGTGAACTTGCGCACGCCACGGAGAGTCGCTCGGCTCGATGATATCTTCCTTCAGCATGCGATTGACTTCTGAACGAATGAATTCGGCGTCGGAAGCTTTAAACCTACGTGACTTCGTAATTACAGGACGACAATCGGGAGATAGGTTTGAGAACACTCGCGGTGGTTCAATAGCCAATGAGGCTAGAGAGCATACTTCAAAATCTGGCTGAGGTCCCCCAAAGTTCATCTTTACAAAAGAATGTTTGCTAAGAAACGGTATTCCCAAAATTATGTCAGTACAACAATCAGGTACAACTAAGAATCTAATTTTCTTGTAGGCGCGTTGTTTTATTTGAATGGCTAATTCGCAACATTCACTGATGGGGGACGTTAGGTTAACTAAAGCCATAGATATGGTGCCATTATAAGACATAGCCGGTAGACGAAGTCCGCGTACGACAGATCTTGAAATAAAGTTTTCTGAGCTGCCCGTATCTAAAAGAGCCTTTAAGTAAGTATTGAAGGCACACAAGCTAATGTTGCAGACGGGATAGAGGCGCTAACTGGGTCTTTTGAGGACCTGCATACTTTTGAAAAATGGCCTTTCTTCTTACATTTGTAGCAAGTAACTTCACGGGCCGGGCACTGTGAGCGATCGTGGCGAACAGAATTGCCACAGTAATAGCACATTTGACGTTTGCGAGTGGCTGCTGCTGCGCAAGAGTCCTGCTCTTCAGCTTTTTCTCCACTAGACGGGCCTGCTTCAGGATTTCGAGAACCCCAACATGCGATTCGACCGAAGCTACTGGGCGGTTCTCGATTTGGGAAGCTGAATCGTAAGTTTGAGAGTCCTTCATCGCGATCTCTAGGGCACGCGCTTGATCCACGGCGGATGATAAGGTGAGCGTCTTGTTTTCGAGTAGTCTTGTTCGTATACGTGCTGAAGAAATTCCCGTTATGAAAGAATCTCGGATATATTCGTCCCTATAGGTATCGGCTGTAACGTTCTTGAAGTTACAATCAAGACTAAGTTTCTGAAGAGAACGGACGTATTCATCAATAGATTCCGTGGACAATTGTTTTCGCGTAGCGAGCTTATGTCGCGCAACGACCTCATTAGCTGGCTGAATAAAGGCGTTTTTAAGAGCGGTTAAGGCATCGTCGTACGTAGAACTTTCTGAGATGATCTCGAAGTTTTCTGGGAGACTGAATTTGCGAGGAGTCCCAGAAACGAGTCGCTATCCCCTTCGAGTGACGCCTTATAACGCGTAAAAACGAACAGCCAATGTTTGAATGTGCGTGAAGCTTCAGGTGAAGTAGGTAGCACATCAAGTCGCTCTGGTCGAAGTCCACGTTCCATGATGACTGCGGAGTATTTTAGTAGATTAAATTGAAATGAGAATTACCCAAATGAAACTCAATTCAACTTAGGCTAATCTACTAAAACTTCTACTGACATCTACTGAATAACTGCAAAATAACAAACAAAATTACTTAGTACCATTATACTAAACAGAGTCAACTATATGAATTGCTTTAAGATCAAGTTTAACGATAGTTAACTTAGAAAGTTAACTTAGTAATTTAAGGCAAAGATAAGCTACTAAATATACACCTCTTTAAATTACAATACGTACCGAGAAGACAACTATTATTAAAGGTTGCTTTTATCCAAGACCATTATCCATGACTGACTCTGATATATTATTTGTTTTCATTATCATCTTTTATCAATCTTTACATTATAAAGTATTTTATGGAATACCTATACCTGGAGAAAATATAATACTATAGTAACATATAAGGTACACAAAATAATAATGCTTATACAAAAATTATAACAGTGGTTCATTGACATTTTTTTCTTTTCAGGTATTTGAGTTGTGTGAACAACGACAGACCAGTCCACTTACACTCTGGAAGAAAGGATAGTGATGAGCACATGGGCTCATGAAAGGTCACATAGTGGCAAAACGATGCATGGTATCCAGAATGATTTCAACACAAGAGTCAATAAGACTGCACCACAAACAAGACGGTATTACGCTGGGAGAAAAAGCAGTTTGAAACTGGCTCCATCAAGGACAGACCAGTCGGGAAGACCAACAACACGAGCAGAACAATGTGAAGGTGTGATTGCATCGGTGGCTCGCTCACCGAAAAAATCACTTCAGAAACGATCACAATAACTTGCAGTTCCCATGTCCACAATGAGAGATCACATGACAAAAGATCTCGGCATGAAACCATACCACCCGTCCGAAAATTATGGTACACACACAGATAATCTTGATTAGTAACTGTATTTACTGTAATTAAAGTAACTGTTGCTAGTGACATGTTTTTAAATTACACCTGCCACATATAAATGCAATTAATCACATAAAAATAAAATTGGTATTACAATATGTACAATTTCATGGGGGTGCCGGGACTTTTCAAACACCCTGTACAATCAAATGGTGTCTGTTCCAATGGGCTACGAGAGGTTATTAATAATTATGGAGGATAGACCAGGTATTGAGTAAGTGTATAAAATAATGTTATGGTTGTGATGTAGTAAATATATACTTATTTACTTGAACAATTGTCAGTTCCTTATAATTTGAACATTATGTTTTGTATGTTCTTAAGAAAATCTCTAAATTTACTTGAGTCATGTTTATTTTTGTAATAAAAATTGAACTATGTTATTTTCTCTCCATGGATAGACCTTTTTCTGGATAATAACTTGGTGTATGGACTTTAAACAGAAATGTTATTGCCTGGAGGAAAAGTCGATACTACAACTTACCTTGCACTTTAACTTTAACATGGCCACATCAAAATCCTATGATTGAAAGTTTTTAAAGTATCCAATGTTTGTAAAATGACCTAGCTACTCTATTCACTAAATTTAGGAATACTGCATAAATAAAATTCATAGTCGTCCTAGCATTACCACCAAAACTACAGTGAACAATATATATATTCTGTCACTGGTTTTCAAAAAATAAAAGTATGACATAACAACACCTGAGAGAGGGAGGAGGAGCGGGAGGGAGTGAGGGTGGGGGACTGGGGTTTAAGAGGGACTGCGTTGTTACCACATTTCGGAGAGGGTGGAGCGGAACTATTGCAGGAGACTGTACTGTGTCAAATATAAATACTGACTTAAAATAGATTAAGAATTGTTACTTAGCGAAAATTAGTTTCTTTCCCATTCTATGACATTCCCATTTCCATTTTTTAATCTGAAATGAAAATGACCAAACGTGAAAATTCCATATTTGACAAAAGCGTGGCTTGATTTTGGACAATTTTTTCCTTCGTTTCTGAAACGGCGCGAAATAGAAAAGTCTAATATTTCCGAAGCTAACTTTTTGTAACCACTCATAGCCTAACCTAACATTAGCCTAACCAATCATAATCCTTAGTGTTTTTCCCAGACTCCGTATAAAATGGACCCACTCGCTGGAAGCTCTCTGGATTTTTAACTTGTAATTTTTGTGAATTTTAGCTTTTTAACTTCTGTTGGAGGTGGTTTAATATATTATATATGCATAATTTTTCGCTTTCTTTACTATTCGTTTTGTGAATAGCTAAATGCTTTTAAAGCAGTGGTCTCTAATAATAAGCCATCCTCGGCTTAATTCGTAATAATACGTGTGGGTTCGTCATGGTACGTTGTGGGATATTTTAGAACTTGTTGGTATGAAATAATACATGACAATATGTAATATTGTGTGTATCTAGTTTTCGATTAGTTAAGTTCTGTTAAACAAGTATTGGTTTTTAACATTTTTTATATTACCGTTTTTCGGGCTTACCTAACTTAAATTTTAACGCGTGATCGTTATAATTTGCGAGATACTGTCTCACAAAGCACCTTGTGGAAAATGTGGGGGTTAACCGTTGACGTAGTGAAGTTAGGGACTACACCAGTGGTGTCGAAAGTGCCAATGAACGGTCAGTTTGTTTCTTGAGTGATTTCGGTGAAGATTTATCGGAATTGAAGCGAGCCACGGTTGAGGAGGGCAAGGATGGACCCACAGGTGACGAAGCCGAAGGGTGAAGTCAGCGCATTAGCTGATAGCTTGGGTAGTTTAGCGGGAAAGTTTGCTGGTTTTAAAAAAGAGGGTAAGGCAGAAAATAGGTAATTTAATGAGGGAGGATGTAAATTAGTAAAGGGTAGTGGAAGGCCGCATGTTATGAGTGAAAGTAATTCCCCCATTGAGGTTCTGAACCCCTTTAAGTATTTGGACAGGGAAACTAACAAGGAGGAAACCACTCTGTTTGGGAACTTGTTAGTTACATTCGTGAACTTAGAGTTTGTTAAACGTCACCCAACAAAGAGGAGGAGGGTTTGTTTACCGGGGGCTAAGATAGATGGAATTGGAGAGGAGGGAGATAGGCTGGAGGTTACCTCCCGTGGCTCTCTATTGGTGATGATGGTCGGGAGCAATGATTCGTATAGGACCGATACAAGAATATCGGACCTTTTAGAAAAGTATAGAAACTAATTAGGTCATTGAGATCTGATAGGTCCTTGGTGTTGGGCATTTTTCCTTGGAAAAGTTTGGGACTTATTGTAAACTCACGTCAAAGACAATATTTTTAAGTAAACTCAGAGTTATGTGCAAAGGAAAATGCACCCTTCGTAAACTTATGGAATGAATTTAATAACCCTAACTTTTCCATTAAAGATGGGGTTCACTTGAATGACGTGGGAAATGCAAGGTTGGGTAGGCTTATAGATGGGGAATTCCGTAAGCTGTATAGGTACCAGCCTTCTTTAAATGTCGCGGGTTCAAGAGACGCCGGTCCAACGTGAAAAATACATTGAACGTGTTTTATTGTAACGCGTGTAGTATTAGAAACAAATTAAATGAATTTATGGCTCTGATTTGCGTTGGTAATTACGATATGGTTGCGGCAACTGAATCATGGTTGAACACAGAGACTCATGACTTTGTGGGGGAGTTTCACATTGCGGGATTTTAGTTTTTTTCTTTGCGATAGGTTAAAAAGGATACGTGGTGTTTTGCTGTATAGTCGTGATAATCTTAGGGCGACCGAGGTAAAGATAGATATTCCTACTGTTATTAATGCGATTTGCGTAAAAGTTAAGGCGCGTAAAATTAGTTTCAACTTTGTTGTCGTTTATAGACCTCCAGTGCAGCCCGTAGACGTCGATATTAATTTCTAAAGGGGTAAATGTTCAGTTTAGAGGCGTAAATTAAACTCGAAAAAGTTTAGGGGCGTCAATAAGATTTAAAACAATTAGACAGCTGGGATCATCTGAAGATCAGGGCCCCCAGCCTTCTTTAGTTAGCTTTATAAGGCTAGCTAACGAAAATACCACGACTTAACCTAACCAATCATTACGTCAACTGTACGCTCTTGACGATTGGTTAGGTTAGGTCGTGATATTTTCGTTAGTTAGCCTTATAAAGCTAACTAAAGAAGGCTGGGGGCCCTGATCTTCAGATGATCCCAGCTGTCTAATTGTTTTAAATCATTACTTTTTGTTTAGAACATACAAAATGATTAGTATTTGCTTTACAGCACAAAAGTTCATTAAAGTTATATTGCTTACAGGTAGTAATTTTGATAAATGTCTCGCTTTATCAAAATTACAGGGCGATCTTTCGTTTTAGGTACGTAAAATCGAGGCTATAAATAAGGTAGATAAATTGTAGGGATGATCAGTAGTTTTGGATCTTTTCCTTGATAGCACCAGAATTTCTTTTTTTCAGTTAGTAACAATTTTGACAGAATGTTTTCGTTAAAACTAACGAAAATGTTATAATGTAATGTTATAATGTTCCAGACCAACAAAGACCCTAGGATCCACTCATGGCTGGTCTACCTAACTGTGTTCGTAATTGTGTATCGTGTATGTCCTCCGTGGTGGCGGAGGGGACCTACAATTTTACGTGGGTTCCGAACCACAAGAACATAAAAAATTTATGTAACAACTGTCTGTACATTGGGAACGACCAATTTTTGCAAAACTAAATAATTATCAATTTAAAACTAATTAATTATCGATTTAAAACTAATTAATTATCGATTTAAAACTAAAGATAGTCTCTGGATCCAGAGCATCAAGTCATAATAGACTACTATCCACAAATATGTTACACTCTATATCTATTTATAACCGACATGCAAATATATCAGATCCAAAGAATCCAGTCAATTTCATTACGGTATCCATCAATACTAGTACCTTGCCAACGAAAATAAGTCACGGTCCATATCGATTGCGGACCAAGTCAAAATTTACAACCATATATATTACAATATATATACATAGGAGGAAAAGTGTAGGTGGCTGTAAAGACTGTACAGTAATGTAGAAATGTGTGTGCACCCATTTTGGGTCTCCCATTTCAAGGTGTTTGTGGGGCAAGTGAAGATCATGAGTTTTTCAATACCTCACACTACTATGGGGGGGCACCGCTCGGTAGAGGAATCTCTTTAAATGGGGTGTGTAAGGACAGAGAGTATCCACTAACCCAAGATGCTGCCTCCCTATATCCCACAACACTTGTGTTGAGCTGTTGGATCTATCACCACAAAGCCTTAATTTTACTACCTTAAACTATACCCAATCTATCAACATATGCATCTAATCGATTTTTAAACATGTTTAAAGACGTGCTACTAATTACTTCAACCGGCAAACTATTCCACCTATTTACTATTCTGTGCGTAAAAAAGTTTTTGGCAACTGTTGTCTCGAACCTTCTACTTGTCAACTTACACCCGTTATTTCTAGTCCTATTATATTGAGATATTTCGAAAAAGCTATCTCTATCTACGTTATCGAACCCATTCACAATTTTGAAAACCTGGATTAGATCAACCCTTAGCCTCCGAGTCTCGAGTGTAGTCAATTTTAACTCCTTAAGCCTATCCTCATACGACTTTGACCTAAGCGACGGAATCATCATTGTTGCTCGTCTTTGAACTCTTTCGATTTTGTCTATATCTTTACGCATATGCGGATTCCAAAATTGGATCGCGTACTCCAAATGGGGTCTAACTAATGATTTATAAAGAGGAACTATAATATCGCGCCATTTGTACTCAAAATTCCGAGCTATAAAACCTAACACTTTGTTCACCTTATTGACCGCTGCTGTACTTTGTTAGGCTACTTTTAAATCACCAGTGACTATAACTCCTAAATCTTTTTCCTGCTCTACGCTTGTTAACTCTTTCCCTGACATACTATGCGCAAAATTACCGTTACGCGAACCTACTGTATATGCAAAATTTTGCATTTATCAACGTTAAATCTCATTTGACATGTGACTGACCAATCAACGATTTTATTCAGATCTTCCTGGATTTTACCTCTATCTTCGTCATTAATCGCCCTACCACCCAGCTTCGTGTCATCCGCAAACTTTGAAACTGTACTGACTAGGCCGACATCTAAATCGTTAATATATATAAGAAAAAGCAAGGGGCCCAATACAGAACCCTGAGGAACGCCACTCGCTACATTAGCCCAACACGACTCCGCTCCATCAACGACCACCCTCTGTTTCCTGCCTCGCAAACACTCTTCTAGCCAATTTATTACTACACCCCTGATTCCATGAGCCTTAGTTTTTTCAATGAGTCTTTTGTGCGGCACGGTGTCAAACGCTTTTTGAAAATCTAAATACACTACATCAACCGCCCGATGTCTATCGTAAACGTCAACCACGCTATGAAAAAATTCTAAAAGATTAGTTAAGCAAGATTTGTTTCGCCTAAAATCGTGCTGCGTATTTCTAACTAGTTTATGCAATTCTAAGTGTTCGACTATACGATCCCTAATTATTGTTTCCAGTAGCTTACCAACAACAGACGTTAAACTGATTGGCCTATAATTTCCCGCCGCACCTTTATCACCTTTCTTAGAGATAGGTGTTACGTTTGCTAACTTGAAATTATCTGGTACGCACCCCTCAGAGATAGACGCATTAAAAATCTTTGTTAGCGGCACAACAATGCTATCTTTTAATTTTTATTAGTTGTATGGGATATATGGAATCCGGCCCTGGTGATTTACGCGTTTTCATTTTATCAATATAGCGCTTTACCTTCCCCTTCACTAACCACAATATTATCCAAAATATTACCATTATCAAAAGGTATTATGTCTATGACCGTAGGGATATTCGTTACATCTTCTATAGTAAAAACTGACGTAAAAAATTCGTTTAGCAAGGTAGCCATTTCCTTGTTTTCAGAAACTAGATCTCCGTTTACAGTTTTCAACGGACCCAAGACACTTTTTACTGGATTTCTATTATTGACGTATTGAAAGAATCGCTTGGGGTTTTCTTTACCGTCACGAGCTATGGAGATTTCAAATTCGCGCTTGGACTTTTTTGTTACACTTTTCGCTTCACGACTCAGATATGTAGTTGTTTCGTAACAACAAATTGTCTTTATCGCACTTATGTTGCCTATAAGCCCTATCTCTACTCTTTATAATGTCTCCTACTCTAGAAGTAAACCACAAGGGCTTCTTGTTTACTTTCGCACGCTTAATTTTGTACGGTACACATTCCTCATTTATAGTCCTAAATACTGTTTCGAACG
Organism: Bathynomus jamesi; assembly: GCA_023014485.1. NCBI lineage: Eukaryota > Metazoa > Arthropoda > Malacostraca > Isopoda > Cirolanidae > Bathynomus > Bathynomus jamesi. Next base: position 260,631 of record JAJOZX010000136.1, on the reverse strand, counting down.
ATTCCCACATTAGTTTTGCGTTGGAGTTCCCCATCACGTTTTCCCAATTGACGTGTGACAATTTATTTCGAAATTTACAAAAGTCTGCGTGCTGGAAGTTAGGAATTTTAGTCGAGTTAGTTGGTTTCGAGTGACTTACTGAGATGACAAACTCTACCACATTGTGATCGCTATTGCTTAACAGTTCTATTACTTGAAGATCAGTAATTAGCCTATCATCCGTAGTTATTACTAAATCTAAAATACTGTCCAACCCCAACCTTTTGAATAAGAAAGCTATCCTCGAGAAAATTAACTAAACGATTACCTTCCGCGTCTCCCTGCATTGTATTGTAATTCACGTTGGCGCAATTAAAGTCACCCATATCTAAAGCCTGCTCACTACCGATTATTCTCTTTAGTTCACGATAAAACTCTTCGTCCGTATCAGCTGTTTGATTAGGGGGCCTATATATAACCGCAACAAGAAGTTTGAAATCGTTTAATTTAAGTTCTGCTATAGTCGAATCTATCGGTTGTGGAATTGAGTGCTTTACTTCTATAACGTTCGCAATATTATCTTTGATATACAACATAACACCGCCTCCTCGCCTACCTATTCTGTTTTTAACAAAAAGTCTATAACCTTTAATTTGATACTCCCCTACAAAGTCACGTGTTTCAGTGCTAAGCCACGATTCATTTATCGCAATTAAATCATAGTCTTTACAAGTAATTAAAGAAACAAATTCATTTATTTTATTTCGTAGGCTACGAGCATTTAAGGATAGAACCTTCAAATTGTTTGTAATTGCGACACCTTCGCGAGCGCAGGGGAAATTTGTGGAATTTACGCTGGGACCGTTCGAGTTACGGCAGCCTGAAAAGAAGAGACAGTATTATGAAATAGTCTTCCTAAACGCGCAGCTCCAACGCCATTAAGATGAAGTCCATCTTCGAGGAACAAGTCCCTCCTGCTGTAGAAACTGTTCCAAAAATTCGCAAAATGCACTCCTTCCTGTTGGCAAAGAGACTTTAGGTTATTGTTAATATAGGTCGCCTTGCTGTAGAAATCGTTACGTTGGATAATTCGAGGAAGTATACCTGTTAAAACAATCTTATTAGTTTTCTCCTTTAGTCGCTCTAATAAGTCCCTGTACCTAGCCAGCAGTTCTTCCGATCTAGATTTTAAAACGTTATTAGTACCGACATGAATAACATACGTTATGTCCTCGGCGGTACCGTCTGTAAAATGGTCAACACTATTAGTTATATCCTCCACCCTTGCACCAGGGTAGCAGTAACGGCGCCTACGACGAGGGTTTCTCCCACAGAATTCCTCGAGCTGCCCTCGAACAATGGAATCGCCAACGAGTCGTATTTGCGTTTCATCAGCATCTTCGAAACCTAAAACAGAATACTTATTGCTTGTTATTACTGGTAGACAAGTCTTTGCTTTTCTCAATGGGGCTCCATTTCGCACTCGAACGAAGGATTGAGAACTAGGGGAAGAGAGAGGGCTATTAGTACTATTTATATTATTACTAGAAACTGAGGCAGGAGGGGTCGTAACTGGACCCTCAATGGATTCGAATTTTGCCGTCAGGAGCATCACGGTTTCTTCAAGCCTCACCCTGGCCTCCCTCTCACGTTCTAACTTCTTCCTCAGCACTTCCATACTTGAGCACCATCTGCAAACTAACTGTTCATTATTATTAGCCATTGTAAACGCGTAAGCGGCAAATTTCCCTTCACAGCAACTGCAAGTACTTGACGGGGGTGCCATGCTTTTAATTAGTTAAGAAACAAACAAAACCAAAAAACGAGCGTTTGGAAATTAATAAATTAGAACGTAGGTATACCGCGTGCTTATTGTGCCGTCACCTGCGAAAACCGACAAAAATGTTCTTGAAACGCAGAAAAAGGTTCTTGTAACAATTTTTTGCTGAATGAATATATAATTAAGCTACCGACGAAAGATCTGTTAAAGAAAAAGTATTAAATCGCACTTATCTGTCCGCTCTTAGACCGACTTAATTCCTTTTTTCCCACGGTGATTGACCCTTCGGGAGGTCAGGTAGTGTGTTAAGGGAAAATGAACCTTAAGAAACCTCGTTTCTGATAGATTTGAAAAACAAAAAAGGCAAACCAAGGGAATTTCAACCTTATGAAACCTCGTGTAGTAATAGATTCGGAAAACAAACAAGCACTAGCCTTGGTTTAGTCAAGTAATGTAGTAATGAATAAAGTCAATAAATGAAATATATTCGTTAATGAATGATTAGTAACACGAAGTAATTTAGTTAAGAATGCACCAAACACTTTTTTTTTTTTAAAGACACTTGAACGATAACCACTTATTCAATTGGTAACACTGGACACTCGATAAAACACGTCTGTTCACAAGGAAAGACTGATCACGACTCTAGGAAAGACTGATCACGACTGAGGAAAGACTGATCACGACTGATCACGACTTAACCTAACCAATCATCAAGGGTGTACAGTTGACCTAACCGGGTATTCCATTAACCTAATTAGTTAGTAAGGTTAAGTCGTGATATTTTCATTAAACCTATGGGAAAATTATTGAATGCCCCGGTAGGTCAACTGTATGCCCTTGACGATTGGTAAGGTTAAGTCGTAATATTTTCGATAGTGTCATAATTTACGCCCCTAAACTTTTCGAGTAGTACATTTCAGTAGTATGTTCGAAAAATGTATGTGCAAAACAATTGCATGTAAGATGATCAATAATGTTCAAAGGGGGGAGAAGGGGGTAGGGAGGTTATGCAACAAGGGGGGAAACTGGTTTAGACCCTCCAAGGGGGTAAGAAGGGAGAGGAGTTATGCAACAAGGGGGAGACTGGTTTAGACCCTGCAAGGGGAGAAGAGGGGGCAGAGGTTAACCTAACTTGGCAGCTCAGGCCAAGAAAAGTATATGTATATACATATATATGAATTGTATTTGTATATATGTGGGTTTGCATGCATATAGGTTTGTATAGAAAAAGTAAAAACTTTATTAAGATGTGTATGCGGGCCGGGACTAGACCCTTCAAATGTGGGTAACCTAACCTAACAAAGGTAATAAAACACAAGAAGGAAAAAGAAAAGAGAGAGAAGATCCATTCGTGGCCATGGCGCATCGCATAATGGTAACTTTACAAGCCTTCCTGGGCGGCTTTAGGATCACAGCCAATTGGCTTAGAAGGCAGCCAATCGTATGGCGTAAACGGCTCACAGCCAGTTTCTTTAGAGGGCCAGAGTATAAAGACAGATGATACACACATACACAATCTTACACATACATACAATCTTTAGAAGCACGGCTTAGAAGGGTAAACGGCTCACAGCCAGTTTCTTTAAAGGTGCAAAGCCAGGAGCCGGCATAGCCAGTCGTATATGGCTTAAGCATCCGTAGTTATTTCCTTGTACGTACGTATAAAGGAGAATTAACATTGCTTTGTCTCAAAAAATCAAACACGCACACATCGTATATGAGTTAATCGTACACAGTTATTTACGTAAAGGAGAATTAACACCACACTGTCTCAAAATACACACACATATGTACATGCGAACATGCCTTCCTTAGATAACCTCACAATCCCCTTCACACATAACCTCTCATGCATAACCTCCAACCATCGGCAGTACTACAGCAACAACTAACCACCACCACCACCACCCATTAGACCAGCAAGGTCTCAAAAAACGGCACAGATAATAGATAAGATAATAGATAAAGATAATAGATAAAGATAATAGATAAAGTATTAAATAAGATAAAGATAATAGATAAAGTATTAAATAAGATAAAGATAATAGATAAAGTATTAAATAAGATAAAGATAATAGATAAAGTATTAAATAAGATAAGGATAATAGATAAAGTATTAAATAAGATAAAGATAATAGATAAAGTATTAAATAAGATAAAGATAATAGATAAAGTATTAAAAATACGTTTGTGAGGCCATGGTTGTGATGTATTGGTGTGCTATCCTCTCTTTCAAACAAAAACTGAAACAGGGTAAACAAAATTTAAAAACAAAACGAATTTTTGCCTTAATATACAAATATATCTTTAAATTATATTATAAACAATATTAATATAATTTTTGAATAAAACTGGATTTTAGTTTTAGGTGCAACTTATCTATTTTTTATCAAAAATCATTTTACCACGCATTAAAGAATCTATCGAATTATTCAAAACAAATTTTACATTAACTTACTTCTCTCTCTCTCTCTCTCTCTCTCTCTCTCTCTCTCTCTCTCTCTCTCTCTCTCTCTCTCTCTCTCTCTCTCCTGACTTGGTAAAAACTTAAGGACCGCCCATTAAAATTCGTTCAGCGACCGTCCACTAAAATTCGCTCAACCAATGAATGTTTTGCTTTCTAAAAGTGCGGGGGAGGGGAAAATATTTTTTTCAGCATGCCCCCCATTCTAAGGGTGTCTTCTCCCTGCCCTATGAAAACAGTAGCAGTGACATATGTGAATCATTTTACTGTTGGAGAAGCATTTCACTTATTGCATACAAGCTTATAAACAAGGATGCAGTCTGACGAGTACCCAATATCAAGTTGCAAGTAATTTTACTTCGTAGATATTCTGTCCTAGTATACAAAAGTAGTCTTATTCAATAGTGCTCTGAGTGAAATATATAGAAGTTAACGCTTCTGTGTCAACAATTATGTAGAAGTGTGTTTTTTGTGAAATTTTTGTGATTATGTGGTTTATTGAGATTGTACCCAATTTTATCCTATTATTATTTTATCTGAAAGGACCGATTCCTCCATACATAAGTACCTATCCGAATATGCTTCGCCACCTGTACATCTCTACTGTGATACAGTGTGAGTACTGTTATTATATTTAAATACATTCAGAACCGGGATTCATGCATTTATTTCAGTTATTTATATATATGTGTATATATATCCCATTCTCTACGTATACATTATTATTTTACAAAGATGATGCGTGTGTTCATTTGATGGGGAGTGTGGACAGCGACAGCTTATGTTCGAGCCAAGATTTGGCAGCACAAGACCCTCAAGCCGAGGCCAACACTATCCTGAAAGGCCCAAACGATTCGAGCAGTGACGACTACATTATGCAAGCATTATGTAAATCGAAAGTAATCTTTTGTTTAACGGTATGCACCAGCACCTCATGTAGCTAACTAATTCCTCTTACATAAAAGCTCGTTTCAAATGAATGGCTCATTAGTTTTTATTTTTCTATTTTTATTTTAAGCCCTGACAAGATTTTATTTTAAAATAATTATCTCTCTTTATTTTGTGAAAAAATAATAATAATAAAAATAATACTAATACAAATAATAATAATAATAATAATAATAATAATAATAATAATAATCATTAAGCACGGTTTACAGTAATATTTTTTTCCATTTTATTTTAGGGGCTTTGAGAGCGGCTACATAGACCTGTGTACACAGTCAGCACAGTATGGGCATGAGCTAACTATTTTATACAAACATGGGCCCGAAACACGGAATGTGTGATAACACTAGGCAACAAATTTCAACTTTTTTTTTGTTACAGACACGTGAACTACTGATTCCTACTAAAGCGCTGATGCTGATTTCAGATCTGATATCAAAATTTCTCTATCACGTCCAGATTTTGTGTAACCGAAAACCCCTATTTTTCATTTTTTTTCTCACCCGCTTCTATTACGAAAGCCGTCTAAGCTACTTTTCCGTGCCACGTTTTATGTTAAGCATACTTAAATAATTAGTGAACAGGGATGTCTTTCCTCCTTTATTCTGGCTTAAGACAGACAGCGGAATTCCGCTGGCGGAGTTACCACCCCTGCGCCCAACCATCCACCTAAAGCGCGTTAGTATTTTGTTGTTACTACTGAAAGGCAAATTCCTGTTCTTAAGTGAAACTTTGGTGTGTCCTCTTCCTTTGTCGCTTGTAGGATGACGAGCTCTCCTTCTGCAGGAACCAACAATAATCTCCCATCATATTTGGGTTGAAATTACCTTGGTATCTGTTTTCCATAACTGAGATCTGTTGGTGGAAGCGCTCACCATGCTCGTCACTTACAGCCCCAAGGTTGGCCGGGAAGAAGTCAAGATGAGAATGTAAAAAATGAATTTTCAAAGACATTCTGCATCCCATTATTTCATAAGATTTAAGCATGTTTTCTACGAGTTTACGGTGGTTTTCACCGCGGATGCGGATGTGACCTACATCACTAATATATATATATATATATATATATATATATATATATATATATATATATATATATACACACACACACACACACTGTATATAGTGTGTATATTATATATATATATATATATATATTATAACTGCAAACACGCAGTATAATTAACGTAAAGAACGACGCTTTGTATATGAGAATATTCCGCGCAAGACGAGAGCGAAAGAACGAAACAAATGAAAAAATGAGGTAACCACCCGGGAATCGAACCCGGGATCTTCCGATTGCCGGTCAGATATGATAACCATTACACCACGGGCCTCACCCAATCAAATGTCGTAATTCCTCTACATGCGCGCAGAAACCAATGCCCCAAAGGGGCACCTCCCGCATGCCGTAACATTATATACATTATAACTGCAAACACGCAGTATAATTAACGTAAAGAACGACGCTTTGTATATGAGAATATTCCGCGCAAGACGAGAGCGAAAGAACGAAACAAATGAAAAAATGAGGTAACCACCCGGGAATCGAACCCGGGATCTTCCGATTGCCGGTCAGATATGATAACCATTACACCACGGGCCTCACCCAATCAAATGTCGTAATTCCTCTACATGCGCGCAGAAACCAATGCCCCAAAGGGGCACCTCCCGCATGCCGTAACATTATATACATTATAACTGCAAACACGCAGTATAATTAACGTAAAGAACGACGCTTTGTATAGGAGAATATTCCGCGCAAGACGAGAGCGAAAGAACGAAACAAATGAAAAAATGAGGTAACCACCCGGGAATCGAACCCGGGATCTTCCGATTGCCGGTCAGATATGATAACCATTACACCACGGGCCTCACCCAATCAAATGTCGTAATTCCTCTACATGCGCGCAGAAACCATTGCCCCAAAGGGGCACCTCCCGCATGCCGTAACATTATATACATTATAACTGCAAACACGCAGTATAATTAACGTAAACAACGACGCTTTGTATATGAGAATATTCCGCGCAAGACGAGAGCGAAAGAACGAAACAAATGAAAAAATGAGGTAACCACCCGGGAATCGAACCCGGGATCTTCCGATTGCCGGTCAGATATGATAACCATTACACCACGGGCCTCACCCAATCAAATGTCGTAATTCCTCTACATGCGCGCAGAAACCAATGCCCCAAAGGGGCACCTCCCGCTTGCCGTAACATTATATACATTATAACTGCAAACACGCAGTATAATTAACGTAAAGAAGGACGCTTTGTATAGGAGAATATTCCGCGCAAGACGAGAGCGAAAGAACGAAACAAATGAAAAAATGAGGTAACCTTTAGGGCATCCGCATCCGTGGATGTTGAAATCAAACATCCTCATCCGCATCCGCATCCGCGGATGTGAAAAAAATGACATCCGCTACATCACTAATATATATACACATATATATAACCTCGTTGCTGTTTCGTGCATTGGTCTCTCTTCACACGAAGGTCAAGCTGATGGCCCCCGCCTCCAGGTCTGGCTTGATAGAGGAGCGAGTTGCTTTCTTGCCCTCTCTACCGTACATAGCCAGATACACCAGGCTCATCTGGTGCCGTCTTGAGCCGAGCATCTAGTCTTCTCTTGAAGACTTCAACTTAAACCCTGTAACGTTTCTGAGGTCCTTTGGAAGCTGGTTAAAAATTCTTGGCCCCCCCACCCCCCCTGACAACCAAGCTATTTTCTTTCAGTGGTGAGGTCCCTTATCGGGCCTTTAATTTGGGAACACTACACATTCTGCCTTTCCTATTTTCCAGTGTTGTTTGAATGGTAATTGTGTTTAGATTTTGGTTTGGTACCAGTTTTTCGATCATTTTCCATATGTAGATTATGGTGTACCTCTCTTCTTTCCAGGGAGTACAGATTTAGTTTACGTAGTCTTTCCCTGTAGTTGAGTTCTTTGTAGCCATCAATCTTGGCTGTGAAATGTCTCTGCGTTTCTTCTAGTTTATTAGTTATATCCTCTTTATATGGGAACATCAAACTGAGGAGTATTCAAGTTTTGGTATAATCAGTGTTCTTAGCAGAGGAATCATTACTATCCTGTGCCTTCTTTTGAACATTCTTAGTACCTGTCCCGCGACTCTTTTTGCTTTATTTATCGCTGTCTAATTTTGTTTTGAATTTCGCATCATCGGTCATTATTACCCCCAGATCAATTGTTTTCGTGCTTCTCTGAATTTCCTGTCTATCTGGAGCATAATATGCCTGTTTAAGTTCCTCTTTCCTACCATATCTCAAGAGCTGAAATTTATCGGTGTTAAATGTTATGTTGTTGTCTTCTGACCATTTGCATATTTTGTTCGTGTCTCTCTGCAACGCCTCCACTTCATTTACATCGCTTATTTTTCTGCTGATCTTTGTATCGTCTGCAAAGGATGTTACTATACTGTCGCTGTTTACTCCTCTGTCTATGTCTGTTAGCATGATAATGAACAGGAGTGGGGCCAGTACTGTCCCTTGCGGTACTGAGCTGCGTACTTCCGATTCTGATGATGATATACCTTGAATTTTGATGACCTGTAGACGTCCTCTGAGGAAGTTGTAGATCCATTTTCCCACTTTGCCTGTTATTCCCATATATTTCATTTTATGTGCTATTTATCGTGGTCACATTTGTCCAAAGCTTTAGCAAAATCTGTGTATATGACATCGTAGTTGTCATTGCCTTCCAGTGCATCTAGGATATTGTTGTAGTGTTCTAATAGTTGTGATAGACATGATCTACCTGATCGGAATTTGTGCTGATTTTCGTTCAATCTTTCCAGTGTCTCCAAGAAATCAAATTTTCTCTCTAACTATTCTTTCAAATACTTAGGTTCGGTGGGACATCAATGACACTGGTCTATAGTTCTTTGCTTGAGATCTTTCCTCTCCTTTATATATAGGGACAATGTTTACTCTTTTCAAGATGCTCGGTATTTTCCCAGTGTCTAGGGACCTTCTCCATTTCCAGTATAAAGTTGTAGCTATTTCATTTTGACAATTTTTAATCAATAATGCGTTCCAAATGTCCGGACCTGCAGCTGAATGTGGTTTCATTTGTCCTATAGCTCTCGCTACATCTTCATGCGTAAAATCAAAGTCTGTTATACACACTCCTTGTAATTTCTCTTCAAAAAATGCATCTATGTCAGGTATCGCTTTGTCACTTTTTGGGGTACTGAAAACTGATTTATACTGGGCTCTCAATGTTTCATATATTTCTTTTAGATCGTCCGTTAGTTCATTATTTCTCTTTCTTCAGGGCCCACTAGCGGCGCGCGTTTTTGTTTTCCTTTTCCCATAGCTATAGAAGTATTTTGGATTTTCCTTTATTGCTTCTACCGCCTTTTCCTCTTCCCTCTCTGTATGGTCCTTAATCAGGGCTTGTATACTATTCCCTCCAGTTTTTCTTGTATTACTTTCCTGGCATTATCTCCGCAGTTGGCTAACTTCGGCCACTCTCTTTCTTTTGCGGAATATTCTTCTCTTTTGCCTCTCTAGCCACCTCCTCTTTCCTTTTGGCTGTGATTTCGGAGCATATTTTTCTAAAATTCTCAGCGTTTTTTCTTCCAAGGTTGTTAGCATTTCTTCAGTTGTTTTATTCTCTAAAACTGTTCTCCACTCTATTTGGGCCATGTGCGATCTGATTGCTTCTCAATTTATAGTCTTGGAGTTTAAGTTAAAGGCCCCAAATTTGCGTCTTTCCTCAATATGTGTATTGTCGTTTAATCTTGTCATCATATTTGTTGATATGTCGATTAAGTTGTGGTCTGAGATAATGATTGGGTTTATTTTCATATCAGCAATCAAGTTCATGTTATTCGTGAACACCAGATCTAGCCATTTTTTCTGGTATTTTCTGTTATCTCCTGTGTCAGCATAAACTCATTTGTGAGAGCGATCAACATTTTTGCTTGCTCCTGGTCTTCTCTTGTGCCCCCTCTTGTCCTGGTATATATATATGTTCCTTTCCACCTTTTTGTATTTTTTAATGGGAAGTTAGTCTCCGCAGATCATTATATTGGGGGATGGAGGGCTTATGGCCTTTATTAGCTTTCTGATATCATCAATGGCATCCAAGAATTTTTCTGTTGGGGTGTTTGGAGGGCTATAGATGACTATTAGTATCCCGTTTAGTTTTTCTATTTTCACTGAGTTAGCTGAAGCCCTCTATATTTCTCTCTTTCTTATCAATACAATGTTCGCAGTTTTCATATATATATATATATATGCATATAACTGCAATGACCGCGCAGTATATAAATGAATAGAAACGACATAAGTGTTAAGGAACGTTTCCGCACACGAGTATAATTAACGTAAAGAACGACGCTTGTATAGGAGAATATTCCGCGCAAGATGAGAGAGAAGGAACGAAACAAATGAAAAAATGAGGTAACGACCCGGGAATCGAACCTGGGATATTCCGATTGCCGGTCAGATATGATAACCATTACACCATGGCCCTCACTCGATCAAATGTCGTAATTCTTCTACATACACTCAGAAACCAATGCCCCAAGGGGGCACCTCCCGCATGCCGTGCATTATATACATTTTAACTGCAAACACGCAGTATAATTAACGTAAAGAACGACGCTTGTATAGGAGAATATTCCGCGCAAGATGAGAAAGAGAGAACGAAACAAATGAAAAATGAGGTAACCACCCGGGAATCGAACCCGGGATCTTCCGATTGCCGGTCAGATATGATAACCATTACACCATGGGCCTCACTCGATCAAATGTCGAAATTCTTCTACATACGCGCAGAAACCAATGCCCCAAGGGGGCACCTCCCGCATGCCGTACATTATATACCTCATTTTTCCATTTGTTTCGTTCTCTCTCTCTCATCTTGCGCGGAATATTCTCCTATACAAGCGTCGTTCTTTACGTTAATTATACTGCGTGTTTGCAGTTGAAATGTATATAATGTACGGCATGGGGGAGGTGCCCCCTTGGGGCATTGGTTTCTGCGCGTATGTAGAAGAATTACGACATTTGATCGAGTGAGGCCCATGGTGTAATGGTTATCATATCTGACCGGCAATCGGAAGATCCCGGGTTCGATTCCTGGGTAGTTACCTCATTTTTTTCATTTGTTTCGTTCTCTCTCTCTCATCTTGCGCGGAATATTCTCCTATACAAGCGTCGTTCTTTATATATATATATATATATATATATATATATATATTCACAAGGTATATAGTATATATAAATAAATATATAAACATACTGTGTATATATATATATATATATATATATATAAGCAAAGAACAACAGAGAAAAGGAAAAGGAAACACGAAGTCCGAGCGCTTTCGTGATATATTCACATCTTCAGGGACAAGAAATATTTCTGTCTTGTCCCTGAAGGTTCCCTGTGGTTCTTTGCTTATTAAAAAGATCACGTGTTGTTCTGTGATTTTATTGTGTGTATATATATATATATATATATATATATTATATATATATATATATATATACACACACACGAGTATATATCATACAACTCAGAATCGTTCGGTGAGATAACTTTTAAGGAATACACAGACCAAATGTGCATGAAACAAGGAATTCTTCTGAGATAATTAAATCCACTATAGGCCAAATAAGTAATGTTAAATGGCAAATACTAACTTTTTTCTTTTTCATGATGGAAGCACAACGGGAGCAACGGGTCACTAGCAATCCGACGTAAATACAACGAGTTTCTTGCGTATAATGAGGTTGTGAATGTAGTTGTCTAGGTTACCTTTAAACTCTAGACCCTGACCCAAAGTTGGGTCCTATGTGCAAAACAGATAGCTGGTGGAGGAAACTATATATTCGTGCCTCTTTGCTGGTGACCCATTGCCCACGTTGGGCTTCCATCATGAAAAAGAAAAACTTTAGTGTTTGCTATTTACCATTACGTATTCGGATGAGAGTGGATTTAATATCCCAGACGAGTTCCTTGTTCCAGGCACAGTCTGTGTGTTTAACATAAAAGTATTTCAGGGAACCATTCTGAGTTGTAGTACAGTATACACAATACATGCTACAAAACGAAAGTTAACCAAGATTATAACTTATAACCTTGGTTAACCTTGGTTTTGCTTCCGCCCAAATTGTTCATTCTAACGAAGGTCAAGCTTGTCACTCAACCTTAGAACTACAGTTTAACGTGGAATCCGAACCAAACCCACCACGAGCGGTCAGAAATTACAAAGTCCTTGCCCGGACTCGATCTCACGACCTCCCATCTTAACCACCCGCCTACCCAGGACACCCATTTATCTACCAACCAATTTCTTTGCCCCTCTTGTCTAAATCCGTTTTTAGTTTTCTATTTTTATTTGATGACCTATATGTAGTCTCGAACCTGTTATTTGTTTCAGTGTTCCTGAGGATGTCATTAGATGAAAGCGCTTGAGCACCATTCTGTGTTTCATTTTTCCTTCGTAGTTATTTTCATCATATATATATATATATACACACACATATATAATATATATATATACACACACATATATATATATATATATACATTCAACTGCAAAGAACACGCAGTATAAATAACGTAAATAACGACGCTTGTATAGGAGATATTCCGCGCAAGACGAGAGAGAGAGAACGAAACAAATTCTCGTCTTGCGCGGATTATCTCCTATACAAGCGTCGTTCTTTACGTTATTTATACTGCGTGTTCTTTGCAGTTGAATGTATATAATGTTACGGCATGCGGGAGGTGCCCCCTTGGGGCATTGGTTTCTGCGAGTATGTAGTAGAATTACGGCATTTGGAAGAGTGAGGCCCATGGTGTAATGGTATCGCATCTGACCGGCAATCGGAAGATCCCGGGTTCGATTCCCGGGTGGTTACTTCATTTTTTCATTTGTTTCGTTCTCTCTCTCTCGTCTTGCGCGGAATATCTCTTATACAAGCGTCGTTCTTTACGACATATATATATATATATATATATACAGTATACTATATATATATATATAATATATATATATATATACATATATATATATATATATATACAGTATATATACGTATATATATATATATATATATATATACACACACATACATATATATATATATATATATATATATATATACATACATATATATATATATATATATATATATATATACAGTATATATATATATATTAGGGTGATGCACAAATCATGACCATCGTGGATTTTTAGGGATACCCCCTCATTTATTCCAATTTGTCACAAAAACACCCTGTGAGAAATTTCAGGTCAAACAAATAACATCCAGAGGTCGCGCCCGCCAATTGAAAATTTGAAAATTACAAAAAATTAGAGTAAAATCAAATTTTTTGAATTTGTTCTTATTTTTGTTGCAGGTTTGTTGCAGGTTGCAGGTTTTGTGCAGGTTTGCTGCAGGCAGAGTGGTAGGTGATGCGTATATGAGCAAACAGCAAACAGCGTTCAAGGAAATCGGTATCGCAGTGTGCTTGTGGCAGTGTCCGGGAGAGGTGCTATATCAGTGAGTCTCTCCGCCTCAATTTCTCTTCTATTTCCTGTATCTTAATTGTGACGAAAATGAGATCAAGAAGCTCAACAGATATCTGGCTGATCGGTCAACAAATAGATAAATTGAATCAAAGAAAGAAGTAATTTCCTTATTCATGAATTATAAACATGTCAAGAATGAAACCGTCAGAGAAGCATTAACTTCAACCGTTAATGATGTATTGGAAGTGTGGCAGAGAGCAGGAATACCAACAACCCAGAAATGTAATGTTGTGAAGAAATTAAATAAACTGTATGATGAGTGGCAAGGGCTGAAGAAGAGCAAAGGAAAAAAATAGAAGTTTTCAATAGAGAAAGAGAATACATGGAAAGAAAAATTGGATGGACTCTTTGATATTGCGCATGCAAATGCTAAAGAGTTAATAACTATCGAAGAAGATAGAGAGTTTCTACGGCTACAAAGGGAAGGTCGAAAGGGTAAAATGATGGCAGTTGATAAGGATGAAGAAAAACGTCGAAAGGAAGCTGCGAAGAGACATGAAAAAATGGATAAGAAAAGGTTACGTGAATCAAGTGCATTTGATGAAACAGTTGTTCTTGCAAACAGCAGCAGTTCCTGCAGTGATTCACCTGCATCTACGGAAGAAGAAGTACATCTGGAACAGCCCTCAACATCCAAAAGAGGCCTTCCAAGAAAAAAATTCAAGATTATGAATGAAAATCTGCTTTCCTCATTGGATGTTGCTAAGATCAGCGACCGATCAGCCTCTTTAATAATTATTCCAACGATCGCAAATGTTGGAAAAGATCCAGAGAATTACAATGTTAGCTACTCATCGATTCGCAGGGCAAGACAGAAATCAAGAAAGAAGTTCAGTGAAAACTTGAAAGAAGAATTTCAAGCTGACAAACCCTTGATTGTTCATTGGATGGCAAACTCCTCGAAGACATTACTGGGAATGAGGTTGTTGATCGGTTGCCAGTCCTAATCTCTGGCAGTGGAGAAGATCAACTACTTGGAGTGCCAAAAATAGATCATGGCACAGGAAAGGATACTGCAAATGCAGTACATCAGGCGATCATTGATTGGAATCTAATAGATAAGGTAAAAGGCATGTGTTTCGATACAACTGCATCGAACACAGGTCGTAAAAACGGAGCTTGTGTCCTAATTGAACAGAAAATGGAGAAAGATTTGTTGTGGTGTCCTTGTCGACACCATATCCTTGAAATCATGTTGGAAGCAGTGGTATCCCTGCATTACAGGCTTCATCAGGCCCTGACATTCAGTTATTCAAAAGATTCAAAACAAACTGGAATAAGATTAATCTAACTTCATACGATAAATTAGAAAATTATCCACAAAAGGAAAAAGAGGAAATCATCAACTTTGCAGCAAGAAAAATCAATGAAGATCAACCTCGCGACGATTACAGAGAGTTATTGGAACTGACAATCATCTTGCTTGGCGGTACTCCAACGACTGGAATAAAATTCAGGAAGCCTGGGGCTTATCATAGAGCCCGTTGGATGGTGAAAGTCATTTATTCGATGAAAATCTTTATGTTCAAAAGTCAGTTCAAAATAACAGCAATAGAAGAAAGAAATCTAAAAGAAATTTGTTGGTTTTCTGTTTCAATTTATATTAAGCATTGGTTTTCAGCACCCTGCGCAGCAAGTGCTCCACGAAATGATCTGAGTCTTCTCAAGAATCTTCACAGCTACAAAAGCACAAATGAACAACTAGCAAATGCTGCTTTAGAAAAATTCAAGAATCATTTGTGGTATCTCTCAGAAGAGTTGATCGCATTTGCTTTCTTTGATGATAAAATCAGCTTTGACACCAAAAGAAAAATGAAGGAGGCTCTTACAAAATCTTCGGAGCCAGATCCTCCAAAGAAGACACAAATAGACATCAAAACTATTGACAATAAGCAGCTTGAAGATTTTGTAACTGCTAACACAAAGTCCTTCTTCAGTATACTCGGATTGTCTTCAACGTTCTTGAGCAAACCAGTAGAAGATTGGCTTCTCGATGAGAGTTATTGGGTTGCAAAGAACGTAGTGAATCACATGAAAGTTGTTAATGATATTGCTGAAAGAGGAGTGAAATTGATTGAAGATTATAACAAATTAATTACCAATGATGAACAACAGAAGCAATATCTACTGCAAGTTGTATCAAATTATCGGAAGAAGCTTCCGGACAAAACTAAGAAAACTCTCATATCTTTGACGCAACAGTAAAATTTACGAGTATATCCATTCTATGTATCTATTGTAAATATCTATTGTATTGTATCTGTTTTATGAACAAATGGAAAAGAGGAAGGTGGTATGATAGGCCTCCTGGGGAACTTCCACTCAAAAAAAAAGTAACGTGACGCTTGCTGTACCTCCTGGGTGTCATGGAAATCAGCAAATTTTCAAATGGCGGGCGCGACCTCCAAATATTCGAATGTTGCCCCGAAATTTCACCAGGATCATTTTTCCACCAAATCAAACCAAATGAGAGGGTATCTCAAAAATTTGAAACAAAAAAATTTTACTCCCCCACTTTTGCATCACCCTATATATATATATATATATATATATATATATATATATATATATATATATATATGAATGGACAAGTAAACTGATTTAAATCGATTTAACATAAGATCGACTTTTATATTCTTCCACTCTACTTTATTCCTCATCCATTTAACTCTGATTCAGATCTTTTAAATTCGAAGACTCCTTGGTTCCACCCTATTTTATTCCGAAGCTATTTGATTATAGGCTATATAGGTATATATATACAGATTAACATCCTTCGCGGATGACACAAAGTAGAAAAATGACACACAGTAGAAAAATAAGAAACCCAGAAGACATAGGATCTCTACAAACCGACATAAACAGAATCTATAAGTGGACGGAAGACAACAATATGAAGTTTAACACCGAGAAATTTCAGCTATTCGGTACGGAAAAAGAGAAGACCTAAAATCCATGGAATATTATACCCCAAATAGACAGGAAATTCAGAGAAATTCCAGAGCAAAAGATTTAGGGGTTGTAATGACAGAGGATGCGAAATTTGAAACACAAAATAAGATAGCAGTAAACAGAGCAAAGAGAATAACGGAACAGATATTGAGAACCTTTAAACGAAGGGATAGGAATGTAATGATTCCCCAACTGAAAACCCTGATCATACCCAAATTGGAATACTGCTCGGTCCTAAGTCCTAACATCCCCATATAAAAAAGAAGACATTAGACAGCTGGAAGGGATCCAGAGAAGCTTCACAACCAAGATCAATGGGTGCAAAGAACTAAATTACTGGGAAAGGTTACGCGAACTAGACCTATATTCACTGGAAAGGAGAAGAGAGAGATACACCATTATTTACACTTGGAAAATAATGGAGAAACTAGTCCCTAATCTTACTCTGTACCCTATAACTCCCGAAACAACGGTGGAAGGTAGAAACGGTAGACTGTGTCGTATTCCCAAATTGAAGGCGAGACAGGGAACATCCTTAACACTGAAAGAAAATAGTTTTGTAGTGAGAGGACCGAAACTGTTTAATCAGTTGCCCAAAGACCTAAGAAACACGAAGGGAGTTGCAGTGGACATCTACAAAAGAAGACTAGACGCCTGGCTCAGAACAATCCCCGATGAGCAGGGGGTACCTGGCTATGTGAGGTGGAGAGCACAAGAATCCAACTCACTACTTCACCAGGCCAACTCTAGAGGAGGAGCGACAAGCTTGACCTTCGCGAAATGAGAAATCATCGCGCGAAATCTTTGTAAGGTAAGGTAAGGTAAGGTAAGGTGTGTAGCCTGTATATATATATATATATATATATATATATATATATATATATATATATACAGGGTGGGCCGTAAGTTTCCATACATAGGAAAAATAAACATTTTTTTATGGACAACCATTTTTATTTATATAATATGCTCTACATGGTTGCCATTGTTTTGAAAACACATTTCAATACGTGTTCCCCACTGTTGATGAACACGCATTAGCACAGTTGACGTTATGCTTGTAATGGCGTTGGTGATACGTTCCTTTAGATGATTTATGTCTCGTATCTTTTCCTGATACACCATGGCCTTCAAGTGCCCCCAAAGATAGAAATCAAGGGGGGTGAGATCTGGGGATCTGGGAGGCCACTCCACAGGACCACGCCGACCAATCCAAGCATCCGGAAACTGCTGATCCAAATACCGACGCACGTGAAGACCATAATGAGGTGGAGCTCCATCTTGCTGTAAGTAAACTGGGAAGTTACCTTCCTCGTTTAGCAGGGATGGGAAAATCTCTTCTTGCAACATGTTAAGATACCTTTTGGCATTAAGATTTCCACTGACAAAAATTGGTCCAATAATTCTGTCACCCCATATCCCGGCCCACACCATCACTTTACCGGCACCTTGCATCTTCGTCGGACTCAGCCAGTTAGGGTTAGCATTACTCCAATAACGTATGTTTTGCCGATTAACCTCTCCATTGACGTAAAAATTTGCTTCATCAGTAAACAAGATCTTACGTCAAACGCATATTCTTAGGGTATCTGAAACATAAAAAAACGTTTAATTTTTCCTATGTATGGAAACTTACGGCCCACCCTGTATATATATATATATATATATATTATATATATATATAGTATATATTAGTCTCTACCTTTTTTCGTTTAATTTTTTTCCTTTATCGTGTTTAAATTTTAATTTCATTATCGTTTCTGCGATTTTTCTGCCAAAATTTAAAATACGACTAAATCATTTTTGTTTCATTCCCAATATTTTGTAATAAGTGACCTTTCGACACATTTTTGGGACGGTTTCTCACCTGGGAAAAATAATTTGGTGTATTACACTTCGAATAAAATTTTCCCTTTTTTTTTTTATCTTATTACTATTCACTGTTTATGAAGTATCTTACTTTATTATTTTATTGTATTATTAAGTAGTTTATAGGAATGTCTCCCGGCTTGATCGGTTAGGGCGTCGCCCGGTAGTGCTGAGACTCCGCTGACTCGTGGGTTCGAACCCCAGTGATGTCTAGAGCTGGGCAGTTGTCTTTCTTGTACCTTACGTCACAGCTAAGCGGCGGAGAACCGGCCACCCGACTTTCATTGACTATGGCTAAGGTACCACAGGCTCGGGCCCTCAACCCCCATTACCTTCGGAAATATGTAACATGGATGTTTCCTTTAACCTTAAGTACTTTATATATTAATATATTATTTCTATTTATTTTATCATTTTCCTATCTTTGATTTCTGAATGGGATGATTTTGGTTTCTGTTTGAAACAATGAGTTAAATTTACAGTGCAAATTTAACAATATGTGGTTGCCATCTTTTACTTATTTAGAAATAAAAACTGAATTTTTACTGACATTCAAAAGGAAAGCAGACTTTTTGCTGTAGTTTTATAGAGGTTTAATTAATGATTAGACAAAAGGTAAGTTAACGCTCATATTTAAGTTTCAATATTAGGAACAGTTGCTGAGGAAGAATACTGATTATACTCGTGATAATTATTGACTCTCGCGAGCAGCCACCTTTCCGTGATAGGAGAAATTGCGTGTCCCGATGATGCTGGGTGCCGTGCTGGATAGGGCCCCCCATGACAGGGGGTACACGACGGAGGGTCCAGAATAAATGCTGTCCCTGCCTTCGATTTTGGGCGTGGGTCCGTTGGACAATATCTTCTAGTTTCCCATGTGTTTACCGTGGATATGGATAGAAACCCGAAAACTTCCCGTTTCTCTTTGTTTCAAAGTTGAGTCTGCTTTGGAGCTGCGGACCTTTAGTAGTGTTGAGAACCTTTTCGGTCCTGGAACTGCCATGAGAGACTCTAATGGTTACCTGTATGTATATATATATATATATATATATATATATATATATATATATATACTGAGAGAGAAGAGGATTACATAAACATTTCGATCTTTGGATCGTTTTATTACCCCCGTGATGTCCGTGATGTCAGGCAGCGTCTTCCCTTCAGCGTGGACCACAAGTGGTGACTCCGGATCAAAGCATTCTTTGATGCTGTTCACAATTTGCTCTTGGTGGTTTCTGCGAGCCGACCGAATGTATGTCCGACTGATGGGCAAGGACTTCACGTCGTGACCCAAGCTATAAGTATGCACAGGCATACTTTTCTCCCTCTGGGCTAGGATAAACTGCTTGTCCGCTTCGATCTTCATCAAAGATAGGGTTCTTGCCCTTCTAGCGATACAACTTAAGAGAGACTATATTTAAAGAAGTTTCTTGCGTGGTTCGAATCTGGTGCTGAGGTGCTTCCTACAAAACACCCGGCAACTATGGTGACCGGAACATCTCCTATGGAGACAGCCCCCTCAGAGCGGCAGGAAGTACCCAACGCTGTTGTCTCGATGGCCAGTACCCCTCCTCTGGTCTCCTCTGAGCCGGCATTGGCCTTGGTGCCGGTCTCTTTGACCGGTGCTACAAGTGGAAATGTGACGGGGGTCGTACCTTTTGCCTCAAATTCGGTGGGTGCTGCGCCACCAGCCGTTTCCAGGGATTCAATCTTTGAGAGCGTACCCCAAACAAATAAGGGTGCGTCTACCTTCACCGAACTAGTTTGGAGCTCTTCGCGATCTGGAGGGACCTTAGGGTTCTTTAAAATTGTGATAATTCCTGTTTCACGACCTGACCCTTCCGATGCGTATACTCGGTGGTCCTTTTTTGTCAGTCGAAAACTCATGCCCGTCGATTGATGAAGGAGGCTTTCTGTCGGTCTTGGAGTTCGCGAAGTTTCTGGGAAGTTTGCTCCAAGCAGTCCACCTGTTCTGAAAATGGACGGCGTTTCTGTTGCGGAGTCAGATGTTGTGGCAAACGTGTTTGCCACTTCTTCAGCGGGTGTGTCGAGCTGAGGTAAAATTTCCCACGCGTTTGACAGACACCGCCGAGTGGAGTCGCAGGACCTGGACATCTCGTCGGGTAGAGGGGAGAGTTACAATCTTTTCTTCCTGCGGGAGCTCCGGTATGCGCTCTTCCTAGTTCGGACGATATTCCATATGCTATGTTCCCTCATCTCCGTGAAGAGTCTCTAGAATTTTTACTTTAACTCTTTAACAAGGTTTGGCGGGAAAAAGTCCTTCCCTCGGTTTTGAGGATGGCTACAGTCCTCCCTTTCCCCAAGCCAGGGAAGTATCACTCTGTTGGTCTGATATCTGGCCAGGGGAGGCTTTACCTCCTCTTTCCAGTATGGTTTACAGAGGTTGCGCTCTACCACTGACATCGCCTGTCTGCGAAGCCTTTACCTCCAAGCAATATTGTGTTTGTGCATCGAGAAAGCCTATAATTTTATAAAAAATTCATGCCTTTGCGCTTCGTGGGCATTTGACCTTGTTTATTCGGACTTTTCTGTCGAATCGCATGTTTCATGTTCGGGTGGGGTTTTAAATCCTTCATATCTCGACAATACGGTACATAGACCCATGAAATTTTAGTATGTTAGTACTAGGTAATTTTATGGTTTGCATACCATCTTTTAGCAATTTAGCTAAGAAATTGGATTTATGGACAAGCTTCTCAAGAAAATTGATAAAACAGGAGATACTAAAAGATGGCATACAAACCATAAAATTACCTAGTACTAACATAAAATTTCATGGTTCTATGTACCGTATTTGCCGAGATATGAAGGATTTAAAAGGTGTCCGTTCTTTTTTGCCGACCCGATAATTCAGTAATAGTGGGAATGGAGAATTTCCAGTGGCATAGAGAAATGTTCAATAAATCCGTAATTTTCATTAGTTTTCTTTGAAATCCGCTCACCGTATAGGAAATTTACTTAGTTGTGGGGTGTGAAAAAATATTGAAATCTGACCATAACTTTCAATTTTACAGCCAAAGTTCGAGTCTCCCTTTTTTTTGCCCACCCTATATATATATATATATATATATATATATACTTTTGCTAGCGAAAGTGTCTAAAGTATCAGTGAATCCGTGCATATAAATTATAAAGTGAAATTCATTGAAATTAAGAAAGTGCAATATAGTTTACATAATTTATCACCAATTTTAAAGTATAAATTCAAAACGAAATACGGTTGGCATTCGAGAAAGTTTGAAACAAAGCAGGAAAAAGGTCATAAAACGCAAAGGTCAGAAAACCCTCGAAATACCCTCGACCATCGAAAGGAAAGAAACAGAAATAAAAATAAAAATAAATAAAGAATTTGTGTGGGTATTTCTTTTTACGCTAATTAAGGAATAGCATGGATATGGGTCCAAATTCTCACTTAATCTGTAATTTGTGCAATCTAGTAACAACGGAAAACTTAGCGATTAGATGTGATTTCTTCTAACGACTAAACGACTTTATCTGCATGAATTGAAATGATAGGGAAATAACTCTTGTCTCGAACGCGAAAAACGTCGTGGGGATCAAATTTCTTTGTGGCACATGTACACAGACCGTAATTTCTTTCGCGGTCTTTAAAGAAATGGAGATAGCAGACTCGAAAGTTACAAAAAAGAATGAAATAATGGGGACACATGGGTCCGAATGGTCCCAACGAAAAACGGGTGGATGAGAGAGAGAGACGAAATAACGAATAACAGCATAATAACGAACAACAATTTAATAACAAATAACGATATAAACAATAATAATACGGAAGGAAGACATAGATGAAAGGAAAGAAATAAGTAAAAGTGCGAAGTAGACAAACGGTCCAACGAGCGAAATGATAAAAAGATAACTAAAAACGTAGAAAATAAACAGCCAAAGAAAAATAATGATAATGCCAAAACTAAGAACTTGGAAAATAATAAGAAAGAAAGCAGAAGCGTAGAAAATATCGTATGAAATACTACGCGAAAGGAAACTGCAGATATCGGGATGGGCAATGCATATATGCACATCCCACATTATGCAAAATGCATTACACAAGTGGATACTGCAAGTTTGATAAGAAATGCATGTTCCACCATCTTACGGTCTGCAACACTTATGAAAGATATGGGAGTTGCAAATACGAAAAAAAATGCCGATACCACCACCCTCAAAGGAACGCAACGAGGGAACAGAAAAAACGAACATCAAAGAAGAGTGAAATTTTTAGACGCAGCCAACACATTTCAGCTGCTAAATACTATCCAGCAATTACAAAACCAGCTGACAAATATAAATATAGAAATCCGAGAGCCGGACAGAAGGTACGAACAAAGGCACTTCATGCGTTATCGGGACAACAGGTACCGACAAAGATAAAAAGAGGTAAATTCTCGGAGGACCACAAGGCAACGAAACCGGCACCCCCTTGGAAAACAAATCGGAACCACCTGTATGCGAAAAAGAAAGAAAAAAATAAAAATAATCCTAGCCAACATACAGGGCCTTAAATCAAACCATTCCACGAACAAAGTTGCATACCTGAAAGGACTCATGCAAGAAGCCGGAGCAGACTTTGCATGCCTCACGGAAACTCATCTAAAGGACTGCCAGGCGAACTGTGAAAATTGTGAGTCCTGTATTGACAAAAAAGAAATACAAATTGACAACTATAACATCCTCCGAGCCGACAGAACAGTGAGACGTAAAGGAGGATGTGCTATTTACACACGCGAAAGGCACATAGCAGAAATGGCTATAAGTACCTCAAACAACTACGTAGAATGTGTAGCAGCAAAAATTGAAAAATTAAATATGGTACTAATTGTAATGTACAGACCCCCAAACACGCCAACCTCAAAATTTTCAGATTCCATTACAGAGGTAAGAAACTTAGTAAAAGATCTACACTCTCCAACCCCAAATATTTTTCTCTGTGGTGATTTTAATTTCCCATTCATGAAATATAAAAGGATAGGAAAAAATATATGTATACACCAGGACAAGGGGGGCACACGAGAAGACCAGGAGCAGGTAAAAATGCTACTAGCTTTAGCTGATGAATTTATGTTAACGCAAGAAATAACAGAAAACACAAGAAAAAACAACTGCCTAGATTTGGTATTCACAAACAACAGTAATCTAATTGATAATGTAGAAATATCCCCAACTATGATATCAGACCACAATATCATTGAAATAACTAATATAAAGGCAACAGGAAAGGAAAGAACACGCACAACAGAAAGAAGCAAATTCGAAATTTTTAATTTTCACTCCAAAGCTATAAACTGGGAAGATGTGACATCCAGCATGGAAGTAATAGATTGGAAAACCATTTTCGAGGCCAAGACAACGGAGAGATGCTAATGACGTTAGAGGAGAAGACGTTAGAAATTGTGGAAAAACATGTCCCAAAGATACAACAAAGAGGAAAGAGAAGCAGGTTCGAAAGACAAAAGAGGGCATTGTTCCGAAAGAGAAAAAGAGTGACTGCAAAATTAAGTAATTGTAAAGATAACAACATCAGAAAAATATTAAATGATAAACTACAAAGTATCGATGTCGTCATACAGGAACTAATCGAGAAGCATACAGAAAAAGAAGATGACGCTATAGAAGCGATAAAGGCTAACTCAAAGTACTTCTATAATTTCGCAAAAAGAAAGTCGAAAAACCATGCGACTATCGGACCTTTAAAAAATGAGAACAGTGATTTATCTGATGATCTAACAGAAGTATCTGAAATATTAAGAGCTCAGTACGAATCATCTTTCAGTATCCCAAAAACTGACAAATTGATATGCGATAGAAACGCGTTCTTTGAAGAAGAACCACAAGGGGAAAGTATAACGGATTTCGACTTTACGACGGATGATATTACACAAGCCATAGGGAAACTAAAAACACACTCAGCGGCAGGACCGGATAAATGGAATGCCACACTGATCAAAAACTGCAAGAATGCAATCGCTGAGCCCCTATACTGGATATGGAGACGATCATTAGACACGGGAGAAATACCGGGCATCCTGAAGAGCGCGAACATAGTCCCAATATATAAAGGAGGAGATCGATCCGAGGCCAAAAACTATAGGCCAGTATCGCTTACATCTCATCTCACTAAAATATTTGAAAGAATAGTTAGACAGAAAATCTATGACTTTTTGGAAACTCAGAAAAAATTCAATGATAACCAACACGGGTTTCGGTCAGGCAGATCATGCCTATCACAACTAATGGAACACTACAACAACATTATTGATTCACTTGAAAGTAATGAAAAGTGTGACCACGGAATCATAATACATAAACTGAAATATATGGGAATAACAGGAAAAGTAGGGAAATGGATATATAATTTCCTTAGTGAGCGGCGGCAAGTCGTTACAGTACAAGGAGTATCTTCATCAGAATCAGAGGTCCTCAGCTCGGTACCACAAGGAACAGTATTAGCTCCACTACTCTTCATAATCATGCTAACTGACATAGATGAGGACGTTACCAGAGACAGCACAGTAACATCCTTTGCGGATGACACAAAGATCAGTAGAAAAATAAGAAACCCAGAAGACATAGGATCTCTACAAACCGACATAAACAAAATCTACAAGTGGACGGAAGACAACAATATGAAGTTTAACACCGAGAAATTTCAGCTATTACGGTACGGAAAAAGAGAAGACCAAAATCCATGGAATATTATACCCCAAATGGACAGGAAATTCAGAGAAATTCCAGAGCAAAAGATTTAAGTGTTGTAATGACAGATGATGCGAAATTTGAAACACAAAATAAGATAGCAGTAAACAGAGCAAAGAGAATAACGGGTCAGATATTGAGAACCTTTAAACGAAGGGATAGTAATGTAATGATTCCTCTACTGAAAACCCTGATAATACCCAAATTAGAATACTGCTCGGTCCTAACACCGGGCACCCCCATATAAAAAAGAAGACATTAGACAGCTGGAATGGATCCAAAGAAGCTTCACAGCCAAGATCAATGGGTGCAAAGAACTAAATTACAAGGAAAGGTTACGAGGAGTAGACCTACATTCACTGGAAAGGAGAAGAGAGAGATACACCATTATTTACACTTGGAAAATAATGGAGAAACTAGTTCCTAATCTTACTTTGAATCCTATAACTTCCCAAACAACGGTGGAAAGTAGAAGCGGTAGACTGTGTCGTATTCACAAATTGAAGGCGAGAGAGGGAACATCCTTAACCCTCAAAGACCTAAGAAACACGAAGGGAGTTGCAGTGGAAATCTTCAAAGGAAGACTAGACGCCTGGCTCAGAACAATCCCCGATGAGCCGGGCGTACCTGGCTATGTGAGGTGGAGAGCGCAAAAATCCAACTCACTACTTCACCAGACCAACTCGAGAGCATGGGCGACAAGCTTGACCTTCGCGAAATGAGAAATCGTCGGGCGAAACCTTTGTAAGGTATATATATATAGATGTACTATACACAGACTTTGCTAAAGCGTTCGACAAGTGTGACCCTAAGGGGTAGGGCAAAAAAAAAATAGGGCACTATTTTAAGTGTATATTTTAAACAAATGTAAACAAACTTTAAAACAACCCTATTTCACTATAGGATCACTTATCTTACATATCATGACAAGAGATGTTCAAAATGCCTTCCGTCATTATTCCTCCAGAGCTCAAGACGCATTCACCACTAGTTGATAGCATTGTTCAGAAATCGTTGTGATATGCTACGCCATTCGTCCACGATTGTAGCTCTAAGTTGTTAAACATTTCGGATTTGATGCCCAGAGCAGTAAACCTTTTCTTTTAGTGCTTCCCACACTGAGTAGTCTACCGGATCTAAATCCGTGCTTTTAGCCGGCCACATTGCAGGTTCCATGGAATCAGGGCTGTTTGTCTCAGGTAATCAACTGTGGCTCTAGCGCGATGGCAAGGTGCACCATGTTGCTGGAAAACGAAGTTATCACCGCATATTTCTCTAATATCTTGAAAATATGGAATAAGAACATGAGTACAGTAGTATTCCTGGTTCTACAAAAACTATCCTTGTCTTTCCAAGTTTTGAAAATGATGCACCGCCCATTACAATATGAGAAAATCTCTGTGTTTCTCTTAACAACCTTTGAGGTGTTATATCACGTTTCCTTGTAACAGCGGCATATACACGATCTGTTTATTAATTGGTTTATTAACTGTAAATATTTTCAAATCACTAAACCATATCGTACAAACTGTGCTCGGTAAAAGTCTAACGAGTAATTGTTGGCAACGTAGCAAGCGATTTTGCTTATGAATGTCAGTTAAAGCTTGTACTGAAATTCATTTATATGCCTTCAAGTTTAGGTAAAATTTTGCATTCGCCGAACACTTCTCTCAAATATTCCTATTTCCGTGGATATTTCATTTGACGTTAAATGCGTTCCAGGGTTTTCTTGACTTAATATTCTTGTCCCTACAAGGTCGATATTTGCTTGTGTTCGAACTGTTCTAGGCCTTCCACTACCCTTTCTACGATCTACATCACCAGTTTCCTTCACTTCGTCTATGATATAATTCAAACCAGCTCTAGTCCATGGCTTATTCGGAAAACTCTACAGTAATTTTCGTGCTCCCCAACCTTTTTCTAACCAACAATTTTTTATTTATAACTCGTCTTCACCGAATACTTCGGAATTATTTCGCAGGTTAAATCAGAAATATGCCCTAGCCCAGTGATGGCCAACCACTGACCGACGGGTCAAATACTGACCCACGAGGCAATTTTTAATGACCCACGAGCTCTTATTGAAATAAAATATGACTAATTTTTAATATTTTCTGCCTTACAGTTTTAAAATTATTTTATTCTCCCACCGAAATAAACAGCTGATACACATTGTATACGTTTAAAAACGTGTGTGTATATATGAGAGGTCCCGCGTCTTAAGGTACCTAAGCGCCAAAATTAAAATTCGCCAGAAATCGCTTCCAAAGTTCAGCAATATTCTCGCAATAATATCTCTGTTATTAATTGAGCTAGAACGTTCATTTTTGGCTAAATCAGAATTCTAAGTATGCTAATGAAGATGTTGATGAGTTTTTGGAATAGATTTTCATATTTTATATATATTTTTTTTAATTTTTTGATTTTCTTATTATGCCGAACTTTGGGTGAACTTTTGGCTGGCGATAGTGGTGAAAAAAGTAGTTCGCTTTATATGGTTTTCAACCATACTTCTAGTGTCGTAAGGTCATTATAACCCAAACCACGCGATAGAGGAAGGGTGAAAATAGTGATATCCATCAAAAACACGTTTTCGCCTGTGGTGGCGCTTAGGTACCTTAAGACGCGCGACCCTTCATATGACAATTTACAATTCATCCAATTCCCTCATACTATTCAATTTGAAGATCTTCAGTTCAAAGCTGGGCACTTGAGTTTTTTTTTGCGGTACTGCGGTACTGCGGTACTACCGCACTACCAAACCGGTACCGCATAACGCAGTACCGCAAAAAATGCGGTAGCGGTACTGCTGTACTTTCAGCGATCCTTTGCGGTACTGCGTTATGCGGTACCGGTTTGGTAGTGCGGTAGTACCGCAGTACCGCAGTACCGCAAAAAAAACCGCAAGTGCCCAGCTTTGCTTCAGTTATCAGCTTTTCATTGGCTTGACATTGGTAATTTAGAAATGGAATTAGTTGACTTCCAAGAAAGTGCAGTATGGAAGACTAAATTTATTGATCTTAGTAGGATAGCCGTAAAGTGCCAGAGTGCAGAAATGTTACGTAATGTTGCAAGAGTGGCAACCCCCACCCCCATTTGTTGCAAGAGTGGAAACCCCACCCCTTTGTTGTAAGGCACCCCCACCCCCCTTTGTTGCAAGACACTCCCACCCCCCTTGTTGCCAACCCCAAAATGGGATTGCAAGGGGTATGCAACTTGGAGGCTGAGTTCTCCCCCAAGCTGAACCCCCAAAGGGGCATACCTAACCTAAGGGACCCTCTTTGGGGGAGAAGGGGGAGCCTCACTCCCCAAAGGGGCAGAGAGAAAGAGACAGAAAGAGAGGAAAAGAGAAAGGAAGAGGAGGGTCCTTGCTTGGCTCATTGCCGGACTCATATGACACCGTCGGCCACCCGTCGCCCTTTTATAGGGCACTAATCAGCCGGTTCGCTTATTCAGCCAGTGCCTTAGGGCATCATCAGCCATTGCCAGCCAGCGCCTCAGTGTGCCATCGTCTTAGATCATCATCAGCCAGTGCCTCAGGAGGTCGTCGTCTCAGAACATCAACAGTCAAGTGCCACAGAGCGCTAAAAGGAACCGGGTACACACCCACTCTAGGTCTGTCTTGTTGCTGAGGGCCCTGCACTCCAGCCAAGTGCCACTGCCTCCAGGGTGAACCGTATAATAATTACCCAGTACGCTTAGAAGACCGATTTGCCAAATAACAATTAATTAATTATTCTGTTTTAAAAACAAATTATATAAACGAGTACAAGGAACACTTAAAACACCGTTGCTTCAATACGAACCAAATCGTGCGGTAATACAATAGACCAGTGGTCCCACCCCGTGAAATAATAATTATTATTATTATCATTATTACCACTACCAATATATATATATATATATATATATAATATCACCTTCCGTTGTTTTATATATATATATATATATATATATATATATATATATATATATATATAAAACAACGGAAGGTGATATTATATTTGTGGCACATCTACAGAATAAATTATCGGTCCTTGAAGACAATAAAACACCATTACATCATTCTGTTTATGAGTTAATGGATATACAACGTAGCACATATATATGACAATTAATAGATTTGAAATTATATAACATTCAAAACGTGGCATTAAAGAGAACTATTTATTTTAAAAGAAATACACTCAATCTGAATTAGATAAAACACCGCTGCTTCAATACGATACAAATCGTGCGAAACAAATCGTGCGGTAATACAATAGGCCAGTGGTCCTACCCAGTGAAATAATTATTATTATTATTATCATTTTTACCACTACCAATATATATATATATATATATATAACAACGGAAGGTAATATTATATTTGTGGCACATTTACAGAATAAATTATCGCAGTCCTTGAAGACAAAAGGTGAAGCAACCTTTCTCCGCTTAACAAAAGTATGTTCCAGGTAAAGGGTTTCATTTTTACGCGCAAACTTACAGTATATATAAGCAGGAGTTCCCAACTAAATATAAATTGTATTTATTCTATTTTTAAGCAAGTTTTAAGCCTATGGAGGACCACATCGTTTATTAGCATTTGTCCGAAAAGTATTCTAAATTTATGGCAGGCTGTCACAGTACAATACAAAAATCTGGAACCTTGTAAATATATTTCCTTTGAAAAGTATGACCTTACCCGAAGAAATAAACTTTAAGACATGACACGTCCTAAATTTTGTTTTTGTTCCGAAATGAGAACACAATGGGGTCATATATATACACGGTCAAACAGTACGCGTATATATATATATATATATATATATATATATATATACGCACACACACTCGGTTTTATCCTTCACAGCTCACCTTTCTGTATTTAGTTTTTGTGTTTACATTTTCTGATTTAGCGAAAATTGAAATAGAGATTTTTCCGAAAATTGATTTGCTTTGTTAACACTTGTAGAAAATCCTTTTCCCAAATATAAGGGCTTCCCTATTGTGTAAAGTGGTCACAAGGCATTGTTCAATCACGGCAGCCCGCAGCCACATTTCGCAGAAAACAATGTTACATTGTCTGCGAAATAGGCAAAAGCCTTTCAGAACAAAGGACGTGTCCAAATGTTTAAATCTAAAATAATAATTTGGTAAAATTCAGGAATACGTGAACGGGAAAGATTCATCAACGAACGGTATCACACGACACACCCAGATTTGTGGGAAGCAACGAATCACAGTACGGAATACCTGTCTGATCCTGTTCAGAGCAAGCCTATAGCATTGCTCCTCCCAAAATTCACACCTACCTATCGTGGGGCCTCAATCAACGCTCGTGAAAAGGAGCGTTGCTCTCGGATTGGCCGAAAAATACAGGCCTAAGTACTAGTCCCGCCCAAGTCTAGAATCAGTCCAATAGGATAGCCAGATTACCGCATGTGGGTTGGGCACATATGCCCCCTATAAAATGGGGAGTTTCGCCGTTTAGAGCCAGTTTCTCGTGCAATTTACAGCAACACACGCAAATCATGGCCGAACTCTACGCATCCCCTGAATTGTTTGCTGATGGTGACCACTACAGCCATGCTGCATTGTATCTTTTCAGTGTTACAAATCGGGGCGCACTTCTCTCATCGCAGAATGTTATTGAGATTTGCAACGAAATGCAAGAACCTGCAGGCAATTCAATTGAAATGTGAGTAACTTATATGTATATATATATATAAATATGTGGTCAAGCTTTAAGAACAATTTCTCAACAAATTCCTACTGCAGTAGGAAGTTACCAAAAATGCAATAGTTGAAATTTTTTTAAATATTGCCTAATTCTTTCGTAGGTTTTAAATATTGTCTGGTTCTTTCTTAGATCGTCAAAATCCAACTTAAAAAATGATGTGTTCATAAAACTAAAACACCGTGATAATACGAAGTGAAACAAAGTCCCAATAGCGAAATATATACTCTATCATAACCTAACCTAACCTAACCTAAACTGGCCTAACTCACCCTAACCTAGCCTAACATAACCTAACTTGGCCTAACCCAAACTAACCGGTTAAAAATTATAGGATACCCTGCAGGTAGAGCTTGTTTTTTAAAAAAATTCTCCAAACTTTTAAGATTTGCATGCGTTTTGAAAATATGCCTAATGAGAGTAACTTATATGTATATATATATATATATATATATAAATATGTAGTCAGGCTTTTAGAATATTTTCTCAATAATTTCCTACTCCAGTAGGAAAAGTGCAAATATGCAATAGTTGGCCTTTGAAATTTTTTAAATATTGTCTGGTTCTTTCTTAGATTGTCAAAATCCAACTTAAAAAATGATGTGTTCATAAAACTAAAACACCGTGATAATGCGAAGTGAAACAAAGTCCCAATAGCGAAATATATACTCTATCATAACCTAACCTAACCTAAACTGGCCTAACTGACCCTAACCTAGCCTAACATAACCCAACTTAGCCTAACCCAACCTAACCGGGCGTAAACTAACCTAGCCTAACCAAACCTAACCTATCCTAGCCGGTTGTAAACTAATCTAAGCTTGCCTAACTTAGCCAAACCTAACCGGGTGTAAACTAACCTAGCCTAACCTAACCTATCCTAACCGTGCGTAAACTAGCCTAACCTAACGTTGAAAATTTTTTAAATATTGCCCGATTCTTTTGCAGGTTGTCAAAAATCAATTTAAAAAATGAAATGTTCATAAAATAATAAATTCTTAACATAGCGAGTTTATTTTTACACTCTTATGTAGAGACGCTTGTATGCTTTCAA
The DNA here is from genome assembly GCA_023014485.1 of Bathynomus jamesi. NCBI lineage: Eukaryota > Metazoa > Arthropoda > Malacostraca > Isopoda > Cirolanidae > Bathynomus > Bathynomus jamesi. The sequence continues at coordinate 228,552 of JAJOZX010000136.1, read as the reverse complement.
GTCCATATTTCTTTTAGTTTTATATATATATCGTGGGTACTCTCCTTCGTTATTATATGTTTGTTTTTTAAAATTATAGGATGCCCTGCAGGTAGAGCTTGTTTTTTAAAAAATTTCTCCAAACTTTTAAGATTTGCATGCGTTTGGAAAATATGCGTAACCTTCGTATATAAATCATATATATATATATATATATATATATTGCAACATCTTGCTACATCTTGCAACATCACTTTGTAGCAATATACATATATATATATATCTCTGCATATGTTGGAACTTTAAGATTATTTTACGATAATGCGGCGCTACAGTAGGATTTTACCAAATTGCAATAAAATTGCTTTGAAAAACGTGCTTAATCATGATCCCTATATATATATATACACACATGGTAGCCAACACTTTTAACTGCATCCAATTCCTTGACATTTATTTTAATTACAGAACCGACACGGAGCTAGACCATGTTATAAACACTTTCGACGAAAGGAGAATGAATGCTTCGCCGAACAGTCTACCCAGCGAAAGAAAGGTCACAGTATTGAATCACAGTCGGCCAAGCGAGCGCGAATTTGCAGAAGAGCTAATGTAAGTGTTTTGAAGCTATATAGTATTTTTAAAGTAGGTAGATTTTTTCTACAGCGTAAATTAGGCACACTGATTTATCTGGTCCTCGCTAATTGAATTTTTCTCGTTTATAATATAACCTGCCATTCATTCACTATTAATTAGCTTTATAAGTGCCACTACGAGCGTGTTTTGAAAGTAGTTTATAGTTTATTCTCGGTCTCTATATATATATATATATATATATATATATATATATATATATATATATATAACGTTTCAATCGGAATTAACTTATAAAAGTCCGCCATAAGTGCAAAACATTTTCAATTATTCTCTACATCCTTCATCGTTATTTCCGCATATAGTATATATGGCGTGTTTATATTTCTTGTGGGGTAAGGTTTTAAGAAATAATAAAACTTTTAAGAACTGCCTTCGTTTTGAAAAATAATTTTCTCTTTATTTTTACAGGAGCGATACGGAGCTAGACGAGATTATAAACACTTTTGGGGAGAGGGTGTTAAATGAAGTGGTGTCTACAACAGCTAGCGAACCAGATGTCGTGGTATTGACACACAAAGGTCAAGCAAGTGCGTGCTCATCGACGAGATTATGTAAGTATTTTTTTAGGATATTCACAAAACGTAACATATTTTCATTTTATTAAACAGTAGAAAAACATGTACAAAAAGGGACAGTGGCCAATTCTTAATTGTTACAAATGTATACACAGGTTTACACAATATAGCTCTTACACATTACAGGGGGTACTAACATATGTGAACCTTTTTTTATCTGTCTGCACACGTATTTATCATTCATATTTGTGTCACACAAATCGAATAATTTTAACAAATTCATAAATCCCTTCCCGCGCGACATGTGCATGAGAAACAAGATACAATACAACCCACATGTTTCAGTATAAAGCCCTTGGAAACGACATGGATTCCAGATAATCTTAGGCACACGTAATCGCGTGATAAATTGTACAATCGCCGAGTCATGCCATGGTGGAAATCCGAGTGAATCGAAATAGTACATTCTTTCCATAGTTTTAAAATAGATCGCAAACCAGTGAATCCCATCGCCACCCACAATGTCGGTGTTAACAATAATCCCGCACCAGTTTCCCGTACTGGGCACCTTCAATATTTCATTTTTCGCATACACACCGATAAATTTGGAACGCGCGAAACAGTCACTTTTCATCCTCTCTGGAGTGTATTTGCATCCATTTGCAAAATCTGTGCTTATGTTCCTAAATCTCTCTACTTCTATTAGGCCCTGCGACTCGAGGTATATTAGTACACTAATAGGCGCGTCTGTAGGCTTGGCGAACTCCGTCCGCACTGAAATCGTACCAGTCTGCTGGGGATTTAAATGGGTATTTACACCGGCGGTTAAGTCAGGCGTAACTCAAATAAGTAGATGTTAAACTGTTCAACAAATTCTTTCTGCGTTATGCCGGCCGAATCCAAGTTCATCACACGCACCTGCTGTAAGCTCTCGCACAGAGCGGGAACACAGCATCTGACGAGTAGTCCATATTCATTATCCCACCCAGTGCGACGCCGCTGACATAGAGAGTAATGTTTTTAAGTCCGAAGTTCTCAAATTTTAGCGTACTCTTTTTATAATTTCCATTTGTCGAGGCATGATTTTGCATTCCAATTAAAATCCTTTTAGGCAGTACTCGAAGAGCGATGTTTTCTATCTGTTTCGATGCCAGGCCTGCAGGGATCGTGTAGAGTTTGATCTGTACCCTGTTAATGGGATATTTTACTGTGGTATCTATGAGGTCTTTCTCAATTTCTATTTGCTTCGGGGAGCTTAATTTCACTCGGCGTATGCGCAAATATGCTTCCATGATGTGTATCACAACACGTTTCGCGCCTTCTTCTTGGTCAGCTCCCAGATTTATACAGATCTCAGGGCTCATGCGGGTGACCTTCAATTTCATATCCACTCCGTTCATAAGCAACTTCTCCTGGAAGGTAAAGTCTGTATGCAGGCGCCCAAAACACTCGTATATCTTTTTTTAGAATTTTTAAATTTATCCTTTATACTACCCTCATCTTTAGTATGGTAATACCCCTCGGCGGATAAAAAAGTGTCCTTCGCTTCTTTTGAAAAGTTGATGACATTTTCCAGATATACTTGTAGGTGATAGTACCCCGTGCCTGCTGAGATGTTAGTCTGACTTAAATATACGTCACACTGGCTGAATATGGTGTGCAGAAAGTTTGTTTCGGGGTATGCAACATAATTATCATCGCAATCCGTTCCGTCAGAATGAGCTATGGGAAGTTTAGTATACATGTGCATACAGCTCGGATCAAAAAAGTAAGGGCCTGAGCTGGGTATCACAAATTCTACAGGGGCACTGGGTGAACTAATTGTGTTTAAAGGGTTAATTGTAATAAAGTCACTGTGCTCAATAGAAACTTGAGTTGGAGGCATCTCAAAGAGGGATAGCTCCGATTTACAGCATTGTGAACTACAATGATGAATGAACGGGCCATGGTGAGTTAGAAACAGTGCCACCTCCCTCGACGAATATTAATCAATCTATGAATCGTGAGAGTAGTCCTCAGTTTATATCAGTTAAAAAAAATGATCGACCATAGGTTTCATACGCTTAGAGCACTTCTTTTTTGGCACCCTTTTACGTTTAATGCCACGTGACCCCTTCTTCCTAACAGTTCTCTTCTTTCCACCGCGTGGTGGGGACCCATTCTTCCTAACAGCTCTCTTCGTCTTTTCGCAACGTGTTGGCACCCCCTTCTTCTTCCTATCATTCTCTTCTTTCCTCCGCCACGCATTTTTCTCTTCGCATCTTTCATGATTTCATCCCGTGTACGTTTTAAATGTTTTTTTAGAGCTTCTTTAGGTTTAGTCCCCGCGAGCATTTCCTTTGCCGTGTTAAAAGAACCATAAACACTGTATCTTTATAATCAATATTTAAAAAGAGGGTATCCAGCTGAAATTCACATAGCCCCACCTCCTACGAATCACGACCCAGTTCAATGGGCCCGTGGAGCTCTGTTACAAAGTTGGCTAATGTGTCGTTACGGTGTACAGACAAGGACGAGGAGGACGGTAGTGTGACGTAGAAATGGTTAGGAGTTAAGTTGCATACTAATTAAGCTTCATTACTGCATCAGCTTTTATATAGTTATTGAAGCTTTCTGGGTAACCTAGCTACTTCACCAGGTACATTTTTCTCTTTCCTGTACCTTTACTTCCTAAAATTTTCTCAATTTGAAACACATTTTTTCCTAAATTAAATGCCACTTTCTGCAGTTCCTCGCGGTAAAAACCTCCCGAGATTTCTTCCCCATTCAAATCTTCAACGTAATACATCATTATCTCGCCTTTAGGCCTCATAGCCCTAACTTTAAAAATCTCGCGTGTCCATCCTTGCTCAAAACCCTTCGCGAATTTATTTCCCGAACGTGACAGCCTTACATAGTCATTGATTTTGAAACGCGCAGATTGTGGTGGTGGTGGTGGCACTCCATCTCTTCTCGGGCGCTTGCCTCTTTCTAAAACATAGTTAGGTGTTGTACCGATCGTGCGATGGTGTGAGCGGTTGTAGCCAATGAATCGAGAACGTTTATATATCTGTACGAGTTTTTATGTGTAAAATACCGGTGCATGCGCTCCTTTATGATACGTTGAACTCTTTCAGCTAAAGAAGCCTTATGTATAGAATTGGAGGTGTAATAGCTGATGTTAAACTCTGACAGCATGTTCTGAAAAGCGCGCCCTATAAATTCTTTTCCCATATCCGTACAAAAATAGCCAGGAATCCGGTTTTCTTTCAACATCATCGTTTTGGCCGCTTTAGCAACCGTTTCGGGTGATTTATTTTTCAGTGGAATTAGCCACAGGTATCTAGAGAATACATCTATTATGAATAGGATGTAGCGGTAGCCGTCGTTGTACACTGAATATCTTTGCATGTCTGTTAAATTTGCCTGCCAAATAGTCAATCGATGCGGCTGTTGTCTTGGCTGTTTTAAACCTTTTTCTCACCGGTTTATGAAGTGTATAAGCATCCTGAGCACGCAAAAATCTCTCAACATCATTTTTCCTTACACCATAAGTACCTCTGTACAGTCTATTGACGCCACCATAGGATGCAGGGCTAGAAATGTCATAATAGTGCTTACTAAATACGTTAGCCATTTGCGTATTTTAGAGGCACGTGGATAAGGTTGGCCTTCTACTCTCTTCTTTCTTCTCTTCAGAGGTACGGCGGCTGTTGTGGGCGACGGTGTACTCAGTTGTGAGACGTGCGATGCATGCTCCAAGTCTTTTAACCTATTCAGATTACCTATCAATGTTTTGGGAACATTTACTTGCTGTAGTCTTGCTTTAATATGTCTCCATCCTGCTGGTGAGGGCCTATCCCACTTTCTCACCAGATCATGAACAATATCAACGATATTGGATCCTTGTACCCTTGCTCTATCAACAACGACCTCGCCTGTGTCGGTCCACTGTATGATGGGATCCTCACTCACTCTATAGATTATAAAGACTTAATCCTTTATTCCTCAATGTTTGGGGGAGGCTGTTTTTTAGCACATGTTCGATGTGCTGTGTTCCGCTACTCTTTGGTTGCTCAGGCCCTGTCACTATGCTCTGCGCTACTCGAACTGTGCTTCACGGTGAGCTCTGTAGTATGCTTATAATCTTCGTACTCATGAAGAAATTTCTGCAAAGCCTCTTCATACAAAACCCTTTTCTCATCAGGTGCCTTTTCACTGTTTAATAGGGATAGTAGCTCACTCTCCATTCTTTTAAGCCTACTTTTACGGGGTTCTACAGCCGCGTCTGGGCTTCTTTGTAATGAAACATACACCTCGTGCGGGATCACAACCACCTTCTTCATTATATTAATCTAGTCAGTAAAGGCTCCAAAATTGAAAATATGATGGGGAGGAACGACCCACCTCTTTGTACAATAATACGCTTTTTCTTACCCACAGTCTGACTTTTATGGGCGAGCGCCCGTATTATGTTCTTGTAACGACGTAAGTGAGCCTTCTTACAGGATTTTATTGGAACATTACATTTTATAACATTAAGGCAGATTTCGCAGATGCATTTTAAAAAGTCAGAGTCGATATTTTTAACAAACATCTGCTGCAATGCTCGAGGCAGTCGTTGATAGATTTTTATTAATTCGCGGTATTTCTTTAGCCTATTCGTCATTCTGGAATATACACGGTTTCAGGCTCGTTTGGAAATATATTCGTTCTTAGAAGCACCCTAAACGTGTTTCGCGGGTGGTCACAAAGCAAATATCCATAACTTTGCTTTGTGACTTCTTTATAAACCTCCAAAATCTCCTTACGCTGGCTCGGGAACATTTGACTGGCTAATACCCCAATTTGTGACACATCTCTACGTTGCGCGAATAAGACTAGATATTGCGTATTTAACGACACACCGCGGATGTATCTATTTTTGAAAAATAGATTCTGATTGATTTCGTAGACGTGCTCCCCCCTCGCGATTTATGGATGCTGATCTTACCCGTCGTTATCGACCACAAGCTCATGTTTCACCTGTGCCTGAAGTGCGCGGAAGAGAATAACGGTAATTGTAACCATATATCCCACCAGCGTAAGATCAGAGGCGTATGTACAAGTCCTGAGCTGGCCCTAGCCGTACGCCATGGGTATAGAATACTGAAGATACATGAGGTGTGGAGGTTTCAGAAGCTACCCAACCTTTTCATACCGTATATGAACGCATTTTTGAAGGATAAGGTCGAGGCATCAGGGTATCCGCGAGGAGTTGATACCAAAGATGAAAAGTCTGCCTATATTCAACGTTACCGCGACCACGAAGGTATACAACTTGATCGTGCCCAAATTGCAAAGAATCCTGGCAAGCGCTCTAGTGCAGAATTGTGTCTAAACAGCCTTTAGGGAAAGTTTGCGCAGAATACCGGTAAAGGGAATGTTCATTTGGCGCAAACTATAGTGAAGTCTGGGATTACGCCAACGCACCCGATAAAGAAGTCATGGAGATTGTGAATGTAGGTAATACTTACATAATAAAGTACAACAACACTGAATTGACCACAGATACCTCACGGGTTACAAACATTCCTGAAGCCAGCTTCACAACAGCCTACGCCCACATCAAACTTTGGGGTCTATTGCATTCTCTTGGGCGGAGAGTATTGTATGCCGATACAGATAGCGTGATATTCACAGCGAGGAGTGGTGAATACATGCCCGCTATTGGGGAGTTCCTCGGCGAGCTCACTGATGAGATCAAGGATGAGTATGGAGACATCGCATACGCCGACTCTTTTGTCTCAGCAGGACCTAAAACGTATTGGGTACGGGTGAGGGTGGGTGAAGATATGAAATATATCGTGAAGGCAAAGGGCATCACGCTTAACCAAGCGAATCGGCGCGTGGTCAACTTTGATTCGCTGAAGGAGTTAGTGTGCTTGGAAGATGATGAGGGTGATCGACTGCCCCAACTGACTGTAGGCACCCACAATTTTCGGGCGTAGAAGCTGGGGGGCGTGAAGGAACTTAGCGGTACAAAGGTGTGCCGTAACACATATAGGAAACGTTACCAAGTGCCTGGCACCTATGACACCTTGCCCTTTGGATACAACAATCTTTGATATGTCTATTGCTAACTTATTTATTACACATTTGTAAATATATGTACATCCTGATTATTTCGTTTATTAAATAAATCGTGTTTCAACTTGGGTTTCACTTTGCGTGTGTGCGTATGTACAGTAAAAGTTAAGCCCCGCCCACTGTAAGACCGGCGACGTGAATCACGCCGCAACCTGAGCAGACCTCTACCCTTCCATACTCAGTTGACCGCTGTATACCCTTGAGCTCAGACGTGTATTCTCTCGCATAGAAGGAAATGGCCACCTTTAATATCGCGTGTTTAACATTTATGAAGTGGTATTCAGCAAAGTGCGTAGATATAGTGGATACTGAAAAACTCCCTATCCCCGCCTCTTTTGACTCTTTTAAGGCTGCATTGAATCATGCGAAGGGTCAGGCTATTCAAATACTCTACGGATATTCTGGCGAGGAGATTGTAGGATTTCGCAGTACAGACGATGTACTGAAGTATGTTATAGAGCTAAGCTTTATAAAGGCTCACGTGCACCGCGTGGTAGAAGAAGCGGCACGCTCAGAAGCTAAACAACAGTTCTGGGTAGTGAGTCTTGTGGATGAGTCGTGTGATAAACGGTATTATATCAAGCTACACAATGTCGATTACTCATACCCTACGACTGAAAATGTGAATCTAGTCATCATGGACAATCTTAAGTATTTTTACCACTACATTAATATATATCATGATGAGGTTTGTAGTGAGGTTGTGGCTAAAGGGCTATGTGAGTTTTTAACAGATTTTAGAGATGAGTATCGCCTGTTAAATAAAAAGGATAAATATGAACATATGTTTCTCTCTAACAGCTCCCCGCAATGTGAAGATGTTTACGAGAGATATAACATAAAATGTGCTTAGCTCGTGAAATTTACCCTGAGGGAAAATGTCTGGTGCGTATTCGAGGAAGTGGTAGTGATAAAACATTAAAACCGAAATTATTTCTTGTACCGGAAAATTTCTCAAGACACCTGCCCAATATAATGGGATACAACGATTCATGTTGGGTCAGCGCCGTACACGTTTCAATAGATTATGGTGGGACTCACTCCTCACGGAGCAAACGAGTTCGAACAAACCCATTCACGTTTCAGCAGGGTGAATCATCCGCCCGTTGAGCCGATCCTGCCTGCCTGCCTGTCTCCTGTGGCTCATATTCATCTCAGAGCTTGCGCCGAGCGGACGTGTCATCTCGAGCTTTGTGAATACGATGGAACTCCCTTTGAGAAGCATTCTCAACGCCTCGTACGACGTCTCCGTGACGAAGTCATTGCGCGTATTCAGGCGAGAAACCGGTATCATTAACTGTGTGTTTGAAACGATCTGTAGCCATGCAAACAAACGTAACGTTATTTATTTAAATCTTGAGGAGATGCATAAAATCTTCGTGGTGGTTGAGAGGTGGGCTGAGGACCGTTATAAAATACCCGCTGACGTAGGTATAATAAGAGAGGTGATTAGTGACGCCTCCTCATATACCATTGTTTGTACATTGAGTGTAAATAACAATCAACCATGTATTGATATACGACTGATGTGGAAGAACACGGCTCATAATGACGTTCTTGTTCCTACACGAAACCGTTTCATCCTCGACAGAATGTTTGAGATCGTCGGATTCCGTAAGCTGAAGCCTGTATTAGACGTGCGTGTTACAGACATGGTTTATTTTGACAGAGTGCTTGAATACGCTTACATCGCTCTGCTCGACGGATATGTTGAATGTAGGAATGAGCAGGGGGTGAACGGACTAGCTGTGGAAGCATATTTAAAAGGCTTAGATTTTTCGAAATATCCTGAGCTTTAGTACAAAACGCTTGAGAGGTACAGGGCTGAGCTCGCCTACACTGTTCACCCTGAAGAACTGTACCTCTATATAGTGGATAGGGGTCGTAATGATTTGGTAGAATATTTCAATTGCCGCTATGTCGAGTGAAGAAGAGTTCACGATTGAAAAGTTCGGGACGATAAGAAAAAATCCCCGATTGGAAAGGCATAATTATAAACTTGTATTTAATGTAACGGTCAACGATGACGTTTTTATGCGTGCTTTTGAATGTCTTCTAGCTGCGCTTAAAGACAACTTGCCTGCCGAGTGTAAAGTGGGTACAAAAATAGTATTGAACGATATGAAAGCCATTTATATCGAGTATAGACCGTCATATCAGTTAAACGGTGAAGTGATGCTTGGACGGTTTTACCACATCGTGCAGAGTAATGGCGATGTTGATATAGCATCAATCACCGTTGAATTTAGCGTTTTGCATCGTAGGCCGTAAAGAGAATATATATATATATATATATATATATATATATATATATATATATATATATATAAAGCGAGGAATAGGAGGACGAAAAGATGGTACATGTTTATTAACAGACGTTTCGGAAAAATTCAACTTCCATCATCAGTGCTAAAAATTTAAAACAAGTAAAAATAAATAAGTATAATGAATAAAAACGAACAACAAATTAAAATGGCGCAACAATTAGCGAGAATCAAAAACAAGTTACAATGTGTATTAAATTAAAAGATTAAAAGTTAAATGATATAAAGTATAAAAGTATGGATAATAAGTAAAATATAAAATGGTTTAGGTGGAACAGAATTGTAAAGTTACTTACAATTAGCGAAAATTAAAAGCAAGTTACAATGTGTATTAAATTAAAAGATTAAAAGTTAAATGATATAAAGTATAAAAGTATGGATGATAAGTAAAATATAAAATGGTTTAGGTGGAACAGAATTGTAAAATTTCTTACCAGATTGTCGTGGGAGTAAAACTGGGGTACCTTGAGTTCCTCTGGCATAGGACCTATGTCCCTATCGGGGAACGACGGGTTTCTCCCCCTCAGCATAGATTTCGAAGCAATTTACGAAGGGGTCCGGGGCTCAGGAGATCCCCCATCCCCCACCGATGTGGGAGGTGTTCTTTTCGGTCACGTGATTGACCAGTGCACTGCGTCGATTAGCTGATCATTCCATTTCTAGGGCTAGGAATCGGGGGGAATCTTCTCCTCCCAAGCCATAAGCTTAATGATAGGCTGTATTGGGTTCCCGGAGTCAAGGGGACCCGATAAGTCTTTCGGGGTACGAAAACACGTGAAAACCGTACCCTGCACCACGTCGGTTAGCCTATGATTCCATGAATTTGTAAGGCTAGGAATCGGGGGGAAATCTAATCTAATCTTCTCCCCAGAGCCATAGGCCTAATGGATAGGCCTCGTATTGGTGTTCCCGGAGTGATGGGATCGCCGATGAGTCTAAACGTGTGCCGGGGACAACCTGGAGAATTTTGCGAATGGAGCTAGTAGCCGCGCAAAGTAGCCTCTGTAGCCGTTCAATTAATTCTCGGTTCACGTCCCCGGGTACCTATCGAAGTTTGACCGTGGCTGAAAGCACCTATGAAATGGTAGATTTCTTTTTGGTCAGGTGATAGACGACTGCACTGCGGCGATTAGCCGATGATTCCATTTATAGGGCTAGGAGTCGGGGGGAATCTTCTCCTCCCAAGCCATAAGCCTATGGATAGGCTGTATTGGGTTCCCGGAGTCAAGGGGACCCGATAAGTCTTTCGTGGTACGACAACACGTGAAAACCGTACCTTGCACCACGTCGGTTAGCCTATGATTCCATGAATTTGTAAGGCTAGGAATCGGGGGGAAATCTAATCTAATCTTCTCCCCAGAGCCATAGGCCTAATGGATAGGCCTCGTATTGGGTTCCCGGAGTAATGGGATCGCCGATGAGTCTAAACGTGTGCCGGGGACAACCTGGAGAATTTTGCGAATGGAGCTAGTAGCCGCGCAAAGTAGCCTCTGTAGCCGTTCAATTAATTCTCGGTCCACGTCCCCGGGTACCTATCGAAGTTTGAGCGTGGCTGAAAGCACCTATGAAAAGGTAGGGCCGGGGTGATCCCAGCCCGGCTGCAGACCCCTCTATAAACCACTCGTTGACTTATAAGTAGCGCGTCATAGGGCCTATGACTTCGGCCAAAATTTTCCATCAATCGCGCGCCCAACGCCTCGGCTCGTCGGAGCAACTGTCTCCCCGGTGCCTATGGCGGCCCATAGGGCTAGCGATCAGCAATAAGTAGAAGATGGAAGGTCGCAGATTGGGCTCTAAAGGCGCCCGAAATCTTGTGAGTTTCAACAGGCAGGTAACATCTTGCAAGTGGTGAGATTGTGAGTTTTAGTCCCTGCCCTCTCACGTATCTACCGGATGAATTAATTCCCGTAGCAATGTGACGTAGGATGCTGCCTAATCGAAATTCTCACAACTTACCCAATGGGTGTTGTAGACCTGTAACGAGACTAATTATACAGAAGATTGGGAATGGTTGCCTGTTGAAAGAATTCCATTGGGACGATGGAGCCGGGCGGAGTGATGGTGGACTTCTTTTGAAAGTTTATTTGGCAATGTTTAAATTGAAAGCGGAACTGTAATCGTTGAGGTTTGGCTGGATACTGAGGATGTAAAGGGACTCAAGTATGCGGAGGTCGATTATCGATTAGTTGGTTGGCTGAGTTAATGATTTTGAAATTGGAGGAAAGTAACGGGTGGTTGTGGAGGTGGCAGTGATCCCTTATTGCAGATTTGGAGGGTTTGTTCAGGGGCTGTGAAGTTCTTGTAGAAATCCCACGATGCTCGTCCACTCTTGTTTGATATTGGCGGATGGTACTGCCAATATAGTTCGCTTTGCAGCGAACACAATTAAAAGCGTAGATAGTGGACGAAGCAAGTGGCTGGGGTATTTTTTCTTTATGGTTGAGGTAAGATTTGATACTATTGTTGTTGGTGAAAGCGAAATGAAATTTAATTTCGGGGTAAAGCGGCGTGAGTAAGAGACGGAGTTCTGAAAGTATTTTGTGGCTAATATGGTCATAATAAGTGAATGAAAAATATTGTACGTCTTTTTTAACAGTGGGAATTTTAAGGGGGTGTTGATAAATATTATTAAGAAAATTAAGAAAATATATCGAAAACCCACGTACACAGGTCTGGGTACTAATTTCCTAAGCCACATTCCTTTGCTATATAAAATAAACAGTATTAAAATTTTAATCCACCGTGCCTACCATCTTTGCTCCTCGTACTTATCTTTTCACCATGAAATAGAGTTAATTCTTAACTTCAGCATTAATAACTCTTTCTCAAAACATCCATTACAATCTGGTAAGAAATTTTACAATTCTTTTCCACCTAAACCATTTTATATTTTACTTATCATCCATACTTTTATACTTTATATCATTTAACTTTTAATCTTTTAATTTAATACACATTGTAACTTGCTTTTAATTTTCGCTAATTGTAAGTAACTTTACAATTCTGTTCCACCTAAACCATTTTATATTTTACTTATTATCCATACTTTTATACTTTATATCATTTAACTTTTAATCTTTTAATTTAATACACATTGTAACTTGTTTTTGATTCTCACTAATTGTTGCGCCATTTTAATTTGTTGTTCGTTTTTATTCATTATACTTATTTATTTTTACTTGTTTTAAATTTTTAGCACTGATGATGGAAATTGAATTTTTCCGAAACGTCTGTTAATAAACGTACCATCTTTTCGTCCTCCTATTCCTCGCTAAGTTACGCTTCCCTAAGAACAAACCATTCAACCAAGTTATATATATAAATATACATATATTTCCTGTAATAATATGATTATACGATTTGTATATATTTTCCTGTACTAATATTTGATAATATAACTTTTGATAATATAACTATATATTTTTCTAATATTTTGTTAATACTAAGTTTTGTATGATTATATATAATTAATATAAGTATATATTTTTCCTGTACTAATGTTTGATAATATAACTTTATATTTTTCTAATATTTTGTTAATACTATGTTTTGTATGATTATATATAATTAATATAACTATATATTTTTCTAATATTTGGTTAATACTATGCTTTGTATTATTATATATTTTCCATTATATTATTTGATCATATATATGTGTCCCATTGTATATGCATTAATTCATAAACAGAACGTTGTAATGGTATTTTATTTATTCCTTGAACACTTTTATATCATTTGTTTCTAAAACAGAATAATTAATTAGTTGCTATTTGTCAAATCGGTCTTCTAAACCAATTGGAATATATGCTTTAAGTAAAATACATGGCGTTATCTGGCAACTCAGCAGCCGACTGGCTGATTAATAATTAAACACATGGCGTTATCTGGCAACTGAAAAGCCAAATGGCTGAATAATAATAATTAAACACATGGCGTTATCTGACAACTCAGCAGCCAACTGGCTGTGGCGTCTGCTGGCTGATTAATATATGAAATAAATTAATAAATAACGAATCTGGCAACTCAACAGCCAAATGGCTGAATAATAATTAAATACATGGTGTTATCTGGGAACTCAGCAGCCAACTGGCTGTTTGGGACCCTATAAGAGGGCGGCGGGTGGCTGACGGTGTCACATGAGCTCGGCAATCAGCCGAGCAAGGACCCTCCTCTTCCTTTATCTCTTCCTCTCTTGCTGTCTCTTTCTCTCTGCCCCTTTGGGGGGTGAGGCTCCCCTTCTCCCCCAAAGGGGGTCCCTTAGGTTAGGTATGTCCCCTTTGGGGGGTTCAGCTTGGGTGAGAACTCCAAGTTCCATACCCCTTGCAGTCCCATTTTGGGGTTGGCAAGAAAGGGGGTGCCTTGGCAGCGAAGGGGGTTGGGGAATTTTTTATTTTTTTCTTGTTTTTCTTTTTTTTTGTAAGAAAGGGGTGGGGGTTGGCAACAAGGGGGTGTGGGTTGGCAATAAAGGGGGGTGGGGGTGACTTGCAACAAAGGGGGTGGGGTTGTCACTCTTGCAACAAAGGGGGGTGGGGTGGCACTCTTCCAACATTACGTAACTTTTCTGCACTCTGGCACTTTGCGGCTATACTACTGATCTTAATCTGAAGTTACAAGAAAAGGAATTGGAGTCGTCATTTTGGGTGTAACCAGAGAAGAACAATCATTAGAAAGAGTAGAGAATCTTATTTTTGCACACGAGTGCTGCATGTGTGAGACTAAAGACAACTAACTATAAACCTCGGATCAAAACATTAGCAGCTAAAATCCAACAAGAAGTTTCTCACTAAAAATAGTAAGTAAATAAATTATTGTGACCCAATTTCGTTTTTTTTTAAATCAAAAGTAACAAAAATGACCCGCCAGCAAAAAAGGTTCACCACCATTGCCCTAGCCCATGGTTTAGCAGCTACTGAAATTTGAGATTAGCCTATTTTTGGCCTATAGCCTCGATTTCGCGCTTCCTCGAGCTTTAGTACGTTTGTTTTGCTTACAGAAAATCCCTATAATTGTTTAAAATATACATTTAAAATAGTGGCCTAGTTTCTTTTGCCATACCTCGGGAATCACAATTTAATAATGGAATAGGAAAACCCACAGTAGCAAAGTATCACTTTATTCTAACGTTTTGGGACATTCTTTCCCATCTTCAGAGATCTATAGCGAAATAGTACATAAGCTTTAAAAGGTAAAATCTAAGTTTATTGAAAAATTAAAATACGTTCGTTTGTATTTGCATTTTAAAATTGAACATTATCAATCTATTCCTAATAATATTTATTGTACAAACCTGATCTATAGGATTAAAATTCATCAATTGAAAGATCCTTTTTCGCTGCGGTTCGAATTTTGGAACCGTATGTGGGACACCCGTAGTGAATGGGTTAATACTCTGGACTACTGCTTACGCGTTTCGCGTCAAAACTCTATCCTACCCTTGGGTCACTTCTTACGCGAAACACGTCAAGTTGATCTGTGCCTCGTCACAGCTGACACACTACAAGCTTCAAGACAACAATACTTACAGAAATTTTGAATTTACTCTTGTCCAGATCAACTTGACGCATTTCGCGTAAGAAGTAACCCAAGAGTAGGATCGAGTTTTGACGCGAAACGCATAAGAAGTAGTCCAGAGTGTTAATAGCTCTATTTGGATCATTCTGTGTGGCTGAAATTATGTCACAAACTATTTAAAATATAGAAGAATACTAAAGTTTGCGACAGTACTTACTGGTGTTTGAGATTTTTTTTATGCAGAAAGGAGGGGCTAAGGGCGACCGCCCGCAAAAATGTTCCCCCTCCTGTATAAGAAGGAGAGAGCCAAAATCACGATACTATTTTTTTATTTTGAAAAGATTGTGTAGTGTGTGAAATTTTTTGAGAGTATGCTGAACTGCTCACAGGGTAAATAAGACAGAAAAAGATCAGCTAAAGAGGACAGTGACAGGAGAAACGGGAGTTCCAACACTCCCTGTTTCCTGCCTAACATATCTCAGAGAGTATTACCTGGTCGATTGGTGTCTACAGTCTCCTCCTCCTTAGTTAGGACACTATATTTAATTCAACAGAGGACTGTTGTTCGTTCACAGGTGGTCGTAACTGTTCAA
Source organism: Bathynomus jamesi (assembly GCA_023014485.1). Lineage (NCBI taxonomy): Eukaryota > Metazoa > Arthropoda > Malacostraca > Isopoda > Cirolanidae > Bathynomus > Bathynomus jamesi. Next base: position 212,862 of record JAJOZX010000136.1, on the reverse strand, counting down.
TATATAATGATTTTTAAAATTTGGTCGGTCAATGAGTGGTTAAGTATGTAACAATGCTCTCTTATGGACGATCTAGTTAGTCTCTATAATGGGTAATGTGTCCTATAGGATTTGCCTAGGATCACTTTAACATATTGCTTCCCAGGAACCTCTCTTTAACATATTGCTTCCCAGCAATGCTGGGCAACCGCACACCAAATGGGAGGTTCGCACCCGCACTTCCGCACCCGCACTTCCGCACCCGCACTTCCGCACACCTCTAGTTTTCGCACTTCCGCACAACCGCACCCTCACCCGCACCCTATTTACATATAGAAAGATTTATCGCAAGGAAATATATAAGTTTCCTTTAATATATTAATACTTTTATATTAATACTTAATATAGTATATACTTTGAAGTTGTAACAAATGTGAAAAATACTTACTTATTTATGTATATGCACTTACATTTATCAATATTTCAATAACTTTACTACCATATTTAACGGGTGTGCGGACCAATCCGCACACCTTCCGCACCCGCACCTCCGCACCTTCTTACCGAGGTGACCGCACACCGCACGTCCGCACACCATTTCGCACTTCCGCACAGTGCGAAGGTGCGGAGGTGCGGAAGGTGTGCGGAACTGCCCAGCACTGCTTCCCAGTGTATATCACTTTAACATATTGCTTCCTAGTGTTAATCACTTTAAGATATTGCTTCCCAAAAATAGACATTACACAACCAATTACAGTTACATTAAAATAGTTTATAATATTTAGAGATTAGCTAGTCGAGAAAATGTAAATTTATGGACAACTTAACTTATGCTTTGCCATTTTCTGTGAATGTAAAATATTTGGATCACCTGAAGATCAGGGCCCCCAGCCTTATTTAGTTAGCCTTATAAGGCTAACGAACGAAAATATCACAACCTAACCTAACCAATCGTTAGGTCAACTGTACGCCCTTGACGATTGGTTAGGTTAGGTCGTGATATTTTCGTTAGTTAGCCTAGATTACCAACCTCTTTCTAACCAAGCAACCTTTCTCTTTTTAACATATTGCTTCCCAGTGTTAATCACTTTAACATATTGCTTCCCACGAGGGATCACTTTAACATATTGCTTCCCGAATGCTTCGGGAAGCAATACGTTGAAGTGATCCTTTGCCTATATGTTCACATTCTCTTATAAATGATTTGCGCTCTGAGGCACCAAAGTAGTAGGTTGAGCAGTCTGAGCACGTTAATTTGTAAACGATATGTAGACTGAAGCTCGATGGGAGCTTTTCTTTAATTTTGAAATTTGACCTTATGGAATAATTATTAGTTAATATTAGCTTAAAATTTATTTGTGGATATAGTGAAGATACGAGTCGACAATTTCTATTTTTAATTTAGAATAAATTTTGTCATGTCATGGGAATTTTATATAAAGAGTATCTTCAGGTGCTGAATAAATAAATATGGATCACCTGAAGATCAGGGCACCCAACCTTCGTTAGTTAGTCTTATAAGGCTAACTAACGAAAATATCAGGACTTAACCTAACCAATCGTCAAGGGCGTACAGTTGACCTAACGATTGCTTAGGTTAAGTCGTGATATTTTCGTTAGTTAGCCTTATAAGTAGGCTGACCATACGTACCGTTTTCAACGGGACAGTACCGTTTGTTTTATATTTCCTGGCCGTCCCGTCGTTTTAATAAAAATGTCAATTTTGTCCCGGTTTATGTACTTACTTTTTCATGAATACAGAATATTACATAACCCCCGTCCCTTTTTTGCCATCCCAATGTCAATGTCTCGTTTTTGTCTCAAGGAAATATGGTCAGCCTACTTATAAGGCTAACTAAAGAAGGCTGGGGGCACTGATCTTTAGGTGATCCATAAATATTATTGTGAATAAAGTAGATTGATGATGTTGAATTTTAAACTGCTAATTTAATGAATGTGTTTTAAATTTTTGGAGCAAGTATGGTTTACGTCCCTCTGACGTAAAAGGGGACGCAAACTACACTAGTTCAAAGTTGGGGAACGCAAACTACACTAGGATAATGTCGGGAAACGTAAACTACACTAGGATAACACTATGTAACAAAATTTTGGAAAATTTGTGTTTATCTTATTTTTTTGGTTTCTTTATGTTTTCGGGTGCGCTGAATTAAAAAATCCATTAGTTTTCTCGTGAAGACTCTAGTTTCTTCCGAAAACCATAATCTATTTTTTGTATCTAGTGGCTTATCAGAGAGCAAAATCACAATGAAGGAAAGGAAAGGAAAATAAACATATTTCATATTTAAAGAGATATAATGTGTATATATATAATGTATATAATGTATATATAATGTGTATATAATGTATATATAATGCACCCAAATATAATATGCACACAAATATGCTCACAAATCTAAACGGATAATGCTTAATGGTTAAAAATGTACATTTGAGTGACTTTTTCTCTTGTAGTCCCGTGGATTATCTCGTATTAAACACCAGATATAGTCGCCCATCATAGCTTCGTCCAATTTTCACTGGTATCTCCTCTCCATGGTTTGGATATCTTGGTGAAAACGTTCACCATGTTCTTCACTTACGTCACCCAAATTTGGTCTGAAGAATTCTAAATGCGAGCCCAGATAGTGTAACTTAGGGACATTCTACAACCTAACCTTTGAAAGTGTTTGAGTAGACTTTCTAGTAGCTCTTTGTAGTTGTCGTTCTTCTTGTTACCTAAAAATCCATGTACAGTGCTTACAAGAAGTCTCACGCTTCTGTCTCGTCCCAAGCTAGTCTGTTAGGTATAAAATGGGCGGCCCTTATGGCAGCAGAGGTGTGTTCGGATTGGTGCGCATAATTGCTCTAACACAATCAATGACGTCCATTATTACGTCACTTCTACTACATTTTAGTGTTTAAAATACAAATGATTAAGAAGCAGAATGGAGCAAGTTTCGGGCTGTTGGGATGGTTATGGAGCAATCCTAGTCATCATAATATTAGCTGGGCATTACATTATACCGTCTCAATATATACTGTAGACAATAGAGAACGACTAATTTGGCAAATATCCCAAATCATGGCATGATGCCTAAGTTATTTTGACGCAGGTCTAAATTATTTGCTCAAATGCAATTATTGATATTAAGTAATTGTTGGGAATTGTTGTCAATATTGTTGTTTGTGATATATATCCTACGTGAAGAATCTAATGACCAAATTCCTCAGTGAACCTCTCACGCGCTCGCATTTCGAGGAAGTCACGGTCGTCTCACTAATAGAGAGTTTATCCATTGTTTTAAGTGGTAACCTATTAAACGAACTATGTTAAACCTATTCCATCTTATGAAAGTCATTAGTCTAAAGCAAGACTGGTGGGCCGTGAATCAGAGAAATTTGCATTTGATTTGTTCATCGTAATTATTACGTAATATAGTATACTGTATATAGTAGTAGTATATAAGAGTTTATTGGTAGCATATCATATGACAATTCCCATAAACATGTGATGACCTCGATGTTGCCAGTTTTTATTTTTTTCCTGAAACTATTACCTTCTCATAGTTTGTTTCAACAATGCATATATTATCATCTCCACGAGCGTAGACATTGCAAGAAAAGATTCTAACTAAGGATAAGTAAAGTTCTTTCATGGTCACAATATATACTTTTATAGATGTCAAACATAAAAATATAATAAAATTCTATATTAACATAAATATATATTCGATACACATTTACGTCATGGCTTTAACATCAGTATTTCGTATAGCTTCCTCCAGCATCAATAATTTCTTGCAATCGTTGCGGCATAGAAGAGGCCAGATTGTAGGGAATGTTTGGTGTTCGGCGTAAGCTCTCCCAACTATTCTTCGTGTGAGCTAAAAGGGCTTCAAATGTTCTTTCATTGCATTGCTCCCATTCGTTAATCATTATTGCCCAAAGGTTTTCAATCGGATTCAAATCAGGAGAACGTGGTGGCAGAATTAGATTAATAATCTCTGGGTTATCTTCGTACCACGCTCTCACAACGTTACTCCTATGAATGGGACTGTTGTCTTCCATTAAGTAAAATGGTTCCGGTGCTGGAACCAGATACGCACGAACACTGGGTAGCAGCACTTCTTCCAGTATCTGGCAATATTGCTGTCCAGTAAAGCGTCCATCTACTTGAGTCAATTCTCCGACACCATAGCCAGACATCCAGCCCCACACACCGAGATTGATGTGACCACTACGTTTGCTCGGGAAAACACTTCCTTCTTCATAGCGTTTTCCGCGCTGCCTCCAACAATGCAGGGAACCATGACTATCTGTTGAAAATGTTTTTTCGTCACAATACGCAACTTTTCTCCAGAATTCTTCCTCCTGCGGCAAGTATTGAGGCAAATCCCATCCGCGCCTCTTTCTGCTCAATCGTCAATGCAGGTTTTATAGCTGGACGGCGAGAAAAATACCCTGCCTCGTGAAGTCTGTTGTTCACTGTATTTGCGCTACAACGAAGTTTCAGGTGTCTGTAAATATGCGTCGCTGGAACAAACGGATGCTCTCTGGCACGATTAACAATCGCAGCATCTTCCTCTTGAGATGTTGAACGCGGAGGACCAGACCTCGGCAAAGTAGCGATTGATTTTCTGCTTCATACCGATGAATCCACCGTTCGACAGTGCTTCGATGAACGTCTAGTCGTCTTGATATTTCTCTTATTGGCACACCATATTCATGCAATGTCACCATTGCTCCCCGCATTGCCTGGGTCGTCTCATGGTGCACAGACGGCCTTTCCATCTTTGTGTAAATGGCTTATGTGAAGCGTGCTGGGACGATAAAGGAAATGAAGATACCATGCACCCCTTCTGAAATTGATTTCGGTTGTGAAGGGTACCAACCCTTCGAATGGTAATAAAGATGAATACATATATATATATATATATTACTTACTTATTTCCCGTCCGGTTAGAGCTGGGTTGGATCCCTCTGATGACTTCTGTACTCCATCCAGGTTAGTCTGTCTCTCGCCATCGTTGTCAGCTCTCTCCATTCTCTCCCCGCGTTCCCGCTCTTAAAGCTCGCCAACCATGTTCTTCTCGGGCGCCCCCGCGGTCTAGTTCCATCCTCTCTTGCGTACATGGCTCTTCTGGGCAACCTCTCCTCCCTCATTCTCTCCACATGCCCAAACCATCTTCTCTGAATATCTTCGACTTTGCTATTCACTGGGATCTTGACGTTGGTCCGATTCCTGATCTCCTCATTGGTCACCCGGTCCATCCATCTCACCCCACAAATCCTTCTCAAACAGTACATCTCAAATGCATTTAACTTTTTTCGCTCTTTCTCTCTCATTATCCAACTTTCAGCTCCGAACAGTACTGTTGGCAGTACTATGGATTCATATAATCTGATTTTTAGTTTCATACTGATGTGGTTGTCTTTCCAGATTTTATCCATTTTATTCGTTACTGCATATCCCAGTTTAATCCTCTCCTGCATTGCTCGATAAGTGTTGTTGTCACTGGTAAAGTAGACTCCCAGGTATTTGAATTCATGTACTTGTTCAATTTGGCTGTTTGCAAGGCGTAGATCCACTACTTCATCTACTTTTCCTATTTTCATTATTATGGTTTTTGCTACATTTATTTTCAGATTGTATTTGTTGCATGTTTCTTCCACTCATTCTATCATTCTAGCCGCCTATTAAGGTGGTCCAAAAAATAAAAAATTTTAAATTTTACCTCCGCATGGCTGTTCCTGTTCCTACATCTATCAAACATCTCCATGCCAAATTTCAGCCTACACTGTAATTGAATGATATTTACTGGTCGCTATGAATTTCATGTTACTACTCATTTTCTAGTAGATTGATCTTCTGGGTTAAAAAATGAAATAAACAAGGGCAAATACTAGTTTATTTATTTAAAAACAGATTAAATCAAAGAAAACAACTTTTTTTTAAGAAAACAGAATAACTCTTAAAGAAAACATTAATTTTTATAAAACAAAAATGATATGTTTGATAGAAAATTACATTTATCACTCGTTTATAATATACATCATTACTTAGATTAACGCTTCATCACTGACTCCTTCAAAGACGATGAGTAGTCTTGGCGATGTTTTGCTACTAATCGGAGGATGAATTGTTTTTGTTCTTCATCCTTCGTCAAAGATGTATTATATGCCTTGATAAGGGCGATACCCTTCTCCGCCGAATCAATGACAACTTTTAGGTTGATCGCTATGCGTCGAAACTCTTGAAAGCAATCTTCCTCCGTCCAGGAATTGGGATCGGTCCTCAGGAAGGTATCCTCCGTTGCCTTCCTTCTTTCTTTCTTTAACAGATTGAAGATTCTGAGGGTTCTTTTGGTGACCATTTCATACAAAATCAAATCTTCAATGTTTCCTTCAAGCTTCACTCAACGAGTAACAGTGGTATTCTCGTTACGTTGGAGGTTTACGACCATCTTCCGTTTGATCTCGGCATCGACTCTAGGATCGAAGAATGCAAGGCCGATGAGATGCTCTCCAAGATACCACAAGTGCCGTTGAAGAGCTATGGATGCTACTTTGGAAATGGTCTGATTTGGGTATTTTTGCAAGATTTTAAGCAGCAGAATATCGTTGAAAGGAGCGTTGATTCCGACGGGGGCCTCGTTCCAAAAACGTGCGTAGACCAAGGCGATAAACAGAGGGAGCTCGGTGATATTCTCCGTCTCACGTGTTGTCAGCTGTAGTTGATGCTTGAACAGATAAATTTTGAGGACGTAGATGGCCTTGGCCATCCAGCGTGCATAGTGAGTTGGTCTTGGGCGGACCTTGACTTCTTTCTCATCACGGCACCCGAGGAAGGTGAGGCAGAGTCGTAGCAATTCCTCGTAGTCATCACGCGATTGTTTAGACTCCAGTGCCTTTGTGAAGTACTGGATCATTTCCTCTCGAAGCTGGAACATCTTTGGATCTCTGAATAGGTTGTTTGAAGCCTTCATGAAGGAATCCTTCTGAAGTGATGGTCATTTTTTCTGAAAACGTTTAAAGAGAGTAATTTCCGGGCCACCTGTGAGTCCAAGAAGTGCGTTGCAGGTGTTTGACAAGACGACTTCAAGGATATGATGTCGACAAGCGATCCAGAAAAGTTCCCTCCCTACTGCTTTTTCAATCTTGGTACAGGCTCCCTTGTGAAGGTCAGTATTAGACGCAGTTGTGTCAAATACGAGACCTTGGATCTCACCGCGAAGATTCCAGTCATCAATCGTCGAAATGCATGCCTTGGCCTGTTCTTCTCCTGTAGCTCGTTGTATTTTTGGCACGGCTAGGAGGTTTTCCATCCCATTTCCCGTTACGATTACCGCGGTTTGTTCGGCTGTTTCCTTTGCGTCGCCGATGTCGGGAAGTAGTTTCCCATCCCAGTGAAGAAGAAGGGGTCCTTCGAGAGAAAACGAAGCTTGATCCTCTTTGGCTGCTGCCTGCCTTGCTTGCCTTCTTGAACGACGGATGGAGCTGCGTGAAAGAGTCATTGTAGAAATATCATAGCCCAGGGCTTGAGCGACTGATGCAGCAACGAAGACTGCTCCTCGATCGGGAAGGTTGACACGATCAAGAGCAGCAACCACATCTGGTGATGTGAAGATATTGTTTCGTGTCGGAGGATGAGAGTGTACATCTGCTCTTCCGGTGGAAGTCGACGGACGATAATCATCGTCTTCAGCGTTGAATTCTTCAGTGGATGAAGTGGATGTGCTGGATGATGGAAGAGCAGCAGCTCCAGTCCTCTCTTTCCTTGTACCTTAGAGCTTTGTCAGCATCTTTCTCCTGTCGACATCTCTTACTGTATTCCTTGGCAAAATTAATCTTGTCAGGGCCTGCCATACTGCAGGTAAAGATGTCTTCTTTTTGCATCATCAGGATTTGGCGGTCTTCTTCATTAGCTATCACTTTCAAGGCGTCCTTCGAGGCAAAGTCGTAAAGCTCTGAGAGAGTCTTCTGGAACATGCTCTCTTTCACTCTGCAGCTTTGTAGCTGCGTCTTGCGGTTTTTCTTCAACTCAAGAAACTCTTCGTACAGCTTTGATAGCTTCCTAACGCAAGACTCGACTCCCTGTGTAACAATCCTTGCTCTCTGCCATACTTGGAGGGCCTCTTTTCAGGTCAAGATGTAGCTCTCTTTCAAGGTCTTAGACTGTTCATGGTGGTGAAACTGAACGAAACGAAGCACATCACCACATGTGGGTAGCCTTGCAGTTGATAACTCGTTGCTGGGCTTTCCTAGAACCCACGTTTCTGCAAATGAGAGAATACTTCTAGCCATAACCTGAAAAATGAGAGAAAATAATGCATTAACCGTTTAGCACCGAAGCACAATTATAAAAGCGTCAAAGTAAAAAATTACAAAGTCAAAATAAATAAAGTAAAAAATTAGCTACAGTGGATAGTGGTTGATGGGTAGGAAGATAGCCAAATTTTTAAAAATATATTTAAGAATAAGTAAATAATAAACTTCAAGAGACATAAGATATACAAATGCCTTACAATTTTAATAATTTAATTTAATAGCAACATCCTTACCGGTTATAAATTTGCATATAAAGAACATAATTATATATATTTTTATATATATATATATATATATATATATATATATATATATATATATATATATATATATGTGTGTGTGTGTGTGTGTGTATATATATATATATATATATATATATATATATATATATTATATACATATATACATACATATATATATATATATATATATATATATATATAATGTTATAATGTCATATTGTTTCAGACCAACAAAGACCCTAGGATCCACTCATGGCTGGTCTACCTAACTGTGTTCGTAATTGTGTATTGTGTATGTCCTCCGTGTTGGCGGAGGGGATCTACAATTTTACGTGGGTTCCGCACCACAAGAACATAAGAAATTTATGTAAAAAGTGCCTGTACATTGGCAACGACCAATTTTTACAAAACTAATTAATTATCAATTTAAAACTAATTAATTATCGATTTAAAACTACAGATAGAATCTCTAGATCCAGAGGATCAAGTCATAATAGACTACTATCCACAAATATTTTACACTCTATAGTTATTTATAACCAACATGCAAATATATCAGATCCAAAGAATCCAGTCAATTAAATTACGGTATCCATCAATACCAGTACCTTGCCAACCAAAAATAAGTCACGGTCCATATCGATTGCGGACCAACTTAAAATTTACAACCATATACATTACAATATATATATATTTAGGAGGAAAAGTGTAAGTTTGGCTGTAAAGACTGTACAGTAATGTAGAAATGTGTGTGCACCCATTTTGGGTCTCCCATTTCAAGGTGTTTGTGGGGCAAGTGAAGATCATGAGTTTTTCAATACCTCACAGTACAATCGGGGGCACCGCTTGTCAGAGGAATCTCTTTAAATGGGGTGTGTAAGGACAGAGAGTATCCCCTAACTCAAGATGCTGCCTCCCTATATCCCACAACACTTGTGTTGAGCTGTGGGATCTATCACCACAAAGCCTTAATTTTACTACCTTAAACTATACCCAATCTATCAACATATGCGTCTAATCGATTTTTAAATATGTTTATAGACGTGCTACTAATTACTTCTACCGGCAAACTATTCCACCTATTTACTATTCTATGCGTAAAAAAGTTTTTGGCAACTGCTGTCTCAAACCTTCTATTTGTCAACTTACACCCGATATTTCTAGTCCTATTATATTGAGATATTTTGAAAAAGCTATCTCTATATACGTTATCGAACTCATTCATAATTTTGAAAACCTGGATTAGATCACACCGTAGCCTCCTAGTCTCGAGTGTAGTCAATTTTAACTCCTTCAGCCTATCCTCGTTCGACTTTGACCAAAGCGACGGATTCATCTTTGTTGCTCGTCTTTGAACTCTTTCGATTTTGTCTATATCTTTGCGCATATGCGGATTCCAAAATTGGACCGCGTACTCCAGATGAGGTCTAACTAATGATTTATAAAGAGGAACTATAATATCGCGCCATTTGTACTCAAAATTCCGAGCTATAAAACCTAACACTTTGTTCGCCTTATTGACCGCTGCTGTACTTTGTTTCGCTACTTTTAAATCACCAGTGACTATAACTCCTAAATCTTTTTCCCGCTCTACGCTTGTTAAATCTTTCCCTGACATACTATACGCAAAATTACCGTTACGCGAACTTTTATGCAAAATTTTGCACTTATCCACGTTAAATCTCATTTGCCATGTGACTAACCAATCAACGATTTTATTCAGATCTTCCTGGATTTTAACTGTATCTTCGTCATTAATCGCCCCACCACCCAGCTTCTTGTCATCCGCAAACTTTGAAACTGTACTGACTAGGCCGACATCTATATCGTTAATATATATAAGAAAAAGCAAGGGGCCCAATACAGAACCCTGAGGAACGCCACTCGCTACATTAGCCCAACACGACTCCGCTCCATCAACGACCACCGCTGTTTCCTACCTCGCAACCACTCTTCTAGTCAATTTATTACTACCCCTGATTCCATGAGCCTTAGTTTTTTCAATGAGTCTTTTGTGCGGTACGGTGTCAAACGCTTTTTGAAAATCTAAATACACTACATCAACCGCCCGATGACTATCGTAAACGTCAACCACGCTTTGAAAAAATTCTAAAAGATTAGTTAAGCAAGATTTGTTTCGCCTAAAACCGTGCTGCGTATTTCTAACTAGTTTATGCAATTCTAAGTGTTCGACTATACGATCCCTAATTATTGATTCCAGTAGCTTACCTACAACAGACGTTAAACTGATTGGCTTATAATTTCCCGCCGCACCTTTAACCCCTTTCTTAAAGATAGGTGTTACGTTTGCTAACTTGAAATTATCTGGTACGCACCCCTCAGAAATAGACGCATTAAAAATCTTTGTTAGCGGCACAACAATGCTATCTTTTAATTCTTTTAGTTGTACGGGATATATGGAATCCGGCCCCGGTAATTTACGCGTTTTCATTTTATCAATATAGCGCATTACCTCCCCCTTCACTAATGACAATATTATCCAAAATATTACCATTATCAAAAGGTATTATGCCTATGACCGTAGGGATATTCGTTATATCTTCTATAGTAAAAACTGACGTAAAAAATTCGTTTAACAAGGTAGCCATTTCCTTGTTTTCAGAAACTAGATCTCCGTTAACATTTTTCAACGGCGCCAACACACTTTTTACTGGATTTCTATGGTTGGCATATTGAAAGAATCGCTTGGGGTCACGAGCTATGGAGATTTCAGATTCGCGCTTGGACTTTTTTATTACACTTTTCGCTTCACGCCTTAGAGATATGTAGTTGTTTCGTAACCACAAATTGTCTTTATCCCACTTATGTAGCCTATAAGCCCTATCTCTACTCTTTATAATGTCTCCTACTCTAGAAGTAAACCATAAGGGCTTGTTTTTACTTTCGTACGCTTAATTTTGTACGGTACACATTCCTCATTTATAGTCCTAAATACTGTTTCGAACGATTCCCACATTAGTTTTGCGTTGGAGTTCCCCATCACGTTTTCCCAATTGACGTGTGACAATTTATTTCGAAATTTACAAAAGTCTGCGTGCTGGAAGTTAGGAATTTTAGTCGAGTTAGCTGGTTTCGAGTGACTTACTGAGAGGACAAACTCTACCATATTGTGATCGCTATTGCTTAACGGTTCTATTACTTGAAGATCAGTAATTAGCCTATCATCCGTAGTTATTACTAAATCTAAAATACTGTCCAACCTCGTAGGTTCCCCAACCTGTTGAAGAAGAAAGCTTCCTCGAGAAAATTAACTAAACGATTACCTTCCGCGTCTCCCTGCATTGTATCGTAATTCACGTTGGCGCAATTAAAGTCACGCATAACTTAAGCCTGCTTACTACCGATTATTCTCTTTAGTTCACGATATAACGCTTCGTCCGTATCAGCTGTTTGATTAGGGGGCCTATATATAACCGCAACAAGAAGTTTGGAATCGTTCAATTTAAGTTCTGCTATAGTCGAATCTATCGGTTCTGGAATTCTGTGCTTTACTTCTATAACGTTCGCAATATTATCTTTGATATACAACATAACACCGCCTCCTCGCCTACCTATTCTGTTTTTAACAAAAAGTCTATAAACTTTAATTTGATACTCCCCTTCAAAGTCACGAGTTTCAGTGCTAAGCCACGATTCATTTATCGCAATTATATCATAGTCTTTACAAGCAATTGAAGAAAAAAATTCGTTTATTTTATTTCGTAGGCTACGAGCATTTAAGGATAGAACCTTCAAATTGTTTGTAATTGCGACACCTTCGCGAGCGCAGTGGAAATTTGTGGAATTTACGTTGGGACCGTTCGAGTTACGCCAGCCTGAAAAGAAGAGACAGTATTATGAAATAGTCTTCCTAAACGCGCAGCTCCAACGTCATTAAGATGAAGTCCATCTTCGAGGAACAAGTCCCTCCTGCCGTAGCAACTGTTCCAAAAATTCGCAAAATGCACTCTTTCCTGCTGGCAAAGAGACTTCTGGTTATTGTTAATATAGGTCGCCTTGCTGTAGAAATCGTTACGTTGGATAATTCGAGGAAGTATACCTGTTAAAACAATCTTATTAGTTTTTTCCTTTAATCGCTCTAGTAAGTCCCTGTACCTAGCCAGCAGTTCTTCCGACCTAGAATTTAAAACGTTATTAGTACCGCCATGAATAACATGCGTTGTGTCCTCGGCGGTACCGTCTGTAAAATGGTCAACACTATTAGTTATATCCTTGCACCAGGGTAGCAGTAACGGCGCCTCCGACGAGGGTTTCTCCCACAGTATTCCTCGAGCTGCCCTCGAACAATGGAATCACCAACGAGTCGTATTTCCGGTTCATCAGCATCATCGAAACCTAAAACAGAGAACTTATTGTTTGTTATTACTGGTAGACATGTCTTGGGTTTTCTCAATGGGGCTCCATTACGTACTCGAACGAAGAGTTGGGAACTAGTGGAAGAGAGAGGGCTATTAATACTATTTATATTATTAGTAGAAACTGAGACAGGAGGGGTCGTAACTGGAGTCTCAAGGGATTCTAATTTTGCCGTCAGGAGCATCACGCTTTCTTCAAGCCTTACTCTGGCCTCCTTCAAACGTTGTAACTCGTTCCTCAGCACTTCCATGCTTGAGCACCACCTGCAAACTAACTGTTCATTATTATTAGCCATTGTAAACACGTAAACAGCAAATTTCCCTTCACAGCGACTGCAAGTACTTGACGGGGGTGCCATGCTTTTAATTAGTTAAAAAACAAAAAACAAAAAAAAAACAAAAAAAAAAAACGAGCGTTTGGAAATTAATAAATTCCACCGTAGGTCTACCGCGTTCTTGAAACGTACAAACAGGTTCTTGTAACACAAATTTATACTTAATGAATATAGAATTAAGCTACCGACGAAAGATCTGTAAAAGAAGAGTATTTATAATACTTATCTGTCCGCGATTCTACCCGACTTTTTTCCTTTTTTCACACGGTGTGTGACCAGACTCTACCTGACCTTTCGAAGGAAGGAAAAATGAACCTTATGACTCCTCGTTTCCTGATAGATTTGAAAAACAAACAAGGCAAGCCACGTGCAGTAGCCTTGGTTTGATCAAATAATAAAGTACTGAGTAACGACAATAAATGAAATATATTCTTTAATGAATGATTAGTAGAACGACGTAATTTAGTTAAGAATGCACCGAACACTAATTTTTTTAAAAACACTTCAACGAAAACCACTTATTCAATTGATAACACTGGACACTCGATAAAACACGTCTATTCACAAGGAAAGACTGATCACATATATATATATATATATATATATATATATATTGGTGAAGGCCGCTTCTGGCAAGCTTCAATTTCAATTTAAGCAGAAAGCCACAGACAAGAAGGAAAGAAACATCCATCATGTTGGAGAGGGACTATATTTTGTACAATGAAACGTTTCAAGCACAAACTATGCACATCTTCAGGCAAAAAATTCTAAAAAGTTAAAACCAGAATATTAAAAACCATAATGAAAGACAAATATAAAATACAAAATAATGTAAGGAAAAAACCCAAACTGAAAAATTCACAAGCTTTTAAAACACTAAAATGAAAGTCACACACTAAAAAGAACACACCTTAAGTCTAAGAAGCACAGATTCCGATGCAAAACTAATACAAACAGAAGCATCTAAAAACAAGTTTGCGCTTGAAACGTTGCATTGTACAAAATACAGTCCCTCTCCAACGTGATGGATGTTTCTTTCCTTCTTGCCTGTGGCTTTCTGCTTATATATATATATATATATATATATACATATATATATATATATATATATATATATATATATTATATATATATATATATATATTTATTTATACTGAATAATTAATAATTAATAATTAATATATATGAATTAGTAATTATATATATGAATTAATAATTAATATGTATGAATCGATACTTCCATGAGATACTATTCCTAAGTCTTGAAGTTTGAACGAACTTAAAACCGTCCTCCAACAATTTTAAATTTGAAATGATGCATCAGTAAATGATTTGTCTGATTCACAAACAGCATTATACAAGAAATCGAACAATTGCATCATCCTCTGAAAGGTGGGCGGGGTCAATATGGCGTGACTGCCGCGTCTTCTGACAATGAAGCGGGTAGAAAAGGATTAGCTAATTAATTAATTGAAAATGTGAAAATCATAGCGACCTCTTATTATGTACTGAATCGACTGATATTTTGCACAAAATCACTTCACATCTAAAGGAATAAGAGCAGCCATGTGGAGAGCATTTCCAACTACTTTGAAATTTTACCACAAATTTTGGACCACCCTAAATTGCCTATATATAATCTAAAGTTGATGAAAATGACAATGTTTTCAGGGAACATACTGCTTAATTAATTTCTACTTTTTCATTGAGTAATTTCCTAATAAAAATATATACAAAAAAAATTATTAAAATATTTAAAAACGTTGAAGCCCCGAGCAAAGTTCATGTCACAGAAAGTAAATACATTTTATTTAAAAGAGAACAAATTCATTTTACAGTTTTTACATTCTAGCTTGGAAAAAGCAGCAGAAATACAATTAATATTAATATGAAGTTACAGAAAAATATTTATAATAAATATAGAAATAAAAACTGTGGGAGGAGCATAAAATCTGTAAGGAAAACTACCAATTTTAGCACTTTGCCCGAATTCAACACAAGATCAAATTTTATAGTTAATGCCTGAATGATATATAGGTCACCAACAAAAAAAATTATATAAAAATTAA
Organism: Bathynomus jamesi; assembly: GCA_023014485.1. Classification (NCBI taxonomy): domain Eukaryota; kingdom Metazoa; phylum Arthropoda; class Malacostraca; order Isopoda; family Cirolanidae; genus Bathynomus; species Bathynomus jamesi. Next base: position 197,533 of record JAJOZX010000136.1, on the reverse strand, counting down.
TTTAAAAATAAAAATTGTACGCGGAGCATACATATTTATAAGGGAAAAGTAACCACGTTTTAGCACTCTGCCCTTCTTGTCCAAATCCTCTCTGAACGAATTCAACACAAGATCAAATGGATTGTTTAAACCAATTTTATAGGTAAGGCCTGAATGATAATAGGTCACAAAAAAATATATAAAACTAAATTGAAAAATAAAAATTGTAAGAGAAGCATACAAATTTATAAGGAAACACTACCAAAGTTTTAGCACTCTACCCTTCTTGTCTAAATCCGTTCTGAACGAATTCAAAACAACGGGATCGAGTTGAAAAAGACCTTTGCTCATGTTAAAGTTATTTGTAAGTTGGTTAATAGCCTCTCACAATTAAAAAAAGATGGTGAGCTCCATATTACTAAAGCAGACAAGGCTAACACAATAGTTATTATTGACAAAGTGGTCAACATTAGAAAGATGAACGCGCTTCTCCAGGACCCCGCCACATACAGAAAACTTAGGAAGAACCCGCAGGATGACGTCATCAAATCATTCAATAGTGGCTTGAAACGCATTCTCAAAGATCATAAGGACTTAATTCCGCTTTACATGTCCAATTCACCTTCTCTTCCCTACCTTTACGGTCTTATTAAAACCCACAAACCTGGCAACCCTATGCTCCCTATTATTAGCTCGGTGGGCTCTATTACCTATAAACTCTCCAAATGGCTTGTCAAAGTCTTGTCCCCCATTCTCGGAACTATCTCTGATTCACATGTAAAAAATTCCGTGGATCTCACTGAAAAATTGAATAATGTACGCACTGAAACCAACGATAGATTGATCAGTTTTGACGTTTGTTCATTGTTTACAAAAGTGCTGATTGACGAAATGCTTGACTTTCTCTCCCGAGAATTACATAAGTACGACCTGCCACTACCTGCACACATCGTTTTAGAACTTATTAAGCTTTGCATCAAATACTGTAAATTCACTTTTAATAGCGAGTACTATCAACAGGTTTTTGGGATGGCCATCGGCAACCCCTTGTCGCCCCTCCTCTCCAATATTTATATGGATTTTTTCGAAATTACGTACATTCCGAGAATCCTTAGGGTTGGCATCCCATGGTTGCCGTACGTCGACGATATTTTGTGTATCTGGCCCATGAATCGTGACCTGGATGACTTCCTCCTTCAGTTAAATGATCAAGTCCCCTCCATTAAGTTTACTTTAGAAGTGGAACAAGACAACTCAATCCCGTTTTTGGATGTGCGTGTATATAAGGAAAGCCCAGGTTTTAAGTTTAGTATCTATCGGAAAAAAAAACTATTTGTCCTACGTACACTTTTACTCTGGACATGACAACCCCATTAAGAAGACCATATTTTCTTCAATGTTTCTCCGCACTCTTAGGATCGCCAGTCCGGAATACATCGATGCCGAATTGGAAAAAATCAACAGTATTGGAAGTGATCTGTGCTACCCACCTGCGTTTATTGAATCTTGTCTCAACAAGGCAAAACGAACCTTCTATCGTGTGAATAATAACACTCGCACTTTGTCAAAGGATATTTTAGTACTTCCATTTTTCCCAGGCTTTTTAGGCATTGCTAATGTACTTAAACTTTTGGATATTAATGTAGTATTTTCATAAAACAATACTGTGAAAAATAACATAGTAAAAAATAGCCTTACCAATAATTCAGGCATCATCTATAAAATTGGTTGTAAACAATGTCATTCCTTTTACATTGGTCAGACGCGAAAGGATTTGCACACGCGTGTAAAACAGCATCAATATTCCGTTAGAACGGGACAGTCGTCCAGTGCCCTTTTTGTCCATTTGTCAGAGTTATCCCACTGTATTCATTGGAATACTGCTTCAGTTTTGTTTCACTCTAGCAACATTGTTAATAGAAATATTCTTGAGTCTGCTATTATCCAACTTACAAATAACTTTAACATGAGCAAAGGTCTTTTTCAACTTGATCCCGTTGTTTTGAATTCGTTCAGAACAGATTTAGACAAGAAGGGTAGAGTGCTAAAACTTTGGTAGTTTCCTTATAAATCTGTATGCTTCTCTTACAATTTTTATTTTTCAATTTATTTTTATATAATTTTTTTTTTTAATATTTTTTGTGACCTATATATCATTCAGGCATTAACTATAAAATTTGATCTTGTGATGAATTCGGGCAAAGTGCTAAAATTGGTAGTTTTTCTTACAGATTTGTATGCTCTTCCCACAATTTTTATTTCTATATTTATTATATATATTTTTTTGTAACCTCTATATAGTCTTAAACTCTTTATTTACTTCAGTGTTCCTGAGGATGTGATTAGACGAAAGCGCTTGAGCACCATTCTGTGTTTCCTTTCCTTCGTGGTTTTATTCATCATAAATATTTTTCACGTGTTACTTTCGTGAAATAATTTTCATATATATATATATACTGTATATACACTGTGTGTGTATATGTATGTGTGTGTGTGTATATATATATATATATATATATATATATATATATATACACACACACACACACACATATATATATACTGTATATACTCTGTGTGTGTATATATATATACACACATACATATTATTTGAAATAATATTTGAAAATAATAAGAAAACAGGAAGTAGAAGCGTAGAAAATATCGTATGTAAATACTACGCAAAAGGGAACTGCAAATATCGGGATGGGCAATGCATATATGCACATCCCACATTATACAACACGCATTACAGAAGTGGATACTGTAAATTTGATAAGAAATGCAAGTTCCACCATCTTACGGTCTGCAACACCTATGCAAGATATGGGAGTTGCAAATATGGACAAAAAATGCGGTTACCACCGCCCTCAAAGGAAAGCAACGAATGAACAGGAAAAACGAACATCAAAGATAAGTGCCAATTTTTTAGACGCAGCTAACACAATTCAGTTGCTAAATACTATCCGGCAATTAAAAAATCAGCTGACAAATATAGGAATCCGAGAGCCGGACAGAAGGCACGTACAAAGACACTTCATGCGTTATCGGGACAACAGGTACCGACAAAGATAAAAAGAGGTAAATTCATGGAGGACCACAAGGCAACGAAACAGGCACCCCCATTGGAAAACAAATCGGAACCACCTGTATGCGAAAACGATAGAAAAAAAATAAAAATAATCCTAGCCAACATTCAGGGCCTTAAATCAAACAATTCCCCGAACAAAGTTTTATACCTGAAAGGACTCATGCAAGAATCCGGAACAGACTTTGTATGCCTCACGGAAACTCATCTCAAGGACTGCCAGCGAACTGTGAAAACTGTGAGTCCTGTATTGACAAAAAAGAAATACAAATTGACAACTATAACTTCCTCCGAGCCGACAGAACAGTGAGACGTAAAGAAGGATGTGCTATTTACACACGCGAAAGGCATATGGCTGGTTTTACCAGCCATGAGTGGATCCTAGGGTCTTTCTTGGTCTGAAACATTAAATGACTATACGTACCTCAAACAGCTACGTAGAATGTGTAGCAGCAAAATTTGAAAAATTAAATATGGTACTAATTGTAATGTACAGACCCCCAAACACGCCAACCTCAAAATTTTCAGATTCCATTACAGAGGTAAGAAACTTGGTAAAAGATCGACCCTCTCCAACCCCAAATATTTTTCTCTGTGGTGATTTTAATTTCCCATTCATGAAATATAAAAGGAGAGAAAAAATATATGTATACACCAGGACAAGGGGAGCACACGAGAAGACCAGGAGCAGGTAAAAATGCTACTAGCTCTAGCTGATGAATTTATGTTAACGCAAGAAATAACAAAAAACACAAGAAAAAACAACTGCCTAGATTTGGTATTCACAAACAACAGTAATCTAATTGATAAGGTAGAAATATCCCCAAATATGATATCGGACCACAACATTATTGAAATAGCAACTAATATAAAGGCAACAGGAAAGGAAAGAACACGCACGACAGAAAGAAGCAAATTCGAAATTTTTAATTTTCACTCCAAAGCTATAAACTGGGATGATGTTACATCCAGTATGGAAGTAATAGATTGGAAAACCATTTTCGAGGCCAAGACAACAGAGGAGATGCTAATGACTTAGAGGAGAAGACCATAGAAATTGTGGAAAAACATGACCCAAAAATATAACAAAGAGGAAAGAGAAGCAGGTTCGAGAGACAAAAGAGGCCATTGTTTCGAAAAAGAAAAAGGGTAACTGCAAAATTAAGTAACTGTAAAGACAACAACATCAGAAAAATATTAAATGATAAACTACAAAGTATCGGTGACGTCATACAGGAACTAATTGAGAAGCATACAGAAAAAGAAGACGACGCTATAAGAAGCGATAAAGGCTAACTCAAAGTACTTCTATAATTTTGCAAAAAGAAAGTCGAAAAACCATGCGACAATCGGACCTTTAAAAAACGAGAACAGTGCTTTATCTGATCATCTAACAGAAGTATCTGAAATATTAAGAGCTCAATACGAATCATCTTTCAGTATCCCAAAAACTGACAAATTGATATGCGATAGAAACGCGTTCTTTGAAGAATTACAAGGGGAAAGTATAACTAGGCTGACCATACGTACCGTTTTGAATGGGAAGGTACCGTTTTTTTTATGGGTTCTGTATGGGTTCTGTCACTGAAGAATAATTGTAAGCTCAATATGTTTATGTACTTACTTTTTCATGAATACAGAATATTACATAACCCCCGTCCCTTTTTTGCCATCCCAATGTCCCGTTTTTCTCTCAAGGAAATATGGTCAGCCTAAGTATAACGGACTTCGACTTTACGACGGATGATATTACACAAGTCATAGGGAAACTAAAAACACACTCAGCGGCAGGACCGGATAAATGGAATGCCACACTGATCAAAAACTTCATGAATGCAATCGCTGAGCACCTATACTGGATATGGAGACGATCAATAGACACGGGAGAATTACCAGGCATCCTGAAGGGCGCGAACGTAGTCCCAATATATAAAGGAGGAGATGGTTCTCGCTACAATATTTGAAAGAATAGTTAGATAAAAAATCTGACTTTTTGGAAACTCAGAAAAAATTCAATGATAACCAACATGGGTTTCGGTGAGGCAGATCATGCCTATCACAATTAATGGAACACTACAAAAAAATTATTGATGCCCTTGAAAGTAATGAAAACTATGATGTACTATACACAGATTTTGATAAAGCGTTTGACAAGTGTGACCATGCTATCATAATACATAAACTGAAATATATGGGCATAACGGGAAAAGTAGGGAAATGGATAATTTAGGGTGGATCGATTTTACATTTCTTTCGATTTCCATATTCTAATAGAGACAAACACTTGCGCATGCATGGGAAAATAGCCTCTGCAAAATCTTAGCTTAATAGGTAATCATCTTCTGCCCCCGGCAGAGCGATGAAAATCATATTTTAGTAGTCAAAAACGTATTTTTCTTATAATTTTTAAAATATTTCAATATGCATCAAAATTATTCCTAATAACTATAAAGTCGATGAAAAAGACCTCATAGGATCGTTTTTCCAAGCGCGTTGTCCTACGTTAATATCTTTTGCCCCCGGCAACAACGTCAAATGTTGAAAAAATAGGTAATTTATATACATATTTTCAGATCGGCTCTTTGTCTTAAATAATGCATTTATATATTTCCCATAGCATTTATATCGTTGCTTAGGCATGAAATAACACACACGCAAAATTTTATGACTCTAGGCTAGGGTTTAAAGGTCATCTCTGGTGAGTGCTGCCAGCAGCAGCTGCCACTGACGCGCCAGTCGAAAGGGTGGAGCCATTCGTATGATTGAAATGAAACTACAAAGGCCAGTTCAGTGGATCATATGCCTATTACACGGTAATGAATTATCACTGCGACACCTCATTCAAGACTTGGACGGCAAAACAACTGGGCCAATGGGCTTTACTGGACCAGTTGGAAAACAACTGAACGACTGCGAAAAACTTCCAATTACAGAATTCGATGCCATTCCATCTCCCGACATTGACATAGATGATGCCGAGTTGAGCACTGACCAAAAATATTTGTTAGGCATCTACAGAGCAGTGTCGAGCGGTAGCTGCTCTTCAGCTCTCGCGGCTCGAAATCCAGGTAAGATGGCGCATTCCAGGTGGCTGACAACAGCAAATAGATTTCTGCGCCTCTATGTTTCAACCAGTGAACCCTCCAGCACCTTCAACGAAATTGTGCGATTCATTATGACAGTTTACGCACCAATTTGGTTTAAGATAAAGAAAAACTTCAGTTTCACTGAGGGCGCAAAACATTTTTTCGAAATGATGTGTCTCTCTCAGACCATGCCTCAAAGATCTAAGACAATCGCCAACAAAGTCCTCCGTAGAAATTCTTTCTTTGCTCACCCAGAAAATATTTTGATCTCCATGCTACATGCCGATGAGCAACACATAAGAGAATTGGGATGGAGAAGAATATTAAAAGAACGATCAAAACATTCACCAGCGGGGGAAATTCGAGCCTTCGCCATGCCTGAGCTGCTCTACGATAGTCAAAACTATTACGAAATGATCAACTGGCAAACGGCTGAGGTAACCGAACCCCCCGTTACAAAAACAATACCTGATACCCGAATAAAAGAGTTTGTTGAGACGGGAGACCAGCCTGATGGACTGATCCCACTATTCCCTTGTCATACTCAAGCGGTCGAGAGACTCATCAAATTAGTAACCGAAGCCTCTGCCAGTGTAAGTGGAATAGAAGAGAGGGACGGATTCATCCGCTACCGTCTTCACTCCCGAACAAAAATTCCACGATTTGATTCTAAGAAAGATTACCGTATGTAAATCGACATGCAGCCAAAGGAAGGGTGGTTGGGGCTGGATAGGGTGGAACTCGACGTACAGCCACCTCCTCGTGGTGAGTTCTGGGTTGCTAATTTTATAAAATTAGCAAGCGAGGAGCTGTACTTAGTACTTATCGTACTTATAACATCGCATTAACGTAATTATAATCTACATTTAGACTTTTCTCGGGGACAGAAGATATTACTCTAGAGTCATAAAATTTTGCGTGTGTGTTATTTCATGCCTAAGCAACGATATAAATGCTATGGGAAATATATAAATGCATTATTTAAGACAAAGAGCCGATCTGAAAATATGTATATAAATTACCTATTTTTTCAACATTTGACGTTGTTGCCGGGGGCAAAAGATATTAACGTAGGACAACGCGCTTGGAAAAACGATCATATGAGGTCTTTTTCATCGACTTTATAGTTATTAGGAATAATTGTGATGCATATTGAAATATTTTAAAAATTATATGAAAAATACGTTTTTGACTACTAAAATATGATTTTCATCGCTCTGCCGGGGGCAGAAGATGATTACCTATTAAGCTAAGATTTTGCAGAGGCTATTTTCTCATGCATGCGCAAGTTTTTGTCTCTATTAGAATATGGAAATCGAAAAAAATGTAAAATCGATCCACCCTAAATTTATTGGATATATAATTTCCTTAGTGAGCGGCGGCAAGTCGTTACAGTACAAAGAGTATGTTCACCAGAATCATAGGTCCTCAGCTCAATACCACAAGGAATAGAGTATTAGCTCCACTACTCTTCATAATCATGTTAACTGACATAGATGAGGACGTTACCAGAGATAGCACAGTAACATCCTTTGCGGATGACACAAAGATCAGTAGAAAAATTAGAAACCAAGAAGATATAGGATCTCTACAAACCGACATAAACAGAATCTAAAAGTGGACGGAAGACACCAATATGAAGTTTAACACCGAGAAATTTCAAATGTTACGGTAGAGGAAAAGAGAAGACCTAAAATCCGTAGAATATTATACCCCAAATGGACAGGAAATTCAGAGAAATTCTAGCGCAAAAGATTTAGGGGTTGTAATGACAGATGATGCGAAATTTGAAACACAAAATAAGATAGCAGTAAACAGAGCAAAGATAATGACGGGGAAGATATTGAGAACCGTTAAACGAAGGGAGAGGAATGTAATGATTCCTCTATTGAAAACCCTGATCATACCCAAATTGGAATACTGCTCGGTCCTAACATGCCCATATAAAAAATAAGACATTAGAGAGCTGGAAGGGATCCAGAAAAGCTTCACAGCCAAGATCAACTGGTGCAAAGAATTAAATTACTGGGAAAGGTTACGCGAACTAGACCTCTATTTACTGGAAAGAAGAGAGAGATACACCATTATTCACACTTGAAAAATAATGGAGAAACTAGTCCCTAATCTTACTATGAACCCTATAACTCCCCAAAAAACGGTGGAAAGTAGAAACGGTAGACTGTGTCGTATTCCCAAATTGAAGGCGAGACAGGGAACATCCTTAACCCTGAAAGAAAATAGATTTGTGGTGAGAGGACCAAAACTGTTTAATCAGCTGCCCAAAGACCTAAGAAACACGAAGGGAGTTGCAGTGGACATCTTCAAAAAAAGATTAGACACCTGGCTCAGAACAATCCCCGATGAGCCGGGAGTACCTGGCTATGTGAGGTAAAGAGCACAAGAAACCAACTCACTACTTCACCAGGCCAACTCGAGAGGAGGGGCGACAAGCTTGACCTCCGCGAAATGAGGAATCATCGCGCGGAACCTTTGTAAGGTTGTATGGTAAGGTTGTAAAGTGTATATATATAATATATATATATATATATATGGGAATGAACTCAGAATGGTTCCCTGAGGTTTTATATGATACACACAGACCGTGCATGGAACAAGGAACTCTTCTAGGAAAATTAAATCCACTATAGTCGAAGTAAGTAATGGTAAATGACAAATACTATAGTTTTTCTTTTTCATGATGCTAGCCCGACGTGGGCAACGGGTCACTCGCAAAGAGGTCCCAAAACTATAGCTTCCCTCACCAGCCATCTGCAAAGCAGATAGGATCCAGGTTTGGGACAGGATCTAGGGTTTAAAGCAGCCTAGCCCAGCTACATTTAGAACCTCAATATAAGCAAAAGACTCGCTGCCTTCACGTCAGTTTGAATACATCAAAGAAAAAGGGGGAACTATTATATTTTTAGCCAAAAACCAAAACTTAAACCACAACTGGCAGAATTCAGCGTCCACTTTTTAAGGCACATAACATGTCCGTTTCATGATGGGTCTGTGTGTATCATAAAAAGCCTGTGTGTATCATAAAGAATTTCAGGGAACCATTCTGAGTTCAATCCCATCATGAAACGGACATGTTATGTGTCTTAAAAAGTGGACGCTCAAATTTGCCAATTGAGGATTAAGTTTTGGTTTTTGGCTAAAAATATAATATTTACCCCGTTTTTTATGTATTCAATCTGACGTGAAGGCAGCGAGTTTTTTGCTTATATTAAGGTTTTAAATGTAGCTGGGCTAGGCTGCTTTAAACCCTAGATCCTGTCCCAAAGCTGGAGCCTATCTGCTTTGCAGATAGCTGGTGATGGAAGCTATATTTTTGGGACCTCTTTGCGAGTGACCCGTTGCCCACGTCGGGCTAGCATCATGAAAAAGAAAAAAACTATATTATTTGTCATTTACCATCACTTATTTGGACTATATTGGATTTAATTATTTTAGAAGAGTTCCTTGTTCCTTGCACGGTTTATGTGCATCATATGTATATATATATATATATATATATATATATATATATATATATATATATATATATATGGTATATATATATATGTATATGGTGTAATGGTTATCGCATCTGACCGGCAATCGGAAGATCCCGGGTTCGATTCCCGGGTGGTTACCTCATTTTTTCATTTGTTTCGTTCTCTCTCTCTCGTCTTGCGCGGAATATCTCCTATACAAGCGTCGTTCTTTATGTTAATTATACTGCGTGTTTGCAGTTAAATGTATATAATGTTACGGCATGCGGAGGTGCCCCCTTGGGGCATTGGTTTCTGCGAGTATGTAGAAGAATTACGGCATTTGGAAGAGTGAGGCCCATGGTGTAATGGTTATCGCTTCTGACCGGCAATCGGAAGATCCCGAGTTCGATTCCCGGGTGGTTACCTCATTTTTTCATTTGTTTCGTTCTCTCTCTCTCGTCTTGCGCGGAATATCTCCTATACAAGCGTCGTTCTTTACGTTAATTATACTGCGTGTTTGCAGTTAAATGTATATGTATATATACATATATGTATATATATATTATATGTATATATATATATATATATATCTGTGTGTAATATATACATTAGGGTGGCCCAAAAAAATGAAAGTTCAAAATATCTTTCTCCACAAGGCCATCCGTGTTCCATATCAAAATGTAAGAACTCATGCCAAAAATTAGACAGATCATACAATATTTAAAGGTCGCGACCAGTTCCTATATTTTTAGGATTTTAAACAAAAATACAATATCAATGTTTATTTCAAAATTTAAATTCAACAGCACAGAGCACATGTTATGCCAAAATATACTAGAACACACTTGTCATAGCAGTTAATACGACTGCACTAAATCCTCGTATATCAAACAAACAACGTCACACCCGTTACTTTTTCTTCCTCGAAGCCAACTTCGTCGGAACTGGCAATCTTTTTCGGTGGCTGGCGACGAGTCGCAGTAGGTATTGTTTCTGGGTCTCGTCTTTCGTCAGCGCGGTATTGTTGGACTGAATAAGAGTGACTCCTCGTTCGGCACAGTCGTTGACGACCTTGAGGAGCCTGCACTTAGCCTTAAGTAACTGGTAAATGGGGTCTGTCAGCCAGAGGGAGGGAGGTTTTGACAAGAATGTCTTGGCTTCATCTTGTCCTTTCATGGAGAGTTTATCGAATATCTTCAAAGACCGGCTCGTGATGTACGACGCTAATGAAGAACGATGATCGAACACAGTCCCGTCCAGACGTCTCAAGAGTTTTTGGTTTGAGGGACGTAAGAAGTTGTCAACCATAGCTGCTTTGGTGATCTCGTCGACGCGATCGTCGAAGAGGGCGAGAGGCGCGAGGTGCTCAGAGAAGTACCACAAATGGCGATAGAAAGCCTTAACAGCCGCCTCCCTGATGGCACGGTCAGGATAATCATGGAGGAGAGCAATTAGGTTTAAGTCGTTGATGGGGGCCCTCTCTGGGAAAAGGGCCTCGTGCCAGTAGCGAGCGTAAATAAGAGAAACGAAGAGGCAAATCTTTGTGACGCCAGCTGGCTCCTGAAAAGGAAGATCTTCAGCGAGTATATTGCCTTAGCCATCCACCGCGCGTTGTGCATAGCGCCAGGCGCACGAAAGGACGGTTCTCCGTCGGAGGATCCCCCTAGGAATATATGACAGAGCTTAAGCAACTCTTCATAGTCATCCCGTGGGAGCTGGCTCTTGACTGCCTTTGAGTAAAATGACATCATCTCCTCTCGTAGGCCATCCGGCATGCCAACGAAGAGCTCGTCTCCAGCAGAACGGAAATAAACTATATTAATATCAGGCCAGGTCTTCTGGAAGCGTTTGAAGATTCCCACCTGAGGCCCACCGGTTGGTGTCAGGGCGACAGAAAATACGGCCGACAACATTACCTCGAACAAGTGATGACGGCACGCGATCCAGATGAGCTCCTTGTCCAGAGCCTTCTCAATTAGGGTGCACGCGCCCATATTCAGCCCAGTATTGGTTGCCGTCGTGTCGAAGACTAGTCCCTGGATCATGGGTTTGAGGTTCCATTCCTCCAGCGTTTGGACACATGCATTGCATTGCTCCTCTCCCGTGCCGCAGCCGATCTTAGGGACGGCAAGAAGTTGCTCTGTTTCACCACCAGTCACCAAGATGGCGACGCGATCCACAAGCTTTTTATTGCCGGCGATATCTGGAAGCAGTTTACTGTCCCAGTGGAGAAGCAGTGGGCTGTCCGGCGAGAAAACAGCCTGTTGAGCAGTTGCTACCGCCTCACGAGTGGTGACCCGCGCTCGTTGAATGGTGTTCCGGGATAGCGCCACAGACTGCAGGCCATGACCGAGCGCTTGCGTGACGGCTCCTACGACGAACATGGCAGCGCAGTCAGGGAGTTTCATTCGGCCGAGCACCGCGGCTACTTCCTTGGTCACAATGGTCTGCTTCGATTCCTTATTCCTAGGCTGATCTTGACTGGAAGTTGACGGAGCTTGGAAATCATCTTCGGACTCCGTCGTTGTGGAGGAGCTACAGATGTCAGCAATGGCGGAACGAGACGGAACAGCCTTATTCGCCTGTTGGGCGCTCAACATGCTTTTTTCCTTTCGAGCACTGGCCTGATCACTCCTGAGGCGCTTGCGAGTCTCCTTGTTCGTCAAGGTCTTGTCGATCCCGGACATACTCGCGCTCGAGGGATCCTGCTTTTGCATCCGCAGGAACTGTTTGTCTTCTTCGTCCGTCATAATACTGAGGGCGTCTTTTCGTGAGATGTCAAATAGTTTGGTGAGATTCTCCTTGAACTTTCTTTCTTTGATTCGGCACCCGTCTTTCGGTTTCAATAGGTTTTTCTTCAACCCAGAATACTCTTCATAGAGCTTCCGAAGCTTGCGCACGCCGGAGTCCACCCGCTGGGTCTGAATTCGTGCCTTGTCCCAGATTGTCAGCGCTCTGCCTATGGTGGCCTTAGCACTGTCACCGATTGTGGGTCCTTTCTGGTGGTGAAACATGAAGTTCCTGAGAATAGCCCCGTTTGTTGGCAGGTCAGATCCCAAGATGTCCGGGTCCGGCTTACCCAGGAGCAAAACTTTCGGACTGTTTCTTGTCGTTGTCATGGTCTTGGCCTGTGGAATGGAAGATAAAATGGAAATTAGAGTTAAAGAACCTATACATATGTTTTATGTAGAATATAAAACAAACAATTTTAACAATTTTAATAAACTTTTATAAATTTAAATTTTTTTTTAATTTTTTAAAATTTTAATAAACAATTCATTGTTCCAAATTGCTTATCAAGGTCAGTGCAGTAAATGAACGACAGAAAAACTAAGCATAGTGTCCGCCACTCACTGGTGAAAAGTTTAACTTGCCTTATTGGTGTGATTCACTGCGCGGCGTAACCCAGATGGCAGAAACACAACAAAAACACGTCTACACTTGCCGAGACTTGGCGACCAACTGAGCTAGTGGGAAGAGTGCATTGCTATCATATATTGATTCTTTGGATATAGGTTTACAGTCTACAGTGGCGTTGCTCGGCAAATATTTATTGTAGAACATAATGGTGACCCAAAATTACTGAAATTACAGCATTTAGATATTTTTACCTTGAGGTCGCGACCTCTAAATATTCGCCGATCTTCCTGATTTTTTGCATGAAGGCTTCTTTTGTGATATGGAACAGGAATAGCCTTGTGTAGAAGAGCAATTCAAAATTTTATTTTTTCAGTTAATTTTTGGCCACCCTAATATACATATATGGACATATATATATATATATGTATATATATATATATATATGTAAATGTATATATATACATATATATATATGTGTGTGTGTGTATATATGTAAATGTATATATATACACATATATATATGTGTGTGTGTGTATATATATACTGTATATGTGCATATATATATATATATATACAGGCGTCCCAAAAAAATGTATAGACACTTTAAATACTTATAAAGGCAGTGTTTATTAAAATACATTTCATTTTCAAAATGTAATAGAATCTACAGACATTATTTAATTGTTTTGTCAACGCCTGTTTTCAAACTGACGTCCTTTCTGGTCCAGGCACTACTGATAACGCGAAGCAATGGAATCGCAAACATCACGAAACATTTCGTTTGGTATTTGTGTGCATTCTCGTTCAATGGCTGCTCTCAATTCAGCGACTGTTGCAGGTTTTATAGCGTAGACTTTGTCTTTTAAGTATCCCCATAAAAAAAAGTCTAGTGGTGTGAGGTCTGGTGAACGCGGAGGGTATTCTACGAAACCCCTTCGTCCAATCCACATCCACATCGTGCCAAGTACCACTCGCAATACTCCACTCTTCGGTCCGGATCATCTTCATTAATAGCATGGACTAATCTTGGAATGTAACTTTTCCATTGACAGCGCTTCAAAATGCGTTGGACAGACGATTCTGAAATTCCTACCTCACGACTCGCTTGCCGCACAGATTTTCTTGGACTTTGGTGATACGTTTCCAGTACTCTTTCTTGCTTTGTGGGGCTTGTCGATGTCCGTGGTCTTCCGGAACGCTTCTTGTGGACATTCTGAACAGTTCCATCGGCTTCAAACTTATCTCTAATTCGAGTGATGGTAAGTCGCGTTGGTGGATCTGTTTGAAACTCCCTCCTAAACTGTCTTTGCACTTCAACTGCGTTTTCACACTTCCAGTAGCATTTTAGAATGAATTTCCTTTGTTCAAAGCTTAGTCTGACTGCTATTATTAATTCTAATGGGTTTAACTTGGAAAGAAGAAACATCAATTGAGCTATCAGCTGTTAAAGTGTGTATACATTTTTTTGGACGCCCTGTATATGTGTATATATACATATATGTATATATATATGTGTGTGTATATATATATGTGTGTGTATATATATATATAATATATTGTGTGTGTGTGTGTATATATATATATATATATATATATATATATATATATATATATATATATATATATATAATGTTACAATGTTTCAGACCAACAAAGACCCTAGGATCCACTCATGGCTGGTCTACCTAACTGTGTTCGTAATTGTGTATTGTGCATGTCCTCCGTGGTGGCGGAGGGGACCTACAATTTTACGTGGGTCCGAACCAGAAGAACATAAGAACATAAGAAATTTTTATAGTGGGCACACTAGTGGCCACTTCGGCCCATCGAGGCGGCTTCACTATGTAAAAACTGCCTGTACATTGGCAACGACTAATTTTTACAAAACTAAATAATTATACTATCAATTTAAAACTAATTAATTATCGATTTAAAACTAAAGATAGAATCTCTGGATCCAGAGGATCAAGTCATAATAGACTACTATCCACAAAAATGTTACACTCTATATCCATTTATAACCGACATGCAAATATATCAGATCCAATGAATCCAGTCAATTTCATTACGGTATCCATCAATACCAGTACCTTGCCAACCAAAAATAAGTCACGGTCCATCTCACTTGCGGACCAAGTCACAATTTACAACCATATACATTACAATATATATAATTAGGAGGAAAAGTGTAGGTGTGGCTGTAAAGACTGTACAGTAATGTAGAAATGTGTGTGTGCACCCATTGTGGGTCTCCCATTTAAAGGTGTTTGTGGGGCAAGTGAAGATCATGAATTTTTTAATACCTCACAGTACTATGGGGGGCACCGCTCGGCAGAGGAATCTCTTTAAATGGGGTGTGTAAGGACAGAGAGTATCCCCTAACTCAAGATGCTGCCTCCCTATATCCCACAACATGTGTGTTGAGCTGTGGGATCTATCACCACAAAGCCTTAATTTTACTACCTTAAACTGTACCCAATCTATCAACATATGCGTCTAATCGATTTTTAAACATGTTTATAGACGTGCTACTAATTACTTCTACCGGCAAACTATTCCAGCTGTTTACTATTCTATGCGTAAAAAAGTTTTTGGCAACTGTTGTCTCGAACCTTCTACTTGTCAACTTACACCCGTTATTTCTAGTCCTATTATATTGAGATATTTCGAAAAAGCTATCTCTATCTACGTTATCGAACCCATTCACAATTTTGAAAACCTGGATTAGATCAACCCTTAGCCTCCGAGTCTCGAGTGTAGTCAATTTTAACTCCTTAAGCCTATCCTCATACGACTTTGACCTAAGCGACGGAATCATCATAGTTGCTCGTCTTTGAACTCTTTCGATTTTGTTTATATCTTTGCGCATATGAGGATTCCAAAATTGGACCTCGTACTCCAGATGGGGTCTAACTAATGATTTATAAAGAGGAACTATAATATCGCGCCATTTGTACTCAAAATTCCGAGCTATAAAACCTAACACTTTGTTCGCCTTATTGACCGCTGCTGTACTTTGTTTCGCTACTTTTAAATCACCAGTGACTATAACTCCTAAATCTTTTTCCTGCTCTACGCTTGTTAACTCTTTACCTGACATACTATACTCAAAATTACCGTTACGCGAACCTATATGAAAAATTTTGCACTTATCGACGTTCAATCTCATTTGCCATGTGACTGACCAATCAACGATTTTATTCAGATCTTCCTGGATTTTACCTCTATCTTCGTCATTAATCGCCCTACCACCCAGCTTCTTGTCATCCGCAAATTTTGAAACTGTACTGACTAGGCCGACATCTAAATCGTTGATCTACAGATCTACAGAAGCTAAGGCTAACAAAGACCCTAAGATCCACTCTAAGGCTAGCCCGAGAGAAAGGAAAGAGTAGGGGGTTAAGAGAAGAGAAGAGAATAAGGGGTTAAGTAAGGAGCAACACCTATCATTCGTGGGTTAACATTCATTCAGAAAAAGAGGAAAAAAGTCTCACCATCATCATCCTCCGGCCACTGCCGACAAGTCAGAAAAATAGTCGGAGAATAGGAGAGGGGTGAAAGATGAAAAGAAGTAAAATAAGAACGCTTACAAACCATGCAAACACAGTCTTAACTCACTGTCATACCATGCAAACTACAAACATGCAAGTAAGAGATAAGAAAAAAAAAAAAAGTAGGTAAAGTTAAACAAAAAGTGGGTTAGTTTACGCTACGAGCTACATCTACATTCGTGTTAGTCTAATTTTTTTTTTTTTTTTTTTTTTTTATTGCTGGCATCACACGCTGGCATGTCACAAGCTGGCATTCATCGTCAACAGACTCATCCTCGAGCACCACCACCAGAGCTCCTGTTGTAACTTTTTTTTTTAATTAAACAACGTTAATACTTTTAAAATGTCTGTCAAGACGGTTCTTAAACATATTAACGCTGGTAGAATGAACGACTGACGCGGGAAGATTATTCCATTTATCAATTACTTTAAACGTAAAGAAGTTTTTAGCGATATTAGTAATGAAACGTCTGCCACGCAACTTAAATCCGTTATTGCGAGTATTACTATTATCGAAAGTGAACAATTTGTCAAAATTTACGTTATCGATGTTATTAACGATTTTGAAAACTTCAATAAGCTCCCCCCTTAATCTCCTAGTTTCGAGTGAATACAAGTCTAACTCTTTAATCCTATCTTCATAAGGCTTATTGCGCAATGACGGAATAAGTTTCGTGGCACGACGCTGAACCCTTTCTAACCTATCAATATCCTCACGCAAGTACGGGCACCAAAACTGAACGGCATATTCTAAATGAGGCCTGACTAGGGACTTGTAAAGGGGCAATATAATATCCTTCGATTTAAATTCGAAATTACGCGCTATGAAGCCTAACATCCTATTAGCTTTTGCGCAAGACTCCAGGCACTGGTTCCTAACCTTTAAATCTTTAGTTACGCGTACGCCTAAATCTACTTCCTCGTCAACGCTCGCTAACTCCCTATCATCCATCGTGTACGCGTAATTATTGTTGCGAGAACCTATATGCAAAACTTTACATTTATCTACGTTAAATTGCATCTGCCACTTATCCGTCCACTCCATAATCCTATTTACATCGTCTTGGATCCTATTTCTATCGTCCTCGTTAACAACCTTACCGCCTATTTTAGTATCGTCCGCGAATTTTGACACGTTACTAGTCAATCCTACATCTATGTCGTTAATGTAAATTACGAATAACAATGGGCCTAACACTGAACCCTGTGGGACACCGCTACCTACATCTAACCACCCCGATTCACTACCATTAACTACGACCCTCTGCCTCCTAGCACGAAGCCATTCTTCTAACCAGTTAGCTACCTGACCGCGTATACCGTGCGCTTTAACCTTCGCAATTAGTCTCCTATGCGGAACTGTATCGAACGCCTTTTTAAAATCTAAATAAATAACGTCAGCTGCCCTATGCCTATCGTATTCGCGCACTATTTCGTTATAAAATTCTAACAAATTAGTTAAACAAGACCTATGGCGTCGAAACCCGTGCTGACTACTATTAATCAAATCTCTACTTTCTAAGTGATCGATAATACGATCCCTAACTACGGATTCCAAAAGTTTACCGACAATTGACGTTAAGCTAATGGGCCTATAATTGCTAGCTACCGCGCGGTCGCCTTTTTTAAAAATAGGCGTGACGTTAGCTAATTTAAGTCTTCAGGAATAATCCCCGTTTCGAGTGACTGATTAAAAATCTTCGTTAAGGGGCCTACGATAACGTCTTTCAAATCTTTCAAATGTCTGGGATAAAAAGCGTCAGGGCCTGGAGCCTTGCTAACTTTTAGCCTATCGATATAATGCGCAATCTCAGCCTCGTAAACAGTTATTTCATCTAAAATAGTCTCGCTACTAAATGGAACGATATCGTCACGTCGGGGACATTATTTACGTCTTCTACGGTAAAAACTGTCGCAAAAAAGTTATTGAAAATACCCGCCATCGCCTGAGCGTCAGAAGCCAAAGCGCCATTAACATCCACTAGAGGGCCTATGTTATCTTTTACCGGCTTACGATTATTTACGTATTCAAAAAACTTTTTTGGATTATGTTTACTATCCGCAGCTATATATCTCTAAATTACGCTTGGCATTCCTAACTGATCTTTTAACCTGACGTCTAAGCTCGATATATCTATTAAAGTTAGCTACCTGCCATTGCGCTTGTAAGTCTATACGCTCTATTACGCTCGTTTATGAACTCGCCTATTTCCCTAGTCCACCACTTCGGCCTACCACGATTTCTAACGCGCTTGGGCCTACGAGGAATAAACTCCCTTTCAATATTCCTAAAACTTTCTTTAAACGCCACCCAACGCAAATTTGTGTCATTACCCATAAATAAGTTATCCCAGTCCACTACTCTCATCCTATCAGCAAAACTATCAAAATTAGCCCTACGAAAATCAGGGACTTCTATTACGTTACTATCCTGGTGTTTTCTATCAATAACTTAAACCTAAGAATTTGATGATCGCTACATCCTAAACTCTCGCCTACTTCTAAACCTTCGACTATATTCTCGCCGTTCGTCATCACCAAATCTAAAATATTATCACCGCGCGTTGGTTCGGTAACTATCTGTCGTAAAAAGTTATCGTCCATAAACTCAACCAATCTCAAACCCTCTTCATTACCCGTAAAATTCTCGTAATTAACATTAGGGCAGTTAAAGTCTCCGACAATTATACTATTCCGATTGTCAATAAAATTACCAAGAAGTGAGTAAAATCTAGTATCTATATCGAGGGGTTGAACGGGAGGTCTATAAACAACACAAAATTAAAACTAATACTACGGCCCTAACTTCAACACAGATCGCATTAATTGCTGCCGGAAAATCTAACTTAACCTCGATAGCCCTAAGGGAATTACGAATGTACAGCAAAACGCCGCCTCCAAATCTATGTAACCTATCATTAGTAAAGTTTAAAACCCGGTATATCAAGTTCCCCCAACAAGTCCCGAGTCACGGTATTTAACCAAGTTTCAGTGATAGCAACTATATCATAGTTGCCGGAATAAATTACCGCCTTAAATTCATTTAATTTATTTCTAATACTACGCGCGTTGCAATAAAAGACGTTTAAGTTATTTTTTACCACGGGCCCGCGTTTTAAACTATTTATCACGTCGGCCCGCGTTTTAAACTATTTATCACGTGGGCCCGCGTTTCCCCGTCGGGCCCGCGTTTCCCGGACCCACAACGTTTAAAGAAGGCTTCGACCTATACAGCTTTCGCACGTTTTCGTCTATTAACCTACCTAGCCTAGCATTACCTATTTCATTAAAATGCACCCCCATCTTTTATAAAAAGGCTAGGATCATTGAATTCGGACCACAGCTTTACGAAGGGTACACTTTCCTCAGCACAAATCTCTTCTAATTTGTTATTCAAAAATATTGTTTTGACGTAATTCTAAGACCCAACCGTGCCTAGGGGTAATACCTAGAACTAAAGACCTATCTGACCTCGCCTTCAGGGACCTAATTAACCCCCTATATCTCTCCAAAAGGTCAGGCACTCTCGTATCGGGCCTATACGAGTCGTTGCCTCCTACCATCGTCACCAACATTGAGTGACGGGAAGCAACGTCAACCCTATCCACTTCGTCTCTAACTCTGTCAACCCTGGCCCCTGGAGACAGACCCTCCTCCTATTGGTTGGATTCCGTTTAACGAACTCGTCCATGTGGCGCACTAAAGAGTCCCCAATTAAAATAGTTTCCCCTTCATTCACATCCCTTTCCAAATGGGCGAAAGGGTTCGAAACCTCGATAGGGGGGGGATTCCTATCACCTAATGTACGCGGCCTAGCTCCACCCTTAACCTCTCTAAATCCCTCGCTATCTACTACTCTCGGACTAACCTTAACGTCTTCCTCGACTCTATCTAACCTTCCCGACAAGCTACCTAAACTAGAAACTAAGTTACGCACCTCACCCTTCAAATTACTAACTTACTAAGGGGCCCAATACAGAACCCTGAGGAACGCCGCTCGCTACATTAGCCCAACACGACTCCGCTCCATCAACGACCACCCTCTGTTTCCTACCTCGCAACCACTCTTCTAGCCAATTTATTACTACACCCCTGATTCCATGAGCCTTAGTTTTTTTCAATGAGTCTTTTGTGTGGTACGGTGTCAAACGCTTTTTGAAAATCTAAATACACTACATCAACCGCCCGATGACTATCGTAAACTTCAACGGCGCTTTGAAAAATTCTAAAGATTAGTTAAGCAAGATTTGTTTCGCCTAAAACCGTGCTGCGTATTTCTAACTATTTTATGCAATTCTAAGTGTTCGACTATACGATCCCTAATTATTGATTCCAGTAGCTTACCTACAACAGACGTTAAACTGATTGGCCTATAATTTCCCACCGCACCTTTATCGCCTGTTTTAAAGATAGGTGTTACGTTTGCTAACTTGAAATTATCTGGTACGCACCCCTCAGAAATAGACGCATTAAAAATCTTTGTTAGCGGCATATATATATATATATATATATATAGGGTGTCCCACAAGTCCGGCATCATAGGAGAAATTCATACTTTTCTATTTCTACAAACCATAATTCATACTTTTCTCTTTCAACAGGCCATAATGTCTGTGAGCATGGAAGAACGAATCCAGATAATTCTACTCATAGGAAATCGGAGTCAAAGAGAGGCCGCTGCTGAATTTAACAGACAGCATCCAGACCTCGAGCCAATAACACAGAGTTGTGTTAGCAGACTTGTTGCAAAGTTTAAGGAAACAGGATTCATAGACGATAAACCACGCAGTGGACCTTCAAGGAGGTCCACTGGCGATGATACAGCTACTGCTATCCTGGCTCATTTTAACAGAAGTCCCAATAAGTCTCTTCGGCGATTGTCCGCCGAGACAGGAGTGTCGAAAAGTAGCATCCATCGCATTCTTCAGGCTCACAAATGGCATCCATGCCCCTCAGGGCATTGGTTTCTGCTCGTATGTAGGAGAATTACGACTTCTGATTGATCGAGATCCTTGGTGTAGTGGATAGCATATCTGACCGGCAATCGGATGATCCCCGTTTCGATTCCCGGGAGGTACCTCATTTTTCATTTGTTCGTTCTCCCTCCTCATCTTGAGCAGAACGCTCTTCTACACAAGCGTTGTTCTTTACATTTATATACAGTATATATGTGTGTATATATATATATATATATATGTATATGTATGTATATGCACGTGTATGTGTATATATATATATATATATAAATATAATGTTTATATATGTATATATAATGTGTATATTTATATATACAGGGTGTTTCAGTAGGAAAGGTCAATACTTCGGGAGGTGATAGTATCAGTCATTGTGAGAAAAAAAGTTCATATGAACATGTGTCTAATTCTGAATGGTTACATTGATAGAGCTGTTTGAATCTACAAATACAAAAGCATTGTTAACCCTTTACTGCCCAAAAGGACAAATTTGTAACCTTTCAAATACACGCATTCATAACTTAACCCTACAAAATATTTGGGCAGTAAAGGGTTAATGGTAATCAAGAAAGAGAAACCAATTACTGTTTCTAACATTTAATGTTTAAAAACTGGCATTTTGAATGATATCAGATACAAAAATGACAAATTTGTTACAGTTTACAATACGTTTTCGAAAATCCCACCGTCAACCTCAATGCACCTTGCAATTCGTGTGCGAAGATCGCGTATTGTTCGTCTGAGCTGATCTTGACGTTCCTTTATGCGGGCAGCAGCATCCAAAATGCGCCCGAGCAATTCGTCTCGTGTATCTACCTTTCTTTTGTAAACTTGACTTTTCATCCACCCCCACAAACAATAATCTAACGGAGAGAGGTCTGGAGACCTTGGTGGCCATTGAATGGGACCACCGCGGCCGATCCATCGACCAGAGAAAGTTTGATTTAGGTATTGCTTCATCAGAAGGGTAGAATGTGGAGGAGCTCCGTCATGCTGAAAGTACATACCAGCGCCTGTAGCCAAAGGAACATCCTCCAATAGTCCTGGCAATTCATTGTGCAGAAATTCTAAGTAACTTTGTCCTGTAAGACGATTCTCTAAAGTAACAGGGCCAATCAGCTGATCATCGATGATACCGCACCACACATTGGCAGAGAAGCGATGTTGAAAATTTGTTTCTACAGTGGCATTTGGATTTTCGTCTGACCACCGATGAGAGTTACGAGTGTTGTTGATATCGTCACGGGTGAAAGTAGCTTCATCGGTGAACAGTATTAATCGAAGCAATTGGCGATTAGCATTTACCCAATGACAAAATTCCAGTCGCATGGCAGCGTCTCCTGGTTGAAGGTGTTGTACACGCTGTACATGATATGGATGCAAGCCTTCCTCACGTAATGTTCGCCATACTCTTGTGTGTGGTACACCGAGACGTGTAGAAATTCTTCGTGAGCTAGTAGTAGGACTACGCTCTACCAACTGAAGGATGTTTTCCACTTCATCCACATCTTGTTGACCTTCACGTTCAGATGAAACATGAGCGCTGGGAAATGTACTAATCTCACGCAATGTGTTGAAAACCCTGGTAAACACTCTTCGATCCGGAATTCTGCGGGTTCGGAAACCTTCGACGGTATTCTGAAACAGCAGCTGTTGCACTTCCATTGCAGAAACCGTAGACATACACTATATCTGCATATTCGGCACGTGTGAAGGTGTGTGGCATTCTTAACACTGCATCAAACACCAAATAATGTCACTCACAACAGTCAGCTGTCGATTGGCTTATGTTACATGCTTACATTACAGCTTACATGGTTCAAGGTTAAAGGAGAGGGAAGTGGGCGGAAGAGCTGCGCGCGCATCAGATTCAAACAGCTCTATCTCTGTAACCATTCAGAATGAGACAAACGTTCATATGAACTTTTTTCTCACAATGACCAATACTATCACCTCCCGAAGTATTGACCTTTCCTCCTGAAACACCCTGTATATATATATGTGTGTGTATATATATATGTATATGTATGTGTATATATATATATATATGTATATGTATGTGTATATGGCCCTGGGGTGGTTCGAATCGACGGGGGTTCTGGTTGGGAGGCAGCAACGGATATTTCTCGCGATAGTTTTCTTCTTTCACATTCTAATTCTTTTCTCTCGCTACAGGGTCGACAGTTGTTAATTCTTCTCTTTCTATAATACTCTGATACTTTCTCTTGGTTCTAAACTTATCGACTTTACTGACTAAATTCTTCTGAAGAGAGCCCAACTCGAAGAGGAAAAATAAAAAGTTTCTCTCACTGTAATTTACTTTTAAAAAATGTATAGGTCGTGCTCTGAATTTACAGGGGTAGAGGTTCGACCTCTTTCGACCATGGCTCAGGCCGGAATCTAAAAAAAATTAAGGAGGCAAGGGGCCTCTGCCCCCTCCTCGCAGCGAGGCTGCTAACAAGGGAGTCTCGTAGTAGTGACCAAAGAAGAGTGAAGTAATGAAGTGAAGTTAATTTTACAATTACATGTATCATATAAGTCTAAATGTTGGGGGAATGCAGTTGAAGGTTAAGTTCCCCCTTTAAACACATGATCAGATGTTTGAAAGATTCCAAATAAAAATCAAAAAATAAAAATAAAAACTAATCGTATTTTCGCCGAGTATGCATTTATGAAGGCGACATAATTTCGTAGTAGTACATAAATACAATTTAAGTACATGACTGAGTACATTTTAAATTTTGGTTTATTACAATTACGATTACAATTACCAATTAATTCATATTCACTTAGTATCGTTTACTTACAATTCCATTTAAAGTACATTACGTCGTTTACAATTTTTACAGTGTTTTTATATTTATATATAGTTATTATATATGGTTATTAGTACAACACAAAGTACATGGGCACATACGAGGTAATTTATACACAACATGACACATGATTATACATAATGCATGATAATGTGTTATAAATTGAAATTAGAGCGAGAGGAGATTTTTCGTTTTCAGATGTTCAATTCATGCTGATTAGCGGAATTCGACCATTCGCCTAAGCATTTATGATTATCTTGCGAGAAATTAATTAATTTAAAGAAAAGAAATAAAAAGAATACATGTGAAGGGATGTACAATTGTACAATAGGGTGGATCACTTTTCACTTTTTTATAAAATTATAGCTGGTCAAAGTTTTTCCCATGATTTGGTTCAGTGAAAGTACACTGACACCATTTTTACCAAAATCGATCAATATTTAGGGGTCGCGCATCGACCTTGAAAATTTCAATTTTGGAAATTTGGCCAAATTGACAATTTTTTACTGAATAAAGATAAATCATCAAATGACCATATTTTCTGAATCCTCTCAGTGAAAGAAATCCTCTCATATACTTACCAAGTTGATAGGAAAGTGGTTTAGAAGTTATACTCACCTTGAGATAGCATTAAAATTTAAAATACCGTATTTGTCCCCGTACCTCCATATGCTGTCTGCCATTGTCTGCTTTTTAGGATAAGATAAAACGAATAAGGAAAGATCAAATGTATTTTGTATTAAAACGGTTTACCGATATCACTAAAGGCACTTACTCCGGTGCCCCTAACTAGGTTCAAAAACTGTATGAATCGTGGTTAGAACACACGTCATGTTAAGGCGTGCGCCATGTACTCTCTCTGCTAACTCCCTTTCCCTCTGCGCTACGTCATCTTGGCAAGTGACGACTTCTTGAAGTCACCGAGTTCTTTCCGGCTCTTTTCCACGAGCTGAAGAAGACCCTGCAGCTGTGACTCGTCTTTTGTGACAGTGTTCGCGTAATCTTCTATCAGTTTTTATCCCTCTCTCTCTGCCACGTCGTTGGTACTTTCAGATGCGAGATGACATTCTTCAGATCGCAGTAGTTCTTATCTTGATCCCACTTATTCACCGGCAGAGTGAGCCACGTAGACGCGCACACCTGCAGGCCTGTGAACACGAACCACCATGACTCATCGATCAGGTCCGGAAGGCGCGTCGTGTCATCAACCGAGACGTTGCCATACGTGAAGTCCTCGGGCACAGCGAGGCGGCACAGCTTCTTTGCCATCTCGTGCTTCACAGTGTCTTCCACTTTGTCACTGCAGAGGGCGAAAACAACGGTCTGAGGCCTCAGATACCACAAATGCCGCCTGATCACTGCCAGTGAAGCCTTTGCAATCTCGCGATCCACAGCCCTGTACTGCAGAAGACGCTGGTACAACACAAGGTCATTCAGCGGGGCATCGCTGCGACACGAGCCGCCAGCCAGGCAGGTGCGCAGAGGAGTGCAGTAAATAGTACCACTCTCTGAAGTTTCTGTACCAGCTCGTCGTCGAACTCCAGCTGACCGCTGAACATCAGGAGCTTCGTGTAGTAGATGATCTGAAACGAATACGCACTGTGATGTATAACTACCGATACCACTCCATATAAGTTTGTTTAATGGTAAATTATTTATCTTATTTTTTTCTGGTAGGGACTTCAAATGGCTGTTTGCAGAAGGCAATACAATATTTAACTTCTAATTCAAAATACCAACCTTGGCCATCCACCTCGCATGATGGTAGGCTCCTGGGCGCATGAAGTGTGTGCCACGACGTGGCTGGGCCCCGAGTACTAGGAGTGTAATCTCCGCCACTTCTCGGTAGTCTTCTCTGACAAGACCAGAAGCGGTGCCGAGGAACTTGAGTGCCTCATCTCGGAGCTCCATCAGCCACGTCACCTCCGCCAAATGCTCGATCTCCAGCTCGCGATAAGTCGAGAGGTCGAGCTTGTCCCACCTGAAAGGGGAGTTATGAAAATATTGCATGAAAACGACTGAAGTTTCCCTTTTCGACTGCTATTAACATCATTAGTAGAAGGACGCTGATATCTCAATTGCTCTGGAGGCAAAAAATCATTGGAGAAAACAAATGTGCCTTAGACTTGAAATTCACCTTCTCAGATACTGGAACAAAGGTTCAGTTGGTGCTGTGGTTCTTCCAAAACGCGGTGATGACCACTGCCCCCACGATGAGCTCCATAACGTGATGGCGACAGCCCAGCTGGAAGAGCGGTTTACCAAGCATGTTCTCCAGCCGGACCACCGCACCCTGCACCCTCCCCGTATTGGAGGAAGTTGTGTCGAAGCACAGTCCAATCACGTTGTTCTCGCATCCCCAGTCTTTGAGAGCACGAAAGGTCGCCTGGGCCTTGGACAGACCGGTGCCGTCAGCAACAGTCGGAACGGCCAGCAACTTTCCTTCTGTGCATTGGGGAGCTCCGGAGATGAGAATCGCCTGGCGGTGCTCCAATGATCCAAGAGAGTCCTGAAACGTATGTCATACATGCCAATCCATTATCGTCCACTGGAATATGTCAATCCACTGTCGTCACTGGAACATGTTAATTCACTGTCGTCCACGGTGAGGGCAAAACTGACCTTGATTACTTTGCCGTCCCAGTGGACGACAGCATGCCTCGGAGATACGAAGGATTTCTGGACAGCTATCGACACTTCACAACGATGTGCCACTCTTCCACGGCGAGACGTGTCCTTCGAGATACTGAATTTGTCCAGGTCTGCGGGCGGATCTGCCGAACGTAGGACTGCCGCCACGACACTTGCCACCTATGTGCGAAATTGAAAGGAAATTGACAAGGATGCGTATGGTTTTTATGTGACAAAATAATCACTAAATTTTCCGTCGTTACGTCTATTATATATTTGTCAAGGAAAGATCATTACTGATATATACACACCTGATTATTGGACATCCGGAAGCGATCAGCCAGTTCAATAACAGCCGGTGCATTGACGATGCGGTGAGGAAGGCTGATTGATACAGTTGATTCTCTCGGCTGTCGGTATGGTGGTTCTAGCTGTGATTCGGAGTTGCTCGATGATCTGCTTTCTATAGATTCATCGTCGCTCTCAGCTTCAGTTCCTAATTTCGTTTTTGAGGTACCTGGCTCATCACGAGATTGTTGTCTTGAGAGTTGCCGTTTTCTCTTGACAACGAACACTTTATCATTCCTACTCATTGTTGCCTGGCGCAGTTTTCTTTCGCAGTTACGCCTCGTGATCGTCTTTATACGTGCCATGTTCCAAAATGCCAGAACATTGGCCACCGTGTCTTTTACGGCGGCCTTCCTGTCAGTAGTTTCCTGCTTGGCATAGAAGAAGTACTGGAGAACTTGATGGGTGGTTGGCAATTTGGCACCACCGATCGAGGAAGATGGCTGACCAATTAAGAAGACGTCCGTGGCTGACCTTAGAGAAGGTGGTGCTGTTGTTGCTGCTTTCTCTTTTCCAGAATAAGTAACTTTCAGAGTCTTCCCACTCCTGGTTGTTAACAGTTTATCCATTGTACTAAAGTCTAGACTTATCAAACAAGAATGAATTGACATAGTTGATCTGTAAAAAGCAAACTGTGATTAGTAAAAATATTGGTCATAGACATAGCGTGTGTGTGTAATTGGGATTTTAGGATGCGCCAGCTACTGATGCTATGATTACGTCCATAACGGGGGAAAAATAAGGTATTTTAAATTTTAATGTTATTTCTAGGTGAGTGTAACTTCTAAACCACTTGTCCGATCAACTTGGTAAGTATCTGAGAGGATTTCTTTCACTGAGAGGATTCAGAAAATATGGTCATTTGATGATTTATCTTTATTCAGTAAAAAATTGTCAATTTGGCCAAATTTCCAAAATTGAAATTTTCAAGGTCGATGCGCGACCCCTAAATATTGATCTATTTTGGTAAAAATGGTGTCAGTGTACTTCCACTGAACCAAATCATGGGAAAAACTTTGACCAGCTATAATTTTTTAAAAAGGTGAAAAGTGATCCACCCTATTGTACATGTACGTAACGATGTACGCAATCATCAGGGGACATGTACGAATGCACAAGTTTTGTACACATATTGGTACGTAACACGATAGGTTGTGTGCGTAATATAGACACGCGTAAAATATGGACTGATAGGTTGATAGGCATCAGTTGACAATAGGTAGGACACAACATATAAATAATGACGTATAGAGAATGAAGTTTTTTTTGTTATTATTATTAAAGAATTTACCATACATTGAACATGAAAGATATCCATACACCAAATGGGTGATTCAGTATTCGCGGTATGGAAAACGTGAAGAGAATTAATTTACTTTATGACGTCATAGTTATTCACATTATGGCATATGTACAGTGTAAGTCATTATTAGAAAAGATGAATTAGAGAAATACAGTAATGAATAAAGAAGTACAAATCGAAATTCAATCCAAAACTTAGGCCAGAGGCAGTTTTGCAAGCAATACTCTGCAGCCAATGTACCAAAGAGCGAACTGAGGCTGTGGAAATCATTCTAAAGCTTAGAGGAACATCACTAGATGGTGACCAGCTGGGAGACTGCTCTGTTCAGACAAGGAAGGTACCTCCGATAAACGTCAATGCCACGAAATTGTCAGAATTAGTTAACTTGAGTTCGGAAGTTTTGGAGCCACCACTGACAACATGTATAACAAATAAAGATTTAACACAATTAAAGAGGCCCCAATGCAAGTGCCAAAGTGGCCTTCTCACACTCAGAGTGTGGAGAGATGTGTGAAAATGGTCACAGAAGCAGCTAGTCAAGTTTACAGTCACGAGAGGCGAGAAGGCTACATCAAAGCGCAAGTAGCAAGCCGAATGCTGATGTCAAGGAACCGCAGCAAAAAGGACATGACTGCATTGGTTACTTTCAAATAAAGACTCTGAATGATATCTTATTGCCACTTTAAATGTTGATGGATGTTTGCGCACATTTGTTATTTTGTTACGAATTTACGGAAAAATGGAATTTTTGAATTAAAATTGATGTAGGTAGGAGTTACTTTTTATTGTTTTTGAAGCAAGGATATTATTTTGTATGCCAAATGATTACATTAAATTACTACCAAATCACATGATTTTCAATTTAGTCATTTCACCCCCAAAATTGACACACCCTAATATATATATATATATATATATATATATATATATAGAGTGTGTGTATATATATATATATGTATGTATATATATGCAAAAATTAACAATGAATAATTCCTATATAATCTTTATATAATCCTGCATATTCTCATATACTTATATTTATATAATCCTGCATATTTTTATATACTTATATTTATATAATCTTTATATTCAAATATTCATTTTTACGTACGAACCAAAATCGCCTAACGCGAGTTTGGATAAAATTTTGATTTCTTTCTATTTTTGGCCAAATAATTGGTGAATTGTTTCATTTTTCTAAATAATTCCTTAATATTTACTGTATATTCGTATAAGTATATATATTTAATTAATAGTTTCACTCACTCTTTGTACAATGGCTATAAACCTTTCATTAATGTATTTCTCTAATTCGTTTCTTCTAATTTCTCCCAATAATGACTTGTACTGTACGTACGAATTAAATAACTATGGCATATTAATTATGAATTGACTTATTGTATGACATAATTTGAATAACTACGACGTCATAAAGTAGCTTAATTCCCTTCATATTTTCCATACCTTGAATACTGATCATATCTTTAGTATTGAATGTATGGTAAATTCTTTAACATAATATTATTATTCGACCATATTCATTCATACATCCATATCCTTTCTTGACCGCTATCCTTTATTAATTTTATTACTTATTCATTCATCTACCTATTGTCTACTTATGTCCTATCAATCTATCAGTCCATGTTTAATCGTGTCTATATTACGCACACAACCTATTGTGTTATGTACCGATATGTGTACAATATTTGTGCATTCGTACATGTCCCCTGATGATCATGATTACATACATAGTTACGTACATGTAAATACGTCCACATGTATTCTTTTTACTTTTTCTTTTAATTATTTCACCTATCGGAAGTTGCTCGTTTATGCTGATGCAAGTGTTCGAATTCCGATGACGACGCCAAAAGTGGGCATCTAAATACGAAATCTACTCTCGATTGCTTCTAATCATAAAACATTATGTGTGTCATGTTATATATATATATATATATATATATATATATATATATACCGTATGTTCCCATGTACTTTGTTATACTCCGAGCATCCTAATTGTCTATTAATATGTGAAACTGTAAAAAACTATAGTTAACTGTTGAATTGTAATTAACTGTACTAATTTCATATAATGTAATTAATGTACTTTAAAGAAAATATAATTAACGATAATAATTTAATATAATGTAATTAATGTACTTTAATGAAACTGTAATTAACGATAATAAACGAATGTGAATTAATTGGTAATTATAATCATAGTTGTAATAAACCAAAATTACAATGTACTCAGGATGTAATTGAGATTGTACTCAATATACTACTTCGACATTATGTCGCCATTTAGGAATATATACTCGGCGATATTATTATTTTTTGTTATTTACTTTTTTCGTTCTATTTTGGAATCTTTCAAAATTCTGATATGAGTTTAAATTATGCTTAACGTTCAAGAACTGTTTAGGTCTCCAGTTAAAGCGGGGAACTTAACCTTCAACTGCACTCCCCAAAATTTAGACTTATTTAATGCTTATATTGTAAATTGAATCACTCCTGTGTTAGCAGCCCTTCAGCGAAGAGGTCGGAGCCCTCCTCGAGGAGGCCGAGGGCCTCCTCACTTTTAAATTCCGGCCTGAGCCTCGAAAGAGGTCGAACATCTCCCCCTGTAAAAGTCTAATCTAACTTAGAGGCTGAGCATTACCTCTACATTTTAGCAGTAAATTACAGTAAAATATTTTTTTTTATCTTTTTCGAGCCTTCAGAGCCTTCTCTTCAGAGAACTCAGTCAATAAAGTAGAGAAAAATAATTTCCCGACACGTTATAAGAAGAATCGGGGAACCGTCAGATAATTTAGTAAGTTTTCCCAGAATCCCCCGAACCACTATAGAAGAACTCGGAGAGTAGTATAGAAGAGACTACTGCGAGTAACAAATCCGTTGCTGCCTCCTAACCAGAACCCCCGTCGACTTCGAACTAACCAAGGCCATATAAGGGGGGTTAACATATATATGTGTATATATATGTATGTGTATATATATATATATATATATGTGTGTATATATATATATATATGTATATGTATATGTAAGTGTATATATATATATATATATATATATATATATATATATATATATATATATATATGAGTAGTGCCCCACTCTAGATAATGTTCAAGGATAGGGCCTCGTGTATCCCAAAACAGTGTTACCATAAAATAGCTCGGAATGAGTTAAAGCAAGCAATTCACGCAAAACAAAGAGGGAGATTGTCGGAAGGTGTTACCCTGTTACACGACAATGCGCGCCCTCATACCGCTGCACAGTGTGGAAAATGCCTTCAAGAACTTAAATTTGAAGTTCTCGACCATCCAAGCTACAGTCCAGACCTGCCACCTTCGCATTTTTACCTGTTTGGAACACTAAAAGACGCTTTGAGATGTCAGCGATTCCAAGGCGATGATGACCTGAAGGAGACGGTGCATGACTGGCTACGCACACAGCCAAAAACATTCTTTAGTGATGGCATTAACAAGCTTGTCGATCGCTGGACTAAGTGTATAGATTGAGAAACAGGGAGACTATGTTGAGAAGTGATGTGTTTATATATCAGATGTGAAAATAAAATTGTGAAAATAAAAAGTGCAGATACTTATTGAATTACCCTCGTGTGTGTGTATATATATATATATATATATGTATAGAAACGACGTAAGTATAGAGGTGTTCTGCACACGAGGAAGAGAAATAACAAACAAATGAAAAATAAGGCACCCGCCCGGGAATCGAACCCAGGATCTTCCGATTGCCGGTCAGACGTGCTAACCACTACACTACGGAGCCACGATAATCAGAAGTTGTAATTCTCCTACATAGGGCAGAAACCAATGCCTTGAGAGGGCACCCTCGCAAATCGTGAATATGTACATATTCACGATTTGCGATATTAGTGCCTGTAAATGCCCTTTTATCTCCCATCAAAACTTTGGCTGTCCTGAGAGCTGCGAAGATGTTCACATAAGATGCACCTGTCGAAGAGAACTGAAGGTACCAAAAGAAGAGCTTCTGTTTTTATAGGATCAGCGATCGACGAGTACAATGAAAATAGGGGGCGTTGATAAAGTCATGACAAAAAGAATTAAAAAAATGCAGTCTAGGAAATTGCGGACAGAAGAAGGAATGGTTAAAAGAAGAAGAGAAATGAAGGGCTCTCATATTTTAACCGAAATAGAGTGTTTTTCAGATGTAGAGAGTACTTCCACACAATATGAATTAGACCCACATCAGAGTGAATCAGACTATGAGTCAGTTGCCATACAAGGTCAAATGAGAATTCCATTGCCTACTGTAGCGATGGAAACCGATAGATTTGGAATTTCAGATCGAGCAGCAGCTGCTTTGGCTTCAGCTGCTTTAGTTGATTATGGAACAATCACTAAAGAAGATAGTACGCTTTTGATTGACAAGAACAAAATGCGACTGGAAAGAGAGAAAATGAGAAAAAGTTTGGTGATGGATAGTAAAGCTAATCCTGCTGTCATATCTGCTATATTTTTTGACGGAAGAAAGGACAAGACTTTGGTGAAGGTGAAGAAAGGAAACAAATGGTACGGAGACTCCATTAGAGAGGACTACTAAGTTTTGGTGTCTGAGCCAGGAAATGAATATTTAACCCATGTAGTTCCTGCCTCTGGTAAAGCTCAAGATGTAGCTGATAGTTTGTGACAGTACAAATACCAACACAGGTGCCAAGGGTGGGATCATTCACCCCATAGAAGAAAAACTAAAGAAATCGTTACAATGGAGCATTTGTATGCTGCAGATAAATGAACTTCCCCTTCGACGCTTATTTGAACATTTTGATGGTGAAACAAAAGGTCCAACATGTTTCACTGGAAAAATCGGAGTAGCACTGAAAGAATGTGAAAAAATGCCTGCAGTCAACTTCAAACCAATTAGAGAAGGTATTAATTTAACACACATATCAGAAGAGGTTATCGATGATCTTAGCTAAGATCAACAGTATTTGTACAAAATTAATTTGGCTACAAGAAGTGGGAATGTCCCAAAAGATTTGGAAAATACAAAACCCGGACCACTGAACCATTCTCGATGGCTGACATTGGCAAATCGTTTCTGCCGCCTATACATTGCAGAGAGAACTCCTTCAGTGGCTCTTTATTCAATAATTTTCTTCATTGTTACAAATTATGGACCAAGCTGGTTCGATATCAATAGTAGACCATATATATGGAATGGACCACATCACATATTTGGAGCAATTAAAAGATTTCATCTTCTCCCAAAGGATGTTCAGAATGTAGTGAAGCCTTACATTGCTAGAAACGCATATTTTGCTCATTGCGTAAATAATCTGATAGCAATGTTATCAGATACATCAGAACAAAAACGAAACATAGCAGTTGATTTCATCATGAACATTATAACAAAGACGGAAAATGTGTCCAAAATCAGAGAATTTAAGGTTCCTGAGATAAATTTCAACGCAAACGCATGGGATGATATTATTTACTGGTCAAAAGAAATGCTGACTAAACCTCCCCTCACTATGGCGCTCACAAATATTGAACTCAATGCACTTAGGGTTAAAAAACTGTGCCTACCCAATTATCCACTTCATTCACAAAGTGCCGAGAGGGCAATAAAACTTGTCACCGATGCGGCCTCATCTGTATATTCCCAAGAATCCCGTGATGGATTTATAAGAGCAAGAATTAGGTGCCGTTCATTGCTGCCATGTATGGAAACCAAGAAAGAAATGACTTCACTTTTTGACAATTAGCTTTTAATTAGAGACAAATAATTCACCAAAATTTCATAAAAGCAAACACTTCACGATTTTTGAAACGGGATCCTTTTGGAAGTGTATTGATGATATGTTTCTGCAATTGTGGTAATAAAATGTCAATAATTTCTCTCGTTGATTAGTGTTGTTGTAGATTATAGTTTGAATATTCAAAATTATATAAGGTTATTAACTATTATCAAAGTAATATACTTCGGTCATCAAAGAATTTTTCATTTATTTAGAAAAAAGTGATTTATTTGTGATATCTTTTACCGAGGTAAATTTTGATAAAATTTAAAATTGAGAAAATAATTTATAAAAGGGCACTTTCTAATGTACTTTTTTATTTTGAATCATTTTTATTTCATAGTGTCTTTTAATTGGGTGCATATTTTTCAAGTTATAAGCATTTATCTGTTTGACTAGCGGCCATTTTGTTTTTCTAAAAAATGCGCTAGTAGGCCAAAATTAATTTTTCTTTTATATCACTTTATGTCATCTATAGAACCCAATACACCAAATTATAGGTGAAGCAAATAAATATTCCACAAAGAATTGCGTTTCACCCCACCCTAATATATATATATATATATATATATATATATATATATATATATATATATACATTTTTCACACCCGTTTCATTCTTAACAAATTTCCAAAAAATTTTATTATCGTTATTTATGCTAGCTTCACAGGCTTTTCAATAGAC
The DNA here is from genome assembly GCA_023014485.1 of Bathynomus jamesi. Classification (NCBI taxonomy): domain Eukaryota; kingdom Metazoa; phylum Arthropoda; class Malacostraca; order Isopoda; family Cirolanidae; genus Bathynomus; species Bathynomus jamesi. Next base: position 162,437 of record JAJOZX010000136.1, on the reverse strand, counting down.
TCTTCTTCCTGTTTACATCGCCTTATGGCCTTATACTGACCCCTACTTCTACACATATTCATGTATACTGTTCCTAATCTGGATGTACCATGAATGCATCACAAATCATTGACGTCTTTCGATTCTCTCTTCAGGGGGGCAATAAAATCATTCCATCCAGGAATAATCTTAGTATGATAGTTGTAAGATTTAATCAGAGGGCTTCCTGCTTCTCTTAACAGGGACACTATCTTACTATAATACCTATCTATGAGTTTACAGTGAGAATGATTTGAGCAAGGATTATTACAAGCGAGATGCAAAATTTTTCAATTATTAATCTACGCGATTATTTTTACCTATTGAATTCTTGTTATGTCGTGTTGCGCATAAATTGATAAAATTAATTAATAGTTCTAATGGTCTATGATCAGAAAGGAAGAAATTATGCAGAACAATTCGACCCTTTAAATTATTACTAGTGAGCAGAGCTGGCAGGTCGGACTCGGACCCGGACCCAGACCCGGATTTAACCCGAAAGTGAGATAAGACCCGGACCCGGACCTGAAAGTGAATTTTAAAATTTACCCAGACCCAGACCCGACCTTAAAGTGAAGGACCCGCACAACCGGGTTTTTAGTTTACAAAATTTATGTGTGCGCCTTTAGACTTGGCAACAATGTATTGAATTATCACTCCACCCTCCAAATGACTGACTGGAAGTGGAGAGTTAACGGCGACGGAAGAATAGCCTAATCCTAATATGTTTTATTGTTTGTTTGCGAGTTGTGTACTGTGTACATTGGTTAGTCTTCAGTGCTTCGTTTGCTATTTATATTTGCAATGCTTTTACAAGGTCTTTTTTCGGTGCGGAATGGTAGCAAAGAAACTAGCCTTACAAATGAATATTTTAAATATAATAATATTGATAAAACATCTACATGCCAAATTGAAAAGTGTGGAAAAGTGTATAGTGGCAATCATTTGACAAACCTAAAGCGACACCTAAAATCGTGTCTCCCAGACATATATCGTAAAGTTGAGGATCATGATAAAAGCCTACCTAGCACTAGCAGTACTTCGAAAACTCAAATACAAACCAAGGGAATGAATGTAGGCCAAACTACAGTAGTGTTAAAAACTTTTTTAAACAAATTAAGGTTGGAGTTCACTCGCATCTTCATAAGAAAACATTAGAAAATGGCCTAATTTCGTGGGTGACAATAGACGGGCGGCCTTTCAGCATTGTAGAATATATTGGATTTCAAATTTTGGTTGAACCATTTCTATCTGCAATGAATATAAACATGAACAGAAAAAAATCTTGCTACTTTGACTCTCAATAGAGCAATAGCTGAAAAAAATAAGTTAAAAATACTTCTTAAAAAAAATGTTTCATTTAAAAGTAAATTGTTGCAGCCACTTAGACAGAGGATTTTTAGGTATTCAAGCCCAATATGACTTTGGAAACAAAATTGAAGTGAAAACATTGGCTGTTAGCGTGTAGCGTCATGAGCGATCTGGAGGCACATTTCAGGTTTTGTACAATCAACCTTGCTGATTTCAGAAAAGAAATCAACAATTTTCTGCAACAAGCAGAACACCTTTTTTGCATGTAAAAAATACAAAATTCTTGTTAATTACAGTTGGCAACACTGACTGACATGATACTTCTGACAGCTTTCTAATTATTCTCAGTGAGTCATCTCCTGGAATTTCTTAGTTCTACGCTAGCTCGCTTGAGAGAAACAAGTGTTTTTTCTGTGGATGGGGTGTTCAAAAACCCCAAGGTACTAACGAAAGGTGCGTTTTGTGATATATACATTATACACATTTCTTTGTTTTGTTGTGTTTTACATTGTTTATAAGTTTGTTATATGTCATAGGGTATATATATTAGGGTGGAGCGAAAAATACTTTTTTTCTAGTATGAAGTTCTAATAGTGATTAAAAGTTGCATTTAGTGGACGATATATACCTGCCAAAATATGAGTTCATTTGTTTAATATTTTCAGCTGCCACCAGGGGGCTAAATTTAACACAATTTTGGGTAAAAAGGAAAAAAATGCTTCTATTTTAGGTTTATCAAACTATTATAAACTTTTATCTTAAAATTATCTAATAGTTTGATTAAGATTCTTAAATGATAACAATTCGTTTTGTAAAAATGCCTTTTCATATGCTTAATATCTTCAGCTGCCACAAGAGAGCTGAAGTTAACTTAAAAATGACAATTAAGTATGATTGTGTATTTACTTGAAAAAGGGAACAGTAATAAATTAGGATGTCTCTCCTCCTTTATACTGGCTTGAGACAGTTAAGAAACGTTATTTCGTGCCTTATCGGAGTTACCACCCTTTCCCCAACCAACCTCCCTCTAGAAAGGGTTCTTGCTGAAGACTATTTAGTAATTTGCTTTTGTGTCAAATTTTGGCTGTTTTTTCCTTGATTCTAATGTAGCACGAATCCAACCGTCTCTGTTTGTAGGTCCGCAGACTGATCCAGCAGCGTCTGTAACGAGCTTGACGCATCTCTCTACGGCTTGTGTATGACATGGAAACTGAAATAATTCTGAATGAAGAGTAGTACCATGTTTGATGCATGATTCAATATCATCAAGAGAAACTCCTTTGGTTATCGGCGGTTCTGCTATCTGAAAATCTTGCCACATAATGAGATCTGTATAGTCTTTGGCATAAAAATTTATTTCTGGCACCTTAAAATACCTGATAACATCTGTTTCTTGAATGCATGCCCTTGCTTTTATGATACGCCTAAATCAACTGACGCACATGCTCCCTTTCATCAGCTATCATTGCAATGAGAATGTTTTCTTGATTCACAGTCTGAAAGTGCTCGGCCAATTTCTCCTGAAAATGCTCTTGGTCCAGTAGTGGTACCATCCAAGTGATGAAACAGATGGCGCAATGGAAGTTCATTAAGGTGTAAAAGGCATATCAGCCACTGCAATGGCTTATTAAAGGCTTCTTCCAGTAATCTTATTGTGCCTCCAATACTACCAGTGTTAACCACTGTCGAATCACAGCCAACTGCAACGATTTTCCCTATATCAACATTCCTTTCTTTCAAGCAATTCACTAGCGCTGTGCAAATGTATTTAGCTTTGCCACTGGAAGGTGTCACATGTGCAAAGTACAGAGAGTGTGGTTCAGATATTATGCTGATATGCTCTTCGCGTTTGGTTCTTTGGTGGTTAGAGCCATCACTCTCCTGGACTTGAATCATTGTTTTATCCTTTCTGCCATCAAAGTATAATCCCCGCATGGTTTTTGGCTCTCCTATCTGTTGTAGTTCCTTTCTCTGTTTTTGTCTTTCACGTCTTAGCTTACTTCTGTCTATAATATTCCCTTTGTCTTCGGGAGTAACAATTTTAAGATCTGCCAATACTGCAGAAGCAAGAGCAGCCCCACTCTGTCTGACATTTTAAATCTATCACAAGTAATTGCTAATGAAGGCAGTGGCTCACGTATCTGTTGTTCTGATATTACATATTGAGTCGAGGTTGTATCTTCCTCATTATCTTCAGATATCTCTTCTAGTTGTTGAAGTTCACTTGTCTCTGTTTCGATTTGTAAGTTGGACGTATTGGTTATAGCAGCACTAGTTGTTTGTGAGGATTCCAGACGTGCTTTTTCCATTTCCTTTCGATGTTCTCTTGCTTGTAATCGTCTTGTGTGTGCTATGTCAATGCTTCCTATCACCATTATTCTGCGTGTTCGTTGGTCATTTAAAAAATCCTGCTCTTTTGGAGGGACTTTCTTACTCTTTTCACATGAGCATCTCCTAAACTCCTTACATTTGCAGGTGCAGATGTCAAAGAAAGTGCATTTTGAAGAGTTTTCAAATTCTTCAAGCTGATTTTTGTACTTAGGCTGATCCTTGCGTGACTTGTATGGCTTTAATAAGGACCTGTATTTATCATGGTACACTCGCATCATCTGTAAAACGCGTATATGTGAAACTATTGGCAAAGAGGCCTTCTTCCAAATATTTTCTACCTTTTTGGAAACTGCCTCTGCTATTTCAGAAAATGAAGGCTCCTTGTTATTCATCTGCTCCTTCACTAAATGTTTTGTGAACAGGTAATCTTTCATAATGCAGTTATAAGTTGGTAGTTGCATATCACTCATCTCACAAGGTACTTCAAATATGGCACACTTCATATGTTCTCTAGTGAAATGTTTATATTTAGTATTTGATGCCATAATATTTTTAAGAAAAATTCACAATCACAAAATATCCTGTAACATCAAAACATTATATAATTAATATATACGGTGAGTCAAAAGTAGCGCCCGATTTCTGTCAGTTGATTGTTTGTTTGTCATTTGTATTACAGTGTACAAGAAGGTAGAAATAAATGAATGACATGTTTATCTGACCATTTATTCGGGGGAAAATTATTACTGAACTGTACCGGAACTGTATCTGCAAGACAATTATTAACAACATGACTTCCCAGAAAGAATCTGACAGCCGAAAAAACAGAAATCGGGCGCTACTTTTGACTCACCCTGTATAATATATTTTATAAGTGTATATAATATATTATATAAATATATAATATATTATATAAATAAACTAAAATTATATAATACATTATAACAAGCATTTTATAATAAAATCAATATTATCTCTATATAAATCACTTTAAAATAAAGTTTTATAATATCCCAATCATATTAAAAAACTCTCCGATCAACTGAGCGACTAGGCCTACTACCTAAGACAAGTGTTAACACACTGTTCTAATGACTCACAGAAAGAAATTCCTTCACACCAAAACCCTCCCCCACAACCCTCCCGAAACCCTCCCCCACAACATTCAGTGTAGTCTCAACATGACTCAGTTACTCTAAATTGTGTTAACTTCAGCTCTCTTGTGGCAGCTGAAGATATTAAGCATATGAAAAGGCATTTTTACAAAACGAATTTCTATCATTTAAGAATCTTAATCAAACTATTAGATAATTCTAAGATAAAACTTTATAATAGTTTGACAAACCTAAAATAGAAGCATTTTTTTCCTTTTTACACAAAATTGTGTTAAATTTAGCCCCCTGGTGGCAGCTGAAACTTTTAAACAAATGAACTCATATTTTGGCAGGCATATTTCGTCCACTAAATGCAACTTTTAATCACTATTAGAACTTCATACTAGAAAAAAAGTATTTTTCGCTCCACCCTAATATATATATACCTATGGATATTTATATATATAATACATATGTGTGTGTGCAGTATATTTATATATATATATATTGGTAAACTTATTGTTTACCAATAAACCAAGCCTTATATATATATATACTCATAATCATATATATTTTTTATTTATACGTTTGTGTTTTTGTTTCAGTGTTCCTGTGTGATCTTGTTGAGTTTTGCTGGTGCAATGAGCACGCAAAGAACACGGGGATCTGCCAGCCACATTGTCTTTGGTTCTCCACTATCAGAGCTTCCTCTGTCTGAACTTCCAATCCGTATACAAGTTGCAGGGCATTTCCTCTTCTTGAAGGAGAACAAGTACACCAGCAACTGGGAGATTCTTCCGGAGGTATGCCAAACACTCATTGACCTTTGGAATCGTGCTAACATTCCATCACAGCCAATCAAGAATGTGAAGACCAAGCTGCTCCGATTGATGGAAAAAGGCTCACAAGCATCGAAGCAAGGCAAGCAGGCCACAAAAACCAAGAAGTTCGAGGAAAACCTGAATCAGTTGTTTGATATAGCTGTCTGCCAATGCGATGATTTGTCTGCATGCCACTGTGAAAAAGAAATGAAAGTTCCACGACGAGAGCATGCCTTTCTGATCGACCAGAGAACCACGCGGATCATGCAGATCAGTCGGGTGGATACGAATGTGACTCAGATGATGGAGAGAAGGAAGTCAAGAGAGGATCGGATGCAAGAAAGACAAGAAGAAGAGAATAGAAGAAAAACGGAACGGTAAGAGGTAGCATCCTCTGCAGATGTGGTCGAATCAGCTCGAGCAGAAGCAGACTCCAGTGGTGAAAGTGTTGGTGATGAGTGGATGGGTGATAGTGCCCAGGAGGACAGGAACATTACACCGATTCCCACTGTTGCTTTGGAAGCTGACCAGTATGGTGTATCGAACAGGGCTGCTGCAGCTATCAGCACTGCAACATTGGTTGACTATGGCATCATTAGTTCTGATGATCAGATAAACGTAATTGACCACCACAAAGTATGGAGAGCACGGCAGAAGGTACGGAGGGATCTGAAGGAAGCAGTAACTTACCACGATGTGGAAGTCACTGCTTTATTTTTTGATGGGCGGAAAGACATGACACTTGTCAAAGAGAAAAAGGGGAACAAATGGTACAGCACAAAGAAAGTTGAGGACCACTATGTGCTGGTCGGAGAGCCTGGAACCTTCTATCTAAGCCATCTGACACTGGAACGAAGAACTGGCACTGTCATTACGGATGGACTTCAAAATGCGATTGAAGAAATGGGTATTGCAAACAAGATAATTGCAGTGGGAGCCGACAGCACAGCCACAAACACAGGGCACAGAAGTGGAGCAATACACCTGCTAGAGTGCCGCGTGGGTCGCCCTTTGCACTGGTTCATCTGTAGTCTGCATTTAAATGAACTCCCACTGCACCACTTGTGCAAGGAACTCATCGGCCCAACAGAATCTGCAACTCAATGGAAAGGACCAATTGGCAAAGCTTTGGCCACATGTGAAAGTTTGCCACTTTCCTCTAGAGCAGTGCTGTCCAACTTCTATAAAGCGCGGCCAAGATGTTGCCTATAATCATACACTGTTGGTTAATACGACTTAGGAACCCGCCGAAATAACAAAATAGGGAAGAAAATTTAGAAATGAAATTTGGCAAACGTCCATTCCGCGAGCCGCAAGTTGGACAGCGCTGCTCTAGAGGAATTCAATGTATTGCTGATGGCCACACTCTCCCGGATGTTGACCTTACTGAATTGAGTCGTAACCAAGCCTACCTCTACAGAATGATGAAAGCGATAAGGACTGGTGTCATTAATGAAGATCTTCTACGAGAGAAGCCTGGACCAATCTCCCATGCAACATGGGTTACAACTGCCAGCAGAATTTGTCGGCTCTATGTAGCGATGGCGCAGCCAAGTGATGAACTATATTCACTCACACAGTTTGTCGTGTGCCACTATGGATCCATGTGGTTTAGCATCAAATGCCATCCAAGGTGCACAGATGGCCCAAAACATTTCCTGGAGCAAATGAAGCTGCTACGATTACTGCCACCAGCTAGCAAGACTGCACATGGCCTGTGATCCAAAGAAATGCATATTGGGCTCACCCTGAAAATGTTCTACTGGCAATGCTTGCAGATACAGATCAAGCAAATCGTAAATTGGCCATCGATGTAATCAAGACCATTCGACGAGCTCCCAAACCTGCTCAACAGCAAGTCAGAGAATTTCGGCCACCAAAGATCAAACAAAGTGCTCAGAATTTGAAAGATTTACTTCCACCAGTGGAGGAGCGCACAATGGAACCACCACTCACGAAGCAGTTCTCTGTCGAACAACTCGATAAGATCACTGAAGAGCCCCTTGTTGTCCGGATACTATGTCACTCCCAAGGTGTAGAACGCTGTGTTAGGATGGTAACTGAAGCGTCTGGGGCAGTGTATGGAAAGGATTCAAGAGATGGTTACATTAGAGCAGTACTTAAATCCCGTGACTTTATGCCGTCATTCAAAACTAAACAAGATTTTAATGTATCATTTACTAAATAAAACTATCTAGTCTGAGCCCCTTGTTGTCCGGATACTATGTGACTCCCAAGGTGTAGAACGCTGTGTTAGGATGGTAACTGAAGCGTCTGGGGCAGTGTATGGAAAAGATTCAAGAGATGGTTACATTAGAGCAGTACTTAAATCCCGTGACTTTATGCTGTCATTCAAAACTAAACAAGATTTTAATGTATCATTTACTAAATAAAACTATCTAGTCTACCTACCTACCTACCTACCTGCAGTGTATATGTTTATTCCAAAAATAAATTTTTCTATTTTTCCTGAAAATCAGTACATTGTAAGGGGTCAAATGATAGCTCAAACCCTAGGAAACCAAGTGTCCAAAAGTTATGGGTAACTAGCAATTTTCACGATTTCCACATGCGAAAAAGGTGTTGCACTTATCACCAAAAAATTTTGTTTTCATTTTTGAATTTAGGGAGGTCAATTGTACAAAACCTGAAATGTGCCTCTTGATCCGTTACACTTTGCCCAATGACGCTACACGCTATTGGCTGTCAAGGAAATTCACTGCTAGCATACAGGTAAAAATTATTTACATTTCACAGAAAAAATTATTTTACATTTCACACAAATATATATATATATTATATATATATATATATATATATATATATATATATATATATATATATATATATATATACACACATCGTACAATATTACAGTACAGTATATGTAAAAGAAAGTTACTTTAAATCTAAATCAGTAATAAATAATTAATTTCATAGATGTTTTGAAACAAACCATTCAGTCTGTGTTAACCGGGTACGACTTGGAATCTGCACGAGTTGTATCCATTGCAACAGACAACGGGTCCGATATGATCAAGTGCTGTTAGAATAAGGGGGCTGAAGAGGGCAATCATACATCGTACTTTGCCCCTTAGCAATGTATGTATAACTATACCTAGTTACGATTAAATATTAATACAATTAATACACCTACTTCAAACATTTCCAAAATCGGATTAATTAATATATATGGTTAGGCTACTACCGTATAGCCATATAATGTTTTACTATGTTTCAGAAAACATGTTAATGTAGCTACGGTAGCAGTCTTATTACCTATCCTATACCAGATTATAATTATTACATTTTTAATAATGGACCCGACCCAGACCCGGGTCATATACTGAAAGACCCGACAGGACCTGAAAGTTAACTTTCGGGTCCGACCCGGACCCGGACCCGGACCAGGAACCGAAAGTAAATTAGAAAAATGACCCAGACCCGGACCCGACCCGAAAGTGATAGACCGCACAGTCCTGCTAGTGAGACAATTATCACTCTATCTGGTGGTACCACTCATATCACGAACGTATGTAAAATTACCACTGGTTACCCCTGATACATCTCCATCACTTATACTTAATTTGGCCGACTCGTACATGTTACCCAATTATACAAAGAATTCCGAGTTCACATGCGCGTTAAAGTCCCCCATTATTATACCGTGAAAATATTTGGGGTTATCTGATAATGATTTAATTTTGTACAGCAAATCAATGTTTTCATCTAGATTACTGCCGTTGTTGTATGGTAAATAGCAGTTTACAGTTAATATGCAATCATCGTTCACTTGTAATTCAATGCCTAATAACCTTACATTATCGCTTGTTAAAAATTTCATGTTTTAACAAATTTTTCCTTATTAAGAAAGCAACACCACAAAAATGCCTACCGCACATTAATTCATCTGACAAGTCTACTGCTGATGACGCATGATACATAAAGTCATCATGGATGGTCGAGAGGAATTTTAGCTCTTGCTTATGTAGCCAGTGCTCTTGCAGGAGTATCAAATCTGCACTGTCACAGATTTTATGAAAATCAACAATTGAATTCCTCACTGACCTTAAGTTATATGAGCCTATTTTCAACAAGTTATCCGCCATGACTGATAGAAAACTTATTACTCTGATTATTATTATACACAGTACAAATTTCAGGCATTACCGTTAGGGCGCCTATTATTATTATTATTATTATTATTATTATTATTATTATTATCATTATTATTATTATTTTGCCTGCTATCAAATCTCCTGGAAAAGTGAATAAACTCATTAACAACAATACCTTCTGGCCACTGACTCGTATTGGACAGGTTGAAATACGAATTTACACCTTTAATTATTACTTTAAATGAGTTATAATGCGGAGATTTTGTATTTAGTTTATTAACTAACAATATACTGTGTTCACCACAGACCTCTTCCATCATGTGTCGAATATCGCTTCCCTCGTTCGAGAACTGTATTCGCGACACAAAGAGGGTGAGATTCCTCACCGGTGGCCTTGCCGCGCTGACAGGTTGAGGAACCCTCCGTGGAGAGCGCCTGTTAACTGTGACCCACCCTTCATCTTCCCTCAATCTCCCTGAGGCAGGTTTCGCCTGCCTGGGGGATAGATAGATGGCACGACCTTTGGGGGATAGGAGGCCCCTCCCCTACTCTGTAGCTTGGTGAGGGTCTGTTAGCGGTGTTTATATCCTGATGGACGCGTGTGCCCCTCCTTCTTCGGTGGGAGGGGGTGGGAACTGGACGCCGAGCGATGCGTTTAAGTAATCGAACGCCTCTCACCTTCAGTGGAAGGTAAGAAAGAGGGCAGGGCTCTTGGCATCTTCCAGTCCGTATACCTCATTGTGAAATCGGGAGCAGGAGTCCTTTTCTGAACGGGAGGGGGGTTGACCGCTTCCCCTGCATGCTGCGTTTCTACCACACATTGAGAGGGGGAGTTGGGAGGGGATTTCGTTTCCCTCGCTGCCCGACGCGCTTCTTGGGGTTCTGACTTGCTGAGCAACTTCCGAGTAACTGGGCTTTGGGGGGAGCGTCTCTTTCAACGCATCTAACTCTGACTGGAATTGTTCTAGCGAAATCGCATTTTTCTGATTTAACACCACATGTTGGTGTTTCGGTTCAACAAACGACTTTTGTACCTCATTATACTGTTTGAGGAGCACCGAAACGTCTACATCACCCATAGAGATTACCGATATTCTATGGGAATTAGTAACGTAGAAGGTAATATTATTCTCATTATCCCGGAGGGTAGACACTTTATTTATAATGTCTTTCAGGATATTCTCGTTTCTACAATTACCTCTACGAGTTGGGAGTGTAGCACTGAACAGCGTGTTTAACTCTCCCCTCGCATGTTCTATTTCTTCGGAATCATAGAAATCATGACAAACAGATACGAGAAGGTCTGACCTAATATGATCTACTTTGCCAAATATAAAACAACAAGGGATTTTCTACAAGAACACGATTTTCAGCAGACGATCCCATTGCAACTGTATCGACGGAGGAGCAGGCTTCGGGGGGGGGGGGGGTATGGGGGGGGGGGCGGAGATGGAGGGAACGCTGATAGGGGTCCCACTTCTCATCCCTTTAAATAATGGTCCATATATATGTACATACAATGGTGTAAGGGGTTCCAAAAAACCTTAGCCCCACCATTTACAGCTTACATGTTTACTTATATCGAAGTAGTTTTTAGTGATTATAAAAATATATAAAATTCTTTATTTATTGCAGGTATTAAAATTACTCTAGCTGATAAAGTGATAATATAATGGCTTCTCAATTAGTTGGTGATTCGGAGAGGCAACGTGTGATAGATCGCATACGAGCAATAACATTTCGGGAAGCTCGTGATGCTGGAGCCACCTTTATAAAACGTTCATGGGTTGCCAAAAAAGTTGTGAAGAAGTGAGGACTTCGTCAAAAGAAATTGGAATAAAACTTTGGATGAATGTGAAATTGATAGAACCAAATCTGGGCGCCCAAATTTGCCACTCTCTCAGGAAACAAAGGACATCATTGAAAGCGGTACGCGTAAGCGGAGAAACAGCTGTGCTAAACTTTCTAGAGAGATCGAAGCGTTGAGAGGAAAGATCGTTTGTAGTGAGATCATTCGACTGTACCGTCATAGGCAAGGTTTAAAGCCTTGGCATGAACTTCCAAAGCCAAGAAAAACTCAACTTAACATCGATGACAGAATGTGGTTTGCCCATTATCTTGAAGATTGGGATGTGGATGATTTCATGCATTTAGCTGGCTCCGATGAATTTTTTGTTTACGTAACACGTCGGCCTAACTACCAAAATGATCGAGTGTGGGCCACAACACCAGATGAAATCGATGACAATGAACATTATCGCGAATTATTAAAAAGTCCAGACTGTGTTGGTGTGTTTGTTTTGTTAACTGCAAAGAAGCTCATGTGGGTGCTGAAGCCAAATGGTCAGAGTTGGAATGGACAGTATTTTCGTGATATTATTCTATCCCAGCATGTCATTCCTTTTCTAAGAAGCCCAAACAATGTTATGGATGTCGATCAGGGCACACTTCTGCACGATAAGGCCCCATGCTTTAAGGCATTAGCCACTCAACAGTTGTTGCGGAACCATGAGATCGATTTCTTTGGAAATGAAGAATGGCCAGGAAATTCTCCTGACCTGAACGTCTGTGAACACATTGGATCAGTTATAAAGGACAAGGTTGAATGTCTCTTGTTTCAAGAACCTGCAGCAAATCGATTTTCGGACACAATGACGCAACACATTCAAACTGTTTTAACAAATTTGCGTAACGATCAAGATCTATTCACGTCACTTTTGGCAAGCTACCCAAAGCGAATTCAGGCTGTCTTGGAAGCCAATGGCGGGAACACCAAGTTCTAATTGTTTCTCATTAAATGCAGGATTAAATTCTCTTTATTAAGGTATGTTTAGGTTTACTGTACCTCTAATGGTTTAGGCCATGGGCGGGTGGGCTAACGTTTATTGGAGCCCCGTATATACTGTATATATATATATATATATATATATATATATATGTATATTATATATATATATAATATTATATATATATATATATATATATATATATATATATATATATATATATATATATATATATATGTATATATATATATATATATATATATATATATATATATATATATATATTATATTATTACATATATAATATAAATATATATAAATAATGTTATAATGTTATAATGTTTCAGACCAACAAAGACCCTAGTATCCACTCATGGCTGGTCTACCTAACTGTGTTTGTAATTATGTATAGTGCATGTCCTCCGTAGTGGCGGAGAGGACCTACAATTTTACGAGGGTTCCGAACCACAACGCCTTAATTTTACAACCTTAAACTATACTCAATCTATCAACATATGTATCTAATCGATTTTTAAATATGTTTATAGACGTGCTACTAATTATTTCTACTGGCAAACTATTCCAGATATTTACTACTCTATGCTTTAAAAAGTTTTTGGCAACTGCTGTCTCGAACATTCTACTTGTGAACTTACACTCGTTACTTCTAGTCCCATTATATTGAGATATTTCGAAAAAGCTATCTCTATCTACGTTATCGAACTCATTCATAATTTTAAAAACCTGGATTAGATCACCCCTTCCTTAGCCTCCTAGTCTCGAGTGTAGTTAATTTTAACTCCTTAAACCTATCCTCGTACGACTTCGACCTAAGCGATGGAATCATCTTAGTTGCTCGTCTTTGAACTCGTTCGATTTTGTCAATATCTTTTCGCATATGCGGATTCTAAAATTGGATCGCATACTCCAAATGGGGTCTAACAAATGATTTATAAAGAGGAACAATAATATCGCGCGATTTGTACTCAAAATTCCGAGCTATAAAATCTAGCACTTTGTTCGCTTTATTGACCGCTGTTGTACTTTGTTTCGCTACTTTTAAATCACCAGTGACTACAACTGCTAAATCTTTTTCCTGATCTACGCTTGCTAACTCCTTCCCTGACATACGCAAAATTACCGTGACGTTAAATCTCATTTGCCATGTGACTGATCAATCAACGACTTTATTCAGATCTTCCTGGATTTTACCTCTATCTTCGTCATTAATCGCCCAACCACACAACTTCATGTCATCCGCCAACTATGAAACTGTACTGACTAGGCTGACATCTAAATCGTTAATATATATAAGAAAAAGAAAGGGGTCCAATACAGAACCCTGAGGAACGCCACTCGCTACATTAGCTCAAGACGACTCCGCTCCATCAACGACCACCCTCTGTTTCCTACCTAGCAACCATTCTTCTATCCAATTTATTACTACACCCATGATTCCATGAGCCTTAGTTTTTTCAATGAGTCTTTTGTGCGGTACAGTGTCAAACGCTTTTTGAAAATCTAAATACACTACATCAACCGCCCGATGATTATCGTAAACTTCAACCACGCTCTGAAAAAATTCTAAAAGATTAGTTAAGTACGATTTGTTTCGCCTAAAACCGTGCTGCGTATTTCTAACCAAGTTATGCAATTCTAAGTGTTCGACTATACGATCCCTAATTATTGATTCCATTAGCCTACCTACAACTGACGTTAAACTGTTTGACCTATAATTTCCCGCCGCAACTTATCGCCTTTCTTAAAGATAGGTGTTACATTTGCTAACTTGATATTATCTAGTACGCACCCTTCGGAAATAGACGCATTAAAAATCTTTGTTAGCGGCACAACAATGCTATCTTTTAATTCTTTTAGTTGTATGGGATATATGGAATCCGGCCCCGGAGATTTACGCATTTTCATTTGATCAATATAGCGCATTGCCTCCCTTTCACTAACCACAATATTATCCAAAGTATTACCATTATCAAAAGGTACTATGTCTATGACCGTAGGGATATTCGTTACATCTTACATAGTAAAAACTTACTTATAAAATTCGTTTAGCAAGGTAGCCATTTACTTGTTTTCAGTAACTAGCTCTCCGTTAAAAATTTTCAACGGCCCCAAGACACTTTTTACTGGATTCCTCTTGTTGAAGTATTAAAAGAATCGCTTGGAGTTTTCTTTGCCGTCACGAGCTTTGGAGATTTCGCGCTTGGACTTTTTTATTACACTTTTGGCTTCACGCCTTAGAGATATGTAGTTTTTTTTCGTAACCATTAATTGCCTTTATCGCACTTAGGTAGCCTATAAACCCTGTCTTTACTCTATAATATCACCTACTCTAGAAGTAAACCACAATTGCTTGTTTTTACTTTCGCACGCTTAATCTTGTACGGTATACATTCCTCATTTATAGTCCTAAATACTGTTTCAGACGATTCCCACATTAGTTTTGCGTTGGATATCACCGTTACGTTTTCCCAATTGACGTGTGACAATTTATTTCGAAATTTACAAAAGTCTTCGTGCTGGAAGTTAGGAATTTTAGTCGAGTTAGCAGGTTTCGAGTGACTTACTGAGAGGACAAATTCTACCATATTGTGATTGCTATTGCTTAACGGTTCTATTACTTGAAGATCCGTGATTAGCCTATCATCCGTAGTTATTACTAAATCTAAAATACTGTCCAACCTCGTAGGTTCCCCAACGTTTTGAATAAGAAAGATATCCTCGAGAAAATTAACTAAACGATTACCTTCAGCGTCTTCCTGCATTGTATCGTAATTCACGTTGGCGCAATTTAAGTCACCCATAACAAAGGCCTGCTTACTACCTATTATTCTCTTTAGTTCACGATATAACACTTCGTCCGTATCAGCTGTTTGATTAGGGGGCCAGTATATAACCGCAAAAAGAAGTTTGAAATCGTTCAATTTAAGTTCTGCTATAGTCGAATCTATCGGTTCTGGAATTCTGTGCTTTACTTCTATAACCTTCACAATATTATCTTTGATATACGACATAACACCGCCTCCTCGCCTACCTATTCTGTTTTTAACAAAAAGTCTATAACCTCTAATTTGATAATCTCCTACAAATTCACGTATTTCAGTGCTAAGCCACGATTCATTTATCGCAATTAAATCATAATCTTTACAAACAATTAAAGAAAAAAATTCGTTTATTTTATTTCGTAGGCTACGAGCATTTAAGGATAGAACCTTCAAATTATTTGTAATTGCGACACCTTCGCGAGCGCAAGGAAAATTTGAGGAAATTACGCTGGGACCGTTCGAGTTACGACAGCCTGAAAAGAAGAGACACTATTATGCAATAGTCTTCCTAAACGCGCAGCTCCAACGTCATTAAGATGAAGTCCATCTCCGAGGAACAAGTCCCTCCTGCCGTAGAAATGTTCCAAAAATTTGCAAAATGCACTCCTTCCTGTTGGCAAAGAGACTTTAGGTTATTGTTGATATAGGTCGCCTTGCTGTAGAAATCGCTATGTTGGGTAATTCGAGGAAGTATACCTGTTAAAACAACCTTATTAGATTTTTCCTTTAGTCGCTCTAGTAAGTCCCTGTACCTAGCCAGCAGCTCTTCCGATCTAGAATTTAAAACGTTATTAGGACCGACATGAATAACATACGTTTTGTCTTCATAGGTTCTGTCTGTAAAATGGTCAACACTATTAGTTATATCCTCCACCCTTGCACCAGGGTAGCAGTAACGGCACCTACGACGAAGGTTTCTCCCACAGTATTCCTCGAGCTGCCCTCGAACAATGGAATCGCCAACGAGTCGTATTTCTGGTTCATCAGCATTTTCGAAACCTAAAACAGAAAACTTATTGTTTGTTATTACTGGTAGAGAAGTCTTAGGTTTTCTCAATGGGGCTCCATTACGCACTTGAACCAAGGGTTGGGAAAGAGAGAGAGCTATTAGTCCTATTTATATTATTAAACGTATAATATACATATATATATATATATATATATATATATATATATATATATATATATATATATGAACCAGCCATGACCAGCTATGCGTGGCTGGCTACGAGGGCAGGAGAAGATCAGACAGCAATTCCCTCCTTCACCAAATCACGCAAATGAGGCGGGATGCTGCAGAGGTCAATTCTGAATCGCCGTTCGAACTCATTTAAAGTAAAGTAAGTAAATATATATATGAGATGAATTTCACAATTAAAAACGTGAAATGAATGAATGATGCAAACCCACAAGGAAAAAGAAAAATGATTCCAAGGCCTTTCGTGTATTCAGAAGTACACCTCGTCAGGGAATGACGGGAGAAGGCGAGATGACAAAAATATATACAACGGGACAGGAAAAACAAAAAGATTAGCACATGATTAACCTTTTGCCTCTAATCAACTCTTGTTATTCATGTGCTAATCATTTAGTTTTTCTGTCCCGTTTTATATATTTTTGTTATCTCGACTTCTCCCTTCATTCCCTGACGAGTTGTACTTCTGAATACACAAATAAGCAACAAATAAACTAAGTTAGTACCAAATTTCATGTCAATACGTCAAAAATTAAAGAAAATATAAAAGTTTTACTACAACATGTCATATAATTTTACAATTTCCAAAGAAAACGAAATTATAAGACTAAAAAAATTGTTCGATATGTTTGCCACAAACCTCTACAACCCTTCGTAATCGGGGCCTAAATTGATCTATAGCTTTATCTACTTGATCTTGGGTAATTTCTTCCCATTTTTGTACGATAACTTCTTTCAAATGTTCGACATTTCGGATCTTATGCTTGTACACTTTCTCAGCCAACATTTCCCATATTCCGTAGTCTACGGGATTCAAATCTGGACTATTAGGTAGCCAATCTTTTGGGTAAAGCAATTCAGGAACATTATTTTCTAAAAATTCAATAGTTGACTTAGCGGTATGCGCCCGAGCGCCATCCTGTTGGAATAAGAAGTAACCATTATTCGCCAATCGTCTCATTTCGGGCAGCATTTGTTCCAACAAAGTTTCAGTGTAATAGCGGGCGTCTACTTTGATGTTTGGCTCTACGAAAAAAACAGATGTCTTGCCTAGTTTAGACACACCGACCCATACCATTACGCTGGCAGAAAAATGATTACGGGTAGCATAAAGTCTATCATCTGGTATTTCATTTTTACGATTAACTCTTGAATACACTCTGTCATTTTGGGAATTTCGCGGTGGTTCTACCGTAAACTTCTTTTCGTCAGTAAAAAAGCCGAGGTCTACTTTTTCGGGAGTGATATTTCTTAACATGCGTTCAGAACAAACAACTCTTTTCTGTTCGTTAATTTCAGTTAATTTCTGCCCGTGTATCCGTTTACAAGGTTTTAGTTCAAGGTCGTTTTTAATAATGTTTCTGACGCTACTTTCGGATATGCTCAACTCAACGTGAGTCCCTGGTCTGCCTTCTTGACTACAAATTCTTAGTTCCACATCTCTGATGTTTTCTTCGGTTCGAACTGATCTTGGCCTCCCGCTTCCTTGTTTCCTTTCAGTACTTTCAGTTTCGTCGATTTTTCTTAACAGCTTGTCCAAACCTCCTTTCGACCATGGTTTATTCGGAAACTCTTGTAATAATTTTATTGCGCCATAATTTTTATCAAGTCTATAATGTTTTATTAATATTTTATCTTCTTTAGAAAAGGGCATATTATCATTTTTATTGATTAAAATTATTTAGGCATCTGAAAAAAATAATTTAAAATGAGAAAAACATTAAATTTTTACGCGGAAATTCATTTTTTTAGTCATTGCACGTTTGTGGCCATAAAATCTTTATTTTATGACCGATTTTGATGAAATTTATTTTATACAACTCTGGGCTCTTTTATCTTTAGCTAGATATATAACATTTAAGGGTCCGGCAAAAAATGCGGGCGTGAGAGCAATTTTCGTCATGCTCCTTTTTTTTTGCGGACCCTGTATATGTACTGTCTATATGTATGTATATATGTATATATATATATATATGCATATATATATATACACATATATATATATAATATGGGCTACGTCGTGGCCAATGTCATAACACCGCTTCTCAGAGATCAGCGAAGTTAAGCGATATTGGGTCTGGGTAGTAGTTGGATGGGAGACCGTCCTCCGCGCCCAGTTTATGTAGCGACCCGTGGTATATATATATATATATATATATGTGTGTGTGTGTATATATATATATATATATTGTTTCCGGTTTTAATACCTTTTGTTATTTACATTCCAACGGCAATTTATTTCATTATAAATTCATGCCATCACACATTAATACACACTGAAAAACGTCATGAATAAAATACAATACATTTTATCGAAACTGCATCTTTTTCTGCGCCTCTTCAACATTTTCAGTGAGTACAAAAATATTTTTACGACCAACTCATGTATTTTTCATTTCATGTCAAACTGCATTTATAAATTATACAATTTTAGAGTATATATATATATATATATATATATATATATATATATATATATACTGTATATATCGCTATGGATCGGTTTCTGGGAAACCTGAGTTTATACATGAAGATGAAGTCGAAAGCGATGGTATGAAACATTTATCCCAGTAGAACGTTTCGAATCTAACTAAATTCATCATCGGCAAATTTAAAAACGAGGGTATAAATATTTATATAAAAGCAATAAAAGCAAATCCAAATGAAACTATAAAATAAATGTCACAAACGGAGCGAAACTCACCGTGTGACGCAAGAGACAAAAAGGATGTAGAAAAAAAATTTGCTGCATACAAGTAAAGGTTAGTTGGTTTAAGTAGTATGACCGCAAAATGGGAGAGTGCAATGCAATGTTGCAAAGTTGCAAATGGTGTTCAATGTTGCAAGGGGGAGGGGGATTTTTTTTAGTTATGCGACAGAGGGGGGGTTATGCAACAAGGAGGAATGGGTTATCCTCCAAGCTGCAACGAAGGGGGAGAGGGAGATTTGGGGTGAGAAGGGAGGATGACCTCCCTCAATGGGTTAACCTTAACCTAAGAGAGGGAGGGAAAGGAGAAGGAGGAGGGTCTTTGGGGGAGAAGGTGAGATGTCCCCACCCTCCACAAAGCGAAACCCTAACCTAAGCCCTAATCTAATAAGGAGAGAGGGCTGTTCGCCTGGCTCCAGCCAGACGCATAATGAGAGTTCATCCGAGTGCCCGCTCTCTTATAAAGTGTAAATCAGCCAGTTATCTTAAGCAGCCAGTTGGCTTAAGCAGCCAGTCGGCTTAGAAGGCTTAATCTGGCTTAGGAGGCGAAAATGGCTTGTTCAGGTGTACATTATTAGGGTTGAGTTGCCATATTGCGCTATTTATTTAATTAAAGCATATATTCTTGACAGTTGGCTTAGAAATCCACAAGTTGGCATAATCCGCCAGTTGGCTTAACCCGCCAGTTGACTTAGAAGACCTAGAAGGCAGGTGTATGTGTATATATTAATTATCTTTTCAGCTGCCAGATTGCTCTATTCAGATATTCTGGACAGTTGGCTTAGAAATGTCAGTCCAGTCGGTTATAAGGCGTAACCAGCCATTTGGTATATATATAATTAAATAATAATATTGTTTATATATACAACCAAAATAATTAAATAAAACACCAGTACACCATTCTCTTTATTTAGACGAATTATTGGAATCAATTTCACGAAATATATAGAAAATAAATATACAATCCTATACAAACGATGGAATATATATGATAAAAAAATATAATAAAAAATAATAATAGTATAAGAAATACGAACGAGGAATATATATATAATTAAAAAATAATATAATACAAAACGATGGAGTATAACCATCAGTATAACAGTACAGGACAAATATATATATATATATATATATATATATATATATATATATATACACAATTGTATTAAATAATTAAATATATTGAAAATAAATATACATCAAAATACATTCACTTTATGTTCTACTGCGCTCAACTAAAACACTAAACTCGCACGTAATCGAGTCTACAGCCACTTCATTATTGCTTTGAATTACGCAGTAAATACGATTTAACATTATTTCACCGCTAAAGATATAGGGGTACCTATACGCGATGTAAATGGCCTTCATATCGTTCAATACTATTTTTTGTGCCCACTTTACATTCGGTTGGCAAGTTATCTTTAAACACGGCTAGAATACATTCAAAAGTACGCACAAAGAGGTCATCGTTAGCCACCACATCATTATTAAATACAAGTTTATAAACACTCCTTTCAAATCGATGATTTATTCTTACCGATCTGAGCTTTTCAATCGTGAACGCTTCTTCACAACGCATAGCGACAATTGAAATAATCTTCTAAGTCGTAACGACAGCTGCTCATTATGTAGAGGTACAATTCTTCAGGGTGAACAGTGTAGGCGAGCTCAGCCCTGTACCGCTCAAGTCCTTTGTACCAAAGTTCATGATATTTCGAAAAGTCTAAATCTTTTAAATAAGCATCCAGCTCTAGACAATTCTCGCCTTGTTCAGTCCTACACTCGGTAAACCCGTCGAGCAGAGCGGTGTATGCGTATTCAAGAACCGTATCAAAATAAACCATATCCATAATACGCGCGTCTAATATAGACTTCAGCTTGCGGAAACCGACGATTTGAAACATTTTGTCGAGGATGAATCGGTTTCACGTGGGGACAAGAACGTTATTATCAGATGCATTCTTGCGCATCAGTCGTATATCAATGCATGGTTGATCGTTATTTATACACAACGTACATACAAACAATTGCATATGAAGGGGTATCACTAATCTGTTCTCTTCTTGTACCTACACCTGCAGGTATTTTATAACGATCCTCTCTCCACTTCTGAGCTACCACGAAGACTCTATTCATCTCCTCAACACTTACTGTAAATAAACAACGTTCCGTTTACCAAGGTTTGTTTGTCTACAAGTCGTTTCCAGTACATAGCTAATGACACCGGTTTTACGCCTGAAAACGCGCAATGACTTCGTCACGGACACATCGTACACGGCATTGAGAACGCTGCTCAAAGTAAGTTCCATCGTATTCGAAGAGTGCACGTCCACTCGGTTCAAGCTCTAAGATGACTATGAGCCACAGGCGAGCTTATCGGCTCGACGGGAGAAGTGAGTTACACCATAAGCTGATGAAACGTGTACGGCGTTGTTCCAGCGTGAATATTTGTAACCCATTATACTGGGTAGGTGTGTTTTGAGAAATTTTCCGATACATGAAGCAATATCGGTTTTAATGTTTTATCACTTCCCAGAATGCGCACCAGACATTTTCCTTCATTTCCATGAACTAAACACATTTTATTCACACTCCGGCGCACTATTTGAGAAACATATGCCCAGTAAAGCCTAAAGCTTAAGGGCTAAATTAAATAAAATAAATAGTCGAGCTTCACAATTATTCATGCCATTGTAAATTGAAAAAATTTATTTTATTATTGTTAATAAAGGTTATGCTATCTATCTATCTATCAGTGCTACGAGCTTGGAGGTTTAAAAACTTAAAAGTATGTAGTACACTATAATACAGCACAGTATTTAGGCGTAACAAATAAAAAACTTTATTAAACACTACTAAAAAATGAACATTCACTATCAGGTTCTAAAAACTGTTGAGGAGGCTCAGGAATTATTCTAGTTTCAGACTAAATTCTGTTAAAAACTCACGCAGGCCTTTAGTCACAACCTCACTACAAACCTCGTCATGATATATATGAATGTAGGTACTGGTAAAAATACTTAAGATTCTCCATGATGACAAGATTTACATTCTCAGCCGCAGGGTACGAGTACTCGGTATGATGCAACATGATATAATATCGCTTGTCACAACACTCATCCACAAGACTCACTAACCATAACCGTTGCTTCTCTTCTGCACGTGTTGTTTCTTCCACTTCACGGTATATGTAACCTTTTATAAAGTTTAGTCCTACAACATACTTCAATACATCGCTTGTACTACGAAATCCCGCAATGCTCTCGCCAGAATACCCGTACAGTATTTGTACCTCTTGTTCCTCAAGCTTCGCACGATTCAATGTAGCTTTAAAAGTATGAAAGGAGGGTGGAATAGGGAACCATTCAATATCCACCATATATTCACACTTTGCCGAATATCTCTTCATAAACGTCGAATACACAATATTAAAGGTAGCCATTACTATTTTTTTTTACGTGGGTAAATGCGCGTCTGAGACTCAGGGCATGCAGCGGTCAACTAAGCACGGAGGGAAGAGATATGCCCAGGTAGTAGCAGGAGTCACGTGACCGATCACCCAGGGGGCGGAGCTTAGAACATTCTCCTGTACACACACACACACACACACACACACACACACACACACACAAAGGAGAAAATGAAACGCTAGTTGAAACACGATTTATTTAATAAACGACATATTCAAAGTATGTATATACAAATACATGTAATAAAAAACATATCGTTAACAATAGTCATATATAACAATCAAAGATTATGGTGTCCAAAGGGTACGGTATCATTGGTACCAGGCACCTGGTAACGTTTCCTATAGGCTTTACAGCACACTTTCGTACCCCTAAGTTCCTTCACGGCCCCCAGCTTCTACGCCCGAAAATTGTGGGTCCCTACAGTTAGTTGGGATGGTTGGTCACCCTCATCATCATCCAAACACAATAGATCCTTCAACGAATCAAATTTAACGCCCGCCGATTCGCCTGGTTGAGCGTGATACCCTTAGCCTTCACGGGATATTTCATATCCTCCCCTACCTTCACCCGTACCCCATACGTTTTTGGTCCTGTTCAGACAAAAGAGTCGCCGTATGCGATGTCTCCATACTCATCCTTGATCTCATCAGTCAACTCCCCGAGGAATTCACCAATAGGAAGCATATATTCACCCTCCCTCACTGTGAATATCACTCTATCTGTATCGGCGTACAGAACCCTCCAATCAAGAGAATGCAATAGGCCCCAAAGTTTGATGTGTGCAGAGGCCGTTGTGAAGCTGGCTACAGGTATGTTTGTAACACGTGAGGTATCTGTGGCTAATTCGATATTGTTGTACTTTATTATGTAAGTATTACCTACATTCACGATCTCCATGACCTCTTTATCGGGAACGTTGGCATAATCCCAGACTTCACTATAACTTTGTGCCAAATGAACGTTCCCTTTGCCAGTATTCTATGCAAATTTTCCACAAAGACTGTTTAGACACAACTTTGTACTAAAGCGCTTGCCTGGGTTCTTTACAATTTGGGAACGCTCAAGCTGTATACCTTCACGGTCACGGTAACGTTGAATATAAGCCGATTTTTCATCTTCGGTATCAACTCATCGCGGATACCCTGAAGCTTCTACCTTATCCTTCAAAAAAGCGTTTATATCATATATGGCGTGAAAAGGTTGGGTACCTTCTGAAACCTCCACACCTCATGTATCTTCAATATTCTGTAGCCATGGCCAAGGCTAGGTCCAGCTCAGGGCTTGTAATACACCGCTGATCTTACGCTGGTTGGTTGTATGATTACAATCCCCATTGTTCTCCTCTACGCACTTCACGCACAGGGGAAACATGAGGTTGTGATCTATAACGACGGATAAGATCGGCATCCATAAATCGCGTGGGGGGAGTACATCTACGAAAGAAAGGACGAAATAGTACCCACTCAAATTTGTGGAGAGCACCTCGATAGGGGGCAGGTCAGGTCCCACCAGTTTTTCAGGTGCACCTACGGGGTACGGATTGTGCTTCATCACGTTGGGATATAAAGAACAGAAGTCGTAGTAATGGAGTTTCACGCCCTCCGTAGGCGGAAAGTATAGCTTCAAAGAATTTGTACGCCCTCCGAACAAGCTATCACCGCTACCAACCCAAAAAACACGACCATTAACCTTAATGGGTACTTCCCCCGTGTTGCGGGCATGCTTTATGTATACACCTGTCTGCTGCTGTATGTGTATGAGCCAGTAAATAGCCTTGTGTCCATAACTGCGGGAATTGTTTCTGTGAATAACGGCTAAGGTGTCTTTAGGCATGAAGTTATTCTTGAACACCGAAAAACATAATGAGGCGATCGTGGTTGCGACTTGCAACGGATCGCATTTGAAACGGTCTATGTACATCCTTCTAAAGGCCTGGAAACATACTCTAGGCACGCGCACATCATTCACGCAATAGCGCTCACATTCGTCAGCTATATTATAAGGATTAGATTCATTAAAACTGTTGCACTAGCGGTCAAAATCTTCACGTTCATCTGTACTCATACATTCATAGTTAAAGTAATGTTTGGTTGGAGGTGATCCTACGGAATTTAAAGTTTCGCTAGTGAGGAACGTGTAAGGGAAATATCCTTTTGAAACTTCAGCGGCTCCGCCCATGACCTTGGGTAGCTTTGCTAATTTACAAGGTGTGAATAATAAAGTGTCTTTAAACTGTACATTATCTCTTATTTGCATCTGTATAAGTTTGGTTCCTCTTTTCAAGGGATCATCTGTAAATATCTCAGATGACTCGTGCTCAAGCAACTCCTTATAAAGGAACTGTGTGCCAAATTTTGCCCCGTTATGGGCAAGACTATACACAGTCATTTTCTTTAACTTGTCCGCTAACATAGTCTGGCTTATAAGTAGATGTAGAATAACCTCTTTGGTTTCTGCGTTCGTGTATGTTTCTATGTCGTAGTACACAGTTATACAAGGGTTATTTTTAGGCTTAGCGTCTTTCATTAACATACATGCTTTACTCCAACCGCCTTATATTTCTCATGGCATGTAGAAGAGTGAATTTCATCATATTTATGCGTGAAACTCCCCCAATTATCCATCATATGAAATACAGGTGACCCTCGGTATACACGGGGATTAGGTTCCTGAAAACGCCCGTGTAAACGGAAACCGTGCGTACGGGGACTATACCTTATGGGAATAAATATAACCAATCCCTAGACCAACTAATCCCCTCCCTATGACCAACTATATTTCGTCATACATCACTAAAACACGTACAGAAAAACCAAAACACATACTATACATACATGTATATTTATATATTAACTGCACATAATATTATTACTGCAGTAACAAGAAAAAAATGGTTTAACTTACAAATAAAGGTAGGCAGTTTGGGTAGAGTTGCTGCGGACGATGTTTACTGGTGAGTGTTGTTATTTATTGTGATTATTGTCATTTATTTTTTTAATTGTAGTACTAATAAAGTATAAAAATACATTGTAAAGAAATTAAAATCGTTAGAGATGCATATATTTAACATAACGATTAATTAAAATATTGGATAACATCCTTTATGTAATGTATAATTTGTAAATGTGCAAAATTGTTAATAGAATCCACGCCACAATTAGGGTAGGGAGGGGAGGGGTAGAGCGACAGGCCACCACAGACAGCTGTGTCAGCTCGGGAAACCGTGTATGGACGAGATCCCCTCCCGTGTATACGGGGGGTGGGGAGCAATACCAAAACAGTGTATAGCTGAAACCGTGTATACAGAGGGTCGCCTGTATACCACATTCACAAATTCTCATTTTCCTGCACGTGCCAATTGACTTATGGAGCTCAAAACGGTTATTATTGAAAAATGTGCGTCTGCATACATCACAGTCCCTCTTTTCAGCTTCAACCACACGGCTTTCACATTTGGAACTTTTGTACTGCGCACATACCATGTGGCAATCCTTACAATGTTTCACTATATCATCTGCAAACTCGAGACACCCTTTACACAATCATGATGTCGTCCATATTTTCGATTTTTATCATAACTCGCGTAAATGCCCCTTATATTACGGATGGGGAGATACGTTGTTCTTGACACTCCTAAAATAAGTAGGGGTCTTGTACGATATCTCACACAGCTTTTAAAAACATACACATTTCTACGACGATCATCCATTCCAAATACAACTATACGAACATTCATTTCCTGTTCTACCCTTATCAGCTCTTCAGGACCCATATTACAGTCAAACTCAAGTTTACAGTCTACAGCTAGTTTACGGCCATGCTCCACTACCGTAGGCAACCAAATTTTTTGGGTCCGTATATTTAGTATAGTAAACATACGAGCTAAGACTACTGCTATAAAACCGCAACCACGCTCGGTGTCTATTTTCCGCCTATAAATAGCCTGAGAATTGAAGCTAAGAGTATAAGGTGTGGCACTATGTCTCGCAACACGGAATACACGGTCAATATTTACCGTGAAGTTGTCCATATTGAAGGATATACTACTTTGAGAGGCCTGCATTATACGGCTTAATATATACTCTATATCTACAGCTGCCAAGCGTCTGAATGGTATTACTACCCAAAAATCATCTACATCTCTGTCATCTGACCCGAACCCGAAGGACAGCCGCGTTCTGACTTCACGTTCATCGCGGTTCTGAAGGGCAAACTCTACAATACGTTCAATTATGCGTCACAGTCCGTGTTCAACACCATTGCTGTACATGGATCTAGGACAGTGGTGCACAAACTTTTTTGATGTGAGGGCCAAGCGAAGAAAATAACTAAATGTATTAGCCAACTTACTTTCCATCTAAGTCATAAATTGGGCCACTTTTATATTCTAACTTTTTCATTGAATTGAAAAGACCCGTGGGGCCACTGAAAAGACCCGTGGGGGACACATTTGGCCCGCGGGCCAGGGTTTGTGCATCACTGATCTAGGATCAACCCTGACTGTATACCGATTTCTAGTCAAGGCTGGGGTCGGGGTAGCGGTGTGCACCAACTAGAATGTTATGCCATCCTCTACAGAACGAGAAGCTGCTGCTTCTGTGGAGGATGTACCCAGAATTGAACAAGAATAAGGGGGTATATTTGAGGAAGGTACTATTGTTGGGTTTGTGCCGTAAGACGTAGAGGGTTGGGTCTCTATTACTGGAGGTCTAACAACCGGTGCAATCCTGATTATTCAATGTGGGGTATATAATCAAAGATAGAGTCTACGACCAGAAACCGTGGGACTTCGATCACATGAAGACTTTGATACGCCAAGAGTTCGAGTCGTTGAATAATAACAAAGAACTGTTTCGTGCTATTTGTTGTTTAGTGGTTCAAAGATGTAACGTGTGTATTGAACATGATGGAGGACACTCTGAACAATTTCTGTAATAACTAACAAATATTATTCTTCGTAAGGTGATTTCATTGTTCTCGATAAAGCGACTTATGCCGCACTCTATATATTATATATATATACATTTTAACTGCAAACAACACACAGTACAGTTAATGTAAAGAACGACGCTGGTGTAGAAGAACGTTCCGCACAAGATGAGGAGGGAGAACGAACAAATGAAAATGAGGTAACCACCCGGGAATCGAACCCGGGATCTTCCGATTGCCGGTCAGATATGCTATGCACTACACCATGGGCCTCGATTAATCAGAAGTCATAATTCTCCTACATACGAGCAGAAACGAATGCCCTGAGGGGACACCTTCGCATGCCGTACATATATATATATTTTAACTGCAAACAACACACAGTATAATTAATGTAAAGAACGACCCATGGTGTAGTGGATAGCATATCTGACCGGCAATCGGAAGATCCCGGGTTCGATTCCCGGGTGGTTACCTCATTTTTCATTTGTTCGTTCTCCCTCCTCATCTTGTGCGGAACGTTCTTCTACACAAGCGTCGTTCTTTACATATATATACTGTATAGTATATATATAGATCTTTTTTAATGTTACTTTTTCCTTGATTTTGCCATGCAGACATCCATATAGCTTTGTGAGTAGCAACTGACGCTTGGTTAGGTTTCTATTAAAGCCATGGTCTGTGCATGGAAAGTCAATCGGAATTTAACTGGTAAACAAAACGGTGAATTAGGGAATTCGCGGTATCTTTTCAGCATACCATTTATAAAGCTTTATCCTAAACTTTTATTTAATAATAATAATAATAATAATAATAATAATAATATTATTATTATTATTATTATTATTATTATTATTAATAATATTAATAACATATCCCTTAGCGATGGTTGAATCATTGGAGAAAACTTATTCAGTTGATATTTGAAAAACAGTTTTTTCATAAAATTTAGTAAATAGTTATTCAATTTTAATACCAATTTTCTGGGTGTAAATTTGTTTTGTTCGTGGCTTTTGGAACAAATATTTTCTACAGTTCCGTGCTCAAGTTCTATTCTATAAGTTTGTTATAATGTACTTATACAGTGCAACTCATCAATGAATAAGTTAGTTTTTCGAACCCAAACCAACACATTGTTATATTATGTTAATATAAGAAAACCGTCCAAGTTGTAAATCCATTTGAAAACTTGTGAAAGAAAACTGCAAAATATTATATAAAATCTAATGGCAACCGAATTACCTTACATCACTATATTAAATTGTTACTTGGTTACGTTTGCACTATATAATTTTCATAACAAAAAGGTAAGTAAATTATTTTTATATTTACACAAGAAAAACAACTCGGTATTAAAATTAAATAAGAATTAACTAAATTTGGTGAAGAATTTTTTTTCAAATATCGCGTGAATAAGTTTTTTCATAAGTTCAATTTACGAAGGATGTTGAATGTGTTTTAGGTGGTTTGTGGTTTGCTAATTCACATTCATTACGAAATTCTTTAAAATTTTAATTAATTTTCTTTGATTAATAAATCGGTAGGAATGCGTTCCGCAAATTTTTCTTTTCGTGTATATAATCTAGGTAGTTTTTAGAAGAGCGAAGATTCAATCAATGACCGTGTGTCAAATTTCTTCTCATTTACGAAAAAAGCTGAACCATAAAGTCTGTTCGAACTGTTGCAGAGGATATTTCACCCCATTCACCCCATTCTACACGTAGTACTTCTTTTCATTTAAATTTGTAGTTCATATTTCCTTTTATACCATTTCAGAAATAACAGGATTTAAAATATTTTCACACGAGTGCGTTCAATAACGAGCTATTTAATGATAAGCTCGTTCCAAACTAATGCTATTTTAATGATTTACATCCATTTTATACTGACAAATATATATTATTATTATTATTTCCTTTTGAATATTAATATTTATTATTATTATTATTATTATTATTATTACTTGTATAGTAATAGTACTAGTAGCAGTATGTAGGAAAATACGGTATACAGTACATAGACATGAATACCGTACAATTCAGCCATTTTGATCTTCCATGTTTTTATCTTTGAAGTCTGGCTGCAGGAAAATGAATTTTAACATGCTGACATACAGGGCCCGATCCCCAATTCTAACCGAGAGGAAGCATAAACTGAATTTTATTATTAACAAAATGTATTCGAGAACAAACATTAAAACTATTTGAAATACATACTGACCGACATTTTACTACAGTAGAATACGCTGATAACGCCGGGTTACGTTCCAAGAGACTCCCCCGATATTGCAGTCTGCGTTATCTATTATTAAAGCTCTTATGGGACAAAAAGGCTAGGTTCCGAAAACCCCCAAAATATAAGACTTTAACTTGAAACGTTATAGTAATATACTCCTGTATAGTAACCCGTAAATAAAAGTTATTTATAACTAAACATACAATAATGAAGACATGTAAATGCATATAAAATAATAAAATATAAAGTACTAATATAAAGTAATAATAAAAATAATAATAATAATAATAATAATAATAATAATAAAATATAAAGTACTAATACAAAGTAATAATGAAATATAAAGTACTGTGTCACATCACACGACACGCCACTCACTCAAGCACTCGGCTCGCATCTGCCCTCTGTTTTTGAGTGCCTGACTTGAATTTTGCCAGTTTCATTCGTATCTTGACTGTGTAATCGAAAATAATTGTCCTATATTTTTTGCCGTGTTACAGTATTTGCGTACAGCAGGGGTTCCCAAATTGTGTTCCGCGGAACACCAATTTGGGAACCCCTGGCGTACAGCATTATCAAATGACGCTCTTGAATATATTCTTCCTTTAATTTTCCATTTAAACTCCTAGTTTAATATTATATATATATATATATATATATATATAGAGTGGCGAACCTAGGATTTTTGTTTGGGGGGGGGTGCTGGTTTGGTTCGGATGAAGTTCTGAACCAAGCTTAAGTATTATGCAATCATTCCCATAAAAATGCTTGGTAATAATCTTAATGTTCAATGATTACTAATTTATTGCGAACGCTCAATCAAAACCAAAAACACTTTACAATAGAAATAATGTACAGCCACTTTCTAGACGACTATCCAACCTATCACAGAACACAAAAAATTCATTGAAAAGTACATCCACAAATACAAATATTTAGCTTGAATCTGTTACTATAAATCTCCGATTATTTCATAAATTAAAAAGAAAATTACTGTAAATTATATCATTCTGGTTTGAAACATACATTATAAACAAATGTGGGGATGTGCTTAGGTTGCGATTCGCGAAACATCTCTATCAATGGAGGGGGCTACAGCGCCTTCAGACCCCCTCTGGATCCGCCACTGTATATATATATATATATATATATATATATATATATATATATATATATATATACACTTTTCAAACTTCCACCACTTAAACTATGAATGTGCCGATGATTATATATATATATAACACGCACATTGTGCGTATTTAACACAAGCATATTCTCCTTAAACTATGGAAAACTGATATTATTACTGAACAGACATACAGAAATTACTGAAAGAGACTTAATGCAGTTACTGAAAAAGCAAAAGCACATCATTATTGTTTAAAAAAATTGATGAACAAAATTCCATTCCAAAAAGGATATGGAATACTCTGAAAGAGTTAATTTAAGTCGGGAACCCAAATACTTCATTCAGTTACACTGGTCTACAAATTTTGAAAAAGTTTGTGCTTCGGAGATAAAATGTGTTTCCTATTATGGATTTTCGGATGCTGAAAACGAATATGACCATAAAAACAGTCGATTCGCTACAGTTTCCAAGAAAATTTAAGTTACACATTTTGCGTATATGTATACCATATATCAGTAACATACCTGTATAATGCAGTCACTTATATTGATTCAACCTGTCGCTTCTTTGCTTGTCTCTTGTATTCAACTTCTGGAGCATCTCTTGTTATTGTCTGCTAACAATGATGGACTACATTTCCCCTGGTAGCGCTTCTCCATCGCTGAGATATCCTGGTGGAAACGTTCACCATGTTCATCGCTGACTGCTCCGCAGTTGGTCGGAAAAAATTCCAGGTGCTAATGGAGGAAATGTATCTTTAAAGACATATTGCAGCCCATTTTTTGATAGGACAACAGCAGGTTTTCCACCAGCTCCCTGTAATTGTCAGCTTTGGTATTTCCGAGAAAATTGGTTGCTACTAACCGGAAAGCATTCCACGCTGTCTTCTCCTCACCACCTAGGATACGGTCGAACTCCTCATCTCTAAGAAGCTCGCGGATCTGTGGACCAACAAATACACCCTCCTTGATTTTTGCTTCACTGAGCTTTGGGAATTTACCACCGAGGTACTTAAAAGCTGCCCCCGTTTTATCCATAGCCTTAACAAAATTTTTCATGACGCCCAGTTTGATGTGTAAGGGTGGTAACAAAATCTTGCTCGATTCTACAAGTGGAGGATACTGAACATTTTTTGTTCCAGGTTCCAATGAGTGTCGGAGTGGCCAATCCTTCTTGATGTAATGAGAAGTCCTAGCCCGACTATCCCATTCACACAGAAAACAGCAATACTTAGTGTAGCCTGGCTACAGTCCAAGCACGATAGCAACAACTTTCAAGTCACCACAAACCTGCCACTGATGTTTGTCATAGTTTATGCAGTTCAAAAGTTGCTTCATGTTGTCAGATGTTTCCTTCATGTGGACTGCATGACCAACTGGAATTGATGGCAATACGTTGCCAACATGCAACAAAACAGCTTTTAGACTCAACTTCGATGAATCAATGAACAGTCTCCACTCATCAGGATTGTGAATAATGTTGAGAGCTGCCATCAGACCATCGATGTCGTTGCAAGCTACAAGGTCACCTTCCATGATGAAGAATGGGACAAAATCTTTTTGACGGTCACGAAACTTACACACTCTAACATTTTCAGCGAGGAGATTCCACTGCTGCAATCTGGAGCCCAACAGCTCTGCCTTACTCTTTGGCAGTTCTAAATCTCTGATAAGGTCGTTTAATTCATTCTGAGTTATCATGTGCGGTTTAGAAGATGTCAAGTTATAAACAAATTCAGGGTCTTGTGAAGTTGAAGGCTCACAAGTTTCGCAGGTTCCGTCATTCTCCTCGTCCTCTGACTCCAGGGAGAATGAGTGTGGGGGTTCAGGAACGGGTAGTCCTTCTCCGTAAGGTACCGGGCGTATAGCAGAGGGTATATTTGGATATTGTAAAATCCACTTTTTCTTCTTGTAAATACCTTTCTTGACTGGAGGCACCATGCAGAAGTAACAATTGCTGACATGATCTGTTGGTTCCCTCCACACCATTGGCACTGCAAAAGGCATAGATTTCCTTTCCCGATTCAACCACTGGCGAAGGTTTGTTGCATAAGTATTGCAGCATATGTGTGGGGCCCAGCTCTTGTCCTGATCTCCAATCTTACAGCCAAAATAAAGGTGATAGGCTTTCCTAATCACGGCGGTTATAGCACGCTTTTGTGATGCAAAAGTCAATTCTCCACAAACATAACAGAAGTTACGTATCTACACTGTTCACGCAATTACGAGGCATCTTTATTCAAATTAGGCTGAAAAAAATTCAGTTTCAAAAGCAAACACTAAAAAGAGTTTGACAAGGGTGCAGTGTATGACTTCCGCGAATGAACTGATGCTGTGGCGTAATATGTAGACGTCTGTGACACATCGACGCCTTGACTCTACTGCGCATGCGCGTAGTTATGTTTTTTTTATTTTAATAAATTAATGTAATTACATTGCATTTTAATAATTTTGAATTAGGTAAGGTTAAGTTAGGTTAGTATTCCATTTATATTAATATCAAAAACATTATGGGAAGCAATATGTTAAAATGATCCAATCTATTTCTTAATAAATAATTTACAAATACATAATGTAATAGATACATTTAAAATTACACTTAATTGCATATATATATGTATATATTTACGTTAATTTATTAAAATAAAAAATATAACCCCGCATGCGCAGTAGAGTCAATGTGTCGATGTGTCACAGGCGTCTACATATTACGCGACAGATGCAGTCCAGTTAGTAGGGTGCAGGGTTGCCTGATATCTTTATAAATAGAGCCAATTGGCAATTTTAGGCATCATTTTCGTATTCAGTGACCCAAAATTAGTAAAGATTGACTACTTTTATTTCCGAGGCATTTTGGCTGTAGACCAGTGTTATCGCCCCATTTCTGTATTGCAAACTTTAAGTAAAGTATTTGAGTAACCCTTTTAAATTCTTAATCAAACACGATATTTTAACTAAAACAATTTGGGTTTAGAGGTGGACATACAACGGAAGATGCCATAAACATGCTATGATGCCATAAGCATGCTGCCTAAAAAGCCTCTCTGCTTCCAAGGGCATATTCAGATGAGAGTAATGTGAATATAATAATGTCATAACAAATATCTAAAAATTGTAAAACTCTGTCACTTGTATTCTTTTTTGAGTAAATTCTTTTGAAGTTTTGAAGTTTGAAATCATTAGCGGATCCATGGGGAGCCAAAGGGGCCATGAACCCCCAAAAACTGATAAGGATGGGGCTAACGTCACTTTTGGCCCCTCAAAGGTCACCTAAAATACTTTTCCTTACCCTCTCCCTTTTTCTTCATGTCACCTACAGAAGTGCCCTATATATCTACCTGCTTTCATATCTGTCACTTATTTGTGCTTGCGTGGGTGTCTTAAAATATTTTAGAACATTTCTTGTGAATCTAGCGATTTTCAGCTTTTTTATGATGGATCTAGTGACACTCGGTAATTTTACTAAGCAATTCTGACCTGAAATACTGTTGACTATTTTCACTGTGTCTAGTCAGATTTGTTCCTTATCGGATTGTCTTTGTCACGACGCACATCCCCTGTGCCTTGTTTGTTTGTTTGTTTGTTGTACTACATCACTAGCTTCCACTTTTATTCAGTGGCTAGGATAAGGAGGTAAGCATTAGAGAATGGAGTCAAGGGTAAGGAAGGGAGAGTCTTTCAGTGATGGCGTGCGCTGCTGCCGATGAGGC
This sequence comes from Bathynomus jamesi, assembly GCA_023014485.1. Taxonomy (NCBI): domain Eukaryota; kingdom Metazoa; phylum Arthropoda; class Malacostraca; order Isopoda; family Cirolanidae; genus Bathynomus; species Bathynomus jamesi. The sequence continues at coordinate 127,732 of JAJOZX010000136.1, read as the reverse complement.
GCTGCGCACAGTAACAATCAGCCCTGTGCTAATAATTTGGAAACGACAGGAAGGTAAATAAAAAGAATTTTTATTTATGAACGATTTTTGTCTAGGAATTTTGTCAAGGCCCTCAAATTTGGGATGTATGCATGAATTGCATCGCATTTCTTTGATGATAAAAAGGTGTTTTGATGGTGGAGGAAGAGGAAACAGCTGAATGCATTTTAAATATTGCCCTTGGAACACCATAATACACAAAGGACAGGATCTATTCCACCAAACCTAAGACACTTGAAGACCTAAAGACGAAAGTCTATGAGGTAATCAACATCCCAGCTGAGCTATTTCAAAAAATAATGCCAGACAGTTCTGTAAGGTTGAATGTTGTGTAAGAAAAAAATGGCGATTACACTGAACATATTTAATTAAGATTAATAAACTATATTTTACGTACCTATTGCGTTTGTTTGTGTGTGTGTCCATTTTTTTTACCTTAGAACATTTATTTAGAAGTAGGGGCATTTTTTGGGGACACCTGGTGTATATATATATATATATATATACACACAGTGCGTGTGTGTGTGTGTGTGTGTGTGTGTGTTATAATCAGTTCGGGCTTTCGCCCGAACTGATCGCCTTGGTGATAGGCGATCCCCGATCGCCTTGGTGATAGGCGATCCCCGTCGCCTTGGTGATAGATGATCCCTGATCGCTTTGGAGATAGGCCCAACATTCTAGATTTATTTCTCATCCCTCATCTTTCTTCTTACTCTGTCAAACGTTTTTCTCCGTTTGGCTCCTCCGACCGTTGAGCTGCTCCAACCACAATCTTACAATCTTATATCTGCTTCCTCTCCTGTCACTCCAATCCAGCCTTTGGATCCTCCGAAGAGGAGTATCTCGCTGATTTCCCACGGAATGTTTACTGCTTCCGTGGTCTGGACTGCTCTGAGTTCGCTAAGCGCATCACGGAGGTGATTCTTTCGGGCATGGATGCAAACATTCCATATTCTCTTCCTACTACTAACGTAAAAAGCCTTGGTTTAACTTTGCTTGTTGTAATGCTATATTCAAAAAAGAGGAGGCTTTCAGAAGGTACGTCGCCACAAAACTCGTGTCTCTCACTTAGCTTATATTTCTGCCCGGAATCATGCAAAATTTGTTTTTCGACTTGACAAATATTTATCAGACAAAAATGTGAAAAACTATCTAATTGTAATTCTTCTCTCTCTTTCTGGAACCTAGCTAAGAACCTCTCCAACAAATTTACTCCCTCTTTTCGTCCTCTTTTCCATTCCGACGGCTCAGTTGCCGTCTCTTCAAGTGGTAAAGATGAACTCTTCGCTCAAACTTTCAGCTCAAACTCAACCATGGACGATTCCGGTGCTGTTTCTCCATGTCTTCTCTCTGACTTAATTATGTCTAAACCTAGAATCTCTTCCAAAAATGTTTTTCCTGCCCTATCTGTGCTCAACTCTAAGAAGGCGTACAGTCCTGATGGTGTTCCTTCTGTTGTTTTCAAGAACTGTACTTCTGTGCTGACACCCTCCATTGGCAAACTCTTTCATCTTTTTCTCTCATCTGGTAATTTACCTTCCTGTTGGAAATTATCTTTCATTCAGCCTGTCTCAAAGAAGGGTGACCGCTCTCAATCCTCTAAGTATCGTCCAATTGCTTTGATTTTTTGCCTTTCCAAAGTTTTTGAATCTATCCTTAATAGGAAGATTCTTAAAAACTTTTCTTCTCACAATCTTCTTTCAGATCGTCAGTATGGATTCCGGAAGGGACGATCTACTGGCAATCTTCTTGCATATCTCTCTGACTCTTGGTCATCCTTCTTTTGGGATTTCGGTGAAACTTATGCTATTGCGCTATACAGTACATATCAAAAGCTTTTGATAGAGTTTGACAAATCTTTAATTTCCAAACTGCCCTCCTTCGGTTTCTATCCTTCTGTCTGTGCCTTCATCTATGATTTCCTTTCTCGCTGATCTATATCTGCGGTTGTAGATGGCCCCTGTTCTTCTCCTAAAGCTATTAATAGTGGTGTTCCTCAGGGATCTGTCCTGTTACTCACTCTTTTCCTTTTATTTATCAATGATTTATTAAGTTCCGCATCCTCTTCTATCCACTCCTATGCTGATGATACCACTCTTCACTTCACCCTTTTCACAAAACGTGAAAAGGGTGACTCACAGCAGTCACTTCATGATTCGCGTGGGGTTGCTATGGGGCACTTGACTTCTATCTTTCTGTTATATCTGACTGGGGCAGAGAAAACCTTGTGGCTTTTAATGCCTCAAAAACTAAGTTCATACATCTGTCTACTCGTCACAATCTTCCACACGACTATCGCCTTACCTTCAACAACACAAAACTCAATCCTTCCTCTTCTCTTAACATTCTTCGTGTTTCCTTTTCTCGTGATCTTTCCTAGAAAGATCACGTATACTCTTTTTCTAAAACACCTTCTAAGACACTGGTTCATAACCGGTGGGCCATGGCCCACTTGTTTGTTTTCTAGCATCATGTTGACAAATGTTAATAACAAATATTTGCTTATTAAACCTTATATAAACATGATACCAGCTTAGCAACATGGGAGGTGGGCCATGAGTTACTCGAATCAGCTCTAGTCTGCCATCGCTTCAAAAAGGTTGGGAACCACTTTTCTAAGAGGTTAGGTGTGCTGTACCGCCTCCGCAGTTTCTTCACTCCCTCTGCACAGGGATCTTGTTCCCCCCTGTGTGGAGTACGCTTCTTATGTATGGGATGGTTCAACCCACACATTTCTACTTCACCGGGTGGAATCAAAGGCTTTTCGTTTCATCAATTCCCCGCCTCTTGCTGACTGTATTCAATCCCTATCTCTCCGCCACAATGTGGCCTCACTCTCTCTTTACTATCACTATTATAACGGACACTGCTCGTCTGAACTCTTTAACTGCATGCTTCCTTCTATAAGGAAAGCACACAGTACCAGACTTTCGACACATTCTCATTCCTTTTCTGTCCAACTCTCTAACAGAATGGTTAAGAGTTATTTTCAATCTTTCATTTACTCAACCGGCCAACTCTGGAACAATCTTCCTCAATTTATCTTTTCCGAAGTGTATGACCTTCAATCTTTGAAACAAAGAATGCCCAGGCATGTTGAAAACCCCAGCCCATGATTTTGACTTTTTTTTTTCCTCTATGGGGTAGGGGGCGATTTTACGGGAATTCGTCGTTGGCCCCCTACTTCTTGCACACACACACACACACACATATACACACACACACATACACACACACACACACACATATATATATATACACATATATATATGTGTGTGTGTGTGTGTGTGTGTGTGTGTGAGCTTGCCTTCTTTTTACTCCTATAATCTATTGGACTTGTTCAAACTATTGTGTGGAAAGAGAGAAAACATTGATAATAAAACTACACTTTATTCTTAAACTAGCGGAGCGACCCGGCGTTGCCAGGGTGGAAGTTGAACGCTATTATATATATATATAGCGTTCAACTTCCACCCTGGTGTGTATATATATATATATGCCGGTTAGGTTAATTGAATGCCCGGTTAAGTTAATTGAATGCCCCATTAGATTAATTGAATGCCCTGTTAGGTTAAATGAATGCCCGGTTAGGTTAATTGCACGCCTTTGATGACTGGTTAGGTTAAGTCGTGATATTTTCGTTAGTTTTAACGAAAATATCACGACTTAACCAAACCAATCGTCAAAAGCGTACAGTTGACCTAGCCGGGCATTCAATAATTTTAACGTAGATTTCGATATATATATATGACCTCGGAGGCCGACGCCACATAGCCTATGTTCTTATATGCAGTATATATATATATATATACTGTGTGTATATATATATATGCTAGAGCTCCGCCCATTTTATGACGTGGATTCCGAACTCTGACCCACCATGAGTGGTCAGAAATTACAAGGTCCTTGTCCAAACTCCATCTCACAACCTCTTGATCAGCAGCCCAGCGTCTTAACCACTTGGTTACCCAGGGTACCCACTTATATACCAACCAATTTTTGTTATTGTGTGGAAGGATGAACAGCTGATGGATTCGTAGTCAGCAATGCTAATCACTGAACCACCAGTGTTAATCTTAAAATTTTGTGTCCATTACAAAACTGACTCACTGTTCAACGAGACCAATGTTACTCCCTCAAATTTGTCCCATTAGATTTTCATTTGTTTTATTATTTGTTATTTATTTCGTGTATGTGTAAGAAATAACGTTCTGCAGGTTGCACCAGCAAGAGACTGCATGCTTTCTAAACAAAGCTATTCTCGTATTAAAATGTTTTGATATACTGTACATTCACTCTCAATACGTTTAAAACTCGGAATATACAGCAATGCATATTCCGCATTTAATCTCTATTTTTTGGTGCGAAAAAATCCATTTATATGTCTGCCGCTTTCTGGTAAAACCAATGTCAGAAGGGATTGCCAGAAACCAACAGCAGGTGAATGGAATGTAGAAAAGTCACAATTTCTATGATTCTACTGAATAGGTCATGATTTTTTTGAAAATTTCAAAGCAAGCGGAAAAAAAGATATTTTGCATTCAGAGACATTCTTTAAAATCTCTATCCAGGTATGATGCATTTGGCTGTGACTCTGATGATTATATATATATATATATATATATATATATATATATATATATATATATATATTATTAATAGAATCTCAACTTATTCATGAAGTTTGAATTAAATATGCTTACCCTTTAAGAGACAGTGGTCTCATCTAAGACTGAATAAGTTGTCTGGCCGAAAGAGAGCGGTAAAACAACTATCAATCCAGTAAAGAAGTTAAGGCCTGATGCAGGGTGTCCCACAAGTCAACGTTGGGTTTTATAAAAATTAAATTTAATACTCTATTTTAAAATTATTTTCTCGTATGTCCTTCGAACTTATTTCATTTGAAAGAAAAACTTCTTTCCAAGTAAGAATTTCTGTCGTCGTCATTAACTTCGAACGTAACTGAACTCTGAAAATATTTTCCTGAATTTAAAATTATTTTGAACAATAGCTCCTCAAGCGGTTTTACCTTTTACCATCTTCGACGTTTTTCGAGAAACAAAATATATACCTTCGATTCTTCTTACTGATGAATATTCCAAAACTGGGAAAGAACAAGAGAGAGGGATGCTGGTGGAGGAGTTTTTGAAAAATTCGTTCAATGATTTTGAGTAGATTAGTAGTATGCCCGCAAAATGCCGGAGTGCAGAAATGTTACGTAATGTTGCAAGAGTGCCACCCCCCATTTGTTACCAACCCTCACCCCCCCCTTTGTTACTACCCCCACCCCCCTTTGTTGCTAAGCCACGCCCCCTTCGTTACTAAGCCCCGCCCCTCGTTCCCAAGGCACCCCCCTTTGTTGCCAGCCCCAAAATGGGATTGCAAGGGGCATGCAACTTGGAGGCGGAGTTCTCCCACAAGCTATTTCCCCCAAAGGGGCACAAAGAGAGAGAGAGAGAGAGAGTACCGACCTTTGTTGCCAACCCCAAAATGGGATTGCAAGGGGCATGCAACTTGGAGACGGAGTTCTCCCCCAAGCTATTCCCCCCAAAGGGGCATACCTAACCTAAGAGGCCTCTATAGGAGGGAAGGGGTTTCCTCACCACCCAAAGGGCCAGAAAGAGAAAGGACCAGAGATCCTTGCATGGCTGGGAGCCGAGCTTGTATGACTCCGTCGTCCGCCTCCCGCTCTTTTATAGACCTCTAAACCGCCAGTTGGCTGAGTTGCCAGATAGCGCCATGTATTTAATTCACCAGCCAATAGAAGGCTGAGTTGCCATATAGCATTAAGTATTTAATTAAACCATATATTAATCAGCCATAGAAGGCTGAGTTCCCAGTTTGCGTTATATATATTAAATTAATTCATATATTAATCAGCCTAGAAGATTGAGTTGCCAGATAGCAATATTTATTTAATTATTCCATATATTATTCAGCCATTTGGTTGCTAAATACCACCATATATTTATATGATGATAGTTATCAGGTACTGCCATTTATTTTAAATAGCTGCCAATACAGATGAATCTTCCCCTTAATTCCAACAATTTACGTTAAAAGAAATTCTGTTTATTAAATAAATAATTAGAATTTAAACACACGCTCTTTACAAAACAAAAAAATCAATTATTACATAGTTCCTATTTTTATTATTATTATTAATATCACAATTCACGCTAAATCACGAGTAACAGTGGGAAAGGATGCGCTTGTATATATGAATAATAAACGAATGAACAACTCGTGCACACACAAAAATTTATATATATTATATATAATATATATATATATATATATATATATATATATATATAATTTTATTTTCACAGTTAACTAGAAATAATATTCTGTGAATTTTCAAGTTCATTTCATTATATACGATTTTGATGCAGTTAAAACTGTTCGATGTTTCAATGCGTGCACAAATTTTTTTATTTTTAAATTAAACAGGTTTGAATCGAAGTTCATACAAAATTTAACCGTATTTACTAGAATTTTATCTCCAGAAATTTTTAATTGACTTTCGTCAGCGGTTTCAACAAGGAAAATTAGAAATTTTTTATTAAAACAATGCTTAAATTATTAATTTCTCTATTTCAAATCACATGTACATTGAATTTCCTAGAATTCTCTATATATATATATATATATATATATATATATATAATATATATATATATATATATATTATTATACCTACATATTTTCATTACCTGGAAAAGCGTTTCAATTTCACGCACAAACTTCTTAAACTTTACTGTTAGATAAAGCACCGTTACTTCAATACGAAACATAGTATTATCAAAAGCAATCTTTTTCCTTAACAAAATTCAAGTTACATAGAGAAGAAATCATTAGAAGGACAAATTCCACTATATATATATTTTCTATCTTCGTCCATTGTTCGCGCAGGTGTGACATGAAATGCCCGGGGAAAAAAAAAAAATAAAATATATATATATATACATGGCCGGATCTAGAAGTTGCGAGGACCTAGGCAGATCTAGAAATTGCGAGGCCCTAGGCCTATATATATGAAAATATGGACTTAATTATCGGTACTATACCAGCAATATTAGAATCCCGCATAGACAGAACTATGCCAGCACTTAAAAATTAAACCAAACCAAAATAATCACGCTTGGAAATTGTATAAGAAATATAAATAAACCATACAAATAAGTATAAATTATAATATGAATCAAGATTTGTATCGAAAATATAAGACAATGATTTCTAAGATTTATATAATATTATAGGTAATGACTTTCCATAGTATACAAACGTTTTTCATATGTGATGTATAAGAGATGTTGACATTTCATTTTTTATAATAGTGAGCGATCGACTTATCAGGCTAAATATTAATGCTTTAATATTTGATTCAGATGCTCCTTGAATATTACAGCAATGCTTTTCTACTTTTCTTCGAGCTAAACTCTTCAATTAATTGAGAATAATCTAATGAATTTGTTATATCGTTTTCTATTGATAACATAGCTAATGATTGCAATCTCGCTTGAGACATGGTGGAACGCAAATATGTTTTAATAAGTTTGAGACGCGAGAAACTTCTTTCAGCCGAAGCAACAGTAACTGGGATGGTTAATACTATTCGAAGTGCAACATAAACATTAGGATAAATCTCACTTAGTTGTTTTTGCACTATATAAACAAGGGCATTTCCGAGATCTGTTTTCTCAGGTATAAACCTGCAAAGTACTTTAAGTTCTTCATAGAGTTCTAAATCATTAATATCACTTGAACAAAACGCGCAAAACGGCTTGAGCGAGGCCCCCTTTGGCGCGAGGCCCTAGGTGATCGCTTAGTTCGTCTATAGCTAAATCCAGGCCTGTATATATATATATATATATATATATATATATATATATATATAAGCAAAAAATCAAATTTAAAGAGGACGTAGTTAAATTGGAAATGATGTCGGTTATTGTAAGGAAATTCATTTTACAACAGTAGGAAAAAAAACATAATAAACGAATGAACAATATACGAGTACATATTACGTTAATCTTATATGTACTTAGTAATGATGCTACAAGTATCCTGAATGGATGTTTTGTAAACCCAGCGAAACCTTTGTTCAGCCTATGATTTAATAATTTAATTTATGTGGCAAACTCATTAACGCAAATATAGATATAGATAGATAGATAGATAGATACGAATGCATGTTCACTTGACAGATGAAACGTGTACGGCTCTGACCCAAAATGAATCGCTGTATCCCATTATATTGGGCAGGTGTCTTGAGATATTGTGCAAAGAGGCGGTTCGTTCCTCCCACAAAACGGACGGAAAACTTGCCAGGAACTCGAATATAACAGCATACGATTAACCCCTCCCCTCCCACACCCCTCCCTCCCGCCAACCTCTCAAAATCCTTCTGATCTCATTTTTTAATAACAAAAACACATTTCTTTTTCCTCTCTCTCTCTTTCTCTCTTTCCGCAACCCACTCTGTATCCCTCACTCCCCTTATTCCCGTTTAACACCCCCTCCCTTTCAGAGACTCCATTGGTACCCACCGACCATAAAGGTCAAACGTTGAACAGTGCCGCTAAATTTTCATCCGAAAATTCTCGGAAAAATTTTTCCGAAAAAAATTACAAAATCTTTTATTTAATTAAAAAATTATATATATATGTACATATTTTCAATTAGATACTGTTTTAAGGATTTCTCTCTCTCTCTCACTTCCTTCCACACAACTGGTTGGTAGATAAATGGGTACCCTAGGTAGTCTAGTGGTTATGGACCGCGGATAATACTTTAACTGTTTCAGTTTCACTATGATAATGAAAGGTAAATTTGAGAACACCTGTTCCTTGCCATATATATATATTAGGGTGTCTCTTATTGGGTAGTCAAAAATTGAAATGTTGAATTATTTTATCTGCGCCCCCTAAAATAGTTCCATTTAGCATAAAAACTAAAACCTGAAAGTTTGACACAAATTGGCTCATATTTAGGGGTCGCCCCCGGCTAATAAAAATGGTGACCATGGCATAATAGCTCCTGACATATGTTTATGCTCATTATACACATAATTCCTTCCTTCTTTTTTTAATTTGATTCGTTTTTATAAGTATAGGCCTTCTTATTTATCATTGATCCTTTTCTAACCTATCCTTGATGTTGTTATAATCCATCCTTTGGTCCTCAATCCTTCTTTATCCCAATCCTTTTTCTCCTATCCAAAATCCTTCCTGGCTCTTTTTTTATATACAATCAGCAATGAAGCATTGCTACAAAAAAAAAAACCATTAGTTTATTATATAGAGATAAATTCAAAATGCCCGTGCTATTTACATACTTTAATTACTTTAATTAGCATTATTTCCTTATACAACATTTATTTAATATACAATGATTATACAATATGGTGTATTTTAAGGTGCGACCTCATTGATGGTTATTTTTTGAGAAGAACAGTTTTTGATGGAACTGGGTGACTCTGGCGGTGTTTTGCAACAATTTGGAGCAGGAACTGGAGCTGCTCTTCCCCCACTGTCAATTTCTTATTCAGCTCTTGAACTAAAGCTACTGCACGTTCTTCCCGGTCATTTACAACAGATAGAGCTGCAACAATAGCTCTGGCCCTTAAATATTCACAGTTGGATGTCCAAGTGCTGGGTGCCTTGTTCAGAAATCCTTCTGGCAAATTCAGCTTAGTAAAGAATTCTCTAGTATTTCTTGTAACAAGTTGGTGTAGTCCTTCACCAGAGCAGAAGGTCGATTCAGGAATCCGAGGACGCTTGGGTGGTCTATCAGTGGACTCATCTTCTAATGCCTTTACCATGCGTTTCTTTACATCTGTAGTAATTCGCTCATCAAAGAAAGCAAGACCAACTGCTTCTTCAGACAGGTACCATAAGTGGTTAGAGAGCTTTTTTTTAGTTGCATCAGAAATCTTTTTGTTAGGATAATTAATCAATGACCTCATAAGGAGCCAGTCATTAAATGGGGTTTCAATAGGGAGTGAGGATGTTGTCCAAGCCTTCATATAGATGAGAACAGAAAAAAGGGAAAGATCTCGAATTCCTCGTTCTTCAGTCTTAGTCATCTTGAACTGGTTTCGAAAAAGCCACATCTTGATAGAATAGAGCGCTTTGGACATCCAGCGAGCTCGATGCATGGCACCTGGTGCACGAAACTTGATGCCTTTATTGGGGACACCTCCAAGAAAGATGATGGACAGATCCAAAAGTTCTTGATAGTCATCCCGTAGCATAGGTACCTGGGATCTAGCAAACTGAATTAGTTCAGTTTTAGACTGGATAATTGCTTCTTTAGTAATCGTGTCTGTCTCACCTGTTTGGAACTGGCTTTGATCAACAGAAGTCCAATTGTCACGAAAACGCTTAAAGATCAATATCTCTGGACCAGTTGATGTAGATCCCAATGTTGCTTCAAATGCAGCTCCCAACAATAAATCTAAAACATGGAACATGGTATCTACAAGGCAAGTACAAAACATCATGTCCCAATTTTGCTTCGATGAGAGCACAGGCTCCACTATATTGACCCGTGTTTGAAGCTGTTGTATCGAAACAAATTGCTTTTACTCTCTCTGTAATTCCCCATTCATTCAGGCAGTTAAAGACGGCTTCAGCTTGTGCTTCTCCAGTTGAGTTTGGGATTTTGGGGACACCAAGCAGCTGTTCAACACCAGGTCCTGACACAAGTACTGGGAGACGATCAATGTGCTTGTGCGAGGTGAGGTCCTCCATCATCTTGCCATCCCAGTGGACTGTCATAGAACATTCTCCATGGGAATGCTCCTTAAGTTCTTTAGCATGACGAGCTCGGTTCTTATTTCGAAGGCGATGGATAGAATGTTGGTTTATGTTGTAATCTGAAGCTCCAAACCAAAGCTTTTAGCTGCCTCTGCGAGGATAAATGTTGCCTTTCTAGAGGAAATTTGTGTACGATCCAGGGCAGCAGACATCTGAATAGTCATGATGTTTTTCATGCCTCGTTTTTTCTTAGATTTTGGTAACGCACAGTTACACACCTTTTACTTATGACAGCAGAACACTGAATGATGACAAATAAACAATTGCAACATAATCTGGAGCATTCTTGATGAAACATGTTTAAACAGGTTGATCTTGTCTTATCAAGCAATATTTTCAGCTACAAACTTGACAATTATCTCTAATATATTCATTTAATTGAATTCATCATAAATATGATGATTAATTAATTAAAAACATATGTTTAGTATACTTGACAACTGCTAGTAATTTCAAATATTAATTGCATAAATAATAGCTATATTTTATGAACTTTAATAAGCGGGGGCGACCTCTAAAAATTGTTCAATCCAAAAACAATTTTATATGTGATGTTTTATCAACCAATGGAACTGGTTGAGGGGGCGTAACCTAAAAAAATCAACACTTCGAAAATAAGAGACACCCTAATATATATATATATATATATATAAAATCTGAGAGCGACCGTATAAATAAACAATATACATTTGTCAACAAACCGCACAAGAATCGCTAACTCCTTCCCCGACATACTATATGCAAATTACCGTTACGCGAGCCTATATGTAAAATTTTGCACTCCTAACCTAACCTAACCTAACTTAGACTAACCTAACCCCCACAATGCGACTCAGTTAGAAGAGTTTCTTGTTCCATGCACGGTCTGTGTGTATCATGAAAGAGCCTCAGGGGAACCATTCTGAGTTCAGTCATATATATATATAAATTGTATCTGTCAAGTTTTTATATATATTAATTAATCTCACTGAACCGATTTCAAGCTCGCTCAGCCACGACCAAACGGTCATGTGTGGCAAAGAGCGCATGAGGGCAACTCACTCCTACACCAAACCGAACCTAGCGACGAGCGCTCACTAGCTGCAGGACTGTATATTTACCGTAAGATCAAAATTGTGAACGAGTTTTAACTCTTAATACCTCACTGCCTCTCTAACTCACTACCCCACTACCTCACAACCTTCCTACATCACTACCTCTCTACCACATTACCTCAATAACTAGCCATCCATAACTATCCAAGAGTAACCTACATCACTACCTCTCCACCACAGTACCTCACAACCCATAACTAACTTAAACTAACCTCAATTTACGCATTTCACCTAATAACCTAACCTAACCTAATCATTGCCTCTCTAACTCACTACCCCACTACCTCACAACCTTCTTACATCACTACCTCTCTACCCCATTACCTCACTAACTCACCAGCCATAACTAACCACGAGCAACCTAACCTAGCCTATCCATTGATAGGTCTCATGCCTCTCTAACTCACTACCCTTCTACCTCACAACCTTCCTACATCACTACCTCTCTACCCCATTACCTCACTAACTCACCAGCCATAACTATCCAGGAGTAACCTACATCACTAACTCTCCACCACAGTACCGCATACCTCCCCACCACAGTACCTCACACCCCATAACTAACCTAAATTAACCTCAATTTAACGCAGTTCACCTAATAACCTAGCCTCACCTAATCATTGCCTCTCTAACTCACTACTTCACTACCTCACAACCTTCCTACAACACTACCTCTCTAACCATTACCTCACTAACTCACCAGCCATAACTATCCAAGAACAACCTAACCTAGCCTAACCATTGATAGGTCTCGCTATCACACTACCTCAATGCCTCTCTACCTCACTATCCCTCTACCTCACAACCTTCCTATATCACTACCTCTCTACCCCATTACCTCACTAACTCATCAGTCATAACTATCCAAGAGTAACCTACATCACTACCTCTACACCACAGTACCTCATACCTCTCCAGCACAGTGCCTCACGACCCATAACTAACCTAAACTAACCACAATTTAATGCAGTTCGCCTAATAACCTAACCTAACCTAATCACTGCCAGGTCTAACTCTCACTACCTCATTGCCTCTCTAACCACTACCTCACAACCTTCTACATCACTACTTCCTCTCTAACCCATTACTTCACCATTACACTAACTCAATACTTTCCTGCCTCTCTACTCACTACATCACTACCCATAGCTAGCCGAGAGTGACCTAACCTAAATTAATTTTTATAGCTTTCGATATCTGTACAAGCGTAACCTCACCTAGCTAATGTGGGAAGTAATAGACTCTAATAATCTAGCCTACGCTTTCTTCTCTTTCTATTCATTTTGATTACCATAAGTAAGGTACAGACTCAAGTTTTAATTATTTCTTTTAACTTTGATCAAACTGTTTCACGTTAAAAATGTTCCTCTGCGAAGGCATTAAAACGTACAGTATAAGGTAGAGCGAAAACCTTGACCTCACAACCCATCTAATTCAATACCTCTCTACCCACTACATCACTACCTCACTAACCCATTACCTCACTAACTCACCGCTTCGAATGACAGTTAACTCAATGCAACTTTATTTTATTTTTTACTAATCCGGGTTATATTTCTTATTTTCCTTCGTAAAATTGAAATGAATCTCAAAGATTTTTGCCTGAAAAGCTGTCACGCTCCCCAAAGGCATCACCCACTTCAAGCATAAGGTGAAACAAAAAGTGAAACACCGATTACACCCTGTCGATTTTCCTTTCGATTGACTAATATACAAAAACCATCCAAGTTTTAAAACAATCCAGATATTTTAGAAGAAATCTGTGAATTACTATACAAAACATAATAATAAGCGAATTATGATACATTACATTACTACATTAAATAGTTACAGTATTTGGCCGCATTTGTAATATATACAATTATTTTTACGCCGTCAAAAGAATTAAACTTTTCTCAGTTAGATAAACTGCCATTCACCGAAACAGCCTTAAAGACGATAAAAATTGTCATGCCCCATATGCTCTATTGATACACTATAACGTTTAGTTATACAGTATATGTGTGAAACGTCTACTCAACATCTCATAATGAACTTAGCTTTTTGAAAGAATAATAGCTATTTTGAAATGTTTAGTAGATATTTCGGATCACCTGAAGATCAGGGCCCCCAGCCTTCTTTAGTTAGCTTTATAAGGCTAACTAACGAAACTATCACGACTTAACCTAACCAATCGTCAAGGGCGTACAGTTGACCTAACGATTGGTCAGGTTAGGTCGTGATATTTTCGTTAGTTAGCCTTATAAGGCTAACTAAAGAAGGCTGGGGGCCCTGATCTTCAGGTGATCCGATTAAATTAGTTTTCAATTCTTTTTGCCCAGAAGCATTTGCATTGGAGTTAAAAATATTTCGAAATTGTGACGCAGTTCATTTAGTGTTCTTATTTATAAGCTATCTCGAAAAGAGGAGCAAAGCAGTTATTATATTTATGCATTTATTCATTAAATTTTGTAGGCTTAATCTTCTAAGGGTCTTTCATGTGCTTATTAATTTCATTTATTTGGTTAGGCTTTGGTTGGTAAAATCTTTCAAGATTAAGAAACAGCGTGTGACCACGAACCTAGCCTTAGACCTCATCCTTTTGATATAGCGTAGGCCTACCCTAGGTTCAATCTCTAAGTTATACAGCTTATACTTAAGAAAATACACTAGTAAGTTAGAAAGTATTCAGCCGAGAGCAACCAAAATGAATTCAGAAGTGAGAAGTAAAATATTTTAGGAAAACCTAACTGAACCAGATATGTATTCACTTGAAAAGCGTCGACTTTTGGAGAATCAATTCGACCATTTAAATATGATAATGTAAATTACAAGAAGTTATTTGATATTTACAAGAAGAAATGGCTAGAAATTGAAAGTCAGGAGGTTTTACGAGTAATACTGTGAAATATTATGCTTAGACTTAAACTACTTAAACTTTCATGCATTAGACATTTCATTGTAAGACAATTCATTAAACATACATTTCAGATTAGACTTTTCAATTGTTTAAAAATCTTTGAGAATTTAGACATTTCAATCGACTTACTGAAATGTCCAACGAAATGTTTAACCTATCAAACACCACTTTTTTACTTTTACACGCAACATACTTCATACTTCATACTTCAGCTCCCAGGTAGGCTAGTTAGCCTGTCAGTGGAGCCAGCCTCCTTCGCCACTCCGCCCTGTCCAGCAGCAAGCTCTCCTCCACTTCGTCCCTCCATCTCCTTCTCGATCTCCCCCGCGGTCTTCTGCCATTCCCTGGTCTCCACTCCTAGCACATCCTCGCAGTTCTCTCCTCCATTCTCTCCAAGTGTCCCAACCATCTCAATTTGGCAGCATCGATTTTTCTGAAAATCGGCGTTACTCCCACATTGGCTCTTATTTCTTCATTTCTTATCCTATCCTTCGCGTCTTTCTCAGAATAGTCCTCAGCGGTCTCATTTCTGCCGCCTGAATTCTACTTCGATCTGCCATGCGCATTTTCCAGTGTTCCGACCCATAAATCAGTATTGGTGTTAAAACTGTTTCGAAGATTATTTTCTTAGTCCCAAAGGGCATATGTTCATCTCTCAGTAGCGGGTATAACATTCCGACATTTTTACTAAACTTTGCAATTCTTTCAGTTATTTCTTGCATATTACCACTTTCTTTAGTAAACATACTCCCTGAATATTTAAATTTTTTAACATTTCTTATTTTCTTATCTCCTATTTGAACTCCAAATTCTCCTTCTTCTCTTCGACATACACTTAATATTTCTGTCTTTTCTACATTCATTTCCATACCATCCTCCTTCAACCTTTCATTCCAGTCAATTAAAGCTTGTTCTATATCTTCTCTCTCTGTCGTCCAGAATGCTATGTCATCCGCATATGCCATTATTCCATTATTATTATTATTCCTTTCATGACGTCACTTGAAACTTGCAATGACTGTGTTCATGTAGGCTATAAACAGGAGTGGTGATATAACACTGCCCTGCTTCACCCCTGTTCTAACTTCAAACCACTCATCATTTTGTGTCCAGTCCTTACTTTGCATTCGCTAACTTGATACAAACTTTTCAAAGCCCTAAGAAGTGTCCCCCTTACCCCATAAATCTCCTCCAAACATCTCCACATTCTTCCTCTGGGCACTGTATCGAATGCTTTTTTAAGATCTATGAATATTAAATAGATGTTAGTATTAAATTCTCATGCCTTTTCTATAACAGAACTGAGGCCAAAAATAAGATCTACCGTACTTCTATCTTTTTGATAACCATGCTGTTCCTCTCCCAACCATGCTTCAGTTATTTGCCTTGCTCATTTTTCTATTATTCTTTCGTAAAGTTTTGTTATATGATTAATATAATTCTCACATTATCCTGAGTCGCCCTTTCCTTTATATATTGGAATGCTGTTTTTCCCCAATCAGTTCAATCGGAAACTCATCCACTCCCGTTGACTTTCCATTCCTCATTTTATCAAGAGCCTCTTCCATTTCTTCTCTGGTAATAATTACCTGTTCTGCTAATTCCTGGTATATTCCATTTGCTTCCTCCACTTCTTCTGGATCTCCATTCAATAGATCTTTAAAATAATCTGACCATCGTCTATTAATTGCTCCAGGTTCCACTATCATATTTCCCGCTTCATTTTTAATACTGTATACAGTATACTATAACAATAGACAATATAATTCGTCGATAACAGTAGTATAGCGCAAAAGGTTAGAGTGCAACTGCAATGCAATGGTGATCAAATGTTGCAAGGTGCCATCCCCCAGTGCTAACTCCCCAGTGCCACCCGCACCAGGGTGCAAAAAAAAAAAGGTGGAAATCCCCCCAGCAAGCTGGGGGAGTCCACCTAACCAAAGAGAGATAGGAGAGAGAGAAAGAGAAAGAGAGAGAGAGAGAGAGAGGAGACCATCCATTGTCTCGCGCAACCAGACGCAAAATAAGATATCTTCACAGCATCATCTGGCTTAGAAGTGTCTTTCAGCCAGTGCCCACCAAGCATATCAGCCAGTTGGCACAGTAGATATATATATATATATATATATATACACAAACTTTTGAGCAGCCATTTGCTCTAAAAGCACACACACACTTAACGACTATATATATACGGTCACAGAATCCCTATTATTACAGACACACCGACTATATATATATATGTTCATAGAACTTCAATATTAAAGTTAAAACTTATTCCCATCTCCCCAGTTATTCCTTTATATCGTTTATATATACAATCAAAAGAATTAAATAAAACACCATTACATGATTCTGTTAATTTAGAGGAGTTAAGGGAAATAATTCATGAAATATATAGGAGATAAATATACGTTCAAAAATAATATACATAAAAAATAACCACATTAAACGATATATATATATATATATATAATATATATAAACTTTATATATATATATATATATATATATATATATATATATATATGTGTGTGTGTATATATATATATAAACAGAAAAACTTATATAAAGTAAAAAATAGCAGTACAAGATAAAACTATATAACCATTTAAAATATGTACGAGAAAATACGCACTTATACTGTATAAGTGCGTATTTGCTCGTACATATATTAAATTTACATAGTTTTATCTTGTACTGTTATTATTTTTTATTTTGTATAATTTTTGCTGTTTATATGTATATATATATATATATATATATATATATATATAAAGTATGTATTTGCTCATACATAAATTAAATATGTATATAGATTTCTCCTGTACTAATATTATTATTTAAGAATATATATATATATATATATATATATATATATATATATCGTTTAATGTGGTTATTTTTTATGTATATTATTTTTGAACGTATATTTATCTCCTATATATTTCATGAATTATTTCCCTTAACTCCTCTAAATTAACAGAATCATGTAATGGTGTTTTATTTAATTCTTTTGATTGTATATATAAACGATATAAAGGAATAACTGGGGAGATGGGAATAAGTTTTAACTTTAATATTGAAGTTCTATGAACATATATATATATATAGTCGGTGTGTCTGTAATAATAGGGATTCTGTGACCGTATATATATAGTCGTTAAGTGTGTGTGTGCTTTTAGAGCAAATGGCTGCTCAAAAGTTTGTGTATATATATATATATATATATATATATCTACTGTGCCAACTGGCTGATATGCTTGGTGGGCACTGGCTGAAAGACACTTCTAAGCCAGATGATGCTGTGAAGATATCTTATTTTGCGTCTGGTTGCGCGAGACAATGGATGGTCTCCTCTCTCTCTCTCTCTTTCTCTTTCTCTCTCTCCTATCTCTCTTTGGTTAGGTGGACTCCCCCAGCTTGCTGGGGGGATTTCCACCTTTTTTTTTTTGCACCCTGGTGCGAGTGGCACTGGGGAGTTAGCACTGCGGGATGGCACCTTGCAACATTTGATCACCATTGCATTGCAGTTGCACTCTAACCTTTTGCGCTATACTACTGTTATCGACGAATTATATTGTCTATTGTTATAGTATACTGTATACAGTATTAAAAATGAAGCGGGAAATATGATAGTGGAACCTGGAGCAATTAATAGACGATGGTCAGATTATTTTAAAGATCTATTGAATGGAGATCCAGAAGAAGTGGAGGAAGCAAATGGAATATACCAGGAATTAGCAGAACAGGTAATTATTACCAGAGAAGAAATGGAAGAGGCTCTTGATAAAATGAGGAATGGAAAGTCAACGGGAGTGGATGAGTTTCCGATTGAACTGATTGGGGAAAAACAGCATTCCAATATATAAAGGAAAGGGCGACTCAGGATAATGTGAGAATTATATTAATCATATAACAAAACTTTACGAAAGAATAATAGAAAAATGAGCAAGGCAAATAACTGAAGCATGGTTGGGAGAGGAACAGCATGGTTATCAAAAAGATAGAAGTACGGTAGATCTTATTTTTGGCCTCAGTTCTGTTATAGAAAAGGCATGAGCAAATACATACTTATATTATAAACTTCAAATAATATACATCAAAATATATACACATTATGTTTTACTGCACTTAACTGAAATACTAAACTCGCTCGTGATGGAATCTACAGTTACATCATTGTTGCTTTGTACTATGCAATAAATACGATTTAATATTATTTCACCACTCAAGGTGTGCGGGCGCCTATACTCAAGGTAAAGGACCTTCAATTCGTTCAATACTATTTTAGTGCCCACTTTACAATTGGTTGGCAAACTATCTTTAAACACGGACAGAATACAATGAAAAGCAAGCACAAAGAGGGCGTCGTTAGCCACAACTTCATTATTAAATTCAAGTTTATAAACACTCCTTTCCAATCGGGGGTTTTTCTTACCGATCCGAGCTTTTCAATGGTACACTCTTCTTCACAACGCATAGCGCCAGTTGAAATAATCTTCTAAGTCGTAACGACAGCTGCTCATTATATAAATATACAATTCTTCAGGGTGAACAGTGTAGGCGAGCTCAGCCCTGTCCCGATCAAGTTCTTTGTACCAAAGTTCATGATATTTCGAAGAGTCTAAACCTTTTAAATAAGCATACAGCTCTAGACCATTCTCGCCATGTTTATTCCTACATTTGGTAAACCCGTCGAGCAGAGCGGTGTATGCGTATTCAAGAACCGTATCAAAATAAACCATATCTGTAACACGTGCGTCTAATATAAATTTTAGCTTGCGGAAGCCGACGATTTCAAACATTCTGTCGAGGATGAAGCGGTTTCGAGTGAGGACAAGAACGTTATTATCGAATGCATTCTTGCACATCAGTCGTATGTCAATGCATGGCTGATCGTAATTTATACACAACATACAAACAATTGCATAAGAGCGGGTATCGCTAATCTGTTTTCTCCTTGTACCTACACCTGCAGGTATTTTATGACGATCCTCACCCTACTTCTCAACCATCACGATGACTATTCATCTCCTCAACACTTAAATAAACAACATTCCGTTTACCAGAGTTTGTTTGTCTACAAGTCGTTTCAAGTACAGTTAATGGCACCGGTTTTACGCCTGAACAAACGCAATGACTTCGTCACGGATCATCGTATACGGCATTGAGAATGCCGCTCAAAGGAAGCTCCATCGTATTCTATTGTGAGAGTGCACGTCCAGTCGGGTCAAGCTCTGAGATGACTATGAGCAGCCGTTGCGCGGTTTGGATCGGAGACAGGTTTGGAGGAGTGGGTCATACCAAGCGATAATGTTTCGTGTACGGGATTGTGAATCAATTAAAGAAAGCCACTCCCAACCTTCTTTAGTTAGCTTTATAAGGCTAACTAACTAAAATATCACGACCTAACCTAACCAATCGTTAGGTCAACTGTACGCCCTTGACGATTGGTTAGGTTAGGTCGTTATATTTTCGTTAGTTAGCCTTATAAATCTAACTAAAAAAGGCTGGTGGTGGCTTTCTTTCACTGATCCGGGTTTTTTCCAGTATGAAAGAATCATGCAAGTACTTGTACCGATTATATCGGTCAATCAGAATTTTTCCGATACATGAAGTAATATCGGCTTTAATATTTTATCGAAATGGGCACTAGATATTTTTGTTCATTTTCACGAACTAAACACATTTTATTCGCACTCCGGCGGACTATTTGAGACATGTGCCCGTATTTATCCTTTTTGCTTAGCAGTCGATACTCGTCTCTAAATTCTATTAAAAACTCACACAGACCTTTAGCCACAAACTCACTACGAACCTCGTCATAATATATATGAATGTAGTGGTAAACGTATTTCAGCTTGTCCATGATGACAAGATTTACATTCTCAGCCGCAGGGTACGCGTACTCGGTATGATGCAGCATGATATAATACCACTTGTCATACCACTCATGAACAAGACTCACTAACCATACCTGTTGCTTCTCTTCTGCACGTGTTGTTTCGTTCACCTCAAGGTATATGTACGCTTTTATACAGTTTAGCCTTACAACGTAGTCCATTTAATACATCGTTTGTGCCGTGAAATCCGGCAATGCTCTCAACAGAATATCCATAGAATATTTGAACATCTTGTTCCTCAAGCTTCGCACGGTTCAATGTAGCCTTATAATCACAAAGGAGGGAGGGCTAGGCCGTCTTCCTGTATTCACCACATCTTCGGTCTTTACAGAATACCATTTCATAAACGTCGAACACGCAATATCAAAGGTAGCCATCACTATTTTTCGTCTACGTGAGAATTCTTCAAATATACGTCTGAGATCTAGTGCTTGCAGTGGGTAACTAAGAACGTAGGTGTAGAGATATGCCCAGGTAGTAGCAGAAGTCACGTGACCCTTTGAATGATCTTACAGTGGGCGGAGCTTAGGAATTTTTCCTGTGTACACACACACACACACACACACACAAAGGAGAAAATGAAACCCTAATTAAAACATGATCTATTTACATATTCAAATAAATAAGATAAACATATCGTTAACAATAGATATATATATATATATATATAACACTCAAGTACTATGGTACCCAAAGGGTACGGTGTCATAGGTACCAGGCAGCTGGTAATGTTTCATATACGTGTTACGGCACGAAAATTGTGGGTCCCTACAATCAGTTGGGGTAGTTGGTCACCCTCATCTTCTAAGCACACTAGCTCCTTCAACGAGTCAAAATTAACGACCCGTCAGTTCGCCAGGTTAAGCGTGATGCCCTTCGCCTTCACAATATATTTCAGTTATTCCCCCATCCGCACCCGTCCGTACCCCATACGTTTTTGGCCCTGTTGATACAAAGGAGTCAGCGTATGCATCATCATCATACTCATCCTTGATCTCGTCAGTCAACTCTCCGAGGAATTCCCTAATACATGGCATGTATTCACCCTCCCTCTATGAATATTACGCTGTCTGCGTCAGCGTACAGCACCCTCCGCACAAGCGAATGCAGTAGTCCCCAAAACTTGATGCGTGCGTATGCCGTTGTGAAGCTGGCTACAGGTATGTTTGTAACATGTGAGGTATCTGAGGCCAACTCGGTGATGTTGTACTTTATTATGTACGTGTCACTAACATTCACGATCTCCATGACCTCTTCATCGGGGGCATTGGCATAATCCCACACCTCGTTATACCTTTGGGCCAAATGAACGTTCCCCTTACCTGTATTTTGTGCAAACTTTCCCCAAAGACTATTTAGGCACAACTTTGCACTAAAGCGCTTGCCAGGGTTCTTAAGAATTTGGGCCCGCTCAAGTTGCATCGCGTCACGGTCACGGTAGCGCTGAATATATGCCGATTTTTCACCCCTCCCAACTCCCAACCTTTATCCTTCAAAAAGGTATTTATATACGGCGTGAAAAGTTTGGGTTACTTCTGAAACCACACTTCATATATCTTCAATATTCTGTAACCATGGCGGACGGCTAGGGACAGCTCAGGACTTGTATGGTGTCCAGAAAATTCGGTCTTGAAAATTCGGTCTCGGAAAATTCGGTCTTGCAAATTCGGTCTTGCAAATTCGGTCTCAGAAAATTCGGTCTTTGAAATTTCGGTTAGGTTAGGTTGTGAAAAAAATTGCCCCCAACTAATAATGCCCTTGAAGCATTTCATTCCGCATTGAAATCATCAGTTACAAGCCGACTAAAATTTCACACTTGCAACGAGGAGACAAGCCAAGTAAAAAGGAAAAAATATGAAACACTTCACTCGCGCATCGAAATACTTGTGCAAAAGTATGCTGAAAGTGATAAAATTGCCGTCTTAAAATCTGTTGCTCATAGCTTAATTTCATTTTAACTTCTTTTCGAGTCTCAAGACCGAATCTTCCAAGACCGAATTTTCTTTTATGTTTTACCCATTATTTAGGGCATCTTTTTTAGTTTTAAGTTTAAAACAACAAAACAATTCCTTTAATAAATCTTTTCAAATTCTTGTTTGTTTTCATTATACCTGGCAAATGTGATTTAAATATTTTTTGCTCTCTGAGCTCATACATTTACTTCAATTTTCTGAGACCGAATTTTCCGAGACCGAATTTTCCGATACCGAATTTTCCAAGACCGAATATTCCTAGCACCAACTTGTATATACACCTGTGATCTTCCGTTGGTTGGTTGTATGATTACAGTATGGTTAGAGTATGATTACACTTCACGCACAGGGGAAACATGAGCTTGTGATCTATAACGACGGGTAGGATCGGCATCCATAAATCGCGAAGGGGGAGCACGTCTACGAAAGAAAGACCAAAATAGTACTTGTTCAAATTTGTTCAGAACACCTCGATGGTGGGCAGGTCAGGTCCCACCAGTTTTTCAGGTGCACCTACGGGGTAAGGATTGTTCTTCATCACATAGGGATATAAAGAACAGAAATCGTAGTAATGGAGTTTCACGCCCTCCGTAGGTAGAAAGTATAACTTGAATGGGTTTGTACGCCCTCCGAACAAGCTATCACCGCATTTGAGAGGATCCAACACCATTGAACGCTTGATCGTGTTTATTTCTTCACGGTACTGTCCATTTGTTTCAATCCGTGCATCATACTTATGCTCCCACAAGATCTTGTGAGTGAACTGGGTGCCTATATGCTGATCGCTGGTGCGGGCCCATGCAAGACTGTCGGCAGGAGAGCTACCGTGGATAAATCCTACGATTCCACACTCAGGACGGGGCGCATCCATGCCACCAGCAACTGTTAAAGGAGTACACAGTCTTCTCACCAGTGACACGGTCTTCGCTTAGACCATCAACCCAAAAAACACGACCATTGACCTTAATGAGTACTTCTCCAGTTTTGCGGGCGTGTTTTATGTATACTCAGGTCTGCTACTCTATGTGTATGAGCCAGTAAATAGCCTTGTGCCCATAACTGCGAGGGTTGTTTCTGTGAATGACGGCTAAAGTGTCTTTAGGCATGAAATTGTTCTTGAACACAGTAAAGCACAATGATGCGATTGTGGTTGCGACTTGCAGCGGATCGCAGTTGAAACGGTCTATGTACATCCTTCTAAAGGCTTGGAAATATACTCTAAGCACGCGCACAGCATTCACGCAATAACGTTCACATTTATCAGCTGTATTGTAAGGATTATCTTCATTAAAACTGTTGTTGTAGCGATCAAAATCTTCCGCCCACTATCACTCATGTTGATGTAAAGTAATGTTTGGGGGGAGGTAGTCCTATGTAATTTAAAGTGTCGTTTGTGAGGAAAGTATAAGGGAAATACCCTTTTGAAAATTCAGCAGCTACACCCATCACCTTGGGTAGCTTGGCTAGTTTACAAGGTGTGAATAATAAAGTATCTTTAAACTGAACTTACCTCTTATTTGCATTTGTATAACTTTGTTTCCCCTTTTCAAAGGGTCGCCTGTAATTATCTCCGATGACACGTGTTCAAGAAGTTCCTTATAAAGGAAATGTGTGTCAAATTTTGCCTCGTTATGGGCAAGAATATACCGTCATTTTTTTAACTTGTCCGCTAACTTGACAGAGTTTCACAGGGTTGTCGTGTGCGATCGTTTTAAAAACGTTTGTCCGTTTACCACATTTATGACACTCATCACACTCGACTTCCATGCACTCATCACAGATAGTTTGTCTTACAAGTAGATGTGGGATAACCTCTGATTTCCAGGTTTATATAAGTTTCTATATCGTAGTACACGGTTATACAACGTCTATTTTTAGGCTTAGCGTCTTTCATACAGCATATATGCTTTACTCCGTCCGCCTTATATTTTTCATGTCATGTAGGACAGTGAATTTCATCACATTTATGTAGTGATGCACCGGAGCTCCGGCTCCGGCTCCGGCCGAGCAGGAGTTCCGGCCATTTTAGAAAACCTCCTGCTCCGGCCGGAGGTCTCACTAAACTCCGGCCTCTGGCCGGAGGTGCCAAGTACACCAAACTCAATTCTGACAACTTTTAGTTTTAATTCTATAAAAATATAAAACCTCATTTCTGCACCTATCCGAATATTTCAGTTCTCAGATGACTGTAATAATAATTTATTTTATGAGTGATCAGTGATTGTATTAATATTTCAGTTCTCAGTGACTGTAATAATAATTTATTTTATGAGTGATCAGTGATTATATTAATATTTCAGTTCTCAGTGACTGTAATAATAATTTATTTTATGAGTGATCAGTGATTATATTAATATTTCAGTTCTCAGTGACTGTAATAATAATTTATTTTATGAGTGATCAGTGACTGTATTAATATTTCAGTTCTCAGTGACTGCAATAATAATTTATTTTATGAGTGATCAGTGATTGTATTAATAATTGATTTGATATAGGCTACATTACTCAGCATTCAGCAAGACATCATAAGTTTCATAACCGGAGGATATTCTGTTCAATAGGAATTTTTATAGAAATTAGCACACACAAGGCATAGAAAGTCGACTTTTATAAAGTTTAAGTTATTAAAGACTTAATAATTTAAAATAGCAGGAGTATAATATATAAACCCTAAATAGATGAGACGATGGACCACACACCCACACACACACACACACACACACACACACAAAATTACTGAAATAAATCAATTGGCCGGAACCTCTGGCCTCCGGCCGGAGGAAAAAACACTAAGCCGGAGGTTCCGGCCCTCCGGCCTCCTGCCAAAAACTGCCTCCGGTGCATCACTAAATTTATGCTTGATTTACCCCCAATTATCCATCATATGAAACACCACATTCACAGATTCTCATTTTCCTGCAAGTCCCAATTGACATATGGAGCTCAAAGCATTTATTATTGAAAAATGTACGTCTACACACATTACATTCCCTCTTCTTAGGTTCAACTACACGACTTTTACATTTGGAGCTTTTACACTGCTCACATAACTTGTGGCATTCCTTACAATGTTTCACTGTATCATCCGCAAACTCAAGACACCCCTTACACAAATCATGATGCCTTCCATATTTTCGAATTTTATCATAACTAGCGTAGAGAGCCCTTATATTACGGATGGGGAGATACGTTGCTCCTGACAATCCTAAAATAAGTAGAGGTCTTGTACGACCTCGCACACAGCTTTTAAAAACAGTCCTACGATGATCATCCACTCCAAATACAATTATACGAACATTCATTTCCTGCTCTACCCTTCTCAGCTCTTCAGGACCCACATTATACTCAAACTCAAGCTTGCAATATGATGCCAGTTTACGGGCACGCTGCACAGCCGTAGGCAGCCAGATATTATACACGACTGTATTTAACACAGTGAGCATATGAGCTAAGACCACTGCTATAAAGCCGCAACCACGCTCGGCACTTATATGCTTTCGGTAAATAACCGGAGAATTGAAGTTAAGAGTATAAAGTGTGACACTATGACCAGCAACACGGAATACTGTCAATATCTACCGTGAAGTTGTCCATATTGAAGGCTGTACTACTTTGAGAGGCCTGCATTATACGCCCCAAAATATATTCTATATCTACAGCAGCCAAGCGTCTGAATAATATTACTACGCAATAGTCATCTACATCCCCGTCAAGTGACCCGAACCTGGAGGATAACCTCGTCCTGACTTCACGTTCGTCGCTGTTTTGAATGGCAAACTCCACAATACGTTCAACTACGCGTCACAGACCGTGTTCAACAACGTTGCTATACAGGGTTCCAGGTCAACCCTGACTATATACCGATTTCTAGTCTGGGCCGGGGTGGGGTTAGTGGTGCGCACCACCTCGAATTTTATACCTTCCTCTACAGCACGAGAAGCTGCTGATTTGGAGGATGTACGCGGAAATGAACAGGAATAAGGGGGTACAACTTTAACTGAGGAGGGAGCTAGTGTGAGGGTTGTGTCGTGGGGCTCTATTACTAGGGGACTAACAACCGGTGCACTCCTGGCAGGTTTTATACCTGACGCGGAAGGTTCTTCATCATCGTGCCTCCGCTTTAAATTTTCGCGTCGTGGAGTTACAGGGGTCGCTGGTAAGGGTTCGTCAGTGGGGGTGGAGTCTGTAACCACAACTACACAGTCATCGGGGTCGTCTGTAATATCGATGATGGGGACAAAATGCTGTACCTCGTCATCATTCACGATTCTGTGGAAGAAGACAAGATTGTAGAATATATGAAACCACTTACATTTTTATTATATTTTGTAAATATTCCACTTATGGGTGTGACGTGTTAGAGATGGAATCTGTAGAAAAATTCAGGTTCACGAGCCCGTCCACGTGTATTATATCTGTCCCTACAGGATGTGGTAAAACTGTGTTATGTTTAAAATCATTAAATTTAGATAAGGGAGAGATGTTCTCAAAATTTGTGCATAAAGTAATATGATGCTATTTAACGTACCAGTCAATGTTCAACGAGTACCAAGATGATATTTTGTTCCACAAAGGCGTATATGACGTTAATTCGTTAAAGGGAAATGAGCATACAGTCATTCTAATTGACGATCTCATGTTGGAAATGGATAAAACGTTTGCCGAGACATTTACAGTGTTCTCCCACCATCTTAACATAAGCGTATTCTTCATTAATCAGAATCTATTTTTCAAAAATAGATACATCCGCGATGTGTCGGTAAATACACAAACAATATCAAGTCATATTATTCGCGCAACGTAGAGATGTGTCACAAATTGGGGTATTAGCCAATCAAATGTTCTCGAATCAGCGTAAGGAGTTTTTGGAAGTTTATAAAGAAGCTACAAGTCAACGTTAGGGATATTTGCTTTGTGACTTTCACCCGCGAAACACGCTTAGGGTGCTTCTAAGAACGCGTATATTCCCAAACGAGCCTGAAACGGTGTATATTCCAGAATGACAAATAGGTTAAAGAAATACTGTGAATTAATAAAAATCTATCATCGATTGCCCCGGGCATTGCAGCAAATATTTGTTAAAAATATCGACTCCGACTTTTTAAAATGCATCTGTGAAATCTGCCTTAATGTAGAACCCCGTAAAAGTAGGCTTAAAAGAATGGAAAGCGAATTGTTAGACCTATTAAACAGTGAAAATTCATCTGATGAGAAAAGGATCTTATGAGAGATTTAAATGTTGTGAAAGCTTTAAATGGAAGTTTAAAAAGCTCAAAACTTACGACTGATTTAGTGTACGAAATCGTAAACAAAGAAACCCCTACACATGCTCTGACCCTAAATCGCACGATAATAGAAATATTAAAGACAAAGACTGTTCAAAATTATAACCTAGGGCCGATATGGAGCAGCGCTCCAAAGAGATACCTTTCACGAGGCACAACATGACTTGTCCAGCTTACTGTATCAGTTGAAATTGGAGAAATTGGGTGATGGCTATCCATCCCCAGACATGTGCTATATTTACAGCAACATCGTGGAGCATCAATTTGTTGGGAATACCCTGCCGCGTCTGGTACGCATTGTTCACATACCCAATCAGAGAGGGAGGAGCTTGAGCATTACATATGACAAACACCATGTGAATGTTGCGTCTAATCTATTAACAAATATCTCGATATATATAAGAACGATTGAGGAAAAAGTTTCCCATTCGGTGACGGAAGCTTAACAGTGAAGCTCCACTTTCATCGCACTCAGTTAGAATGACCCGAAGGCCTTTCACAGTCTAGCGAGGGGTGAGGTACCAGCGTGGGAGTGTGCTTGGGTCCATTTTTTCAACCATTCTACGTACGGCTGTCCCTTTGCTGAAGAGAGGCGCCAGATAACTCAGGAGAAAGGCGCTACAATCAGGTTTTAACTAGGTAGAAGACATAATGGCGGGGGGCTAGACCAAAAGAAGCTCTAAAAAAGCACTTAAATCGTACACGGGACGAAATCGTCAAAGATGCAAAGAGAAAAATGCGTGGTGGTGGGAAGAAGAGGGCCGTTCGAAAGAAGAAGAAGGGGTTACCAGTGCGTGGCGTTAAACGTAAAAGGACATAAAAAAGAAGTGTTCTGAGCGAATGAAACGTATGGTTGATAATTTTTTTGACTGATATAAGCTAAGGACTTTGCTCTCATGAATCATAGGCTGTTTACTACTTGTCGAGAGAGGCACCCTTCGTCTATTCGTGTAGCTCACAATGTTGTAAATTGGAGCTGTCCGTCTTTGATATGCCTCCAACACAAGTTTCTATTGAGCACAGTGACTTTATTACGATTAACCCATCAAACACAATTAGTTCCGCGAGTGCTCCTATAGAACTCGTGATACCCAGCTCAGGCCCTTACTCTTTTGATCCAAGCTGTATGCACATGTACGCTAAACTACGTACAGCCCGTTCCGATAGAACGGACTGCGATGATAAATATGTTGTATTTCCCGAAATAAACTTTCTGCACTCCAAATTCAGCCAGTATGATGTGCTTTTAAATCAGGTAAACATCT
The DNA here is from genome assembly GCA_023014485.1 of Bathynomus jamesi. NCBI lineage: Eukaryota > Metazoa > Arthropoda > Malacostraca > Isopoda > Cirolanidae > Bathynomus > Bathynomus jamesi. The sequence continues at coordinate 98,448 of JAJOZX010000136.1, read as the reverse complement.
CGGCAGGAAAGGGTTATTATCACCTACGAGCCTATCTGAAAAATGTCCTCAACTTTTCAAAAGAAGCGAAGGATACCTTTTTAACTGCCAAGGGCTATTATCAGACTAAAGACAAAAGTAGTATAAAGGATAAATTTAACAATTCTAAAAAGAAGATATACAAATGTTTTGGACACCTGCATACAAACTTCACATTCCATGAGAAACTGCTTATGAACGGCATCGACATGAAAATAAAGCTCACCCGCACGAATCCTGAGATCTGCATGAATCTGGAAGGTGATCAAGAAGAGGGCGCAAAACCCGTTGTTGTTCATTTTATGGAAACATACCTTCGCGTAGGGCGAGTGGAACTAAGTTCACCAAAACAAATAGAAATTGAAAAAATTTACTACACGCCACAGCAAAATACACAATTAACAGAGTACAGATCAAACTATACACGGTACCCGCATGTTTGGCCTCAAAACATTGAGAAAACATCGCCCTGGGGGCTCTACCTAAAAGGCTATTAATCGGATTGCAGGATCACGCTTTGGTGAATGGAAAATATAAAAAGAACGCCTTTAAATTCGAGAATTTCAGCCTTAAAAACATAACTCTATACTCAACGGTGTTGCGCTGGGAGGGACATTGTATACGGACTACTCATCAGACGATGTGTTCCCGCTTTGAGCATATAATAATCTGGCCCATATTGCTGGTGGTTGTGATAAGTTTGGGATAAGTCAGATTGGAATTCGCCAACCCGATAGACACGCCCATTAGTGTACTGGTGTACCTCGAATCACAAGCTCTAATAGAAGTCGATAGAGTCAGGAGTGTAGTCACTGACTTTTTAAATGGATACGAATACACTTCAGAGAGTAATGAATAGTGACCGAATCACACGCCCCAAATTTATCAGTGTGTTTGCGAAGAATGAAACATTGAAATTACCAACAACGAGAAAATGCGGGGCAATTATTTTCAACACCGACATTATTGGTGGCGAAGGGATTCATTGGTTGGCAATCTATTTTAAAAATCGGGAAAAAATGTACTTTTTTAACTCACTCGGGAATCGCCCCTGGAGTGACCTTGTTATTGCAAAATTTCTCGAACAGTTGCATATCCCCGAAATTGTTTGGAATCCCTACCAATTACAAGGATATTTTAGTAAAACTTGCGGGATGTATTGTCTTTCATTTCTCTTGCACATGTCACGTGGAAAGGAATTTATAAATTTTTAAAAATTATTCGACCTGTGTCACACTGAGATGAATGATGAATTGCTATGCACGCAGATAAAAAAAGTTTGTGTAAAGTTTCAGTGGTACATATAAAATGTATAATTGCAACAATATTGCTCAAAATATAAGACGTTCCCAATAATGTTAGTCTTCTGCTCTGTAGCTTATTTAATGGATACTAATTATGTAACTAATTTAAGTTGGATGTAAAATTGTACTAATTTATAAAACATTATTTCTATTATTTAAGAAATTGATGAAAATACACTGTATCTTGTTCTTAGCCAAAAGAAAAATAAGCTTACATTAGTTCCCCGACGACCTGGCAATCGTTGGACCGGATGTGAGCTAATACTTCGACCTCCGTATTCAGGTCACTGGGTTGGCTGCGCTGTAAAACCTCCAAATCATCGTCGGCTATTTGCTTTTCTTCAACGCTGTCACGAAAAGTAGCTATCACATGTGTCAGTTCATCGTTGGACCGATGAGAAAAGGCCACGAATGTAGACAGAAAATTATTTTTGACTGTTCATACATTTTCTGGATCTTTTTTAAAGTCCAATTTTTTTTCATATATCGAATTGTATTCAGAAAGCCTAGCTCAGTACTAATGCAAACTAATCTATAATTAAAAATTTAGGATACCTGCTATTTTAATGAAACATTTTACAGCAAAATGTAATGAGTTAAAAATGTATTATTACATCCACACCATATATATATATATATATATATATATATATATATATATATATATATATATATATATATATATATATATATATATTAAGGTGGTCCAAAAAATAAAATTTTGTAATTTTTTACCTCCGCATGGCTGTTCCTGTTCCTATATCTATCAAACATCTCCATGCCAAATTTCAGTCTAATTGAATGATATTTACTGGTCGCTATGAATTTCATTTTACTACTCATTTTCAAGTAGATTGATCTTCTGGGTTAAAAAATTAAAAAAAGGAGCAACTAGTAGTTTATTTGTTTGAAAACAGATTAAATCACAAAGAAAACAGCTTATTTTTTTTAGAAAACAGAATAACTTAAAGAAAACATTAATTTTTAAAGAACAAAAATGATATGTTTGATAGAAAATTACATTTATCATTCGTTTATAATATACATCATTACTTAGATTAACGCTTCATCACTGACTCCTTCGAAGACGATGAGTAGTCTTGGCGATGTTTTGCTACTAATCGGAGGATGAATCGTTTTTGTTCTTCATCCTTCGTCAAAGATGTATTATATGCCTTGATTAGGTTGATCGCTATGCCTCGAAACTCTTGAAAGCAATCATCCTCCGTCCAGGAATTGGGATCGGTCCTCAGGAACGTATCTTCCGCTGCCTTCCTTCCTTCTTTCTTTAACAGATTGAAGATTCCCAGGGTCCTTTTGGTGAACATTTCATACAAATTCAAATCTTCAATGTTTCCTTCAAGCTTCAATCGACGAGTAACAGTGGTATTCTCGTTACGTTGGAGGTTTACTCACCATCTTCCGTTTGGTCACGGCTTCGACTCTACAGTAGGATCGAAGAATGCAAGGCCGATGAGACGCTCTCCAAGATACCACAGGTGCCACTGAAGAACTGTGGATGCTGCTTTGAAAATGGTCTGATTTGGGTACTTTTGCAAGATTTTAAGCAGCAGAATATCATTGAAAAGATGGTTGATTCCGACGGGAGCCTCGTTCACAAACGTGCGTAGACCAAGGCGATAAACATAGAGAGCTCGGTGATATTCTCCGTCTCACGTGCTGTCAGCTGTAGTTGATGCTTGAACAGATAAATTTTGAGGACGTAGATGGCATTGGCCATCCAGCGTGATGGTGAGTTGGTCCTGGAGCGCGGACCTTGACTTCTTTCTCATCACTGCACCCGACGAAGGTGAGGCAGAGTCTTAGCAATTCCTCGTACTCATCACGTGATTGTTTAGACACCAGTGCCTTTGTGAAATATTGCATTATTTCCTCTCGAAGCTGGAATATCTTTGGAGCTCTGAATAGGTTGTTTGAAGCCTTCATGAAGGAATCCTTCTGAAGTGATGGCCATTTTTTCTGAAAACGTTAAAAGAGAGCCATTCCCGGGCCACCTCTGAGTCCAAGAAGTGCGTTGCAGGTGTTTGACAAGACAACTTAAAGGATATGATGTCGATAAGCGATCCAGACAAGTTCCCTCCCTACTGCGTTTTCAATCATGGTACAAGCTCCCCTGTGAAGGCCAGCATTAGACGCAGTTGTGTCAAATACGAGACCTTGGATCTCACCGCGAAGATTCCAGTCATCGATCGTCGAAATGCAAGCCTTGCCCTGTTCTTCTCCTGTAGCTCGTTGTATTTTTGGCACGGCTAGGAGTTTTTCCATCCCATTTCCCGTAATGATTACCGCGGTTCGTTCGGCTGTTTCCTTTGCGACGCCGATGTCGGGAAGTAGTTTCCCATCCCAGTGAAGAAGAAGGGGTCCTTTGACAGAAAACGAAGCTTGATCATCTTTGGCTGCTGCATGCCTTGCTTGCCTTCTTGAACGACGGATGGAGCTGCGTGAAAGTCATTGTAGAAATATCATAGCTCAGGGCTTGAGCGACTGATCCAGCAACGAAGACTGCTCCTCGATCGGGAAGGTTGACGCGATCAGGAGCAGCAACCACATCTGGTGATGTGAAGATATTGTTTCGTTTCGGAGGATGAGAGTGTACATCTGCTCTTCCTGTCGAAGTCGAAGGACGATAATCATCGTCTTCAGCGTTGGATTCTTCAGAGGATGAAGTGGATGTGCTGGATGATGGAAGAGCAGCAGCTCCAGCCTGGAATGCAGCCTCTCTTTCTTTGTACTTTAGAGCTTTGTTAGCATGTTTCTCCTGTCGACATCTCTTGCGGTATTCCTTAGCAAAATTAATCTTGTCAGGGCCTGCCATACTGCAGGAAAAGATGTCTTCTCTTTGCATCATCAGGAATTGGCGGTCTTCTTCATTGTCTATCAACTTCAAGGCGTCCTTCGAGGCAACGTCGAAAAGCTCTGAGAGAGTCTCTTGGAACATGCTCTCTTTCACTCTGCAGCTTTGTACTGCGTCTTGCGGTTTTTTTTCAACGCAAGGAACTCTTCGTACAACTTTGACAGCTTCCTAACGCCCATACTTGCAGGGCCTCTTTTCAGGCCAAGTTGTAGCTCTCTTTTAAGGTCTTGGACTGTTCATGGTGGTGAAACTAAACCAAACAAAGCACATCACCACATGTGGGTAGCCTTGCAGTTGATAACTCGTTGCTGGGCTTTCCTAGAACTCACGTTTCTGCAGATGAGCGAGTACTAGCCATAAACTGAAAAATGAGAGAAAATAATGCATTAACCGTTTAGCACCAAAGCACAATTATATAAGTGTTAAATAAAAAATTGCAAATTCATAATAAAGTAAAAAATTGGTTACAGTAGTTAGTGGTTGATGAGTAGGAAGATAGCTAAATTCTTAAAAATTCATTTAAGAATAAGTAAATAATAAACTTCAAGAGACATAACATATATACCTTAGAATTTTAATAATTTAATTTAATAGCAACATCCTTACCGATTACAAATTTGCATATAAAGAACATAATTTTATATATATATATATATATATATATATATATATATATATATATATATATATATTAGTGATGTAGCGGATGTCATTTTTTTCACATCCGTGGATGCGGATGCGGATGAGGATGTTTGATTTCAACATCCGCGGATGCGGATGCGGATGTCTACATTTTCGTTATTTTTTAGGATATATTCGAGATTTGTTGTGTTTAACGTATATAATAAGTTATTATATAGAGAGAGCTTAGCTATAATGTAGTATAATTGATTAATTGTACAATAATTGCTGTGCTTTTCTCTGAACATATAAAATAATATCAAGCATCTAACTAATATAGAAATCAATTAGTGAATTCGTCTGCAAATAAATTCGTTATATTTTGTTGAGTTTCAGCCACAATTGTGTTACCATAATTGTGTTACCAGGATGCGGGACGTGAACCCAACTCAAATGCACCCCCACCGACCTCTTTCCCCAACCTCCACCCTTATAGAAAGAGATCTTTAATTAGCTTGATAACTATTTATATTAAGTTTAAAGTTTTATTAGGCATATTTATAAATGAGTAATTAAAATAAAGTAAACTAAGATGTTCATCGTTTAATGTTCAAACTTAATTATAGGAAGGTTATGCTTAAGGAACATTAATTTTTCTGCCTTTTCTGCTGCCAGTCTGTTTCTCTTTTCATCATATATTAATCCAGCACTGCTAAATAATCTCTCGCTTGGTACGTTTGTTGGAGGACAGGCTAAATGTTTCGTTGCAAGTTTACTCAAGTATGGATAGATATTCTGCATATTTTTTCACCAACTAATAGGATTGTCACATGCAGCCAGGCGTTTTTCTTGGTGATAGCTCTCGATCATTTTTACTACATCTTTTGACATCGCGTAGGTCTCGTCATTGCTGCTTGACTCAAGAAACTGAGAGACAGATTCTGTGATAGATTTGCTTGTTGAAGGTGTTGGTTCTGTCACTGAAACTTTTATTCTTTTGGTGGGTGGCGAAACGACAGATTCAAGAGATTGAAGCTCTTCAACTGCTTTGCCAAGTGATGATTTAACTCGTTCTAATGTACTAGGTGAAAATAACTTAGCTTTGTAACGTGGATCTAAGTAGGTTGCAAGAGAGTAACTTCATACAAGAACAGCCTCTCATCTTGTCGCTTGCATCACTTTTACGCACAATGAACTAGTTCTATTAATATAGTAGAATTTGATAATTTCCGCTTATTAATGACGTTTTATCTCAACGGTCCACATCCGCACAACATCCGCAGTCCAAAGTGCGGATGCGGATGCGAGAAAATGTGCGGATGTTCCGCGGATGCGGATGTGACCTACATCACTAATATATATATATATATATATATACTGAATAAATATAATACGTATGAATTAATACTTAATATATATGAATTAATAATTATATATATGTATGAATTAGTAATTAATATATATTTATTAATACTTCCATGAGATACTATTCTTAAGCTCGTGAAGTTTGAACGAACTTAAAACCGTCCTCCAACAAGTTTAAACTTGAAAAGATGCACGAGTAAATGATTTGTCTGATTCACAAACAGCATTACACAAGAAATCGAACAATTGCTTCATCCTCTGAAAGGTGGGCGGAGTCAATATGGCGTGACTGCCGCGTCCTCTGAAAATGAAGAGGGTAGAAAATGATTAGCTAATTAATTAATTGAAAATATGAAAATCATATCGACCTCTTATTATGTACTGAATCAACAGATATTTTTCACAAAATCACTTCACATCTAAAGGAATAAGAGCAGCCATGTGGAGAGCATTTCCAACTATTTTGAAATTTTAGCCCAAATTTTGTATATATATATCGAATTAATCACGAAGGAGACATAGCATTGTTAATAATTAAAAACCAATTGTTTTTCACCAATATACACACAGAGGAACACATATATATATATATATATATATATATATATATAGGAAGAGAGAGAGAGAGCTACAAGGAGTTTCAAGTACATTAATTTCCAGCGCCGGAAATACATTTATCCTAACTGTGCATACTACGCATCGCCTGCCATCACCGGGTCTCGATCCCAGATTCGTTAGAATTTCTCTACCTTAAAACTTCAATAATTCGAAAAGCCTACCTGTAGAACTTTCTATAAATTTTTAAGTTAACACGTACAAGGGAACAAACGCGTAATAAAATTTCACTTTCAAATGACATTCTCAGGAACACCAAAATAAATAACAAGTTCGTGAATAAATATAGGCCACAAAAATAAAATAGAGGTCTCGAATCCAGGGCCGTTGGACGGGGTCAAAAGGAAGATTAGCAGGGTGTACTACGCATCGTCTCTCAACACCGGGTTTCGAACCCACCCCTGGGCAGATATCTTTCACTTCAAAATGCGCTTATTATGGCTTTTTATAAAATTAGTTAACACTTGCAAGCGTTAATTAGCACTGAATGATACGATGTATGTATACAGGGTGTCCCAAAAAAACTATATACTCTTTAGAGCATCATATATTTTATAATTAAAAAAAAAAACCAAACAATATATTGTTATAGCAATTGCCAATGAAAGGTAAATTAGTAATCTAAGTGATCAAAATGTTATAGCGAGTTGTTTGCATATAAAAATTAATTAACTACGCCAAGTGCTCAAAATGTTCTTCGGCGGCAGGAATGCACTTTTGAATGCGTCGACTAACTGATTCGCAGACATGGACTAATGTGGATGCTGTGATGGTCCCGCAATTTTCCCTAATTGCATCCTTAAGGTGTTCGAGTGTTGCAGGTCTTGTACCATAAACTGCATCCTTCAGGTAGCCCCACAAGTAAAAATCAAGTGGAGTCAAGTCCGGTGAACGTGGAGGATACTCAACGCTTCCTCTTCGTCCTATCCAACGGTTAGGCAACATTTCATCGAGGTACCTTCTGACATCACAATGATAATGAGGGGGGGCTCCATCTTGTTGAAAGTAAAAGTCGTCGTTTCCAAACAACTTCCGAACTGCATGTATAATTTCTGTCCGCAGCATGTCGAGATATGCGACACCGGTAACTGTCCCATTAAAGAAAAATGGTCCAACCAAACCCCTCGATGATAAACCACACCATGCTCTTAATCCTGGTAAATTAACATGTTTATCCACATAAACGTGTGGATTATCAAGTGACCAGTACCTGCAGTTGTGTCGATTTACTGTGCCATTCAGCTTGAAGGTAGCTTTATTAGGCCACACGATTTTGTTGGCAAACTGTACGTCTTCGGCTTCCATTGACTGAAACCATTCACAAAATTCGAGTCTGCGATCAGGGTCATCTTCAGTCATGGCGTGTAACTGACTTGGAATGTAGCTTTTCCATTTTGCCGACTTTAAAATCCGGTGAACACCTGATTTGCTGATTCTGGTCTCACGGGCGCATTGCCTAACTGATTTCTGTGGTGATCGAATAAATTTTTGCAACAGGAAAACGGAGTTTTCATCACTCGCACTTGATTTGCGTCGTCCAGATCTTCGCTTGTGCATATCTTGAGCAGATCCCTCTGCCTCAAACTTGTCACGGATGCTTGTAATGGCGAGACGTGTCGGTGGCTTTGTACCAAATTCCCGGATCCATTGCCGCTGGACTTCGAACACATTCTCAAATTTCCAATACCATTTCAGAACACTTTTTCGTTGCTCCAGTGTCAAACGTTTACGCAACATGGGTTCTTTTGCTGAACTGAATAAATTTGAATGCTGTAGAGTTTGTATCGTGGAATGAGTGCATAGGCTAAGTCCGAAGCAAGCTAGTGAGTGACTAGACTACGTTCGGCCCATAGGCTTCGCCATTACAAGGCCTTTGATAAAACAAGGCCAGGCTTAGTCGATGCATTCAAAAGTGCATTCATGCCGCCGGAGAACATTTTGAGCACTTGGCGTAGTTAATTAAATTTTGTATGCAAACAACTCGCTATAACATTTTGATCACTTAGATTACTAATTTACCTTTCATTGGCAATTGCTATAACAATATATTGTTTGGGGTTTTTTTAAATTATAAAATATATGATGCTATAAAGAGTATATAGTTTTTTTGGGGGCACCCTGTATATAGCCCAAGAATGATAGCCAGTTTAAATCACAAGCTAGGTTTTAAATTATTACGTAATTATTTCTACTCACATCTCAATGGCCTCTCCATCAGCTGGTTCTTTCTCGCCGTCAGAAATTTCTGCAATTGATTGCGTTGAAAGTAGTTCGTTCCATCGGCGGCTCCAAAAAGCACAAGTGCGGCCCCGGTATTCAAATACCGGTATTAAAACCGATATTGTTTCAGAAAAGTAATACCGATCTCAAGGCTTTCAATACCTGTTTTTCGGTATTATTAACCACACGTTATTTAGTCTATTTATAACTGATTGATGGTTGCAGGTTGTAGTTAAGTGAAGGAAAAACATGAATTACAAACCTTTTCAAAGGTTTCTTTTGCCTTTTTTTCAGATTATTACGAAAATGTCAATAAAATGGATTTGGAATGGTTTGGCAGTATTTTGAAAAGAAGAATAAAGATGAAGCAGAATGTACTAAATGTGAAAATGTTATTAACTGTGGTGGAGGTTCAACCACTGGAATGGTCGTTCATTTAAGAGCAATTCGTAAAATTGCTGTTAAGAAGACAGAAAATCAGCCAAATGAAAGAAAAAACAACTTTGGATGGTTTTATCGCCGAGAAATCTATTGAGGAAGAAATTGCAAAACTTTTCTGTGTGGATGGATTTAGTTTCAACATTCTATTGCCAACATTCTATCGAAACCTACGGTAAAATTATTGAATGCCCGGTTAGGTCAACTGTACACCCTTGACGATTGGTTAGGTTAAGTCGTAATATTTTCGTTAAAACTCGGGATATTTTTTCTACCCGCACGAAGGGTAACAAAAATAAGTGAATGCCCGGTTAGGTCAACTGAATTCTCGGTTAGGTTCATTGAATACCCGGTTAGGTCAACCGAATACGCGGTTAGGTTCATTGAATGCCCGGTTAAGTCAACTGTAGGCCCTTGACGACTGGTTAGGTTTAGTCGTGATATTTTCGTTAAAACTAACGAAAATATTACGATTAAACCTAACCAATCGTCAAAGGCGTACAGTTGACCTAACCGGCCATTCAAAGGTACTTACATATTATCGGGACTACCAAACTGTTTATTATGTATTTTTGCTCCCGTCATTTTCGTTTAAACTAACGAAAATATCACAAATTAACCTAACCAATCATCAAGGGCGTACAGGTGACCTAACCGGGCATTCAATTAACCTAACCGGGCATTCAGTTGACCTAACCGTGCATTCAGTTGACCTAACCGGGCATTTTCATACAAGACGAAGGAACTGAATGATGCTGGTTTCGAACATTTCAAGGTCAATCATAAGTACAACTTCAGTGACCCCGACACGGCAGCGCACTTGATGATCTGGTTAGGTTAAGTTGTGATATTTTCGTTAGTTTAAACGAAAATGGCGTTTGGTAGTCCCGATAATACGTAAGTACCCATTCAAATTTTATCCAATGTAAATAATGGTTCCCTATAAACCGGAGATATGATAGAATATAATATAGGGTGTCCATAAATGATTACCCTGACTAAAGCATGCTATAACTTTTAAATAAACGCTCGTATTCAAACACAGTTTTAATCATAAGTAGATAAACATACAAAGTTTTGATACATAGTTAATGAACTTAATAAGCTTCCACATGTGCACCCCTAGTGGCACGTAAAATGTCTAAACGGTATTCACACTCACGCCACACATTTTCCAACATTTGTGGGTTAACTGTTGCAATTGCATCCGTAATGCGTTCTCGCAATGTCCTGATATCCGGAACAACTGTTGCATAAACCAAATCTTTAACATGACCCGAGAGAAAGAAATCCAGTTGGGTAATGTCTGGTGATCTTGGGGGCCATGGGATTGGCCCGTCCCTGCCAATCCATCGATTTGGAAATGTTGCGTCGAGAGTTTCACGAACAACATGCGCCCAATGAGGGGGTGCCCCATCTTGTTGGAAGATGACAGTTGGCTGCCTGAATGTTTTCCACCGTCCCATCGGAAACTGATGGTCTACCACTGCTCTTTCCCTTTTCCACGTTTCCAGTTTCCAAGAATTTTTTCATCCACGACTTAATTAACTTCACATCAGGTGGATTCTTTCCATACTTTGTTCTGAACCTTCGCTGAACATTGACAGGAGATTTTGTTTCTGCAAGCCACACAACACATTGTGCCTTCTCTGTCACAGACGCCATCTTAACTGAACAGCTACTACAGCGCTCCTAGCGGCGAATGCGGTAGACGAAACACACCAGCACAGAAACTCTAAGCGTGTAAGAGATTACAGTACCTGTAAAAAGAAAACGGATGTATGATTCGTCATTAAAACATGAGAGCATACTGTTTTCAGGGTAAACATTTATGGACACCCTGTAGAATTTTCAAGATATGTATCTTATATACATACCTTAAAAATTCTATTATGTAAATAAGATAAGTAAAACCTGTTAAATTATCTCCCCCCCTAATATTGACCTTTTAAACTATGTCCCCCCTCTCTGAAGCTTGGTAGGGGGGGTGAATAGTTTAAAAGATTCGATTCTAGTGTAGCTTACGTTCCCCAACTTTGACCTAGTGTAGTTTGTGTCCCCTTTTGCGTCAGGGGGACGTACGAGTAAACTACACTTCCTCCGGAAATTTTGCAAATAGTTATTTAAACAATTTAAACAGCCAAAGCATTTTTAAACAGTCAAAACATGTCTTTTAGATTTATAATCTGTTAATTTTGATTCTTTTTGAATTTCTGTGTTTAAATGATAAATAAATTTTAAATATTAGGAAGAATATTGTTTGATGCTTCCCATGTCTGAGGTAAATATAATAAAGCTCTTTAAAACAATGATAATTAATAGCTTAATAGAGAGCATAAAATAATTTGAGAACGAAAAATTAATCGTGGAAGTAATGCAAATCAAAAATAACTGTTGAACTGTTACCAACTCAATCAATCAGATGTGTTCATAAAAATTAGAAAAAATAAGAAATAATGAAACAAAATTAAACAAAATTTGGTATTAAATAATCGCTAAAATGAAACTTCACTGGAAACACGTTCATGTGATATATATATATATATATATATACAGGGTGGGCCGTAAGTTTCCATACATAGGAAAAATAAACATTTTGTTATGGACAACCATTTTTATTTATATAATATGCTCTACATGGTTGCCATTGTTTTGAAAACACATTTCAATACGTGTTCCCCACTGTTGATGAACACGCATTAGCACAGTTGACGTTATGCTTGTAATGGCGTTGGTGATACGTTCCTTTAGATGATTTATGTCTCGTATCTTTTCCTGATACACCATGGCCTTCAAGTGCCCCCAAAGATAGAAATCAAGGGGGGTGAGATCTGGGGATCTGGGAGGCCACTCCACAGGACCACGCCGACCAATCCAAGCATCCGGAAACTGCTGATCCAAATACCGACGCACGTGAAGACCATAATGAGGTGGAGCTCCATCTTGCTGGAAGTAAACTGGGAAGTTACCTTCCTCGTTTAGCAGGGATGGGAAAATCTCTTCTTGCAACATGTTAAGATACCTTTCGGCATTAAGATTTCCACTGACAAAAATTGGTCCAATAATTCTGTCACCCCATATCCCGGCCCACACCATCACTTTACCGGCACCTTGCTTCTTCGTCGGACTCAGCCAGTTAGGGTTAGCATTACTCCAATAACGTATGTTTTGCCGATTAACCTCTCCATTGACGTAAAAATTTGCTTCATAAGTAAAGAAGATCTTACGTCAAACGCATATTCTTAGGGTATGTGAAACATAAAAACAAACGTTTAATTTTTCCTATGTATGGAAACTTACGGCCCACCCTGGATATATATATATATATATATACACAGTATATACATATACATACAGGGTGTCCCATAAGTCTGGCATCATAGGAGAAATTCATATTTTTTTATTTCTACAAACCATAATTCATATTTTTCTCTTTCTACAGGCCATAATGTCTGTGAGCAAGGAAGAACGAATCCAGATAATTCTACTCATAGGAAATCGGAGTCAAAGAGAGGCCGCTGCTGAATTTAACTGACTCCATCCAGACCGCGAGCCAATAACTCAAAATTGTGTTAGCAGACTTGTTGCAAAGTTTCAGGAAACAGGATCCATAGAAGATAAACCACGCAGTGGACCTTCAAGGAGGTCCACTGACGATGATACAGCGACTGCTATCCTGGCTCATTTTAACAGAAGTCCAACATGGTTCCAGCAAGACGGCGCTCCTGCACATTACAGCACCCAAGTAAGGGAATACCTGTACCAACAATTCCCTGGTCATTGGATAGGACGTCGAGGGCCTGTGAAATGGCCAGCTAGAAGCCCAGATCTCACGCAACTAGATTTTTATCTCTGGGGCCACTTGAAAGCGCTGGTGTACGCAGAGAAAATTAGGAGTGTTGAACATTTGCGGCAGCACATTATTGGGGCATGTAACACCATTACTCCTGACATCATTCACCGTGTGCTTGCTGACTGGGTATCACGTCTGAATTTGTGTATTGAAAACAATGGTGGACGTATTGAGCACGTTCTGTAAATAAAAGCTTTTGTTTTGCCTTTTTTTATTATTTTTCCTATGATGCCGGACTTATGGGACACCCTGTATATATATATATATATATATATATTATATATATATATATATATATATATATATATATATATATATTCCAAGATCTTTCGTGTATTCAGCAGTACATCTCGTCAGGGAGGCGTACGAGGTGTACTGCTGAATACATGAAAGGCCTTGGAATATTTTTTTGTTTTTCCTTGTGGGTTTGCATCATTTATTAATTTTACGTGTTTAAGATTCATCCCATATACATCGTTAACCTCGTTGCAGTTCCATGCGTTGGTCTCTCTTCACACGAAGGTGAATTTGCTGGCCTCGCTTGGTGGAGGAGTGAGTTGCTCTCTTGCATTCTCCACTGCACATAGCCAGGTACACCAGGCTCATCTTGTACAATCCTGAGCCAGGCATCTAGTGTTCTCTTGAAGACTTCAATTTTGACCCCTGTGATGTTACTGAGGTCCTTTAGAACCTGGTTAAAAAGTCTTGGCCCCCTGACAACCAAGATTATTTTCCTTCAGTGTTGAGGAGGTCCCTTGTCTGAACTTTAATTTGGGAACACTACACATTCTGCCTTTCCTATTTTCCAGCGTTGTTTGGATGGTAATTGGGTTTAGTTCGAGGTTTGGTACCAGTTCATCGATCATTTTCCATATGTAGATTATGGTGTACCTCTCTCTTCTTTTTTCCAGGGAGTACAGATTTAGTTTACTTATTCTTTCCCAGTAGTTGAGTTCTTTGCAGCCATCAATCTTATCTGTGAAATGTCTCTGAGTTTCTTCGAGTTTATTAGTTTCTTCCTTTTTATATGGGGACGTCAAGACTGAGGAGTATTCAAGTTTTGGTTTGATCATTGTTTTCAGCAGGGGAATCATTACTGTCCTGTCCCTTCTTTTGAACGTTCTTAGTACCTGTCCCGCGACTCTTTTTGCTTTATTTATCGCTATCTGATTTTGTTGCTCGAATTTCGCATCATCGGTCATTATAATACCCAAACCTATTGCTTTCGTGTTTAACTGCATTTTCTGTCTATCTGGAGCATAATATGCAGTCTGTGTAAGTTCCTCATTTGTACCATATCTCAAGAGCTGAAATTTCTCCGTGTTAAATGTCATATTGTTTTTTGACCATTTGTATATTTTGTTCGTGTCCCTCTGCAAGGCCTCTACCTCTTTTGTATGGCTGATTATTCTGCTGATCTTTGTATCGTCTGCAAAGGATGTTACTATACTGTTGCTGTATACTTCAAGGTATTGCATGGTAATGTTAGTCTGTCAGCATGATAATGAATAGGAGTGGGACCAATACTGTTCCTTGTGGTGTTGAGCTTCGTACTTCCGATTCTGATGATGATATACCTTGAATTTTTACGACCTGTAGACGTTCTCTCATGAAATTGTAGATCCATTTTTCCCACTTTGCCTGTTATTCCCATATGTTTCGCTTTCTGTTCTATTATACAATGATCACATTTGTCGAAAACTTTAGCAAAATCTGTGTACTTGACATCGTAGTTTTCATTGCCTTCCAGTGCATCTATGATATTGTTATAGTGCTCTATAAGTTGTAATAGGCATAATATTCCTCATCGGAAACTGTGCTGATTTTTGTTCAGACTTTCCAGTGTCTCCAAGAAGTCATAGATTTTCTCCCTAACTATTCTTTTAAATACTTTGGGGATAATGAACTCTGACTTCATTCATCGGGTCGAACACCGCAGTTGTTGGAAAGTAAACCAGACAGAGATTCATAGAGATGAAAATGATGATGAGACACCGAGTTTGGTTCCGAACTGAGACAGGGACCACAAACACACACACACACACACACACACAAATAATTAAATATATATATATGTTCAATCAATAAATGGCCAAGACATCTGGTTATAACTTAAGTGGGAATAAAATAAAAATTAAAAAGAAATTTACAGAACATTATTCGTCCATACTCCCATTTCATGGTACGAGCAGCTCGCAGCAGCATTGCCAAGAAACCAAGGGATTAATGTACTGACGAGGCCTGCGTACGTCGTTTATCGCCAGTGAGAGCAACAATTCTCCATGTTATCCCAATTCAAACCAGTAGTATGGGTGCATTAGGGAGAGGGGAGTAGGGGTTAATGGGGAAGGAGTGTGTGGGGTTGGAGGGAGTTCCAGTGCTAAGTAGGTAGTGGCAAAAGGTGGAGATGCCACCTCTCCCCACGATATAAAAAAATGAACATAGTGTATAGTAACTTAACCTAACCTAACCTAACCTATCCTATCATAAACTTCAAATTATTTTTTGGGTGTATATATATATATATATATATATATACACGTAGAGCCTGGATGTTTACGCACTATAAACCCATAAAAATGGCAGGCAAATAGGCAAAAAATCATTCAAAATAGGCAGTAAAAAACAAAAAAGGCATTTATAAATTTGCTTTCAAAACAACAAAAATACTTTCAAAATGCTTTCAAATAACAAAATGTTTATATATTACCTTTATATACGCATAATACATATTAGTGAACAAAACAGTAGGTAATGCAAATATTAGTTACACATAATAACAATGATTTCATTTCCAAAAATAAAGTTTAATGTGGAATAATACCATTATACAGTATAATTAATACATATTACAATGCCATTATAATGAACAAAACAGTAGGTATTGGAAATGTTGTTTACACAATAATGGCAAGGATTTAAATTTTAAAAAATGTTGAATATAAAATAAGAATACTCTCCACGCTTAGTTTCTGTTTATATATATATATATATATATATATATATATATATATATATATATATATATATATATATATATATATATATATAAAGGGTGATCCAGAGAAATGGGACCCAAAAGAAACCCCTGTAACTCTTAAAGTATAAGTCCTTTTATAAAATCATACGCATCATTCGAAAGAGGATAGTTACAAGTTTGTACAGGATTGTATAGGTTTTGACAATACAAGACAAGATAAGATACAAAACAAAATAAAAGTGTTAGTTAAAACTAACCCTTCAAGATGACTGCATGGACTGTGGAACAGCTGCGTTTCATAACTGAGCAATATTATGAGCATGGAAGAAGTGTAGTTTCAGCTCAAAGATCTTTCAAGACAAATTTTCAGATGTCAAAATCACCTTCTAAGAAAGTAATCCGTCGGTGTGTCAGAAATTTTTCCCTAACTGGCAGCATTGGAAAAAGAAAACCAACTGGAAGAGTGCGCTCAGCAAGGATAGACGAGATCATTAACAGAACTCATGAAATTGTACAGGATAATCCTAACATGAGCATCAGACGTGCTTCTCAGCTGTTAGGAGTTGGATATGGAACAACACACCGTATATTCAAACAAAATTTAATGCTCTTTCCATATAAAATTCAAACAGTGCAACAACTAAACGATGGAGATTTCGCACGAAGACGACAATTCTGTCAATGGATCCAACAGAAGGTAAATGACACCACCAATTTTCTAGCAACTTTGATTATGTCAGACGAAGCCCATTTTCACTTGAATGGAACGGTAAACAAACAAAATTGTCGTTTCTGGGCAACAGAAAATCCATTGAATATTACCGAAGTCCCGGTGCATAGTCAGCGTGTAACTGTTTGGTGTGGTCTTACTGCATCTCAGATCATAGGGCCGTACTTTTTCGAGGATTCCACCGGAAACACGGTCACTGTAAATGGTGATCGCTACGAAAAAATGTTGACCGATTTCCTTATTCCTAAATTAAGAGATCTTTGTCTAGAAAACCACTGGTTCCAACAAGACGGAGCTACCTGCCATACCACGAGGAACTGCATGGCAGTTTTGCGTCAAACGTTTCCAGGCGAGTTAATCTCAAGATTTGGAGACGTTGAATGGCCCGCAAGGTCTCCGGATTTTTCTCCCTTAGATTATTATCTCTGAGGATATTTAAAGAGTAGGGTCTACAGAAATAACCCAACGACCTTGCAAGAATTGAAGGCCGCCATCACACATGAGATACAGGCCATACCACCGCACACTCTTGCAAAAGTGATGCAGAACTTACGAGCGAGAACACTGGAATGCTTGGCAACTAATGGAGCACATTTGAAAGGAGTCATTTTAAAAAAATAAATATTTCATAATAAACTTGTAACTCTACTCTTTCGAATGATATATAGTTTTTATGAAAGGAATTAAATATTAAGAATATTTGGCTTTTTTTTATGGGTCCCATTTATCTGGATCACCCAGTATTAGAGTGGTACGTAAAACATGAAAATGGTGGAATGATTCACACCAGGCCACTATTTTATTCCATTACGGCTAGTGAACTGACATGCCAAGTTTTGTCTTCTTATACTGTATCAATATTTAGAACTGCCGCATGCCGACCAAAGTTTTCTGTTACATATACAGTAGCTCGAAAAATCAAACAATATGAAGCAATAACTAATTTAGTTCTTGAATATGCATGGTGTTGGTGTGGTACGTCTAGTACAGAGTGTGTTTTAGGGTCATATTTATTAACCAATATTAACTAAGTATTGTCTTATGGGCGTGGCTCATAAGTAAGTCTCAAGAGAGGCTACTTTTATTCAGTATGAGTTGTGTGGCGAAACTGCACTTCTGCAGTCTTTACTTATTTGTCGAAGATGTTGAATTGTATAATTTCATTCAGAAGATAGTAACCTTTACTTTAATAGCATGTGAATATTATTAATTTTCTTGTTTTATTTTCAGATTTATATGATATTTTGTAATAATGACAGTATGTACAAGGTCACAAACAAAAATTTATCTTGTTGGAAGTCTTTCAGACAAAATTCTAGGTGCTCGTCTCTTTTCGCAATGAGATGTTATTCGCACATTTTTTCACTATCACAAAAATATGAAAAAGACAATTCGTGAAAGTGCCAAAGCCACCCTAGCTAGAGCAAGGGTTTATGTTCTGGGAAAAGGCACGCATCCCAACGACGCAAATGAAGCACGCCATTCAAAGGCTGAAGAGACTACATGGACAATGGAAGACCCTTCAGAAAGGTGCCAAGCGTGGAGGAGCTACTCAAAAAGCTAAGGAGTGCTTTGATTGAGGATTTATCAAATACATTCGATATGTCTCATCGATATGCAGAGGACATGATCAAAATCCCTGAAGACAGAGAATTCCTTCAGGTCCAGTTGTGTGAAGGAAGGGCATCAATTTCTATGGGATGTGCAGATGTCAGTCTGGCGAAAAAGGAAAAGCGGAAGCTGAAAAGAGAGGCCGTAGCAAATACACGAAATGTAAAGGCTGCGAAACAGCTGCATTTTGAGGACACATTCTCTCACCTCTCGAATTTCAGTGAAACTGACTCCACCAGTTCATCTGACGAAGCTTTTAGCACTTCTCTGCTTACCAAGTCCCGTAGACCCACAAATGTAATTACTTCAGAACTCTCTGCTGCATTGGACAGAACGAAGGTATCGGATCGAAATGCTATCTATATATTGGCATCCTTCTCCAAAGCCATGGGTCATGATCAATCGAAAATGGCTATAAACAGATGAACTATTAGGCGCAGCTGAATTAAGCATAGGGAACAGCAGATTACCGATACTAAGACAAATCTTGATTCGTCCGTTTCGATTGTGGTTCATTGGGACTCAAAGCAAATGGAAAATATCTCTGGGAAACCTATAATGGTCGAACGTCTCCTGATTGTTTTCTCCAGTCTAGGCATTGAGCAACTTCTCAGTGTTCCAAAACTTCAAAATTGAAGGGGAGAAACAACGGCACGAGCAATGGTTGAATCACTCAAAGAGTGGGAACTAGAAGACCACATAGTTGCCATGTCTTTTGATACAACAGCTAGTAATTCTGGGCAACGCGCTGCTTTTCTCATGGAGCAAAAACTTGGAAAAGATCTTTATTTTGCCTGCAGACATCATATCCATGAGGTGGTTTTTTTCAAATGTATTTAATCGAGTGATGAGTGCCTCCTCAGGACCAGAAGTCCAACTTTTTAAACGCTTTAAGATGAACTGGCCATCCATTGTGCCCGAAAGAGTAAGCAATGCAAGTATTGACGGGGAAACTAATCGCATTATACTACTTAACATCCAGCTGAAGAATGAGGCAGTAGAATTTGTGACACCGGCCTTGAATCCAAACCATCCTCGAGCCGACTACCGTGAGTTCTTAAAGTTAGTGTTGATCTACTTAGGAGAAGTTCCTCCTCGTGGAGTAAACCAAATTAATGCCCCTGGTGCTGTCCACAGAGCTCGGTGGATGGCTAAAGCTATCTATAGACTTTACTGTCAAGAAGCAGATGGTTTAGACTTTAAAAAAGAATTCCGTATATACCGACAGACCTCCTATCTGACCAAAAGTTTCCCTAGAGAAGGTTCCTACCATAACAATTTCAGAGTTAGTGACAAGGAAGACGATGCGATTCTTTCGGATCTTAAACATTTCAACAGTCTTCCTCGAGAAAGATCCTAAGATCTGGCCGCAAAATTCTTAGTATGTTAAGGGGCAGAATCTTATTTCAGGTCTCAGTGTTGTCAACGACATTGCAGAATGAAAGATAGCACTTACTCAAGAATATAGCAATATCCTGACCAAAGACGAGTCTCATAAAAAGAGCACTACTACAGGTCGTCACACAACACCGTAAACAGTTTCACAGTGCAACAATGTCAGTTGGCATGGGTACGTTATTACAATAAGGATTTTTCGTTTATATGTTTAAGTTTTTCATTTCTTGGATGTTTAGCATTTTCCTAAGCATTTTCGGTCATATTTTAGTTAAATGTTGTGATTTATTTCAATAAATTATAATTTCAATTTATCTTTCACTACCTTTCAAGAAATTCATTCATGTAGAATAGATTCAAGTGGGATGCGGCACCCCTAAATATAAATATATTGAATTTATATTTCATATAGTGAATAAAAACACCAAACGAAATGTAAAAGTGATATGGCCTAATTAAAACATATCAAATTCGATTTCAGCACCACCCTAATATACTGTATATACTATATACAGGGTGTACATAAAGTCAGGATCTATTTTTGTGAAGCACTTGGAAATTATATGGAATTCAATCATAAAATGATAAAGTGGTAACATTTATTAAATAATTAAGAGTAGGATTCGACGTGACGCCCATCAGTATCCCTGCACAGCTGAAATCGTTCCGCAGCATTTCTAAACACATTCTGGAGCATTTGCGGGGTTATGTTATCTGCAGCAGTTCGTATACGTGTACGTAAGTTTTCAAGACTCGTAATCTTCGTCTGATAGAAGTGCGATTTGATAAAGCCCCATGCAAAGAAATCTAAAGGGGTTAAATCTGGTGATCTCACTGGCCAAGGTCTGTTGCTTCTGCGTCCGATCCAGCGATTTGGAAAACGTCCATTTAGATAATCCTGAACAATTTTGGCATAGTGACAAGGAGCACCATCATGTTGATAGACGACGGTACTAACAATCCTATCCCCGTTGTCTATCAACATGATGGTGCTCCTTGTCACTATGCCAAAATTGTTCAGGATTATCTAAATGGATGTTTTCCAAATCGCTGGATCGGACGCGGAAGCAACAGACCTTGACCAGTGAGATCACCAGATTTAACCCCTTTAGATTTCTTTGCATGGGGCTTTATCAAATCGTACGTCTATCAGACGAAAATTACGAGTCTTGAAAACTTACATACACGTATACGAACTGCTGCAGATAACATAACCCCGCAAATGCTCCAGAATGTGTTTAGAAATGCTGCGGAACGATTTGAGCTGTGCAGGGATACTGATGGGCGTCACGTCGAATCCTATTCTTAATTATTTAATAAATGTTACCACTTTATCATTTTATGATTGAATTCCATATAATTTCCAAATGCTTCACAAAAATAGATCCTGACTTTATGTACACCATATATATATATATATATATATTAGGGTGGTCCAAATCCATAGGGGGAAATTTCAAAATTGTCTTAGATAGTCTCCACAAGTGTGGTTTTTGTCCATTTAGTATCCACATGGTCTGTGCAAAATTGCAGCGTGATTGGTGAATATTTAGAGGTCGCCCCACTCTGAATATATATATTATATAATGTACTTTTTCTTCCGTAGGTCCGATGGCTCAAACTCGATCAATTCCAAAAGTTTGGCTTCTAGGGATGGCAACTGGAACTTTATCCACGTCAAGGCTCCCTACATGCCTTGACGCCCTCCTCTTGGGGCAATACCACCACATCAATCAAAAGCAAACCACCTCCGACAGTCTGAACCAGGCATGCCAGAGGGTGATTGAAGTCTGGACCCGAGCGCGGATCCCAACTCAACGGATCGACTCCTGTGTCCGTAAGCTTTCAAAGGTTTTAGACCGCTACAAAATACTCAAGAAGCACAGGACCAGGCAACGTGCCAGCGATAGAATGAATGAAGACATCTTCAAAGCGGACATCCAGGAACTGTTTGACATCGCAACCAGTGATGCCATGAGCACAATCGTCAACGTTGAGGACCGAAATTTCCTGTCCATGCAGCGCAAGGACGTCAATTCTTGCAGCATGGCTGGCATTGATAAGGAAACGACTACACAAGAGGACAGAAAGCGATCCAGAATGGAGAAGGAAGCCAAGAGGAAGGCAAGGCATGAAGCAACACAGAAAGATTTGGAAGAAGCAGGAGTGTCATCAATTGATCTTTCCTCTTCTTCTTCTTCCCTTTTTTCGCAAGACGACGACGACTATAAACCATCGGTTCCGATTCCTTCTTCGTCTGAAGCTCTGGCACCAAAGCGTCCAAAGAACAAGGTTACGAACATTTTCCAATCTCCAGAAGTCATTGGAGCAATGGATCGCACCAATCTTTCTGACCGGAATGCTGTTTTCGTAACTGGAGCTGTATTACAGGCCGCGGGCATGATCTGTCTGGGATGACGTGCTCTCGGAGCTCTATTCATCGCTACAGAGAAAGTGGGCGAGAACAGGCAGCTCGAGAAGACCTAGAATCATTCTCTCTAGAAGACCCTGTCCTTCTCCATTGGGACGGAAAGCTTCTCCCCGGCATTGAAGGGAAGAAGACGAATGTGCATCGGATAGCAATCCTTATAACATTCAATGGACAGGAGAAGCTGCTTGGTGTCCCAAAGATGAAACAAGGAACTGGAGAAGCACAGGCCCAGGCATGCCTTCAAACTATGAAATTATGGAACGTGGAACAGCATGTGAGAGGTCTCGTCTTCGATACCACTGCGTCAAACACGGGTTTACATCGCGGAGCCTGTGTCAGGATTGAAGAAGCATTGGGTCACGAGCTAGTTTGGATCGGTTGTCGACATCATATACTTGAAGTCGTACTTGCTGATGTCTTTGCCTCAATATTTGGCTCAACAGGAAGTCCTGAAACAGGCCTTTTTAAGCGATTTCAAAAGGAATGGCCATCTCTCTCCCACGAAGCATTTGTCTCAGCATCGGACAGCTTGTTCGAGAACCCTCAATTCCAAGAGATGAGAAAAGAGATGCTCACTTACTTACCTAACGCTCTTCAGGCAAGCCAACCTCGTGACGACTACAAGGAGTTCCTTGAACTATCTTTGCTCTTCCTGGGGGGAAAGACTGGTGGTCAACTCTTTATCCGAGCTCCGGGTCCCATGCACCACGCGAGATGGATGGCGAAGGCGATTTATGCGCTCAAAATCTACCTCTTTCACTATCAATTCAAGCTCACAGCACGCGAAGAACGAAACGTGACTCAGCTGGCTTTATTTGTCAGTCTGATTTACGTCAAGTACTGGCATGAAGCGCCAATGGGGACACAAGCTCCTCTCAATGATCTCAAAATGCTGCATCTTCTGGAAAAATATCCACACGGAGGAGCTGCACAAGCGGCGAAGACAGCTCTAAGACGCCACCTGTAATACTTGTCGGAGCATCTGATTGGACTGACTTTCTTCGATAATAGGATCGATCCTGATACCAAAAGGAGAATGGTTCAACACCTCCAACATCCCCAAAAGAATGGCTGCCCCCGACGAATCGACATGGCGGAAGCTGGTGTTGAAAATGATGTGGCATCCTTCGTCACGAAAAGGACATTGACCCTCTTTGATGCCTTGAAAGTTGGAGGTAAGGAGGAAGCGCGCCAGTTACTTCAAAAGATCAACGGGAATGGCCAAATGACAAGAACTACAGGGAACTTAGAGATCGCGCCTTAAAGATGAAAGTCGTCAATGATGCTGCCGAGCGAGGTATTGCTCTCGCACAACGCTACAATGACACTTTGACACGAAACGAGGACCAGAAGCAGTACCTCCTACAACTCGTAGCCGCCCACCGAAAACAGATACCAATACCATCCAAGGCGACTCTGATGCAGAAGAAATAATGAAGATACACCCATTATCATGTCCTATTGTCTTACTGTTTTCTTTCATATTCTTTGAGAACCAAAAAAAAATTTAGTTATTCAGTTGTCTATATATTTTCCCAAATTTTCAAAAAGGGGGCAAGTGGGGCGACCCCTAAATATTAACCGAATAACGTGAAACTTTGCACAAATACTGTCCACACCAACAGGCATAAAACCAACCTTGTGGAGAGAACTTAGTCGATGCTTTAACGTTTTGGACCACCCTAATATATATATATATATATATATAATATTATATATATATATATATATATATATGGTGTTTCATAACATGTGGGACGCACTTTCAGGATGGATTCAGGACCTGAAAACAATGCAAAAAGTTTACATAAACATATGCCCGAAATCGCTGTTTCCGAGTTACAGCCCGTTTTGTGTTCCAGCAATTCTTTCCGCAAACTGTTTACAAATACTGCTTGCTGACAGTGTTTGTGAGTGTGTACAAGACTTATTTCATGTATGGCCTTGCCGATTGTAATGTTTCGTACACTCTATGACATGTTTCAATATCGTTGAGTGTAGAGCCATCAGTCAGTCAGAGGTGCATCGCGGTGTTTCATTGCTCGTACTTGTAACTTCTTACCGTGAATAAGTGCAGTCCAGTGAAACAAAAAATCTTAAAAGTTTTTGTGCGATTCAGTGACATTGTGCATTTAAAGTGAGAATGGAGGCTCATTCAAACAGAGAAATGGCAGACATGCATCTCATGTATGGAATTGCCGAGTGTAATGCGGCCGCAGCAAGACGTCTGTATGCGGAAAGGTTTCCGAATCGCCGTCTACCAGATAAGAAGACCTTTCAGAAAATAGACAAGCGTCTTGGTGATACAGGATCATTCAACAAGCGAGTTTCAGATGGTGGTAGACCAATCAGCGCCAGAACTGTTGAGTTGGAGGAGCGGGTCCTGAATCGCGTGGCGGAACATCCTGGTGTCAGCAGCCGGAAGATAGCAGCAGCAGAGGGTGTAAGATACACAACTGTGTGGAGAATTTTACGGGAAAAACAGCTTTACCCCTATCACATTCAGAGAGTACAAGACCTTACTGAAGCTGATTTCCCACCACGAGAGGCTCTTTGTACTTGGTTCCTCAACAGTGTGCTCGCGACCCTCTTTTTCTATCCTGCGTGTTGTTTTCTGATGATGCTGCGTTCACAAGAAATGGCGTGATCAATTTTCACAACACTCATCACTGGGACGAAGAGAATCCGCATGCCATCATCCAGTCAAGGCACCAACAACAATTTAATATCAATGTATGGGCAGGACTTATTGCGGACAACTTAATCAGTCCTTTTGTTTTGCCTAGAAGATTAACAGGAAAATCCTATTCCAATTTTTTAAGGAATGATTTAAGCGATTTACTAGATGAAGTTCCTCTTGGTGTCCGGCGTCGTCTGTGGTTTATGCATGACGGTGCTCCGCCTCATTTTAGTCGAGTAGCCAGAGACTCTTTGGATGACCATTTCCCTGATAAATGGATAGGCCGTGGAGGACCCATTGCGTGGCCTGCTCGCTCCCTGGACCTAAATCCACTCGATTTTTACCTGTGGGGTCATCTGAAATCCATCGTTTACGTGACAACCATTGACAACGTTCAAATGCTTCGCCAACGTGTAGAACAAGGACGCTAGAAAATCGGAGCAATACCTGGAATGTTTGAACACGTCAGGCAGTCTATGACGATGCGTGTTCAGGCGTGTATTCAAGCGCAAAGCGGTCATTTTGAGCACTTCCTTTAAAGGTAAGGCGGATACTTGCTAGAACACACAACGGGCTGTAACTAAGAAACAAAGCGATTTCGGGCATATGTTTATGTATGCTTTTTTCATTGTTTTCAGGTCCTGCATCCATCCTGAAAGTGCATTCCACATGTTATGAAAAACCGTGTGTGTGTGTGTGTATATAACTATATAACTGAAATATACAACAGAAACTGATAGGCCTATTATGGGACTCTAATGGAATAATACTAGAAAATAATGGGAAAAAGGCAAATTAGGCACTTTATGATGAAAACGGCACTTTTTCCTGTAAACACAAAAATAAGCCAAAAATGGCATTTATGGCATTTGCCTGGACATCCCATCTCTCTCTCTCTCTCTCTCTCTCTCTCACTCTATATATATATAATATATATATAATATATATATATATACATATATATATATATATATATATATAATATATATATATATATATATATTGTTTGCGTGTGTGTGGGGGAGGTGAGACGTCATACTATGGATTATAGCGGCCACCATTTCAAAAGATGATCACCTGATGTAATACACACGATGGCCGACTGCTACTATAAATGCAGAATATAGATTCCACGTAAACACTGTCTTTGGAATAACAATAATATTACCAGGGATTTAACCCATTGAAATAATCGGTTCGGTTGAGGTTCGGTTCGGAGAATATTTTGATTTGATGTTCCGGTTCAACAGTTTTAGAAAATATATAGGTTCGGTTACCGGTTCGAACCGGTAGACGGGTGTTTTTATTTAAGAAATAAAAGTGACAGACAGGCCAGGGAAGTACTCCGAGGGGGGACGTTAGACAGAAGATAGGGAGTGCTGGAACTCCCGTTCCTCCTGTCACTGTCCTCCTTAGCTGATCTTTTTCCGTGTCTCATCTACCTTGTGAGCAGTCCAGCATGCCCTCAAACAAACACTTCTCTCCCTATTCCTCAATATATATATATATATATATTGAGGATATATATATATATATATATATATATTAGGGTGACAACTTCTTATAGGGATAAAATTTGAAATTCAAAGAAATTTGCCGGCCATTTGTCCAATGCTGCCACCCTATGAGGAAACACCATAGACGAAATCTCATGGAATTCGGAAAGCATTTAGGGGTGCCTCGAGTCACATGAATGAAACTGTCGCGCGGAAGAAATTTCAAGAATGAACGAGTTTCGACAACGCTTCAAAAACAAAAATGTTTCGAGAATGCAAGTGTATTATATAATTTAATAGAATTGTTTCCTTTATTTCATACTATAGATTATGCAAATCGATTAATTTATTTCATTAAATTAAAATTTTCATAAATAAATCGTTAAATAATATGATGTGTATCAATCAATCTTTGGATGATCAGCTTTTGGTGCCTCAAGTTCATTTTGCATACGACTGCCTGACTGAAAACAACGCTTAGAAGTTCTCTCCCGATTCTTTTAAGATATCTAAGGTAATATTTTTTATTTTGATACATTGATTATATTATTATTGGAAATTGTTCTAGAAAAGTTTCATTAATTGTTGGCATAGCTTGATGTTTAAATTATATAAATTTGGAACTGAATTTGATTTCCTATGATAATATATATACGAGTATATAAATATATATACAGGGCCGTCGAGAGGGGGGGTCAGGGGGGGCCAGTGCCCCGGGGCCCGGGTGTCTGGGGGCCCGCAGGAGAATTAAAAAATTGTAAAAAAATAAATAAGGATCATAATAATCATTAAGAAATTGTGACGTTTTTTTCATTCAGAGCTCCTTACATGTAATTTCTTACATGTAATATCTGAGTATCCTAAAAGTCAACACTAAAATTCATCAATCTGACACATTTTTTCAAATGTAGCTTCCGTTCTCACGCTTTGTGGTATGATCGAAAGTAGCCAAGGTCAATAAACTTGAGAAATATTTAACCAAATCTCTCACTTGTGTTTTGGGTGTTGCACGAAGAGGTTTGAAACACTTGAACTATTGAATTACTTAATTTTTATAAAGTTAAATATTATATTATTAAAGTTATACATATATATATATATATATATATATATATATATATATTAATAGATTTATTGCATATATATAATGCCTTGACACTTGGTGTGGGGGCCCGTAATGTTTGCTAGCCCTGGGGCCCGTTAATGGCTCTCGACGGCCCTGTATATATATATATATATATATATTATATATATATATATATTACAATATAAATGAGATCTTTAAAAATGGAATCATAATACGAAAAAAATTAATGCTTTGATTCTTATTTTAATTTAATATACGTTTCTTTTTTTTTCTTAGGCCCAATGGCGACTACCCGCACAGCGAGTCAAATTTGGCTCATTGGCCATCCCATACCCGAGATCAAGGGCGCACGGCTTCCTTCAATTGGAGACGTTTTACGCCTGTTTTTTCACTTTCACATAGAGCACAAGAAGACAGTGAACGACTCAGCGAAGGAGGTGGCATCATCAGTCATTGGTTACTGGGAGAAATCCCGGATACCTACCATCACAGAGAAGAGATTGGTCGAAAAGTGGTAGATCTTTTTCTTACTTGGAAGCTTCTCCAGAAAAATCGTGCTCGCGCTACGGAAACCCAGCGGAAAAAAGAAGATGAGTTCCGTGATAATTTGGAAAATCTTTTCGATGTCGCCACCCTAAAGCGATGGAACTTTTGACCATCGAAGAAGATCGAGCCTTCCTTATTGCTCAGCGAGAAAAAGGGAGGAGGGGTAATGGGAGGAGTTGACAAGAAAATGGCTCATTCTGTCATGCGTCGGGAACAAACTGAAAGACGCCTAGCTCAGCACCAACCTCAAGCCAATATTACTTTTGAAAATATTGAGCTGGAATCTTCTTCTACGTCTGAAGCACCAAGTTCTGCGCCATCATCTGAAGACTCACCGCCCGCCTCTCCTGAAAAACGCAAGTGTTATGCTCGTGGCACTATCCAAGTCATCACTCCCGAATTGGCAAGTACATTGGATCGCACAGGAATCAGTCATCGTTCAGCACACCGGATTATCGACGCTACGGCTAGAAGCCTCGGCCATAACTCACAAAAACTCGCGCTCAACTATGAAACCATTAGAAAATCACGAGAAAGGCTCCGTTCGGCGACGGCAGAAAAGATTAAACAAAGGTTCACACCCAACGAAGTGCTCACTGTTCACTGGGACGGAAAAATTCTACCAGACGATGAAGGTGGTCGGTGTGACCGACTAGCCATTTTCGTAACCGGAGTTGATACCGAGAAGCTCTTGGGTGTACCTAAGCTGACATCAGGAACGGGTGAGGTCATCGCCTCGGTGGTACATGCTGCGCTCAAAGAATGGAATGTGTCAGAAAAGGTAGCTATGAGCTTCGACACTACAGCTTCAAATACTGGTTACTTGTTTGGGGCATGCGTAATTTTGGAGCAGAAACTCGGCCGCCGACTCTTATACCTTGCATGTCGCCATCACATCCTAGAACTTGTCGTTGAGAAGGCGTACATGGAATGCATGGGACCATCATCTGGTCCAGATATCCTCCTATTCTCCCGCTTCAAAGAGACGTGGAATACAATTTGCCAAGATAAGTACAAGACCCTGTCAGACCTTCCATCGAGTCTGAATGAGAATCGAGAAGAACTGATCGCTTGCTGGAATCTATATCTGATAAAACATCAGCCGAGGGATGATTACCGTGAATTCTTGGAGTTGTCGATTACAATCCTTGGAGGTAATTTACCTAACTTTAGGTTTCGGCGACCTGGAGCACTTCACCGAGCACGTTGGATGGCAAAAGTAATTTATTCATTAAAAATCCTGCTGCTTTCCCATCAGTTCAGACTTACAACTCGTGAAATGTCTGGCTTAAAACGATTTGTATTTTTTGCCCTGGAGTTATATGTCAGCGCGTGGTTCACGGCCAGCAGTCCTTCATCTGCTCCCGCGAACGATTTGAAGCTTCTTCAAGACCTAGCAAAGTACCACGATGAAAAGATCTCAGCATCCTGCCTTAGTGTCCTCGGTCGTCACTTATGGTACCTCAGCGAGTACTTGATTGGTCTCGCACTCTTTGATAAAGGTATCAATGCAACGACGAAAAAGAATATCGCTCGATCAATCCTCGAAAAAGAAGCTGCTGAAGATCCTCCAAAGCGAGCCCCAATACCTGCTGTTTCTTCCATTTCAACAAAGCAGCTCTCGGACTTTGCCTCGAAAGAATCAAAGCTTCTCTTTGAACTTCTAAAAATTAATAATGGTTTCTTGTCCAAGGAACCAGAGACCTGGCCGGACGACGAAGATTTCAAGACTGGTTTGACTATAGTTGAAGGACTAAAAGTCGTCAATGACATGGCAGAGAGGGGAATTGCCTTGATCCAGGCCTTCAATACAAAGATTACGAAGAATGAAGAACAGCGCCAACATCTCTTGCAGGTTGTTGAGGATCATAGGAAGTCTCAGCCTGGTACATTAAAAAAGGGGTATGGCTTGAGGAAAAGCAAGAATTAATGGGTGGTCTGCAATTGAATGAAAGACACCCTGGAATATATTTAGTAAATATATTATTTACTTATTACGATTGGAGTACGCCTGCACTTAAACCTTATGAACTAAAACTAACGTTTATTTACATTAATTAAAAAAAATATTAATTTATTTTTACTAGGTAATGAATAATTAATTTTTGTTATAAGGAGAATTATTTACCTCACTTGAGACACCCTTAAATATTATCTGAATGACCTAATATTTACAGTACATTGTTTTCTCATGTAGTAGCAGCATTGAACAAATGGCCAATAAAAAACTCCAACTTTCGATTTTTATTGTCACCCTAATATATATGCATCTTACAATTTAGGCCTGTTCAAAAATCAACTTTTTCTTATTTTCATAGGTTTCTGTACATTTTCCCATGCTTTTTGACCTGAAAAAGCCGAAAATCACAACTATTTTGACCTAGGATGTTGGGAAGCATTGCCGCATGGAGATTTAAATTTTCTGCCTTGAAATCGGCCAAAGCGCCAATTCCGGGGTCCCTTGAATTATGTTTTGCACTTTAACTTTTGATCTAAACAAGATAGAGCAACAAATTAGGTATCAAATGAAAGAGCATAAAATTAATAAATAATAATAATAATAATAATAATAATAATAATAAAAAATAAATAATAATTAATAATAATAATAATAATAATAATAATTATCTATCATTTTTCAGGAAACAACAGAAACTCAATCAGAATCTAGAAAACCATCTACAAGTTACAACTTCACAATGGCATTAAGCAAGGAGCTGAGGGAGCTCCGTGGGCGCACAGTTGATATCTCAGAACCTCCATGTACTGTCCACAGGCAGGTGTCAACTGGGCCATCTACCAGATCTCTCACTGAAACTTTCCTGGTTGGATACCCTTCAGCTTTTATCAGTGGTTCCCAGCTTCCCACCAACAGACAGGCGTTCCAGTATTTCCTTAATCTTCAGAATTTACCGGAAAATGCAGGGAGGCCCATGGTTCAAGACCTTGCATATGAAACAATTGAATCTATCATCCCATTCTGGCAGATGGCTAGGATCAAGACAATGACCAAGTACAACGCAATGAAGCTCTTCATGAAACTACATGAGAAACATCGTGCTCTGGTGAAAAGCAAAGGAAGAGCAAGTAACCCTGGAGGAAAAAGAGGAGCATTTGTGCTGGAATTAGACAGCCTGTTCGATATAGGAGCTCCAGATGCAATCCAGGAAATACAGAACAACAGACTGTTATCCAGAGAGAAGAAAGATGAGGATATCAGGTTCTACGAAGACCAAAAGACTGAGAGAAAAGGTCATATGTCTGGACATGACAAGATTTTTGAGACAAGATCCCTGCAGCAAGCAGCGAGGAATGAAAGACTGCAGCATAGACAAGAACAAGGTAAAACTAATTACTTTGAACGTTACAAAAAGTTTTAAGTTTTACTCCATTGCGATATTTAGCATGTACTTAACAATTACTGTCTTAACATGTTGTACTATTTTACAGCTGCAGCAGAACAAGAGGCAGTTGTTCATGTGGATGACATTACCTCGGGTGACTCAACTGACAGCGACGCTAACACAGAGGACATGGATTACCATCAGCCTCGTCCTGGATGTTCTCACCATCAAGACACTGTGACTAGTGTGACTTTGACGTTTCCAAGGAAGGTCATGGAATGTGATGTCATCTGCAATACAGCTGATCGTCTTGGTTTATCAGACAATCAAGTTACTGCCATGGTTTCTGCCACCTTGAAAGCTGGAGGGGCTGATCTGGATAACTTCGTCATCTCAACCTCAACAACACGTCGCAACAGAATGCTGTCCAGGTATAATATCAGCCAGAGTCACATGTCCAAGTTTTGTGAAAACCCCCCACAGTACGCTGCCTTACACTGGGATGGAAAGTTGCTCAAAGATTTCTTGGGCAGTGAACCTGGAAGTACCTCAGAGACTTTAGCTGTGCTAGTGTCTGGTCCACCTTCATACACTGAAGGAAAGTTATTGGGAGTACCTGTCATCGACAATTCTTCTGGCACAGCTCAGGCTGAGGCTTCAATGGATTTACTGGAGACATGGGAACTTACGGATAATGTTACTGCCCTTGTTTTTGACACTACATCCAGTAACAGTGGAGTTCACAGAGGAGCTGCCAAACTGCTAGAGAAAATGCTGAACAAAAAGGTGTTTTATCTGGCCTGTCGACATCACATCCTGGAAATCCTAGTAGGAGCAGTTTGGGAGAAGCTGTTTGGGAAGGTGAAGGGGCCAGATAATCCCTGGTTTGAGCATCTGAAGGATGTTTGGACGGACTTGTCCAAGGAAAACCCAAAGATGCTGGCTATCAACAGCAAATGGCTGAAGGAAAAGAAGAAGAACAGTGAAGAAATACTCCAAGACATTCTAACAGCAGAAAGGCTTCCAAGAGCCGACTACAGGGAAATGGCTGAACTGACAGTCATTGTTCTTGGAGGAACGCCTCCTCGAGGTATTCACTGGAGTCGACCAGGCGCCATTCATCAGGCCAGATGGATGGCCAGAAACCTGTACTCCATGAAAATGCTGATGTTTGCAGATCAACTTCAGTACGACGAAGACACTGTATCAAAGCTGGAAAGACTCAACACCTTCCTTGCGCTGTTCTACACTCCTGTATGGATGATGTCAATGTCTGCTGCAGATGCTCCCGTGAATGATCTAAGTCTAATCCCGGACATGTTGAAGTACAAGAAAACTGACCCAGAGCTTGCTGATGCAGTACTTAATAAGATGGAAAACCACAAATGGTACCTGACGCAGGTAGTCGTGTCATTTGCCCTGTTCAGCAGTAGATTGAGTGACACATTGAAGCACGACATTGCTGCCCAGTTACATGCCACTGAGAAGCCAGACAGCTTCAGAACAGGAAAGCCTCTATTCCAGAGAGTCACAGCTAAGACCACCCTGGTTGATCTCATTGGCCCAGAATCACATTTCCTGCTGGACACACTGAACATTGGATCCGAGTGGCTTCTGGAACCTGTCACGTCTTGGCCACAGAATGAGGACTACAGAAAAGCGTTGGACTATGTTAAGAATCTGAAAGCGGTGAATGACATTGCTGAACGTGGTGTCAAGATGATGAGCGACTTTGAAAATGTCATAACAACAGACGCCAAGCAAAGGGACTATCTCCTTCAAGCTGTGGAGTTCAACAGACGCCGCTTTGTATGTACCAATGTGCCATTTCTTGTTCCAAGACTATCATAATTGTATAAGTTAGAAAGAGGATTAAAAACACTTTAATTTGGTGCCTATTTTGTTGCTCTATCTTGTTTAGATAAAGTTATAGTGCAAAACATGATTCAAGGGACCCCGGAACTGGTGCTTTTGGGCGATTTCAAGGCAGAAAACGTAAAGCTCCATGCGGCAATGCTTCCCAACAACCTAGGTCAAAATGGTTGTCATTTTCGGCCTTTTCAGGTCAAAAAGCATTGGAAAAAGTACAGAAACCTATGAAAATAAGAAAAAGTTGATTTTTGAACAGGGCTAATCTTACATATTATCATACATAATCTCAAAATTTAAAAAGAAATGTCATCAGCTTTAAGAGCCTCAGAGTCTCTTGGGTAGGGGGTCATAAATGTCCCCACTTCTGGCTTCCGCTACTGCCGATACCGGAAACAGAGACATAGGCAACGGGCCTGGATCTGCTACCGACCATTCGAGATGTTCTGGGCCTCTGTCTGATTCACTTTTCTTAAACTTCTGCAACATTCGTGGCTTTTTCTCAAATTTCCAATCTGTTGAACACCACCTCTCTTCCTCTAAACCTCATCTTAGTTTCCTCACTGAAACTCAGGTGTCTGCGACGACTGACAGCAACCCCTTCTCTGTACCCTCTTACTTTCTCTATGCTCACTTTCACTCCAAAGGTGGATGTTGCGTATATGTACGCAATGACGTAACTTGTACTCGTATTCCCGAACTCGAATCTTCCGAATTCTATACCTTCTGGCTAGGCTTACATGCCAATCTCAAAGTAAATACATGAACGCTCTTTAACTTTCTCCTAATTCTACTACTGACTATCCAAAATTCTTTGACTACCTTTCTTCCAAAGTGGAATACATTCTTTCCTCTCCCTTTGCTGAAATCTCCATTTTAAGAGATTTCAATGTTCACCACCACATTTGGCTTTCCTCCCATTTCACTGACATCACTAGTGAACTAGCTTACAACTTTTCGATCCTAAATTACCTGAACAGATTGTAACGCACCCTACTCGTATCCCCGATCGCCTTGGAGATAGGCCCAACATTATGTATTTATTTTTTACCTCTCATCCTTCTTATTCTGTGAAACTTTTTGGGGGAGATGAAGATCCTCCCGAACCCCGCCTCGTACGCCTATGTTTGCCGATGATTCCACTCTTCACTTATCCACTCGCTTCCCAAAGCCTCCCCCTCAACAGTCACTCCATGATTCGCGTAGGACAGCTATGGAACACCTGACCTCTGATCTTTCTGCCATCTCTGATTGGGGCAGAGAAAACCTTCTGGCCTTCAGTGCCTCAGAGAAGTCAGTTCCTCCATCTGCTTACTCCCCACAGTCCTCCACACAACTATCCCTTTACCTTCAACAACACACAACTCAATCCCTCCTCTTCTATTAACATTCTTGGCATTTCCTTTTCTTATGATGTTTCCTGGAAAGATCATATATACTCTCTTTCTAAAACAGCTTCTAAGAAGTTAGGAGTGCTGTACCGTCTCCGCGGTTTCTTCACCCCCCTACTGTCTCTGTACAGGGGTGTTTTTCGACCATGTATGGAGTACGGTTCTCATTTGTTGGAGGACTCAACCCACACAGCCGTACTTGACCGGGTGGAATCAAAAGCTTTTCGTCTCATTAATTTACTGCCTCTTACTGACTGTCTTCTATCTCTCTCTGCCTCACTCTCTCTTTACTATCGCTATTATAACGGACATTGCTCTTCTGAACTCTCTAACTACATGCCTCTTCCTTTAAGAAGAGCACACAGCACCAAACTTTCTTCACTTTCTCATTCCTTTTCTGTCTAACTCTGTAACGCAAAGGTTAATCGGTATTTTCAATCTTTAATCTACTCAGCGGGTCAACTCTAGAACAATCTTCCTTAATTCATCTTTCCTCCTGTCTATGACCTCCTATCTTTCAAACACAGAGTGTCTGGGCATGTTGAAAACCCTGGACCTTGATTTTGGCTCTCTTCTTCTTCTATGGGACCCGGGGGGAACGCTTTTGCGGGCATTTGCCCTTGGCCCCTCCTTTCTGCCTAAAAAAACTATTATATTACCTATCTGTACGATTTAACAATTTAATTATCGGAATGGGTTTTGTATATCTCTTAGGGAAAAGTTAATCAAAAACAGAAACATAATACTTTATTCAATATTTACAAAAATAATAAAAACTATACATCAGTTCCATATTATGGGCATTTATTATTTTGAAAATCTTGCCAAATGGCAATTTATTGATGTTATTGATACAAATGTTGATTACCAAAACATTTTGAAAGATCTCACTATGAGGATAGTCTCTATTATGTCGTCTTTCATATTTGTTCTCAGTAAAGACAAGATAAATCGCATACTTGATAAAAGTCGTTCAACTGAAACCCGAGTTGCAGGGACAGAGAGAGCAACCGTCGCTAGTTTATAGAGTTCTGGCTGATTACGTTTTTGTGTTTCCCAGCATTGCAGAATACACTCTTTCCCGATCATCCGACAAACATTCAGAAATGAGTTTAATTAACAGAGATTCAATGTGAACATTTTCTAGTTGAAGTTGAGGCCGAACTACCTGTAATGTTGAAGTATTTTTGGTCTCTTTGGCTCTCAGTAAATCTTCTAGCGTATCTGCCTCTGATGATTCACTACCTGAAGTTTGATTGGCTGTAGTACATTCTTTTTCAGTATCTTCACTAGTTTCATTAATATTTATTAAGCAGAGCCAGAGTTTCTTTAGTCCCTTCTTGACCAAACCTTTCTTCACTTCGTCCAGGAGAACCTTATATCTTGGATCTAGAAATATTGCTGCTAAAAAGAGAAAAATCTCAAGTAGCTTTGTTTCCCTATCTTTCACGCAATTGAATAGTTTTTCCGCAAAGCGTGTCCTAACATTCTTTACATCAAATTGGCACTTCAGCTACGTACCATATAAATACCCAAAAATCAACTGATTTTCTTCGATTTTACTCCAGTCATTGTTTGTAATACGAAGTGTAGAATTTGGTGGTGCCATATCAGTGCGAAATTCTCATAGTTTCAATAAACGCTCCAGCATATCAAATGTAGAAATCTATCAAGTAATAACATAGATTACTGGTTTCTTGTATCCCATTTTCGTCAGTACTGGTAGCATTGTTGGTGTTCTCAATTTTTTAACGGCAAACCTTGTTTTTGCTGATATTGTTATTGCCGACACTGCCTGATCTTTAAGTGCATCATAAACAGCTAATTGCAGAGTATGACTATGAGCAGAGCACCTAACTCCTTTAATTCTTACGGTAGAAACTTCTTGCAGTATCTTTTCTGTATATGCATTTTCATTGTTAGCAACATTTGCTGCATCAATGTCATCATTATCATTATTCGTCAGCCAGACTCCTTACTGAGGGGACGCATTCCCTGGGCTCTCTGATAGTGTTTCTACTTTTGGATATTGCCGATAAATTACTGTTGGAAATTTCTGAGTTTTATATACTTGCGTTTATATTCACATTATAGTGAAGGGATCACCTGAAGATCAGGGGCCCCAGCCTCAATTATCAAATGATATCTTCGTTAAAACTAACGAAAATATCACGACTTAACCTAACCAATAGCCAAGGGCGTACAGTTGACCTAACCGGGCATTCAATTTAATTTATTATTATATTTGGTACTGTAAAGTAAAAAACAAGAATACATGGTAGCCCTGATCTTCAGGTGATCCTAATTAAGTAACTGAATATTAGTAGTTTTTATGATTTAGAAGTTTTCAAAACGTGCAGGCTTAATTTAACTTAAACTTGTGACGGTTATAAACGTTAACTACTTTAACTTGCGCGATGCCGTCACAGAAAGCGTCGTGTGCTAGGTGTGGGGTTAACCAGTGGTACACTGATTTTAAACATTACAACGGCGGTCCTATGGCGATTACCGAGAGATCGGTTTGTTTTTTTGTGAGTTGGGTGAAGAGATAGTGGATTCAAAATGTAGTGTACGCGAGGTGACGAGAAGACTTGCAACGCTTGATGAGGGCAGGGGTAGGCTCACAGTTGACGAAGGCCGAACCTATACTAACGTTGAAGATGTTAGTAAGTTGAAGGGTGAGGTTAGGAACCTAGTTTCTAGTATAGGTAGCTTATCGGGAAGGTTAGATAGAGTTAACGAAGGGGTTAAGGTAGGCCTGAGATTAGTAGACGGGGAAGGATTTAGAGTAGTTAAGGGTGGAGTTATGCCACGTACGTTAGGTGATAGGAATCCCCCCCCCTATCGAGGTTTCGAACCCTTTTGCTCAGTTGGATGGGGATGTGAACGAGGGGGAAACGATTTTAATTGGGGACTCCTTATTGCGTCATATGGATAAGGAGTTCATTAAACGGAATCCAACCAAGTGGAGGAGGGTCTGTCTACCAGGGACGAGGGTTGAAAGAATTAGACACGAAGTAGCTAGGATTGATGTTACCTCCCCTCACTCGATGTTGGTGACGATGTTAGGGGGCAACGACTCGTATAGGCCCAATACGAGAGTACAGGGGATTAATTAGGTCCCTGAAGGCAAGGTCAGATAGGTCTTTAGTTCTAGGTATTAACCCTAGGCACAGTTTAGGTCTTAGGATTACGTCAAAAACAATATTTTTGAAGAAGAAGCTAGAAGAGATTGTGCTCAGGAAAATGTACCCTTCGTAAAGCTGTGGTCAGAATTTAGTGATCCTAGCCTTTTTATAAAAGATGGGGGTGCATTTCAATGAAATAGGGAATGCTAGGCTAGGTAGATTAATCGATGATAACGTTCGAAAGCTGTATAGGTTAAAAATAGTTTAAAACGCCGATCCGTGGTAAAAAAATAATTGGTAAAGATTAGTTTTAACTGTCCCCTCGTTTTTGATACGAAAACATATTTTTCTGGTGTATTTTGGTGTGTTTTGGATAATTAATTCGCAAATGACTTGGCCTGAAGTTGAAATCAAAAATACATTTTTCTAGTGTATTTTGGTATGCTCTGTTCAAATATAACCTTCATTTCTTTTGCAAATTAACAGAAATACGTGTTTGGGCCATGCAATGACAACTGTATTTCTGTTCATTTGCACAAGAAATGAAGGTCATATTCGGACAAAGCACACCAAAATACACTTAAAAAATGTATTTTTGACTAAATTTTATACAATAAAGCATAACCTAACATGTTCATGTTACGAGATCTCGTAAACGACGCATTACCACAGGAAACGTGCAAAACACCTCAAAATTAACCAGAAAAGTTTGCTCTCATCATTTTCGTTTAAAATAACGAAAATATCGGACTTAACTTAACCAATCATCAAGGGCGTACAGTTGACTTAACCGGGCATTCAGTTGACCTAACCGGGCATTCAGTTGACCTAACCGGGCATTCAATTAACCTAACAAGTTAATATTGGTTATTTCACCTAAATATCTTCTGATCTTTTCGTATTAGGCACTCACTGTCACATTTTGGGCAAGTTAAGGATGAGAGAATAACGCTGTAATTGATAAAAACATCCAATGCTTTTTCTTCATCTAGGGCACATGACGAATCAAAATTCTCAAAGTCGAAATCACACGAACGGCACGTCATAATTCTATCACAAACACCACCAAACTGAATCCAATTAGAAAAAAAAATAACCAGAACAGAAACCAACAAACCAATTAAGTCGCAGAGTAGCGAAAAAAAGCCCAAAATTATACTCGTCAGGCCAAAAATGAGTATATATATTATTATCATCATAATTATTAGTATCATAATTATTAGTATCATAATATATATATTATTAGTAACATAATTTTCACCATTAATATGCATTTGCACAAAAAATGAGTGACAAATTTGAATAAAGCGACTAAAACTACCTTATAAAAAGTTATTTTGTCATTTAAAACATATTAACCGTGTTTTGTTCAAATCTGACCTTCATTTCCTCGGGAAAATCCCCATTTTTGAGGAAATGACGATCTGACATATGCTCCAAAAGGACCAAAAATTACTAATTTTACTGGAAAATGAAGGTCAGATTTGAAGAAAATACAAAAATACACCAGAAAAATATGTTTTCCTGTCAAAAACGAGGGGGCAGTTAAAACGAATCTTTACCGCATGAAATACACCAGAAAAACCTATTTTCATCAGTAATATTCATGCAAAAGTAACCTAACCTAACCAATCGTCAAGAGCGTACAGTTAAAACTAACGAAAATAACACAACTTAACCTAACCAATTGTCAAGGGCATACAGTTGACCTAACCGGGCATTCAATTAACCTACCCGGGCATGGGTACGCCATAATGAATTCGGGATCTGGAAAAGTAAGTAGTACCCCTAACCTAACCTAGACCTAGATAACGTCCCACTTGGACTGGGAGCTTCCACCACAGACAGCCATTCTAAAGCGACTGTTGAATTAAAATTTCACCCGCCGGACCTGCGCGGGAGAATCACGTGACAATGAGGCAGCCGCTGATTGGCTAATGATAGTAACATGACTACACACGTCACAAGACGAGATGGTTTGACAGGTGAATTCTGACGCCAAAATTTAATAATTTCGAAAAAAAAATCTCGATAAATAGGAATTTCCCTCAAAATTAGTATAGAATAAAGTATGCTTGTTTTGATTGAAAATATCAGAAAATTAGGTACTTCCCTGTTATCCCGGACCCCAGACTTTTTGCCAGTTGCCAAACTTCAATTTTGACAGAGAATATTTTCGTTAAAACTAATGAAAATATCACGACTTAACCTAACTCTACCAACTAATTAGGTTAATTGAATGTCCGGTTAGGTAAACTGTACGCCCTTGATAATTGGTTAGGTTAAGTCGTGATATTTTCGTTAGTTTTAACGAAAATATTCTGTCAAAATTGAAGTCTGGCAACTAGCAAAAAGTCTGGGGTTCGGGATAACAGGAAAGTACCGAAAATTAACTCTTCCTATGGAAAACGAAAGGGACGTTAAAACGAATATTAACCAAATAATTTAAACGTCTTTTATTGTAACGCGCGTAGTATTAGATATAAATTGAACGAATTTAAGGCGATAATTTATTCCGGGACTCGGGACTTTTTGGGGGAACTTGATATAGCGGGTTTTAAACTTTTTACTAATGATAGGTTACATTCTCTTAGGGTTATCGAGGTTAAGATAGATGTTCTGGCAGGCAGCAATTAATGTGATATGTGTTGAAGTTGGGGCGCGTGGTATTAGCTTTAATTTCGTTGTTGTTTATAGACCTCCCATTCAACCGCTCGATATCGATACTAGATTTTACACATTTCTTGGTCACTTTATTAATAATCGGAATAGTATAATTGTCGGAGACTTTAACTGCCCTAACATTAACTACGAGACTTTTACTGGTAATGATGAGGGTTTGAGACTGATTGGGTTCATGGAAGATAATTTTTCACGACAGATGGTTACCGAAGCAACGCGCGGTGACAATATTTTAGACGTGGTGATGACGAACGACGAAAATATAGTCGAAGGTTTGGAAGTAGGTGAGAGTTTGGGATGTAGTAATCATCATGTTATTAGGTTTAAGCTAATGATAGAAAAGAGTAAGGATAGTAACGTAATAGAAGTCCCTGATTTTCGTAGGGCTAATTTTAATAGTTTTGCGGACAGGATGAGAGTAGTGGACTGGGATAATTTATTTATGGATAATGACACCAAATTTTCATTGGGAGGCGTTTAAAGAAAGTTTTATGAATATCGAAAGGGAGTTTATTCCTCGTAGGCCCAAGCGCGCTAGAAATCATTGTAGGCCCAAGTGGTGGACTAGGGAAAGAGGTGTGTTTATAAACGAGCGTAACAGAGCTTATAGACTTAATAAGCGCAGTGGCAATGTAGCTAACTTTAATAGATATATCGAGCTTAGACGTCAGGTTAAAAGATCTGTTAGGAATGCTAAGCGTAATTTTGAGATACTTGTAGCTGGTGATACTAAACATAATCAGAAAAAGTTTTTTGACAACGTCAATAATCGTAAGCCGATAATAGATAACATAGGCCCTCTAATGGACGCTAACGGCGCTTTGGCTTCCGACGCTCAGGTGATGGTGGGTATTTCTAACAACTTTTTTGTGACAGTTTTTACCGTAGAAGACGTAAATAATGTCCCCGACGTGGACGATATCGTTCCATTTAGTAGCAAGACTATTTTGAATGAAATAACTGTTTACGAGGGTGAGATTGCGCATTATAGTGATAGGCTAAAAGTTAGAAGATTCCACGCCCTGACGCGCTTTAGCCTAGATATTTGAAAGATTTGAAAGACGTTATCGTAGGCCCCTTAACAAAAATTTTTAATAAGTCACTGGAAGTGGGGATTATTCCTGAAGACTTCAAATTAGCTAACGTTACGCCCATTTTTTAAAAAGGCGACTGCACAGTAGCTAGCAATTATAGGCCTATTAGCTTAACGTCAATTGTCAGTAAACTTTTGGAATCCGTAGTTAGGGATCGTATCGTCGATCACTTAGAAAGTCGCGATTTGATTAATAGTAGTCAGCATGGATTTCGACGCCATAAACCTTCTTTAATAATCTGTTAGAGTTTTATAACGAAATAGTGCCCGAATACGATAGGCATAGAGCGGCTGACGTTATTTATTTATACTTTAAAAATGCGTTCGATACAGTTCCACATAGAAGATTAATTGCGAAGGATAAAGCGCACGGTATACGCGTTCAGGTAACTAACTGGTTAGAGGAATGGCTTCGTGCCAGGAAACAGAGGGTCTTTGTTAATTGTAGGGAATCGGGGTGGCTGGATGTA
Source organism: Bathynomus jamesi (assembly GCA_023014485.1). Taxonomy (NCBI): domain Eukaryota; kingdom Metazoa; phylum Arthropoda; class Malacostraca; order Isopoda; family Cirolanidae; genus Bathynomus; species Bathynomus jamesi. Next base: position 56,206 of record JAJOZX010000136.1, on the reverse strand, counting down.
GGTAGCGGTGTTCATCAGGGTTCAGTGTTAGGCCCATTGCTATTCGTAATCTACATTAACGACATAGATGTAAGCTTGACCAGTAACGTGTCAAAATTTGCGGACGATACTAAAATAGGCTGCAAAGTCCTTAACGTGGACGATAGAAATAGGCTCCAAGACGATGTAAATAGGATTATGGAGTGGACGGATAAGTGGCAGTTGCAATTTAATGTAGAGAAATGTAAAGTTTTGCATATAGGTTCTCGTAACAATTATTACACGTACACGATGGATGATAGACAGTTAGCGATCGTTGACGAGAAAGTAGATTTAGGCGTACGCGTATCTAAGGATTTACAATAAATGTTAGAACCAGTGCCTGGAGTCTTGCGCAAAAGCTAATAAGATATTAGGTTTCATAGCGCGTAATTTCGAATTTAAATCGTAGAATATTATATTGCCCCTTTACAAGTCACTAATAAAGCCTCACTTAGAATATGCCGTTCAGTTTTGGTGCCCGTATTTGTGTGAGGATATTGATAGGTTGGAAAGGGTTCAGCGAAGCGCCAGGAAACTAATTCCGTCACTAAGCATCAACTCTTACGAAGATAGGATTAAAGAGTTAGACTTGCATTCACTCGAGACTAGGAGATTAAAGGGGAAGTTTTCAAAATCGTTAATAAAATTGCTAACGTAAATTTTGACAAATTACACCAGTACACATTTGAAAACTTGTCGATCGATTTTTACAAACTAGTTGGTGATTCTATATAATTTGAGTGCGCTGATCTAAAAAATATAGTTAGTTTTTCCCTATCACGTATGGTTTTCTTACTACAGGATGTGTCATAAATCCCCCATTTATCCCCAAATGTGAACCATCTTATCGAGACCAACATTGGATTGCACATGCTAAACCATAAATTTTGTTGTTTTTGACTACAGTAACGCTTACATAATAATGTAGGGTAAATATATATAACAACCAGTCCCGTTCCCAGCAAAATACTCTCTCCCATCCCATCAATGGGTGGTTTACATTTGGGGACAGATGAGGTATTACAACACCCCTTGTAGCACGAAATCTTTAGGTGATAGAGTAAAACCTAATTAAAGCAGAATTAAATAGCTCCTAGCTCTCGGACAAGCATATTGCTTGTTTATGAAAGAATAAAAAAATAACTGAAAGAAACAAAATATATTTACCTTCTTTACTTGCAAACATTTCAGGACTTATTCCAAAGACTTATTCCAAGCGAAGTATGTGTCGGATGCCAATAAATTGTTCTCCTGCAATCTAGACCCCAAAAGTTCTGCAGAGTCCTTAGGCAGATTCAAATCCCTGACTAAGTCATTTAGTTCGGCTTGGGTTAATGGTTTAGGATCTCGGTCAGCTGTTGGCTGTTCATAAACATCATCATTGTCTGGATTTGGAGCTGAATCAGAATCTGAATTGTATTGATCCAGACTCTCGGGTGGGCGGGGAATAGGAACTTCTGGACCATGGGGTACCGGCCTTATTGCAGATGGAAGACTTGGGTATTGAAGGCTCTCTTTATTCTTTGCATTATAACCTTTAACATTGCAAGAACAGAAGTAGCAGTCGTCGGTATGGTTTCTAGGCTCGCGCCATACCATAGGGATCCCAAATGGCAAACTTTTCTTTTTACCTTTGCTCCAATTCCTTAGTGCCGCAACACACGTAAGACAAACCTTGTGTGGAGCCCAACTTTTGTCTTGATCTCCTAATTTAATTCCAAAATAAGCATGATGAGCTCTCTTAATGAAGGTCGTTACATTTGTCCTTTGTTTTACAACATACTGACCACAAATATAACAAAATATGTCTGGACTATGGGTACATCCTCTAGAAGCCATTATTAAAATTTTAAAGACGTAATGTTAGAATTATCTACCTGAAAAATATGAAAAAACGAAATTAATTAAAGATAAAAAAGGTAAAAAATTACAAAACGCCCCAAAATTGTTTTGCTAATAACTTTAAAACTGTGGGTGATAGAAAACAACTGGTAGCATTTTTTAGTTCAGCGCAGCGAACTGCTTCAGAATCACAACTCAAAATAAAGAAATCGATTTTCATGCAGACAGGTGTTATTCATTTTCGATAATAGCAATATTCGTAATAACGGATTTAAATTACGTGGTAGACATTTCATTACTAACATCACTAAAAACTTTTTTAAAGTAATTGATAAATAGAAAGATCTTCCCGCGTCCGTCGTGAACTCTACCAGCATTAATATGTTTAAAAACCGTTTAGATAGGCACTTTAAAAAATTAATGTTGTTTAAAATAATACAATTAGCAACAGGAGCTCTGGGGATGATAGTCGAGGTTTGAGTTTGAGTCTGTTGACGATTGATGCCAGCTTGTGACATGCCAGCGTGTGATATGCAAGCACTAAATTTATATTATAAAAAAAAATTAGACTAACACGAACTTAGAAGAAGCTCGTAGCGTAAACTAACCCACTTTTTGTTATACTCTTCATACTTTTTTCTTTTGTTCTTTTCTCATCTTCTCTTTACTTGGATGTCTCTAGTCTGCATGGTATGACAGTGTTTCTTTGAGTTGAGACTGTGTTTGCATGGTTTGTAAGCGTTCTTATTTTACTTCTTTTCATTTTCACCCCTTTCATATCTCTTCGACTCTTTTTTCCAACTTGTCAGCAGTGGCCGGCGGATGATGATGGCGAGTCTTTTTCGCTCTTTTTCTGAATGAATGTTAACCCACGAATGATAGGGTTTGCTACCTAACCCCTTATTAACTTCTTTTAACTCCCTATTCTCTTCTTTTAACTCCCTACTCTCTTCTTTCTCATGGGCTAACCTTGTTAGCCTTAGCTTCTGTGGATCTGTAGATCATCAGTGTTATCTAAAATATGATAATTTTAATCAATGGTCACAATATGACCTTCTGTAGAACAATTTGCCTCAGTGTAACTACAACTGTCTTCTGTTGCCAAAAGTTCTATATCCTTGATCATGGTACTTCCATTATTAGTTGTCAAAATGTAAATTTTATTTGACTGAATTCCGTATCTTGCAACAGTAACTATTACGATGTCTTTTACGTGACTTGCAGTGTGTTTTTGTTTAAAATACTGTATATTGAGAATTATTCCCAAAAATGGACGGTCACCTCTCGTTGCTATGTCAATCTTCAGACATACAGGGTGTCCCAGAATTAACTATTTCAATAAAATCGGACAAACGTTTTAAAAACACACTTTTATTTATGTTTATCATGTTTAATATGTGTTAAAAATGTATAAATTTCTAAATTTTGTTCATAATTTTATTTTCATAATTTTTTCATTATCTGGTCCAATGAAAGACCGTCTGAAGTCATAGAATGGCAAAGAGACTCTCCAAAAGTTAACGTGTGGCTTGGAATGACCAAATCCAAAATTTATGGCCCAGTCTTCTTTGCGGAGGCAACTGTAACAGGTACCGTCTACCTTGATATGCTTCAGCAGTTTCTCGAACCACAGCTTCTTGATGATGGCATTCTTGATAATGTTGTGTTTCAACAAGATGGAGCACCATGTCATTATGCTCTAATTGTTCGAGAATACCTCAACAGACGCCTTCCGAATCGGTGGATTGGACGTGGAGGACCTCGACCTTGGCCTCCGCGTTCTCCGGATTTGACACCCATGGATTTCTTTGCATGGGGTTTCATAAAAACAAAGGTTTATCGCCAAAAGACCAATGCTTCTTGTTGAAACACAACATTATCAAGAATGCCATCATCAAGAAGCTGTGGTTCGAGAAACTGCTGAAGCATATCAAGGTAGACGGTACCTGTTACAGTTGCTGCCGCAAAGGAGAATGGGCCATAAATTTTGGATTTGGTCATTCCAAGCCACACGTTAACTTTTGGAAAGTCTCTTTGCCATTCTATGACTTCAGACGGTCTTTCATTGGACCAGATAATGAAAAAATTATGAAAATAAAATTATGAAATAAATTTAGAAATTTATACATTTTCAACACATATTAAACATGATAAACATAAATAAAAGTGTGTTTTTAAAAAATTTGTCCGATTTCATTGTAATAGATAGTTAATTCTGGGACACCCTGTATAATGTACCCTGCAATTCTCCATCTATTTCACTCACAATATCAAACGTTTTTTCACTTACTTCTTTTCGTATCTTATCAGCGTGAATTGAAAAGTTTGGATTCTTCAGCCCTACAATAATAGGATCAATAAGCTTTCTAAATCCAGAGTCACGGTAAACAGAAAATGACCTTCCATTTACTGTTACTATTTCATCACCATATTACACTATGGGAGTTGTATTCCCGAGCTCAGTGTGGGAGTTAATATATATATATATATACACACACACACATATATATATAACCTTACAACCTTACAAAGGTTCCACGTGATGATTTCTCATTTCGCGAAGGTCAAGCGTGTCGCCCCTGCTCTCGAGTTGGCCTGGTGAAGTAGTGAGTTGGATTCTTGCGCTCTCCACCTCACATAGCCAGGTACGCCCGGCTCATCGGGGATTGTTCTGAGCCAGGCGTCAAGTCTTCTTTTGAAGATTTCCACTGCAACTCCCTTCGTGTTTCTTAGGTCTTTGGGCAGCTGATTAAATAGTTTTGGTCCTCTCACTACAAAACTATTTTCTTTCAGGGTTAAGGATGTTCCCTGTCTCGCCTTCAATTTGGGAATACGACACAGTCTACCGTTTCTACCTTCCACCGTTGTTTGGGGAGTTATGGGATTCAGAGTAAGATTAGGGACTAGTTTCTCCATTATTTTCCAAGTGTAAATAATGGTGTATCTCTCTCTTCTCCTTTCCAGTGAATATAGGTTTAGTTCTCGTAACCTTTCCCAGTAATTTAGTTCTTTGCACCCATTGATCTTGGCTGTGAAACTTCTTTGAATCCCCTCCAGCTGTCTACTGTCTTCTTTTTTATATGGGGATGTTAGGACCGAGCAGTATTCCAGTTTGGGTATTATCAGGGTTTTCAGTAGGGGGATCATTACATTTCTATCCCTTCGTTTAAAAGTTCTCAATATCAGACCCGTTATTCTCTTTGCTCTGTTTACTGCTATCTTATTTTGTGTTTCAAATTTCGCATCATCTGTCATTAAACCCCTAAATCTTTTGCTCTGGAATTTCTCTGGACTTCCTGTCCATTTGGGTATAATATTCCATGGACTTTAGGTCTTCTCTTTTTCCGTACCGTAATAGCTGAAATTTCTCGGTGTTAAACTTCATATTGTTGTCTTCCGTCCACTTGTAAATTTTGTTTATGTCGGTTTGTAGAGATCCTATGTCTTCTGGTTTTCGTATTTTTCTACTGATCTTTGTGTCATCTGCAAAGGATGTTACTATATATATATATATATATTATATGCTTAAATTCAGAAAGCTGACTCAATCCTACTAAAAATGTAAAGTATAGTGACCATCCTGGTTGAACAACATCTTATATACAGAGACAGAATTTAAAAATGAGTGGAGTAAATACAAACGCATCTGCGTACAATAATTATTAACATAATTATCAAGACATTACATTTTATTACGGTATAGTTACATTCTAATTGCTTTGTAGAATAGATACAATGCTTTTTAGAAATAATACACCACATCTGTATACAATATTTATTAACATGTGAAGAGATTACTTTTTTATTAGTACAGTGAACTCACAAATAATGGTAGAATTAGTTAGTCTCATTGCTTTTTATAATACGAGGTGGTCCAAAAGCCCCTATCTATTTTTCTGAAATAATGATATTTCTATTTTATTTTCTACAGGCCATAGATGATGATGGATGTACAAGAACGCGTGACAGTAGTAACACTACGTATCCAAGGGAAGAAGTGCAAAGAAATTCGAGAAAAATTCGAAAGAAGATTTCACAAACTAGGACCTACTGACAAAGCAATTCGCGAGCTGGTCAATAAATTTAAAAGAACGGGATCTGTTCATGATGAGGCAAGATCTGGACGTCCAGGTACCTCTCAAGAAAATTTCGAGATGGTAAGAGATGCCTTTGAAACAAATCCTAGAATGTCAACTCGCACAGCATCACGTAGACTGAGCATTAGGGTGGCCCACTTTTCAATTTTTTTTGAAAAGTATAGGTGATCGTGGTTTTTCCCATTATTTGGCACTATACTAGCACACTGGTACCATTTTTACAAAAATTGATCAATATTTAGGGGTCTCGCATCGACTTTGAAATTACTAGTTTTTTTTTTTAAATGCGTACTTTTTAACTTTTTACTGAATCAAGATAAATCATTAAGTAGGGATGTTTTCTGAATCCTCTTAATGAGAGAAGTCGTTTGGTGTGCCTGCCAATGTCATACGACTAACGGTTTAAAGGTTGTGCCTGTATACAGGTAATACCAATGTGCTAGTATAGTGCCAAATAATGGGAAAAACCACGATCACCTATACTTTTCAAAAAATCAGCAAATAGCAGACAAATAAGGAAGAAAGAAACAATAACTTAAACAATCACTTTTGCATTGTATTGACCACTATCACACGTCACTGGCTGCAACGTTGTCCCTCTGTGCTATGTCACAGAGCCCCGGAGATGAGAATTGCTTGGCGGTGCTCCGCGGTTCCAAGGAAGTACTGAAACACATGCCATATATTTCAATTTCATGGTTGTAAAGTAACCTATTTTTGTTCACATTCAGTTCTCTTTTTAATTGATATTATGCTTCATGAATCTCATTACTAAATTGATAGCTATGAAAACTTAATCAACTGACCTTGACCATTTTGCCATCCCAGTGGACAACAGTGTGCCTCGGTGGCGTGAAGGAGTCCTTCACAGCCGTCGCCACTTCACGGCGATGTGACACTCTTCCCCGGCGAGCCGTTTCTTTCGAGATGCTGAACTGATTGAGGTCTGCTGGTGGATCCGCCGAACGTGTGATAGCAGCCACAATGCTTACTACTTATGTAGAGAATGGAAAGTGGAAAGGAAACTGTCAAGAATACATGTGGGTTACAGGACACTTTAAAACTGACGCTATCGATGAATACTATACACATTATACATTCCGCCCGGGTATGGTGACTCATTTTTTTGAAAAGTATAGGTGATCGTGGTTTTTCCCATTATTTGGCACTATACTAGCACATTGGTATTACCTGTATACAGGCACAACCTTTAAACCGTTAGTCGTATGACATTGGCAGGCACACCAAACGACTTCTCTCATTAAGCGGATTCAGAAAACATTCCTACTTAATGATTTATTTTGATTCAGTAAAAAGTTAAAAAGTACGCATTTAAAAAAAAAAACTAGTAATTTCAAGGTCGATGCGAGACCCCTAAATATTGATCAATTTTTGTAAAAATGGTACCAATGTGCTAGTATAGTGCCAAATAATGGGAAAAACCACGATCACCTGTACTTTTCAAAAAAAATTGAAAAGTGGGCCACCCTACTGAGCATACCAAAAACGACTTTTCTAAGCATTTTAAAATCAACATTAAAAAAAGTTTCCATATTCAAGGGCTACATGAGTTACACGAATAGGATTATACAAGACGAACCACCATGTGCACAGAAATGATTGAAAATTTCATACCGAAAACTTATTACACCACATTCTCAACGATGAGGTGACATTCCACACATGCAGAAAGGTTAATCGACATAATTGCCGTATCTGGGCTAGTAAAAAACCAACCGAGTTCTACGAATGGGAGAGAGATTCTCCTAAAGTTAATGTCTGATTGAGTATGACAAGATCGAAGATTTACGAACCTTTTTTTTTTGCAAAAGCTACGGTAACACTGCGACTTTATGTTGACATGCTTCAGCAGTTTCTTGAACACCAGCTTCGTTCAGATAGCATTCTCGACACTGTTGTCTTTCAACAAGATGGAGTTCCATGTCACTATGCAAACATCGTTCGGGCGTACCTTGATGAGTTCTTACCAAATCGCTGGATTGGACGTGGTGGAAACAGGCACTGGGCAGCACAATCTCCGGATTTAACACCATTAGACTTCTTTGCCTGGAGCTTTATAAAGTCTGAGGTTTACAAAACAAGAGTTACATATCTGCAGGATCTCCAAACCCGCATTGTCGCGACAGTCGCTAAAATACCCCCCGAGATGCTTTAGAATGTGTTCCGCAATACAGTACACAGATATGAGATTTGCAGACACTGAGGGTGCTCATGTCGAATCTTAGATCTAAGCTTGATAAATACAGTGTATATATGTACATCTCTCCCCCCCACCTGTGACCACCTTGTCGTGGTGGGTGGGCTCCCGTATTGACCCAGTAGGCTACGTCGGCGGGGGCTTAACCCCCGGAAGGATCTCCCATGCCGGACGGCTATTGAGGAGATCGGGCTAAGAGCTACTAAAGTTTTTGGCTCCCAGTACGAGTCTCCAGTGCTGTTCTCCGGAGGTGACTCCCTTGGGGCGTCACTGTATTGGGTGATTGAGTGTCAAGGCCGGTGGGATTGCGGGGCTGGGGTCTTTAAGCCATTTGGGGGCAAACTTTCGCATTACGGGGCCCCGTTTTTAAACCGACGGTGTGTCCCCTGGGGACGAGGTACCCTTCCCCCTGTGGTCTGCGCTCGGCTTCCCTTTCTCACCGGAAGGCAGTTTCTCGCGTCCCCTGGGTGGGTGTTCTACAACATTCATAACATATGGAAACCATTACGTCTTGCCCTAGAACTCGGGTGGTGGGAAACCAGCCCCCCAGAGTCCTCTACCACTGGAAGACCATGTGTTGAGGAGGTCGCCCCTCTGGCAGCGGAACACTTGCACTCTCCTCTTCCGTTATCGATCCCAGACTGTACTTTGAACATGCCCTTGGACATACACCCTTTAGAGCAGGAGTCCCACCCAAGCCCACCTCAGCCGCCTTCGGGCAAGTCAAGTTCCACCCAACACTTGCCTCCAAAACCCAGCTTCTTGCTCTCCCCGTATGCCCCACCCCTCACTCGTCGTCGGCCCGCCTCCCCACGGTTAGAGTCCCGCGGCGGACGAGAAAGTTGACATTCACGTCCTTCTTATCGAACGTTGGCTATCCCAGTCCACTTCGATTCTAAAGCCCTCCTATCCCTTCCAAGTATCCACAAATTCCTAGTGATCCGGCCTACCTCTGGGTCTCTTCCGACCTACTCTGAACGGACGTTTCAGGCGATCCGAGCCCGCAGCAACTCCAGCCGCTATGATGTTCAGGTTCAACCGCAGAGACGAAAGCCCTACTCTCCTTCACTGAGATCCTTGGATGCTCGGTGTCCGTCTCCCCACACCCTCGCCTGAATACGCCACCCGCCTATTATCGATCACAGTGAACGAGCTCCTGGAGGACCTCGCATCCCAGGGTGTCACTAAGATCTATCGCTTCACATTCCGACACGGAGGCACCCCTTCCCCGACCCTGAGCCTACTTTTTACCTTCAATACCTTAGTCCCTCCCGACTGTATTGCATGGGGTATGGGAGACCGCACGTCATGCGAGTTCACTGTCCGCCCATACATCCCAGACCAGACCCGTTGCTTTAAATGCAACAAGTTCGGACACGTCAGCTCAGTTTGCCGACAACCGCACCAACTGTGTTCGTTGCGGACAAATCGCTCACCCAAACAAGTACCCCAACATACCCAAATGCTCCAATTGTGAAGGAGCACACCCCTCTTCATCCCGGAAATGCCTTTTCTTCAAGTTCGAGAAGGAGGTCCGAGGCATGCAGGACTTCCTTAGCTTCCGAGATAGGCGAGACAGGGTGCGGAGTCGGGTGAGGCTAGGGGTATCTTACGCCGCTGCCCTCGGCTATGTCCTCTCGGCACGCCGCCTTGGGCTGCCGCTAAAACCCCCCTCAACCACTGCTCCCCATCCCTCCCAAAGGGAGTACTCGCTGGACCCGACTACCTCCTGTCCCCCCACCATCCCTCCTCTTCACGCACCTCACCTGCCACAGATTCCCCAGGAATCTGGGACCAGGACACCCAGGCCCCGTCCACCTCGAACCCTGCCCTCCCAGCACTCTCTGCACACACCCGAACCTAACGCCCTGAGCAAGCCGACGAGGCGGAGACGCAGGAGCAAGTCGCCAGACCCTCGGCCTTCTAACATGCCTCTCCCTCTTCCACCAGATCTAAGAAGACGGCTCGGACCCTCACCCCCGCCCACACTTCGTCTACGAGGACCATATCACCCCACCGCAGAAGTCCCTCCAATCTACCCCGACAGAGGTCGACTGGCCGATCGATTCCTTCTCTGATAAACGGCAGATAGCCAGCCATGCTCCTAAACCATCCTTTGCCTTCGCGAACCCCAGATCTCCCTTCACACCCTAACCCCCTAGCACCTACACCTTTACCCATCCCACATCATCGAATAATGGATCCCCCGAAAACTACAATAGTACACTGGAACTGCGGAGGAATATTCGCGAACTACGAAGGTCTTAATTCCTTGATTGCCACTTCCTGTCCGGTGTGTCTGTCTTCAGGAGCTAATCCTGGGGACCAAGCCCATTCCCTGCCCTACTGGATATTCATATATCACCACCTCGTCTTTTACCTGCACTAGAAGGGGATCTGTTCTTCTGCTCCTCATGAGGACATACCTCCGTGCACAGAGACTACCCTCTTCGCTTCTATGCGCGGCGATTTCTGAACTCCCACCCCAGAGACGGAGCTGGCACTTCACTGAAGCGGTCCGCTCTTTCCTTGACCTTTCCAACATGCCCGCTCCCTCAGTTATCCCCATCTCATACAGCATCTACCCTCCCTGGCTCCTCACGCCTATCAAGTTTTGCAGGGACCTGTGTGCCCTACCAAAGACTACCACAATCGCTACGGTATACAGGTCACTCTTCCGAGAACACGCAACCCAACACCCGGACACAGTCCCCATTTATACAGATGGCTCCCGCTCGGAGGCTGGTACGGCCGCCTCAGCGGTGATACTGGCCCAGCCGCTTTCTCGAGGAGTCAGCCTGCCCCGCGAGGCCTCCGATTTCTCAGCAGAACTCTTCGCGACTATGGAGGCCCTCGACATTGTGCACACCCACTCTGCCGGCTCCTTTGTCATTTATTCAGATTCCCAAAGCGCACTTCTCTCCCTAGAGAGATTTAACCCCTCTCACCCGCTCGTCTGTATCATCCAGCAAACCTTCCACTTTTTAACAACCTTCCGACACAAGACAATCGCCTTCTGCTGGGTCCCGGCACATGTCGGCATCCAGAGTAACGAGGAGGTGGACTGCACGACAAAGAGGGTCTGCTTACTGCCGGCCTCCCAGCGGCCCCTCCCTTTCTCCGACTTCTTCACGACTCTCCGCTCCCACTAACGCCCCATCTGGCAACGGGAATGGGATCAGGCCACATACAACAAACTCCACAAGATCAAACCGCAATTAGGATACTGGGCCTCCTCATTCCACCCGTCCCGCCATGAAGAAGTGATTTTTAACCCGTCTCTGCCTAGGACACACACGCATTACACATGGTCACCTTATGGCTAAATCGCCATCCCTGCTCTGCCTTACATGCCACACCCCTATCACTGTCGTACATCTCCTGGTCGAATGCCCAAGCCTGTCCGCTCTTCGTCACAGGTATTTCCCTTTCTTGTCCAGAATTTCCATACCCGAGCGTTTACAATCCATACTCGCCGAAGTCTACTCACTCCCCTAGTCTACCATTCCCAACTCAGTGACACCACCCACCCACTGTCTCGCCGAGATATGTACTACCCTTCCTAGGTACAAATCGGCGGTAAATTAAAGAAGGAAAAAAAATATGTACATCTAATTATGTTACTACATTTTTATCCTAAAATACTATTATTTCAGCAAAATAGAGAGGGGACTTTTGGATCACCCTGTACATCCAATTAATTTTAGAAATAATGTATGAGATATTCTATTTCCACTTTCAATATTTTGTTTAATACTGAAACATGAATATGGTAGGAAAGCCATAACACGTTGAGAATCAGATCCTGTTGATAATTCCCCAGTTATAAATAAACCCAATAGAAATTTATGGGAAATAATACTAAGTAAAACAAACGCGAAAGTATAAACAAATAAAATGAAACTGATTACGAGTCTAATCAAAGTTTGGCATCATGATAAGAATCTCTAACATCAATGCTTCAAGTGCATCCAAAGTGAGCCCTTCATAAAGTTAAGAACAAAATACAAAGCACCGAAACTAAAGTAGAATTGTTAATGAAAGTTTTTAAAAAACAAATTGTTTCATTCTTAAAGGATGAATTTCCAAAAGATAATAATAATAATGATAATAATAATAATAATAAATAACTTTCAAGTGATGATTCTAATAATTTCATTTCTCTCTTTCCAGTTTCACTTATTTTCGTTGACATGCAGTGAGAATTTGATGTCAGAATAATTATTGCATCTAAGATACCATCACTATTATTCGAAATAATGGAACTCTGAACATCATTAACTGTATAAGCATGCATATCAACATATGAGGGGTACCGCGTCTTAAGGTATCTAAGCGCCAAAATTAAAATTCGCCAGAAATCGCCTCCAAAGTTCAGCAATATTCTAGAATAGTATCTCTGTTATTAATTGAGCTAGAACGTTCATTTTTGGTTAAATTAGAGTTCTAAGTAAGCTAATGAAGATGTTGATAAGTTTTTGGAATAGATTTTCATATTTTATATTTTATATATATTGTTTTTAATTTTTTTATATTCTTATTATGCCGAACTTTGGGTGCGATGCCCAGCTGGCGATAGAGGTGAAAAAAGTAGTTCGCTTCATAAGGTTTTCAACCATACTTCTAGTGTCGTAAGGTCATTATAACCCAAACCACGCGATAGAGGAAGGGTGAAAATAATGATATCCATCAAAAACACGTTTTCGCCTGTGGTGGCGCTTAGGTACCTTAAGACGCGCGACCCCTCAGCATATGGTTATTTATTTATATACTTTTCTATTATCTTTTTTTTTCATTGATTCATTAATTTATTCCGAAATAGTGAAATAGTCTTGCGTAGGGTTGACATGTTTGTTTATCATTGCTACCAATATACAGTATATTGTGTATAGAACTATTTCATTGGATAGAACTGATTAATACAAAACATTCTGTGAAAAAACCCGAAAGAAACCAAAATTGTGTTTTGTCGAATTGGTAAGATTGTTTATTCTGAAAGCCGCATGTTCTGTCTACTTTAATTAAAAGTGATAGTAGAAGTAGAACTAAATGTACTCTGCAACAAACTACGACATATGAAGAGCACACTGATAGTAGGTCGAAAGTAGGTCGGGATTACCCGATTGCCCTTACCCTCCGTCCGACCTTTGCAGCATCGTCGTATTTACATCGCCCACCTCCAGGAACCCTCTCCTGGATATGGCCCGTCCCCCTTTACAATCGAGTCTTCCTCGCACCCTTAGTAGTATGGTGGCACGCAGGCCACAGAAAATCACGTGATAGAGTAGTGACGTTATCGAGTATAAAATAATATACATTATCGAAATCAGCATGCCCATCAATACGCTCATGCTATCATTCTGTAGCCTTACTCTGAGTAGTATTTATTGTTATCTCAATAGGTACAACATACAATATGCGATATGTCTGTTGTGGTCAGAAAAACATAGTAAACTTTACAATTCTATCTCTTAAATTAGTTGTAATAAATAATAAGTCAGTGGTCGGTCCACTTCGCATCAACATTCATATAGCTTACACAAAGATGTTACTTTTCATACCTAATAATCTGACAGCACTTATTTAAATGTAATGCCTCACGCAAAGTACTAATGCTGTATAGATAACGCATATTGCCCATCAGCATTAAAATACCCTATATATAATTTGGCTGTGAGGGTTATGACTTAATGTAGTAAAATTAGTCATTGTGCTTATCCTGGCTGTTGACATTCATGGATATCATACTCTAGGATTATTAGGTATTTAATGTTTAGTTCTTTTTTTCGTATCACTAACGTTTGGGAAGAAAGTAATAATATATTTTGTGGAGTTTTTCTGATCAAGAAACCGACATCACCGAATGATGATTAAACAAATTCACCTCTGAAAATGCAAAGAAAAAGAGAATTCTGAATTAGAGGAAAAAAATAATACATATATTGTATAATATTTATGATATGTTCTAATTTAAATGTACACAATATCCCATCTTGGAAATTAAACAGAAAATACCTAAAACGTATCGAATTTATGTTGTACAGTATATTTGATTTTATATTTGACTCAGTAAAATATATTTTTCCCATCTTTAGTTTTTCTTAAGAAGTCCATATTTTACCATAATATGAGAAATAAATCCAAAATTTGGCAGTTCCTAACAACACCGTAGGTCCTCGCTCATGCAAAGAGAAAAGCAAAAAGGAAAACCTAAAAGACAGACAGAATCTCATGAAAAAAACAAGGGATCTTCGTTAAAGATAAATAAATATGTAAACAACAATTTTGTATTTTCCACTTACATTTTCGCTTCTATGAATTTGAAAACGAAACAAGTGTCTTCAAATTGTCTAATAAAATTTTTACGAGTAAACTTAGAGTCCTATTCAAATTCACTATTCGATATGCATATCACAGACAAGTTTCGAGTTTTCGAATCACACGACCATTTTTATTTTTCTTGAAATCAAGTTCTGCATTCGGATTCTAATCTTTCGCGCGAAAGTCCCCTAAACTTTGAGGTATTTTCAGTCGTATAAGTAAGAAACTGGTCTTTCCCTCCCGTACTGTTTGCTAAGAGCTTTCAATGAATTTTTTATTTTGTCTAGATACTTTCAAACTTTAACAAGGTTCCATCATATATATATATATATATATATATATATATATATATATATATAATATATATATATATATAATATATTATATATATATATATTAGGTAGGGTTGAAAATGGGAATTTTTTTATTTCATAAAAAGTACACTATGTGAGAAGTTTCATTTGATCATCTTAACAAAATATTAAAATATCAAGCATGTGCTATCCCTGCTACCTCTAGCACATCCCCCCCCCCCCGCTTTTTTACCCTCATATTTGCATATATTTAAATAGAAAAAATTTTATTTCTTAAAAAGTACACTATGTGAAAAGGTTTTTTTATCACTTTAACAAAATATTAAAAATCAAGCATGTGCTTCCTTACTACCCCTATCACATGCCCTTCCTTCCTTTTTTACCTTCATATTTGCATATGTTTAATGTTGTTATGTTACATGATAAGTTGTTTGTTTAATGCTTGATATTTTTGTTTCAGATAAATAGAAATAATTTTTCAGATATATAGAAATAATTTGCATTTGCTTTAATTATAATTTGAATTATCATAAATTACAAATAACATATAATTTGATTTTACTTCTGAATATAAACTATGACTGCTAGAAGCATGTCCTCAAATGCAGCCTTTGGATATCCTACGGAATTCCCAGCAGCCATGACTCCTTCAAAAACAGATTTTGTGAGACACTACCTTTTTGTGCGCCGTCGTGAAGAAGCTAAGTCAAAAGGATCAGCAACTGCTAATGATTGTTACAGGGTTGTTGTAAAAGATATTGAAGACATTTGAATGAAGTTTTCTTTTCCTACGATTAACACCAAAGTCAATCGACTAATAGAAGAAGTCTCAAAATTGAACAAGGTGCCGTTACATCGAAGAAATGAAAGTTTTGCCTTAAAAGTAGCTCAGTATGATGAAATGTTTGATATATCTTCTTGTGAATGCTATGCTAAGGGAATTGATAGGAAATCTTGCAGGTGTAAGGATAAAATACCAATGGCAGAATGGGAGTCTTTTGTGGGTCAAAAACAAAGAAAAAATCATCAGTTAGGACCAATTGATCGCATAGCTACTTCAACAGAGGAGAGATCTTTAGCAAGAGCCCAAGAAGCACAAAACCGTCAACTAAAAGCACAAGAAGAAATGACTGAAGACACCAATGTTTTACCATCGGAATTTATAGACTGAGAATATTCAGAACAGGCACTCCTATAAATACCTAACATTAACAGCAGATTGTTATCGTGTAAGTTGTAGAGCTGCAGTTGCAATAGTCAATGCAGCTTTAAAAGATATGGGAATTTTTAACCACACCAACATGCTTGACAGAAAGAAATTAGAAAGAGAAAGAAATCGGATGGGTGAAACAAATACTTTTAGGTCTAAATCCGAAAATCTGAAGATGGAGTGCCTTGGATTTGATGGAAGGAAAGATAACACATTAACTAAAAGTAGAAAGATAAAAGAAGAACACTATGTTATTGTGAAAGAACCTGGAAGCATCTATGTAGATCATGTCACACCAGGTAATGGAACTGCTGGCTGCATAGCAGAAGAGTTGATAACTATTATTACAGACTCGAACAGCACAGATACTATAAAAGCTTTACTGTGTGATGGTACTCCTGTAAATACAGGAAAAATTGGTGGAGCCATAAAACTGGTTGAAATTCATCTTAACAGACCAGTGCAGTGGTTGGTGTGCCTCTTGCATTTGAATAAGCTGCCTTTTATGCACGTCTACAAAGCCATTGATGGTAAAACAACAGGTCCAAATACTTTTTTGGGTTCAATTGGGAATAAACTGAAAACAGATTTAACAAAATTGGAAGTAGTCAAATATTCTCGCGTAAAGGGAGACACTTCTCAAGATCTGTCTACTTGATCCCCAGTACCCTTCACCATGCTCGCTGGCTAACTCTAGCGAACAGGGTCCTTCGATTATATATCTCAACGCCAAGTCCCGATAAAAACCTTCAAGATATAGTCAAGATTATTATGCAGTTCTATGCTCCAGGGTGGTTTTGGATAAAATCTCATCCTAATGCGACTGATGGTGCATATAACTTTTGGCATTTAATGTGTTTGCTTCGAAATTTAGATGAACAATATAGATGATCATAGAACCAGGATTAAAGAATAACGCCTACTTTGCTCACCAGGAAAAATATACTCATATCAATGGTAACTGACAAGAGACTAGAAATTAGGGAGCAAGCTATTCAGAAAATCATCCTTTCAAGAACAGGATTTTCAGGTACCAGACACTTTGAGTTGCCTCAAACCCTCAATTTCCAATCTACTGACTACAACGAGATGATCGGCAAAAAGAGATCATTACTCCTCCACCGCTGCTAAACAATTTTAGCGACGATGAGCTACTACAGGCTCGATGTAAGCCACTGGAGATAGCTTCTTTTCCATGCCACAGTCAAAGTGTGGAAAGGGCAGTGAACCTACTAACAAAGGCATGTCAGGAAAGAATAGGATATGACAACCGTTAAAAGTTTATCTTAAACATATTAGAATCAATGCGAAAACTGCCCAAGTTTGAATGGAAGGCCCAGTGGAATGAGTAAGAAACATATGAAATAAAATTTCCTAATGATATTGAAAATTTCTTCTCTTTTGATGTGATAAGGAACAATGAAAAAGTGAATTGAATTTTAGCACATTTATTATGCCTCTAATTTTTTTCTTCTGAATATATTCTTGTACTTAATTAATTTTCCTAATATGTACATTATTAAATAAAATATTGTACGTGAATAAAGATTTATGTCATAAAAAAACTGAATATAGAGTAAGTCTCGTATAAATGGAATATTCTTCAATATAGGTCAAAAAAGTGAAAAATTATGCCAGGGGTAGGAGGCTTTAAACAGCGAAAATAATTTATGAGGGGGTTCCTCTTTTCCATTCAAACCCCTCACAATATATACTTTTCAGTATAAAATTTTGACCCGGCGTAATGAAAATGAAAAGGTTTATTGGCAGACTATAGTCCATATATATATATATATATATATATATATATATATATATATATTATATATATATATACTAGAATGCCCGCTGCAACTTGCGCAACAAAAGCCCCCAAAACAACCAGGCGGGGGGTTCTGGGAGAGGCGAGTATGTTACTAAAACCTTCCTTGATTATCTTTTAGTGTGTATACTAAATTTGGTTCAGATTACTCTTGCCGTTTAAGCATAATAACAATCTTTATAAATAAAGAACACATTACATAAGATATACATCGCATCCATATAGGTTTACACAATTTTGATATTAACGTTTAATTTTGTATTTTTAATGGCAAGTAGTCTAATTACAGCATTTTTAACGGAATATGTCGTTGGGAAGCAAAATTACGCCCCCACCGTAACAGAAATACAAGTAGAGAGCCAAAATCAAAGTCCAGAGTTTTCGAGATGCCTGGACACTCTGTATTTAGAAGATTGAAGGTCATAGACAGGAGGAAAGTTGGATTTAGGAAGATTATACCAGAGTTGACCGGTTGAGTAGATGTAAAATTGAAAATACCTGTTAATCCTTGCGTTCGAGAGTTGGACAGAAAAGGAATCAGAATGTGTCGAAAGTCTGGTACTGCAGACTCTTTAAAGAAGGAGATATGCAGTTAGAGAGTAAAGATAGCAAAGAGAGAGTGAGGCAATTTTGCGGCGAAGAGAGAGGGATCGAAGAGTCATTAAGAAGGAACCATTCGGTCATTTAGAGTCCATCTACAGTTATGGCGAATTTATCACCAAACCCTAACAACTTTTTTTTTTTGGTAAAAACTTAATTAACACATTGCCTGCCATGTCAGTCATGTATTACTGACACGCAATCTTTCTGGATAGGCCGCGTCAGGCATATGTGATCAACGCTCGTTTTCTGTACTACGCTGTGTCAGGCGTATATACATTACGCAACATACCGATTTCTATTCAATATAGAGCGTGTGGCGTCCCACCAAAATGTTGGTATACCCTTCGTGGCACTGTGTTAAACTAAGGCAGTGGTTCCCAACCTCGGGTCGCGACCCAAATCACGATCGCGGGGGTTCTGAAGTAGGGTCGCGAAGGGTCACTATATTCACTATTTCTTAATTCAATTTATATTTATATACATATTTAAATTTTATCATAAGCCTGAGAGTCGGGAGGTCCTGTTGGTGGCCAATTTAGGGTCGCAGCAAAAAAAGGTTGGGAACCACTGATCTAAGGCATGAATATTCAATGATGTATAAATAAGATATGTGACAGGTAGAACATTACAAATTTACTGAAACAAAACATAGCATTAGTATGATGGCAAAAAGGTAGAGTGCAATGCAGTTGCATGAAACATTGCATCTTGCAACATTGCATAAAACAAGGGAAGATTTGTTTACCCCCTAAATATATATATGAATTGTATGGGTATATATGAGGGTGTGTATGCATATTTGCATGTATAGAAAAAGTAAAACAAAACTTCTTTTATATGAATTGTATATAGGTGGATGTGTACTATTAGGGCGGCTCGTTTTTACACTTTTTTCGATATTTGATTGGGGGTAGTGCGAAAAAGTTGCGATTTGGAGAGAAAATAAAGTGTGTAAAATTTTTTTGATCTACGTCAATACCTTCCGGTGGCAGCGAGTCCTTAAAAATCGAAAAATAGGTCTAAAAACACATAAAAATACGATATTTGAAAAAAATATTCATAATTATATTTGTGAGTATTTTTGAACGGGGTAGATTGGAAAATGGTTTTAAAGACTTACAAAATAAACAATAAAAATTTCAGCACAATCTGTTATTAACTTCCGGTGGCGTCTTAGCCGTTAAAATATCCAAAATATTGATTTAAAGCAAGTTTTAACAAGATGTTATACAAATGTTAATTCCGGTATATTTCTGTGCAAACAACCCTGAGAACACTATTATAGGCTTGAATAAATTAATAGCAGTCATTGAACAATGAACATTATATAAAATGCACACTGTGCATTGCACACTGCACACTGCTACATCCCCCGTTCCCTACCCTATATAAGCTGGGAAAGGAAGCGACGTTGTCAGTTGTTGTGTGTCACGTGTGGCGAGAGGTTGTGTTATAACTTGTTCATCAACCGTGGTATATCACCATTTACCCGCAGTTAGTTGGTAAATATCGTAAATAGATTTATAATGTCTGAAAAGAAACCTTCAAAAGTAACCAGAACGTTAGCAAAATGCCATAGCATCGGTCAACCAGCAGATTTTGTTAATAATGTTCTACCTACTTATGGAGATGTGCTAAGAGCTTATCTCTGGCACCGGAACAACAGAAAAACGACAGGCCAAGATCCTCCATTCCAGATTATTGCCAATGACATCATTTCCAAACTTCAAGAGATATGGCTCACAGCTTCAACCCCAACTTTATCAAGGAAAAGAATACATGATATGCTCAAAAACTATCATAATAAGTACAAGACCTTACTTAAAACAGGTAAACTAAAAAGGAATTCTGAAAGTTACAAAAGTAAATTGAAGTCATTTCAGGAACATTCGGAACAACTATTTGATATTGCTTCTTGTAAATGTGGTAATTGGAATTCTTGTTTTTGCTGTAAAGAAAAAAAAAGTGCCCCCAAATGAAAGAACATTTTTAGAAGATCAGCGTACATTGTACGCTGATCTTCTAAAAATGTTCTTTCATTTGGGGGCACTTTTTTTTTCTTTACAGCAAAAACAAGAATTCCAATTACCACATTTACAAGAAGCAATATCAAATAGTTGTTCCGAATGTTCCTGAAATGACTTCAATTTACTTTTGTAACTTTCAGAATTCCTTTTTAGTTTACCTGTTTTAAGTAAGGTCTTGTACTTATTATGATAGTTTTTGAGCATATCATGTATTCTTTTCCTTGATAAAGTTGGGGTTGAAGCTGTGAGCCATATCTCTTGAAGTTTGGAAATGATGTCATTGGCAATAATCTGGAATGGAGGATCTTGGCCTGTCGTTTTTCTGTTGTTCCGGTGCCAGAGATAAGCTCTTAGCACATCTCCATAAGTAGGTAGAACATTATTAACAAAATCTGCTGGTTGACCGATGCTATGGCATTTTGCTAACGTTCTGGTTACTTTTGAAGGTTTCTTTTCAGACATTATAAATCTATTTACGATATTTACCAACTAACTGCGGGTAAATGGTGATATACCACGGTTGATGAACAAGTTATAACACAACCTCTCGCCACACGTGACACACAACAACTGACAACGTCGCTTCCTTTCCCAGCTTATATAGGGTAGGGAACGGGGGATGTAGCAGTGTGCAGTGTGCATTTTATATAATGTTCATTGTTCAATGACTGCTATTAATTTATTCAAGCCTATAATAGTGTTCTCAGGGTTGTTTGCACAGAAATATACCGGAATTAACATTTGTATAACATCTTGTTAAAACTTGCTTTAAATCAATATTTTGGATATTTTAACGGCTAAGACGCCACCGGAAGTTATTAACAGATTGTGCTGAAATTTTTATTGTTTATTTTGTAAGTCTTTAAAACCATTTTCCAATCTACCCCGTTCAAAAATACTCACAAATATAATTATGAATATTTTTTCCAAATATCGTATTTTTATGTGTTTTTAGACCTATTTTTCGATTTTTAAGGACTCGCTGCCACCGGAAGGTATTGACGTAGATCAAAAAAATTTTACACACTTTATTTTCTCTCCAAATCGCAACTTTTCCGCACTACCCCCAATCAAATATCAAAAAAAGTGTAAAAACGAGCCGCCCTAATTAGTCCAGGCAATTTGTAGTTAGACCTGGGCAAAATTGCTTCAGAAGCTTTCTAAACTGTTTCCAGCTCAGGAACCATTGCCGAATAACATATCCAAAATCCGACAACATTGGACCACGGGAACACCCCCAAAAATGAAATTCAAAATGGCGGACTGGATGTTTCCTACGAAAAAAAATATATATATAATTTACGCTTTTATTTATAGAGATACATTTGATGCTTTTTCTTTCAGTTGTAATGTTTTAAATAATTCAACAATATACAACACAACCAGTTATTACGCAAATATAATGTTATATAGCTTTTTACAGATTTTTATAATCAATAATACAACAATTATTTTTTTCCCAGTTTCAAGTTATGTTCATTACAGAAGAAGTGATTACTGGTCACAAACATACAGAAATTAATCCTCTTCATCACTATCATCGGATAGATTACCGGTACTTGGGTTGTTATCGCAACCACTGATTTGGCACTCGCCACAAGCGGCTGAACAGGGCATTCCATTACGCTTGCATCCACATCTTGAAGTAGCACATTTCGTCTTGCAGGAGCAGCGGATCATGTTCAGTAGATAATTTGGAGCTGGTGGCTTGTCGCAGGCTGTAGGGTAGTAGGAATTATTCTTTACATACCAACCCCACTGTTCTGCATCGATCTTCTCTTCTGTAGACTTCCAGATTAGTATTTGAAAGTATGTGCGAAAGCTGTGGTACTTTGTGGGGCATCGGTAGGTGGCAAACGTTCGGGTGTAACAAAAGATTTAGCTGTAGCTACCTTTTCAACTAACATTCGATGACGTAGTGCGTTAGTGGATTTAAGTGTTTTGCAGCCATACAACAGAAGCATTGCCTTTCTTCCAGCGGCTTCAATGTCAGAGTGTTGGCAACAATCAGAACAGAATGTATTTGCAACTGAACGGAGTTCAGCCACCTTCATCAGTGTGTCGAATGCTTTGGCTTTACCGATCGAAAAAATTCTGGATGTGCTATCACAGCCCGTGAAAGCATGCACAAACAGGAGATACTTGCAGATGTCATTGCCTAACAATGATTGAATGCTGAGAATATCATACACAGGATTAGGAGATGGTCCCCGTCTTATATCGCTGCGATAGTACAACTTGAAACCACTGTCCTTGGCATGGTACAGAAGGAGAATCAGCAAGTCGGTGTCTTCCCCTATTACTGTTGTAGTTGCATTTTCTGATGAGGAAACTGCTGCACGAACGATGTCCACATCAGCATCCCCATCTGCGTTGTGAACAGTACACCCGTGCTTCTTCAACATCTCACCTACGAGGGAAATAAATGCTTGCTTGTTGTTTTCATTAGCCAAGAAGTGTTCCTTCTGGCCAACAAACTTCATGCTTGGACTGAGATTCACATTTCTGCTTGTCTTGGTGCTGCGTCTTCTGTGGGTCATGTCCTTGATCGTAGGAGAGCTGCTGTAGCCACCAAAAACAATGATTGCTTTTCCATATGTTTTCAGAGTGAAATCGGCATATGAGTTGGCGATGCTGTCATATGTTTCATCTTGACGCCAGGAAACACGATGTAGTAGAGATCCACCATCCAATACGTACTGGTCTGTGCACTGAATTTCTTGAACTTCTTCCATGCGTAAAGTGTCAGTGTATTTGATTATTGCATGAGCTAGCTGAGACTTATCGGGTTTCCTCAAGATACTTCGTGATTCGAACAATGCAGGAGGATATGCACACAGTTCGTAACACATGACATCTTCAGATTCATGTCTCCGCCAGTGGCAACAGTCATTATTCTCTGAAACAGTAGTGCAGGATCTACTTCTATATCTGAAGCATCAGTGATCACAACGGCAGAAGCAGATCCTAGTGTTTTCACTTTGTCAGATCTTTTGGCAGAATATGTAAAGGCTTGTTTCCCAATCATTTTTACGACAATGTTCGTACCGATTGAATGCAATTGATGAACGTTAACTCCAGGATCAGCAGTTAGCCCTGTTACAATGTTGCAGAGACCCGAGGTAGAATGGAATGGGGATAAGGATTCCAGACGTTCAAGTACTTTCTTCATGTCATTACTGTCCCTGATTTGTCTACTTCCCCTCATTTCCTTGTGCTGTTTACTACTTTCCAAAAAAACTCTGGTGTATTCCTGCATTGCTAAGTTATAAGTGGAACACAGAGGCATATAAAAGAGCCACGTTGTCCTTTGGATGTCTGTAAATCCACTTCCGCGTGTCAGTCCGCCTCTGCTTTTCAGGGAACGCATTAGTACTTGTTCTATCACCAGGTCTGTGCCGAGTCCGGCCCATAATCTGTCGCTTCTTCTTACCACAAACTTACCTTCCTGGAACATTTTGTTAACGGCTGGATTTTCAGAAGGCAAACTTAACATTTTCTGCAGGTACAGGTATATCGATTTCAGGTAATTGTGATGTCCGGCTGCTGCAATTATGGGGATGGTCTCCAGCATAGCTTGCAAGTGCAAATCCCACGAGCCGGTTCTGTCTGCTGTTATCAAGGAACGTGCAATGTTGATCATTCGCTGATATTCCAACCAGAGTTGACTTGTTTGCGAAGTAGATTGTAGGTCAGTTTTCTTCGCATCCAAAGTGGTAGCAATCTGAGACAATGCATTCGAAGATTCCACATCCTCAACTGATTGTTTGGCGGTCATAACATCGTCGAGCAGGTCACAGGCTTCCTTATGGAGGTCATGAGGAGTTCCATCTTCATTACGAGGGAAAACGTCTGCGACTAGTAAGGTACTAAGAGCTGCATCTACTATCATATGACCACGCATCGCTCTTGAAACAGCTTTTCCAGACATCATGTGTTGCACGGCATTTGGTCCGTATATTTCTTGAAGTACTTCAGACAATCCTGAACCATTCATAAGAGTACCGACTGCTCCCAAAAGATTCATCAGAGTGTGAAATGATCCCAGCATTAAAACAATGTCCTGCAGGTCTCTCTGTTCATTGATGATTTGGGAAGCTTTCCAGAACAAAGGTTGATCAAAGGTAATAATGCATGGGACTTTTTGATCGCGTGCTATCTTGCTCAAATATAGTAATGTCGAAAATATGCAGGTCATGTCAGTTGGCGACATATCTATGATGGGAAGGAACGTGATCGACGCCACACCTGGATGTGAGACACTTGATCCACCGTGAATTGCCTGCATTGTTCCGGACGAACTTGGACCTGATCTTTCTGCCGAAGATATCTGCCAGAGAAGACTAAGTCGACTTATGGTGGCAGTGGGTACTGGAAGTTCGCGGAATGAGATGTCCCTCAACATGCTTCTCGCGTGTCTATATTCCCTAATGTCAACGGTTGCAATCTTCTTAATGTCATTGTCACCAACATTACGCCTGTGAATAGAAGGGTGGATCTTGATCTTCGGAGTTATTGCGGCAATCATACCCATTCTATGAAAGGTATTCTTCCCATCCAAAGTGCAGACATCATGATCGACGTTATCTGCTGCTAGAAGGACTGCAGTGTTTTCATCAACAGTAAAAGAGCCAGACCCACTTGCCAGCGCCGCGTTTCTTTCGAATCTTGTTACTTCTGCATACGACGAACAGTAACCCAGCTGATGGAGAACGTCAATAAGGTACCTTGACCTAAAGTTGTGGTGTAGCTGAACCGACAAACCGATCTGTAGTGGACATAGTAATCCTCTAGGACGGGTTGCTTGCATAATGCTCTGCCCAATTGCACATATTTTTCTTGAAGCATCCTGTCCCGCAAATGCCTTTGATAATAGCAATTTCAGACTGTTGGGAATGTAATCAAGAGCACTTTCTGCAGTGATGTCATTTGGAGATGGATACACATCTTTTCTAGGAGAGTCGACAGACTTGATATCACTTCTGATTATTTTTGCAGCAGCTTCTACTAGGTAAATTTTCTGTAGCTCTATATCTATATCACATTCTTTCGACTTTTTGTGATAATCTATAAGAATTTCATTAGCTCTCTCTCGTAGTGTTACTACATCTGCCTTCCCACTTTCACCTGATATTATGATCTTGTCTCCGTAACGTTCTAAAAGCTTTCTCTTCATGTGCCTGCGTTCGTAGACAGAGCTCTGACTTCCTTGAAGATATTCCTCCATTTTGGAAATTAGGTCTCCAATCAACAGTTGTTCATCATCATTCTCTTCCAGGTAAGCACAGGTCTGAAGGAATGCTTGGTGTTGCTCTTCATTAGTTGGTCTCCCTTTCTTCGAATCATGATCGTCGGAGTATGCGTGAGGAATGTTTTTTCCACTTCGAAAATTTACGCTGCAGGTGTGATGGTAGACACAATCTGCAGCAGGAAGATCACGAAGATAATACTCCAGACGGCCTTTTACATTAAACGACCATTCATCGCAGCGGCTTTCACAGCACCTTTTTATGGTTTCGGAGAACTCTGTAGTTCTTATTTTGACATGCTCTGATTTTGGTTTGTGTTTAGAAAAAAAGTCCACAAAGGTATCACAAAACAAACAGTGAGTAGCACTGGAAAATGCGTATTCATGAAAACGAGCACTTTTCCTTGGTATTGCCTCGGCTGCGGTCTGTCGCTTCTTTATTTCAATGGTCTTTTTATCCGTAAACCTTTTCCTACATACAACGTGAACACTTATTCCAGCTGTTGCAACAACATCGCTTCCACGGCTGCGGCTGGATGCATTTATACCATCTGCTCCTTTTTGCGAGATGTGAACCACTTCCTGTCCGCTGTCCAATTTCTCCTTACAAATCACGCACAATTCTTCAGGGGTCTGCATTCTTGAAGGCGGACGCACACCGAGTCAGCCGTACACCGAGTCAGTCTGAAACAGAAAACACAAATTAATAAACTGTGTTGCAGTATTTAAAAGGAGTACATAATAACAGTTTTAAAGAAAATGACAAGCACAAATACGCAGATTTGATAGTGGGTAATAGGAATTAAAGAGTTGTATATAATATAAGTTTATAAAGATGTAGCAATGTCCATTCTCACATACACTCCATAGAGTATATTTTATTTACATTACGTGACGTCATAGTTTAATACTAGCCGCCTAATACAATTTTTAGTGTCATATAGGTTAATTTAGAAACGAAAATGTGTTTTAAAATATTTTACTGATCAAGAAAAACGTCATAACTCTCTCTACAAAGCGAAATTAAAATTTATTGTATTTCGTAGGAAACTGCCAGTCCGCCATTTTGAATTTCATTTTTGGGGGTGTTCCCTGGGTCCAATTTTGTCGGATTTTGGATATGTTATTCTGCAATGGTTCCTGAGCTGGAAATAGTTTAGAAAGCTTCTGAAGCAATTTTGCCCAGGTTGAAGCTATTTTTGCTCTAGATTGCCTGGACTAAATGTGTATGCATGTATATAAAAATAAAGCAAAACTTATTTTATATGAATTGTATATATATGTGCGTGTGTTTGCATGTAGGTTTGTATAGAAAAAGTAAAACAAAACATCTATTTTATGATGGACATCTGACCGCTGTAGCTTCTCGGCGCATAATATCAGCTTCTCTCACCCCTCGTCGGCAGTCTGTCATGCTGCCTGAGTGTCTGTACGACTAAGCCACATTATGTATATATATATATAATATATATAAATTAATAAAAAATCGATAAAGATATCTGACGATCCCCGATCATTGAAGAGGTCTTTTGAATAGGGCCCAGGCTTTTCTCTGTGCACACAGACGGAGATAAAGCATGCTCGCGTAAAAATATATACGTAATGTAGTCACGAAACATACAAACTGATAACTCTATAAATAATCGGAGTTTGAGACCCGTCGCGTCACTAAAGCATCAAAGCTGATCTCACACACACAGACACACACACACACACACACTTTCATTTATATATATGCCCTTCATTTCCATTAATATTTGTTTATATGGTGTAAAGGAGAAATAAAACAACTACAATATGTAGTTCTGTCTATTTAATATATATATCGAAATACATTCTTTAAATATGTATATACATTATGTGCAAAACAGGGATAATGCATACATGATTTATTTAGCACATATATTTACATCAAACCTAAAAATAACAACCAGAAAAGAAGACTGGTATATAGATTAGACGCAAAACAGAAATAATACACAATGGAATTATTTAACACACACACACACACATATATACAGTGCCCGCGAAAAGTATCCGATCACCCTTGAAATTTGTATTTTTTACATAAAAAACAATGTTTAAATGTATACTAACCTTATATTAGTATTTTCTCATCTGTCCTTTGGTTTGGATGACTTGTTCTAGACGTTTTGGCATGGATTTAATCAAGTTTTGACAAACTTCCACTGATATTTCCTTGCACCATACCTTTTTGATGGCCTCTTGTAATTTTTCGACTGAGCCAGTGTCGTGGCATTCAACCTTATTTTTTATTATTAGCCACAGATTTTCTATCGGATTGAGATCTGGACTATTACCAGGCCAATCCAAAATATCAAATTTATTGTCAGTAATCCATTTTGTCACTATTTTGGCCCTGTGACATGGTGCACCATCATGCATGTATGTTTTTGTCCATTGGATTGCCATTGCCATTGGAAGTTTATCCTGTAGCATTGCTAAATACCGTGCACCATTCATAGTTGTGTTCTTCGGAAGAAAATATAAGTTTCCACGCCCATAGTAACCGAAACAACCCCAAACCATCACACTTGGAGGGTGTTTCATTGTCTTTAGGGTGTATTTAGGGTCCATCCTATTTGAGCCAATAGGCCGGCGAACCTTTTTTGGACAACTTCTGAATGTCAAAAATGTCGACTCATCGCTAAATAAAACCTTCTTCCAGTCATCAACAGTCCAATGAATGTATTTTTTACAAAATGCGACACGTTTTTTACGCATTTTTTCATTAATGAACGGTTTCTTAGCAGCATGGCGAGATGGTAATCCGAGTTCTTTTTGGAGCCGCTCCTGGATAGTTCGTTCAGAAACACCAGATAACAAATTATTCATATTAAATTTTATTTCTTTCGCAGTTATTGTTGGGTTTTTCAATACTAAACGTTTCATAAGTTTGTCTGTTCGCGAATTTGTTTTTCTCGGTCTGCCAGATCGTTTTTTAGGGACTGGCGTGGTTAGGCCACCATTGTTCTTAGCCCGTGAAACCCATAAATTAACGGTACTTTGGGATATGTTTAATTCCTTAGCTATCTGTCTCTGTGATTTCCCACATGCATGCAAAGCAACAATAGCACCTCGACAATCACTCTTAAGTTGTTTTTTAGCACACATTATATATAAATTTTATTTACACCACTTTCTGTAAAAAAAAAAAAATATCAAGAAATTTACACAAACAGTGAAATCTGACAAATTTGAGACACAGCCACCCGCAACGAAGGCTACCAGAACACTAATTTGAGAATGCGTTGGATAGCTCTCATATCAGCGAGCAACCTCAAAGTTACCAGATGTCGCTAGAACAAATAGAAAGTGAATTACGTGTCTCTGAATATCAAGGGAAAATATTGTATTTTCTTGAGTGATCGGATACTTTTCGCGGGCACTGTATATATATATATATATAATGGGAAAGTCGAAATACATGGTATAAGGTCAGTTTCTACCACGCTTAAATAAAATAGTAAACCCGCACGTAATCGAGTCCACATTTACATCCTCATTGCTTTGTACTACACAATAAATGCGATTTAACATTAATTCACCACTCAAAGTATGCAATTGTCTATATTCAATATAAAGGGCTTTCAACTCGTTTTACACTATTTTTGTACCCACTTTAATATTGGGAGTTAAACTATCACGCTCTTCAAACACAGATAGAATACAGTCAAAATCACGCACAAAGATGACATCGTTTGCTACAACATCAACATTAAATTCAAGTTTATAAATACTCCTTGCCAAACGTGCTTTATTCTTTCCGCGCTGACCTTTTCAACTGTAAAATCTTCACAACTCATATCGACAATTGAAGTATGTTTCTAAATCGTGCCGACAACTGCGTCTTATATAAAGAAATAATTCTTCCGAGTGAATCGTGAAGGTGAGTTCAGCCCTGTACCGTTCTAGTCCTTTGTACAAAAGTTCATGATATTTCAAGGAGTCTGCACCTTCTAAATACATATATGAAGTTCCAAACCATTCTCGCCTTGTTCATCCCTACACTTGGTAAAACCATCGAGCAGGGCGTTGTACGCGTATTCAAGCACAGTGTGAAAATAACACATATCAGCAACACGTGCGTCTAATATATGTTTTAGTTTACGGAAACTGACGACTTCAAATATTCTGTCGAGAATGAAACGGTTTCGCGTGGGGATAAGGGCATTATTGTCAGCAGCATTCTTCCACATCAACCGTATATCAACGCAGGAGTGGTTTGTATCAAGATTTACGCATAGCGTACAAAATATGGCGTATGAGGGTTAGGGTGGATCGATTTTACATTGTTTTCGATTTCCATATTCTAATAGAGACAAAAACTTGCGCATGCATGAGAAAATAGCCTCTGCAAAATCTTAGCTTAATAGGTAATCATCTTCTGCCCCCGGCAGAGCGATGAAAATCATATTTTAGTAGTCAAAAACGTATTTTTAAACCCTAGCCTAGAGTCATAAAATTTTGTGTGTGTGTTATTTCATGCCTAAGCAACGATATAAATGCTATGGGAAATATATAAATGCATTATTTAAGACAAAGAGCCGATCTGAAAATATGTATAATATACATATTTTCAGATCGGCTCTTTGTCTTAAATAATGCATTTATATATTTCCCATAGCATTTATATCGTTGCTTAGGCATGAAATAACACACACGCAAAATTTTATGACTCTAGGCTAGGGTTTAAAAATACGTTTTTGACTACTAAAATATGATTTTCATCGCTCTGCCGGGGGCAGAAGATGATTACCTATTAAGCTAAGATTTTGCAGAGGCTATTTTATCATGCATACGCAAGTTTTTTACTCTATTAGAATATGGAAATCGAAAAAAATGTAAAATCGATCCACCCTAATGAGGGTGCATCACTAATCTGTTCTCTTTTTTGTACCTACACCCACAGTTATTTTATAACTGTGTTCACCCCACTTCTCAACCAACACGAAGATTCTGTTCATCTCTTCAACACTTAAATAAATAACATTGCGTCTACCAGAGTTTGGTTGTCTCTATTTCGTTTCAAATACATAATTAATAGCACCGGTATTACGCCTCAATACACGCATAAATTTCAACACGGACACGTCGTGTACTGCATTGAGAATGCTGCTCAACGGAAGTTCCATCCTTTAGTAGTTTTCTATCAATCCTGCGAGGAGAGAACATCCACTCAGGTCAAGCTCTGAGGCTACGATGAGCCACCGGTGCGCTGTTTGCCTCGGCGGGACCGTGCGGCCGGTTTGGGAGGTGGGAGGTGTAGGGGTAGGTATGAGTCACACGGGCTGCGAGATTAACGCAGGCAAGC
This sequence comes from Bathynomus jamesi, assembly GCA_023014485.1. Taxonomy (NCBI): domain Eukaryota; kingdom Metazoa; phylum Arthropoda; class Malacostraca; order Isopoda; family Cirolanidae; genus Bathynomus; species Bathynomus jamesi. The sequence continues at coordinate 25,148 of JAJOZX010000136.1, read as the reverse complement.
GTTAGTAATGCAGATTCGTGTAAGAGATTGTTCCAACATGAAAGACTCGATGCGCACTGGTGAACCATCCGAATATTTAAAACTGTAACCCATTATAATGGGAAGACGTCTAGAGAATTATCCCATCTGCGATACATGAAGTAACATCGGTTTTAATGATTTATCACACACACCTCCTGGAATGCGCACCATATATCTTCTACAACGTTCAATGGCAAATGTATTCACCATTGTACTTTCTCAAGTAAGAACTATGCACATATAAAATTCATTAGCGCTCTGTCGCTCTATTTGAGAGAAACATATGTCCATACTTGACCTCTTTGCTGGACAAACGATACTCGTCCCTAAACTCTACTAAAAATTCACATAAACCTTTAGCTACAATTTCACTGCGCTCCTCATCATGATATATATTAGGCCGGGTCGAAAAATTAAATTTGTGAATTTCCACATGCCTGTGTCCAAGAAATTTGTAGATGCACTATAAATGCTTAACAATGATTAAAAAAACTAAATTCATCAAGTTTTAGATGTTCCGCAAGTCCTCTGAAGATTGCAAGTAAAACGTAAAACATTACAAAAAACTTTAAAACTTTTAAAACTTTATTTAAATACGTAAACTTTATTAATTATTTGGCAATTATGATTTTTGATTAAGATTTTCTTGTATTTTTTGTATTCTTGTTGCTATTAAGTTTTTTCTTGACTGTGTTTCGTCCAGAATATATATAATTTATATTTAGAATTTTTCTTTTCAGAATTCATTATTTGAATAGTTAAATACGCGTTGTTACACTAACAGAGTGACTTTCCCAAATTATCCGAAAACAACTGTTGAAAAAATCATGAGTCTAGCTGTTTCCCTTTTTGGTAAAGCTGATTTCAGTGGAAATCAACTTCCCCTATATGAAGACGTTTTAAAAGAATATTTACACACAAGATATCTCTTACTTATAGCTAGTGAGGGGAAAAAAGAGCCAAATGCTAATGATGTGGCAAGAATGGTTGTATCAAAGGTAAAAGAGATCTGGAAAAGTGCATCAATTCCAACAATATCAGAACAGCAAATATTAGCCAGAGTAAAGGATTGTCATAAAAAATCTAAAAATATGATGAAGACTGGTAGAAAAAAGGAAAGATTTTGAATCAAACGGGCCGAGTTCAAATCCAAAAATCAAATGCTTTTTGATACTGCTGCCTGCAAATGCCATGATCTGTTTTCTTGCACTTGTGAAAAAGAGCTAAAAGTTCCTGCCATGGAACGTTCTTTCCTAATTGACCAAATGGCAATAGACAGTATTGATTTATAGACAACGAAGAAACTGCAAATAAGATCTGAGCGTAAAGAACAAGAAAGAGCACGATTTTCTAAAAACATTGAAGATGGAGATATCAATAACCCATCTACTTCCAGGGAAGAGCCAATGGACTGGGATAACTTTCATACAATTCCTGATTCTGACACATCAACATATACAGATAGAGAGCGTGATGATGATGATCACATTGAGGAAGGTATAAAGAAATCAGGTGAAGAACATAAGCTCACTCGCAAATTGCCTTCATTAGCAAAAACTTGTGACCAATTCGGAATATCAGACAGAGCTGGTGCAGCCGTTACCTCTGCTGTTCTTGAAGATTTTGGTCTCATTACCTCTGAAGATTATCACAATGTTGTAGATAAGAATAAGGTGAGACGGCAGAGAAAGAAGATCAGAGAGGAGTTGAGTAAATCAAGTGAAGAAAGTATAGAAACATTGTATTTTGATGGAAGAAAGAACTTAACTAAAGCAAATATCTGCAAGGATGGGAGGTACGACAGTACAACAATTACTGAGGAACACATCACGCTCATAGCTGAACCAGAATCAAAATATCTTGGGCACTTCACTCCTGTGACTGAAAATTCAACTAACATTTCTAAGGGAGTGATAAAGTTTCTTAACAGTAACAATATTAAGGTAGACAATCTGAAGGTCATTGGATGTTATGGAACCAATGTAAACACTGGCATACATAATGGAGTTATCAGGCAACTAGAGGTACACTACAATACTCCTTTTCATTGGTTCGTGGGTTTTCTGCATACCAATGAGCTACCTCTCCGCCATTTGTTTAATTATTTGGATGGTAAAACAAAAGGACCAAAAGCCCTTGCTGGAAATGTTGGCAAAAGTCTTACTGCGTGCGAAAAGATGCCAGTTGTCAAGTTTGAAGCAATCAAATCAAGTAATATGCCTTCTATTCCGGGGCTAGCCCTCGTTGATATGCCTGTATGCCTCCTACAAACATCTATAGAACATAGCGACTTTATTACGGTTAACCCGCTAAAACTACTAGCTCGCCGAGTTCCCCTGTAGTGTTCGTGATCCAGAGCTTAGGCCCTTTTGACCCAGGCTGTGTCCATATGTACGTTAAATTACGAATAGCACATTCAGATGGAGTGGATTGCGAAAACGACTAAATCGTATACCCAGAGACAAACTTTATACACACTATATTCAGCCAGTGTGACGTGTATTTAAATCAGGTCAACATCTCTGCAGGGTCTGGTTACTACCACCTACGATGCTATGTGGAAAATATTCTCAACTTTTCAAAAGAAGCGAAGGACACCTTTTTAACTGCCGATGGTTATTATCAGGCTAAAGGTGAAAGTAGTATAAAGAATAGGTTTAAAAATTCTAAAAAGAAGATATATTACTGCTCTGGACGCCTGCTCACAGATTTCACGTTCCAGGAGAAGTTGCTTGTGAATGGGGTCGATATGAAATTAAAATTCACCCGTACGAGCCCTAAGATTTGTTTAAATCTGGGTGCTGACCAAGAAGAGGGTGCGAAGCCTGTGATAATTCATACTGTGGAGACATATCTCCGTGTACGCGTTGTGAAATTAATCTCTGTTAAGCAGATGGCAATTGAGAAAAATTTACTACATGCCACAGTGAAATACCAAATTAATAGAGTCCAGATTAAGGTGTTTACAGTACCTTCAGGTTTAACATCCAAGCAGAGAGAAAATGTTGCTCTTCGGTTCTGCCTAAAAGGATATTAACTGGAATGCAGGAGCACGCTTCTGTGAATAGAAAATACAAAAAATTCGCATTTAAATTCGAAACTTTCGGCCTTAAAAATGTAACTCTGTATGTCAATGAGGTAGCTTTAGGTAGGACATTGAAACGAGTTATTCTACAGATTCCGAGTTTTCACTTTTCTCCAGAGCAAATAACAACCTAGCGCATAGCGTCAGTGGTTGCGACAGATTAGGAACAGGTGTAACCCTGAATGAATTCGTCCAGAGTTCGAATCTGTACCAGTTTGACCTCTCACCCGATTTCTGTGGGAGTATAAGCACACACATAAGTCCCCAGTAGAGCGGAAATATCTCAGTCAGATTAGAGTTCGACAAGCTGCGAGTCCCTCTCAGCGTAGTAGTTTAACTCGAGTTGCAAGCTCTACTCGAAGTTCACAGGTTTAGGGGCATAGTGACGGACCTTTAAAAATGGACACGGTTATACTCCAGAGAGTGATGAAGAGTGACCGATTCACGTGCGACAATTTATTGGCGTGTTTACGAAAAATGAGGCGGTGAAACTTCCAATCACGAGAAACTGCGGCGCACTTATTGTGAACACAGATTTGAGCAGTGGAGATGGGATCCATTGGATAGCCGTCTATTTTAAAAATAGGGAACGAATGTACTACTTTAATTCACTTGGGGGACATCCATGGAATGATGCTGTAATTGTACAATTTCTCCAACAGTTGCAAATTCCACAAATAGTATGGAATCCTTACCGTTTCCAGAGTCTATACAGCAGTGTCTGTGGCCAATACTGCTTGTGCTTTCTCATGCATGACTCGTGGGGGGAAATTTACGAAATTTCTGCAATTATTTTACTTGGGTAACTCTAAAACTAATGATAACGTAGTAGGCACGAGATAAAAAAGCGGTTCCTTTTTGTAGTTACCCGGTGTAATGTGTGAAGTTTATGTTTATATATAATTGTAACGACAAATATCTTCAGCAATTAATTATTTTAAATTGTACGAAATATGCAACGTGCGCAGTATACCTTTTAACCTTGTAAATGAAGCAAACCCGCGTTCTGTATAAAATAAGAATAAGTGTACAAACACACACACACACACATATATATATATACAACATGCATCGCCACAATAACCGAGAAACTCTGTGTGTGTGTGTGTTAATAGTTAAAATTGTATTACTATTATTCATACGTAATAAAAATGTTCCTAATTTATAGCCGTAAAAAAATATATATATATATATATATATATATATATATATATATATATATATATATATATATATATATATATATTATATATATATATATAGTGGCCTACGGATCACTCTATATATATACATACACGAGGGTAATTCAATAAGTATCCGCACTTTTAATTTTCACAATTTTATTTTCATATCTGATAGATTATAAACACATCACTTCTCAACATAGTCTCCGTTTCTCAATACACTTAGTCCAGCGATCTACAAGCTTCCTAATGCCATCACAAAAGAATGTTTTTGGCTGAGTGCATAGCCAGTCATGCACCGTCTCCTTCAGGTCATCATCGCCTTGGAATCGCTGACCTCTCAAAACATCTTTTAGTGGTCCAAACAGGTAAAAATCCGAAGGTGCCAGGTCTGGACTGCAGGCTGGATGGTCGAGAACTTCAAATTTAAGTTCTTGAACGCATTTTCTAGTCTGTGCAGCGGTATGAGTGCGTGCATTGTCGTGTAACAGAATAATACCTTCGAACAATCTCCCTCTCCGTTTTGTGCGAATTGCTCTTCCTTTAACCCAACTCTCCAAATCGTAGTTTCTCATATTTCTTCATAGGGGATGGCTTGATAATGAGTGTAAGCGTGCAAAATGTATCTTTTAGTAGGAAAGTCCGCGCGCTGACTATATGTACATTTACTCTGTGTTAAAAATGGCATATATCAAATCCGCCACACTAGTTGAATTTATATTATACATTCAAGGTAGGCAGGGCGTTTTAGGTTCTACAGTAATAGCTAATATGAAAAAAGAAATCATTTGATATTAGATTAAGAGGGCGCGATCGACAGACCTTGTCTAATTGCGCTAGTTTATATTCATATATTTGTGCTTCTAAAGTTTGACAAAATTAATGGTCAGGCAAAGCCTACCCTGCCTACCCTATAAAAACGCCTCTGAATTATATATATATATATATATATATATATATATATATATATATATATATATATATGTAGTGTGTGTGTGCGTGTGTGTGTGTTTATTACATACGATGAAATGTTTCCACTTCAAATTATCAACATGGATTTTCTGATCAGTGTCGCCATGGATATCTGCACTTTTAACCTTTGTAGATAAATTACGTATATTTCTGGTTTATATCGTCATCTTGCCTCGTGTTATTTGCAAAGTTGGCTCCATGTTCACTATTTATACAGATTTTTGTAGATATAAAAAAAATATATTGTAAACGGTGCTGTTTCTGATCAGAGTGTCGACACGGGGTGTCCACACTTTTAACCTTAGATAAATTATGTATATTTCGTCTTCATATTCGTTATCTTGTCATGTTATTTGCGACGTTGGTTCGAGCTTGATTATTTATTCAGATTTTTGTAGATAGAAAAAAAAAGATATATTGACGAATTGGTGCGTAAAAGTCGCACTCTGATTGTGTGGGTCTCTTTAAGGCTTACAGCAATGCTTTTTGGTATCTTTGGGAATTTTATATACGGCACTCACCCCAAAATGTCAAGATTAAGTTTATATATATATATATATATATATATATATATATATATATATATATATATATATATATATAATGAAAATAACCACGAAGGAAAAAGGAAACACAGAATGGTGCTCAAGCGCTTTCGTCTAATGATATCCTCAAGAACACTGAAATAAATAACAAGTTCGAGACTATATATAGGTCACAAAAAATAAAAAATAAAATAGAAAAATAAAAATTGTAGGAGTATACAAATTTATAAGGAAAATAAATAATAATGACAGACTCAAGAATATGTCTATTAACAATGTTGCTTGAGTGAAACAAAATTGAAGCATTATTCCAATCAATATACAGTAGTGCGATAACTGACGAAAATGGCACTGGACGACTATCCCTTTCTAATGGAATATTGATGCTGTTTTACAAGCGTGTGCAAAACCTTTCCCGTCTGTCCAATGTGAAAGGAGTCAAATTTACAACCAATTTTATAGATAATGCCTGAATTATTGGTATGGCTATTTTTTACTATGATATTTTTTACAATATTGTCATAGAAAAATACTACAGTAATATTCAAAAGTTTAAGTGCATTGGCAATGCCTAAAAAGCCTGAGAAAAATGGAAGTACTAAAATATTCTTCGACAAAGTGCGAGAGTTATTATTCACACGATAGAAAGTTCATGTCGCCTTGTTAAGTCAAGATTCCTAAAACGCAGGTGGATAGCACAAATCACTTCCAATACGGTTGATTTTTTTCTAATTCGGCATCCATGTATTCCGGACTGGTGATCCTAAGAGCGCGGAGAAACATTGATGAAAATATGGCTCTCTTGATGGGGGTGTCATGTCCGGAGTAAAAGTGTACGGAGGACAAATTATTTGTTTTTTTCCGATAAATACTAAACTTTAAACCTGGGCTTTCCCTATGTACACGCACGTTCAGAAACGGGATAGAGTTGTTTTGTGCCATTTCTAAAGTAAACTTAATGGAGGGGACTTGATTATTTAACAAAAGGAGGAAGTCCCTGCACACATCGTTTTGGAACTCATTAAACTCTGCATCAAAGACTGTAAATTCACTTTCAATAGCGAGTATTATCAACAGGTATTTATTTGGAGTTTTTCGAAATTACTTACATTCCGAGAATCCTGGGGGTTGGCATCCCATGGTTGCGGTACGTCGATGATATTTTGGAATAATGCTTCAATTTTGTTTCACTCAAGCAACATTGTTAATACAAATATTCTTGATTCTGCCATTATTCAACTTACAAATAATTTTAACATTAGGCAGGGCCTTTTTTCGCTTGATCCTGTTGTTTGAATTCGTTCAGTCCGCCAGAGAAATGTTTGTAATGAACCTTATTAATTTCTTATTTTATAAGTATTTCTAATTAACATTCTAATATAGCGTTTTTTTATATAGCCGTTCAAGTTTCAGGCATTTAAATGATATATTCAATGCGTGTTCTCCAATCGCAGTAGATTTATATAGTTATTTATGTTAATAATATACATATATATATATAATATATGATGAATAAAACCACGAAGGAAAGGAAACACAGAATGGTGCTCAAGCGCTTTCGTCTAATGACATCCTCAGGAACACTGAAGTACATAAAGAGTTACAGCCTATATATAGGTTACAGAAAAAAAATATATATATATACAATAAACGGAGAAATAAAATTAAAAGATTGTGGGAGGGGCATACAAATTTGTAAGGAAAAACTATCGATTTTTAGCACAAGATTAAATCGATAGTTTTTCCTTACAAATTTGTATGCCGCCCCTCCCACAATCCTTTAATTTTATTTCTCCGTTTATTGTGTATATATATATATTTTTTTTTTCTGTAACCTATATATGGCTGTAACTCTTTATGTACTTCAGTGTTCCTGAGGATGTCATTAAACGAAAGCGCTTGAGCACCATTCTGTGTTTCCTTTCCTTCGTGGTTTTATTCATCATAAATATTTTTCACGTGTTACTTTCGTGAAATAATTTTCATATATATATACAGGGTGGGGCACGGGAACCAAGTGTTTTTGGAATAATCAGGAAAATGATATTTATTTTTGTAAAGAAAATATATTGGTAGAACAACATTCGTAAGAACATAGCATTTCATGTCATAATAATCATGTACCGAAAATTATATCTGGCATATGATGTCCTTGGCCGTCGACGCATTGTTGAAGGCGTTTACGAAAATTGGCCTCCACTCTTCCCAGCAGGTCTCTGTTGATTTGGATGATTTGTTGACGGATCGCTTCCTTCAATGCATCTAATGTACGGGGCTTGTCCTCGTAGACACGTGACTTGAGGTACCCCCATAGAAAGAAGTCACATGTGGACAAGTCAGGGGACCGAGGGGGCCATGCAATGTCACCAAATCTCGAAATGAGATGGTTGGGAAACAGGGGGCGAAGAACAGCCATTGACGCTCTGGCGGTGTGTGGCGTGGCCCCATCTTGTTGAAACCACAAATGTCGACGAGCAATACGCCTTCTTCGTAACTCAGGGATGAAAAAGGTGTTCACCATCTCAATGTAACGCCCAGATGTTATGGTAACGGTAACCCCATTTTGTCGAAGAAATAGGGACCGATGACGCCAAACTTTCCCACCGCGCACCAAACTGTAACCTTAGGGCTATGCAGCGGATTTTCAGCAGCCCAATACCGACAGTTTTGATTGTTGACGGCCCCATTAAGGTGGAAATGGGCTTCATCACTCATTTACCACCATCATGTTTTCATTCTGCTCATAAAGTGCAAGCATTCCTGTGCAAATTCAGTCGTTGGGGCAATCGTTTACATTCAATTCCTGCACCATCGCCTAACTTGTATGGGTGAAAATGTAATTCTTCATGCAAAATCCGTCTAACAGTACGATTGCTGATTCCGAGTGCAGCTGAATGTCTCCGAGCAGAGCGGCCTGGGCTTTGCAACATCACTTGTCTGACCCTTTCAACGTTCTCTGGAGTACGCACAGTGCGTTGCGGCCCCTTCGGTTTTGTTTCATTATTGAGCCTCCTGTTCGAAGATTGTTAACCCAACGTAAGATTGTGTCACGAGCGGGAACAGAGTCATTTCGATGAATGTTGAATCTGCGGCGAAACGCACGCTGAACTGCTGTCACTGACTCGCCACTCCTAACAAAATGATCATACGCGAACATGCGGTGTTCTAACGTCCACTGCTCCATGATGGCACCTGAAAGATAAAGGTGAGTGTTAGTTAAAGTTAAATGCTATGAACCCAGGAATGGAATGCTACCTACCGCACGCCCCTCCCATTCCTAATGGCCGATTACTAGCTATTCAAAAAACACTTAATTCCCGTGCCCCACCCTATATATATTATATATATATATGCGAGCATTTTTATCCCCGTTTGTGTGCACAGAGAAAAGCCTGAACCTTATTCAAAGGATCGGGGGATCGTTAGATATCTTTGTAGAGTTTTTATTTATTGTTTTATATATATATATATATATATGTATATATGTATATATGCACAGTATATAAATATGTGTGTGTGTGTGTGTGTGTATATACAGTACCCATAAGGCACATGGGTCACATTATGTATAAATATATATAAATAATGTGGCTTAGAGGTGCAGACACTCAGCCAGTATGACAGACTGCCGACGAGGAGTGAGAAGTTGATATTACACTGGTATGCATCAATTTTGCTGTCAAGGGTTTTGTAAGTGATTCTTATAGAGCTTCCTGCTGATTTCGAATCTGCAATCCGTTTTTCTCCATCAGCTCAGGTTATCCGGATATGGCCTCATAAGTAAAATAAATTTTTTCGTGATTTTGTCAAAGCGGAATTGGAACAGTAACATCTATCTTCACTTGTTTCACTTGTATAATATCTTTTTTTACTTTTCAGGCATATAGATAAAATATTTCATAATGAATAGAGCGTGTAAAAATGATCCCAATAGATTCTACTACATATGTGGGACGGTTACCATGCCAAATAACCAGTCCCAAATCACTAAATTTGTGAAGACAATGTATAGAGCATACTTTGGAATTAAGCTAGGGAACCAGGACAAAAATTTCGCCCCTCTTATGTGCTGCAAGACGTGCATTGAAAATTTGAGAAGATGGAGCAAAGGCAGAGCGAAATCTTTGCCTTTTGAATTCCCATGATTTGGAGAGAAGGAAAGGATCACGTGACAAATTGCTATTTCTGCATGACAAACCTCCAAGGTGGCTTATAAATTTATTTTTCTTAAATATTTTGAAATCCTCGTATGAAACTTGACATAATATTCACCATAATGTATATTCACCATAATGGTAATCATACATTTACATATACATATTGTTATAGAAATACATTTACACATACATATTGTTATACAAGTTACATTTACATATACAATGATTGTATATTTTCTTTCTTTTTCATTCATATTGTCCCCGAAGGGACAATATGAATGAAAAGAAAAAATATACAGACTCCATCGACCTATTTCATATCTTACAGACCGCAGCCTTCCCTCACGAGCCGCCACTGTCTGAATGATTTTCTATTTCATATGCAAGTTTTATATCCATGTTTCTGTGTTTCTATTTTCAGGAGTTAACAAGAAGAATAAACACATTGTTGTATACCCTGACATTCCTTCTGCTATGAGACCTGTACCCCATGGTCCTGGAATTCCAATACCCGACCCACCTCAAACCTGGACTTCGATGATTCTGATGATGAATCAATGACCAATGCCAATGACCAGTCCCAGTCGTATATACACCTCAAATACCGCTTCAAATGAGCCGAGGCCTCTCAACCAGGCCAAACTTAATGATCTTACCAGGGATTTAGGACTTTCCAAATTAGCTGCCGAGATCTTGGGTCACGACTTCGAGAGGACAACTTGCTTGCTCCGGGAACAACATTCTCCTGGTATAGGAAACGAGAGGAAGAATTCCGCAAGTTTTTTGCAGTGCACGAAAATACCTCTTCCTTAGTGTACTGCTGCAATGTTGAGGGCTAATCGAATCCTTGGGCCTGCCATATAACGCATCAGAATGGAGGCTATTTATAGACTCGTCTAAACGAAGTTTGAAAGCAGTACTTCTCAACATTGGGAATGGGGTTGCATCAGTCCCTGTAGCACATTCCGTACAACTTACTGAAAGCTACGATAACATGAAAATTTTACTGGATGCTCTCGTATACGACCAACATAACTGGAGGATCTGTGGAGATTTGAAGGTAATACTAATATCATAAGTAAACTATTGCTATTGACTATGTTGTTTTTCCGAAGGTTATTTGAGAGCGTATAAGACACTTAACTTCCCACAGAAGTGATACAGTCCAATGCATAGATTTTTTTATCTGATAGAACAAATTCTCTAAATTCTTTAAATATTTTCATTTTTTTTCAGATTGTGGCATTTGTATTGGGAATGCAAGGGGGATACACGAAATACCCATGTTTCCTCTGCAAATGGGATAGCCGAGCGGATGAGAAGCACTATGCACAGCGTGAATGGGCATCCAGAGAGAATTTGAACCTGGGTCGCATAATGTCGTTTCAGTGCCTCTTGTACCACCAACAAAAATTTTGCTCCCACCACTTCATATTAAGCTGGGCTTGATGAAAAATCTCATCAAATCAATGAATAAGGGTTCAGCATTCCGATATCTCGAGAGTAAATTTCCTCATATATCTGATGCTAAACTAAATGCTGGGTTTTTGATGGTCCTCAAATTCGAACTTTGATCAAGGATACTCAGTTCGAAAACGCAATGACTCCAACTGAGAAGAATGCCTGGCAGGCATTCAAATCAGTTGTCACTGATTTTCTTGGCAAGCGTAGAAGTCCAGAATACGAGTCCGTTGTCGAAAACTTGATGGAAGCTTTCAAAGCTCATGGGTCGCGCATGTCCATAAAAATGCACTTTTTGTGGTCCCACTTGGACTATTTTCCTGAAAATTGCGGGGATTATAGTGAGGAACAGGGTGAACGATTTCACCAAGATATCAAAATAATGGAAGGTACCAGGGAAACTGGGATATCAATATGCTGGCGGACTATTGTTGGTGTTTGAAGCGAGACGTGCCCGAAGAAAACACAGATGGAAAGCCAAAAACTTCATTCCTTCCTCAATAAACTTTTTTCCATATTCATTGTATGAATAAAAGTATTTATTCACACAATGTTTTCATTTTTCACGAGTGTTCTTATAATATTATTCGTATCTACAGTGTTTAAGCTAAAAAAATCAATAAATTTGGGGATAAAATTGGACTTATAATAAATGGCCAATAGAGAAAAAACCTAACCTGATTGAGGAAAACCAATGTCATTTTCTAATTCAGCATGGTCGAATTATATAATATGAGTTGAAAAAACCCTCACAGCAGACAAAAAAAAAAATTCATATGCATACCAGTGTTATGAGCCGAGAAGCTACCGGTCAGATTTCCATCATATAAAAAGTTTTGTTTTCCTTTTTCTATAAAACCTACATGCATATACACCCACATATATACAATTCATATAAAAGAATTTTTTTATTTTTCTATACATGTATACACACCTACATATATACATTTCATATAAAAGAAGTTTTGTTTAACTTTTTTATACACACCCACATATGTGCACATATACATAAATGAAGTTTTGTTTTATTTTTCTATACATGCATACACCCACATATATACACATACAATTCGTATATATATATATATTTTTTTGTGGGTTAAATAAGTCTTCTTGTTGCATGCAATGTTGCATGCAATCGCATTGCACTCTACCTTTTTGCCATCCTACTAGTGTAGCAAAGTTGAATTAAAAACAAATACTACTGTCATATTGAGCACAAGAATGACTTCCTTTGCAAATAAAATGACCAGAAAAAAACAGATATACTGTATTTTTTTCAAAAAGATCCCATTCGCGGTACAAATCTAATCCTTTCTTTACAATCCAAGTCAATAGATGTTGACTTGCATAAAGGAAACTAATGTGTATGATGCTTTCCAAAACATTCGAGGCACTGAAAATGGGATAAATATATTTCTAACATGCGTTTCCAGGATATATATATATATATATACAGGGTGTCCGTACATTATCTGTACAATTTCATCTTTTAATAAATTCTTGATAACACGGTAAAATTCTTAAACAAGATTATTTAGAATCTGTATTTTCAAAAGTTTCTTTTATTAAAGTAACGTTGTTACAAACATTCGATATGTGTACCATTATTGATTCGCAAAACATCCAATCGATAATCCAAATGTTGCCATGTACGCTGCAGCATATCCACATCAATTCGCTCAATAGCAGCTGTGATTCTTGCTTTTAAATCATCAATGTCTGTCACCCGCGTACATTTCTAAAAAACTTGTCAAAACATGGTATCAGAAAAAACTGAATGAGATTCTCTGTAAAATGGGATAACACTGGAATTTCTACACTTCATCGTTGACTTTTAATAACAACCAAAAATTGTACAGATAATTCTCGGACACCCTGTATATATAACCTTAACCTTTGGTTAGCTTCCGCCCGAATTGTTCATTGTAACGAAGGTCAAGCTTTTCACTCCACCTTAGACCTACAGTTCAATGTGGAATCCGAACCACGCCCCATCAGCAGCCCAGCGTTTTAACCACTAAGCCACCATGGGTATACATATATATACACACATACATAACATACATATGTATACACACATACATAACATACATATGTATACACACATACATAACATACATATGTATACACACATACATAACATACATATGTATACACACATACATAACATACATATGTATACACACATACATAACATACATATGTATACACACATACATAACATACATATGTATACACACATACATAACATACATATGTATAACACACTATAACATACATACACACATACATAACATACATACACACATACATAACATACATACACACATACATAACATACATATGTAACATACATATGTATACATACATATATAACATACATATGTATACATACATATATAACATACATATGTATACATACATATATAATATACATATGTATACATACATATGTATACATACATATATAACATACATATGTATACATACATATATAACATACATATATATACATACATATATAACATACATATATATACATACATATATAACATACATATATATACATACATATATATACATACTATATAACATACATATTATACATACATATATAACATACATATATAACATACATATATAACTACATATTAACATACATATATAACATACATATATAACATACATATATACAACATTATACATACATATATATACATACATATATAAATACATATATATACATACATATATAACATACATATATATACATACATATATAACATACATATGTATACATACATATATAACATACATATGTATACATACATATATAACATACATTGTATACATACATATATAACATACATATGATACATACATATATAACATACATATGTATACATACATATATAACATACATATGTATACATACATATATAACATACATATGTATACATACATATATAACATACATATGTATACATACATATATAACATACATATGTATACATACATATATAACATACATATGTATACATACATTATAATATACATATGTATACATACATATATAATATACATATGTATACATACATATATAATATACATATGTATACATACATATATAATATACATATGTATACATACATATATAATATACATATGTATACATACATATATAATATACATATGTATATATACATATATAATATACATATGTATACATACAATATAATATACATATGTATACATACATATATAATATACATATGTATACATACATATATAATATACATATGTATACATACATATATAATATACATATGTATACATACATATATAATATACATATGTATACATACATATATAATATACATATGTATACATACATATATAATATACATATGTATACATACATATATAATATACTATGTATACATACATATATAATATACATATGTATACTACATATATAATATACATATGTATACATACATATATAATATACTATGTATACATACATATAATATACATATGTATACATACATATATAATATACATATGTATACATACATATATAATATACATATGTATACATACATATATAATATACATATGTATACATACATATATAATATACATATGTATACATACATATATAATATACATATGTATACATACATATATAATATACATATGTATACATACATATATAATATACATATGTATACATACATATATAATATACATATGTATACATACATATATATACATATGTATACATACATATATAATATACATATGTATACATACATATATAATATACATATGTATACATACATATATAATATACATATGTATACATACATATATAATTACATATGTATACATACATATATAATATACATATGTATACATACATATATAATATACATATGTATACATACATATATATATACATATGTATACATACATATATAATATACATATGTATACATACATATATAATATACATATGTATACATACATATATAATATACATATATACTACATATATATAACATATTTACATACATATATAATATACATATGTATACATACATATATAATATACATGTATACATACATATATAATATACATATGTATACATACATATATATACATATGTATACATACATATATAATATACATATGTATACATACATATATAATATACATATGTATACATACATATATAATATACATATGTATACATACATATATAATATACATATGTATACATACATATAAATATACATATGTATACATACATATATAATATACATATGTATACATACATATATAATATACATATGTATACATACATATATAATATACATATGTATACATACATATATAATATACATATGTATACATACATATATAATATACATATGTATACATACATATATAATATACATATGTATACATACATATTAATATACATATGTATCATACATATATAATATACATATGTATACATACATATATAATATACATATGTATACATACATATATAATATACATATGTATACATACATATATAATATACATATGTATACATACATATATATATACATATGTATACATACATATATACATATGGATACATACATATATACATATGTATACATACATATATGTATACATATGTATACATACATATATACATATGTATACATACATATATACATATGTATACTACATATATATATAATATCATATGTATACATACATATATATATAATATACGTATGTATACATACATATATATATAATATACATATGTTATACATATGTATATTATATATATGTATACATACATATATATATAATATACATATGTATACATACTATATATATAATATACATATGTAATATACATATATAATATATCATTGTATACATAAATACATATATATAATATATACATATGTATACATACATATATATATAATATACATATGTATACATACATATATATATAATACATATGTATACATACATATATATATATATACATATGTATAAATACATATATATATAATACATATGTATAAATACATATATTATAAATCATATGTATACATACATATATATATAATATACATATGTATACATACATATATATATAATATACATATATACATACATATATATATAATATACATATATATACATACATAATATAATATATACATATATATAATACATATATAATATACATATATACATACACATATAATATACATACATATACTATACATATACATATATATACATACATATACTATACATATACATATATACATACATATACTATACATATACTATACAATACATATAAATATAAATTTAAGCAGAAAGCCACAGACAAGAAGGAAAGAAACATCCATCAAGTTGGAAAGGGACTATATTTTGTATATTGCAACGTTTCAAGCACAAACTATGCTCATCCTCAGGCAAAAATTCTAAAAAGTTAAAAACATAATATTAAAAGCCATAATGACTAACAAAATAAAATAGGGAAAAAATCCACAAGTATTAAAAACAAAAAGTCTCACTAAAAATTCTAGAAAGTTACAATTAAAAACCATAATGACTATTATAAAACAAAAGCGAACAGTACAACCTCAAAGATGGGCTCGTACATTTCAGGAACGAAGATGGAAACGACCTCGTGGAGATACCAAAGGATCTCGTTGATATAGCCATTGGACTTTGTCACGACTCACCTTTTTATGGACACATGGGGCCGGATCGCACCATCAAAAGTCTTTTGGAGCGATACCATTTTCCCGAGATGAACAGAACGGTACATGAATACATCGCCGAATGTCCATCGTGTTTAAAGCATAAGGGCAACGTACCATCCACCGCTCCAATGCATAAATATCCAGTATGCCAGAGGCCCTGGCAAAGAACTGGAATGGATATACTGGGACCATTTCCCAAAACATCAAAGGGAAATCAGTACATCATTGTGTTTACTGACCACTTCTCGCGTTACAGCGAAGTAGCCGCCATTCCAGATCAGACCTCGGAAACTGTGGCAAGAGCCCTAGTGGAACGCGTCATCCAAAACCTACCACTCCTTCCATCCTAATCTCGGATAACGCCCGTAGTTTCACTTCCAAACTGTTCGAGTCACTTTGTAACATGTGTAGAATTAAAAATACACACATTGTGGCATACCACCCGCAGGCAAACGGCTTAGTGGAAAGACACAATCGAAAGATCTTGGAAGCCCTGCGCCACGTTGTCGATGCATCCTCCCGTACATGGGATGATTCCCTTCCCATGGTACAAAGAGATCAACAATGGCTATAATGTGTCCATCGGGGACACCCCTCATTTCGTTCTATATCACTACGACAAGCGTCTACCTTTTGATTTGCCCGACCAAACCGACCCGGCAGTCCTAACATCTTCCGAAATGGCAGAAGCAAATCAGCAACTAGCTGAACGATCTTTCAAGATTTTTGACATAATCCGCTATGCCCTCGACCAACGAAACCAACAGATGGAGCAAGAACAACATAGGCGTCATCCTCGTCAACGACTATAATCGTTGGTATGCGATGTTATCTGAAGAGCGTGAAACCCCAGGGCTCATCGAAAATTATACCAGAAATGGGATGGCTCATATAGGATTATGAAAGACCTCGGAAAAAATCGTTATGAAATCCTCGACCTCCGGGATCATTCCAAACTAAAGATCATTCACGCTGACAATTTGAAGATAGCTACCGAGCAACACCTTCCCAAAAAACAGCTGCCAGGCGTTCGAGCCGCCTATCCTTCAAAAGGTCAAGATATTAACAAATCGGGCAGGGATCAAAAAACTGAAGTAGTCACCGCGGGAACCGCTACCCATGACGAAGATTGGTACCTCGTAATACCACCATTACTGGAGGCAATCTCTGAACAAGAGGAGGCCCCAGAGCCAAGCGTCCCATCGGACCCAGACCCTGGAGAAACCCCTTCGAGAGAATCACTCAGTGGAACTCCACCATCTCCTCTGTCACCACCCTCACCGATTGATGATCGACGCACGGACCCGACATACCGCCCGCAAATGCATCACCCACGTGAACTAGAACCTTCACATAAGAAACGAACCCGCTCAGAATCCAAGCTCAACGGTCGACCCCCATTGCCACCAAAACGAGGCCGACCCCTTCGCCCACCAACACAAGTATCCACACAACTACCCCCAGCTCCGTATAACTTAAGGCGTAGAAATGAATAAAATTATCCCCCTTATAATTTTCCAAATTATTTACTCTTGTTGACCTTGTATTAAAATTTCTACCGGAGTTGTTATAGAAAAACTTGCAGAAGGTAAATTTTTGAAAGGGCATGCAGACCTTTATATAAATTTGCAACCCCCTGCTAGAATTAAAATCAATCTCCTTCAGATACAAACCCAATTAGAAACGTTTGAAAGTAAAGTCCAAAATTCTTTCCAAGGAAAAGATCAGATAAGTCGCGTTCTGTTAGAAAATACCCTCGAAAATATTCAAACTACAGCCCTATCAGAAATATTAGCCTTACCATGGATACAAACTGAAACCAAAAATTCCGAAAACTTTAAGCAAAGAAGTAAAAGGGGACTGATAGATATAGGAGGGAAACTGTTCAAAGGTTTATTCGGATTAGCAACCGAAGAAGATATTAAAAGAGTTGAACTTAAATTGAATCTCTTCGCTCGGAATCGACAATATAATGGACACATGTTAGAACAAACTATTAGGTCATTACACGAAAACAATCGCTTCCTTCACTCCCTTTCGGACAGATTCACATACCTTGAATCCATGTTAGCTCAATACAAAGAACACAAACGATATCTAGAATTAATAGAAATAATGAACATACAAGTAACCCTAATCGATAAATACTTACAACGAATAACTACGATTCATTCCAAGGTTTTGCGTGCAACCCAGCTAGCCCATGGAAAAATCACTCTTTCCACCCTAATACCATGGGAAATACTCCAGTCCTTGATTCACACCGCCCAGTCACAATTAAAATTATCACCCATATTCCCACTCAACCACACTAATTACCAAAGCTGGGCACTTGCGTTTTTTTTTGCGGTACTGCGGTACTGCGGTACTACCGCACTACCAAACCGGTACCGCATAACGCAGTACCGCAAAAAATGCGGTAGCGGTACTGCTGTACTTTCAGCGATCCTTTGCGGTACTGCGTTATGCGGTACCGGTTTGGTAGTGCGGTAGTACCGCAGTACCGCAAAAAAAAACGCAAGTGCCCAGCTTTGCTAATTACCCTCAATTTCTAGAATACACCTGGACTGTACATGGACCACGCCCCTACACATACCTCATAATTATACCATTTTTCGATTTCCTCACTTATGACGTATATAGATTTCACCCTTTCCCAACACCCTACCAAAATAACTCTAATGTCTATCGATTGTATTTACCCACCGTACCACCTTACCTTTTCCTCACCAAAGATCTATCAGCTTATTCTATGATGTCAGATAGCGACGTCCGGCATTGCTGATTCCCGCAACCAAATAAACAACTCATCTGCCCTCCACTCAAACCAGTTATTCTTCCCACTACTAGGTCTTGCTTTGTCGATTTAATTCGTGACCGGCATGCCCCCGTATGTTCATTTAAAAAATTTCATTCCCCTA